>CM019066.1:204685062-205885062 GCA_009667805.1 Leptobrachium leishanense | reverse complement strand
GAGGGACGTAACCGCAAGCACTTTCTGCCCTCAGGAGGATCCCCCAATTTATGAGTATTCCTAGACAACTCCACTACCACCTTTTTTTTTTCCCCCATTTGCATTATGCATTTTCAGTAAACAGTCCCCCCCCCAAGCCATTGATACCATCATGGTCACCTTATTGACTATTTCTGGCACAGACTATTTTATAGCCATTGTTTGACACTGCCACTTTTTATGTGTTTGATGTTCTTAAATTGCCTCTAGGAGGACCATTGTTTTATTCTCACCAACCTGTATTATTATCAGATCATTGATTCTGTCACTACTTTATTATTGGCACGCATCAAATTTTTATAGCCTTCATTTGCTAATTTTACGGATTACTGCACTGTTGGATGCGCTTTATGGATTCTTTTTCTGCATAACCCCTGTATGGCACTTATTTTGGTTGTTTTTTTATTTGTGCTTTTACCTTTGTTGTTATATCCATTTTAGGCAGCATCACATCTACTCATTTATTTATTTTCTGCATGTTTGAATTGCTGTTTGATTATACTACTTAATTTAATAGGAATTTACAATATTGCGCCGGCACTATTGCACCCCCTTTTTATGGATTTATGAAATCCCCTAGGATCCAGCTGTGCATAATGTTGTGTCCTTTGGTGAGAGAAGTTGCTAATTCCTTTTCACTTAATTATGCTTCCTGGACACATCCCCTGCCTCCTTCCACCCCTGTCTTTAAAAGGTGGGTCATTCCATGTCAAATCATCACATGCTTTCAGACTGCCCTCCTTAGGGCGCAATAGCGTGCCCTGAGCTAAAACCGGGACGCTAAGGGGAAAAAGTTGCTACAAAAATTAACTGGATTGAGTAAGGAAGTAAAATGTAACCAGAACATGTGGAGGATGTGAGCGGAAGAAGAAGAGGGCCCAATTGTTCAATTAATGCATAAATGTAGTACGTGGATAGAGGAATATTATCCTTGATGAAGTCAAAAGATGAAATGCGTCGGATATGTTACTGTTTATATGTGTTTTAAATAAAATCATTTTATAGAACAATCCGTTGTTGTGCTGGGATCTGGTGAAATTCTATATAAATGGTACGATGGAGAAGGCCGCACTAGAAGCTTGCTGGAGTGGAGAGTCCAAATAGGGATGCATAATCAGGACCTCTAGTGGAAACAGAACAACAAGGAATGGATATCCTTCCCTGGAATGAGATTTAAGAGAAATACGGAGAAGCAGAGCACACACCAGATAAGTCTCTTATGTATATCTATCCAATGCTACATTGATATATTGCCCCCACTGGTGTATGAGATCTAGTTATCTCCTGCCTTGACTATAGCAATCCTCTTCTCACTGACCTTAAAAGATCCCAGATTCTCCCTCTGCAGTCTGTAATGAATGGCTGTGCCAGGCTCATGCACCTCACTTCCCGCACATCTCCCAACCCTTTTACAATCTCTACAGTGGCTCCCAGTTTCCTTTAGAATCCAATTCAAATTAACGATCCTCACGTACAAAGTTCTCTATAACCACTTCCCTGCCTACATCTCCTCCCTTACTAGCAGGTATAACGCATCCCGACCACTTCGCTCTGTCAACGATCTGATGTCATTATCTTCTCGTACCATCACTCCCAACCTCACCTTCAGGACTTCTCCCCAGCTGCCCCTTTTTAAATGGAACTCCCTCCCCGCAACATTAGACTTTCCCCGTCTCTCTCCAGTCCTTCAAAAATTCTCTGAAAATACATTACTTTAGAGAAGCCTATCACCTCACTCCATAATCCCCCACTGTACATTTTTGCCCCATCGACCTGCACAGCCCCCTATGCACCCGCTACTTCCAATGCCCAGTTATTTACCCTCACCTAGAATGTCACCCCTCTCCTCTTAGATTGTGATCTCTGGAGCAGGATCCTCCCTCCTACTGTTCGGTTTGTTTGTCTTTCTTGTATTTTTTTCCTCTGTCTCACCCATTGTACAATGCAACAGAACTTGTTGGCACCATATAAATACTTATAACTGTAAAATGCTTGCTTACTCCAAGATGTGCTTGTCAATCCAAACTTACCCACAGAGATCTACTGCACAGCAGCTCTTACCTGTGATTTTCAATCATATGCTATTTCTTTCCAAGACATTAGTAGAGTTCATAGTAGAATCGATGAGTGCAGAGGAATGCCCCTACTCAGTGAATAACACGTGCTTTCGACATTTTAGGTTGCCACCTTTTGGATTTTCTGTATTTTGGTTCATATTAAAGGACATGAAGAGTAAAGGTTTGTGGTTATTTACAGTTTTTAAGTAATAAATGTAACGTGTGCACACCCTAAAATGTGGGCTGCACATGCCTATGCATAATAGATGCTTTCTAAATAGCTGTAGGGAGATGGTAATACTTACTGTAAATGTAAAGGCTACTTACGTTGAAATGTAAACTTTTAGTGGGAACGGACATATGGTAACTGTTCCTCTTTCACAGTGAAAGAAAAAGTTTCTAGTTACTATAAAAACTTACAAGGAACACTTGCTACTCCTGAGCAAAAACTAAAACAAATGTTTTCAGAAAATGCTTCATCTGGCTTTAGTCAAGACAACATATTGCAGCTACATGGTTCCATGACTTTAAATAACAGACCCAACATTTGACATGACTATGATGTGTGTTTGCATATGTTTCTATTAACCGTGGCTTGTTTATGTGTATATTCTACATTATAAAATGGTTTCAGGATATGGGTGTGGGTAACACATGTTTGCGAATGACAAATGGAAGTTACAAGCAGTAACCCAGAAAGAGGTTAATGCAAATAGCATGATTAACACATGTGTTAAAAATATTATCTTGATGTTGATGGATGCAAAACATGGCTAGATGACGTCAGCTAGTTATATATGGCACTACTATTAACACGGTTTAATGCAAATTTGAAAGCGTAAAACCTTAAATTAAGATTAGTTGGTTGTTCGACATCGACCTATTTCTACATTATCAAGTTATTACACTGGTCTGTGCGGGCAATGCTTGGGCTGTTCATTCACATTACAGAGATCCTGAGGTCCTTTCTTATTTAGTTTTCGTGCTATGGAAAGAAACAATACTATGTTGAATTATTTATTTTTATATTATTTAATATTTTCTATATATTATTTGTATTTCCATTACAAAAATGCAAATTGAACACTTTTTTTATTCTTGTCTGATATTGTAAAATTTGGCAAATTGACTGCTTAGTGAATACACGATATGCCCCGAAATTGCTCAGAACGGTGAAATTCACCACTCGGCGCAACTCGGTGGCAAGCTCGGTGCTTAGTGAATAGACCCTTATTTGTTTTAACAATAGAGATCATTCCAACAGTTATGTTGGCAGAAGGTACGTTTGTAATAAAGTAAACAATTAGCCAATTCATCCTCTTATGCTGCAATTGCAAAATCATTTTGCAACAAAAAAAAACCTATACTTGTTAGACTTCTCTACCAATTTTAGAATGATTATTTGCCTTCTTCACCATATTCTAGGAAGAACACATGTGTTATGTGCCCCTTGGTGTTCTACCAGTGGAACCTGGAGGTTAATAAAATTCCCAAGCAGAGTCCTTATGAACTCCTAACTCTATACTAGTAGCAGTATTAGCATTAAGTATAAAAATCCAAGCACTAGACTTAAAATATTTATTTATTTAAAAAGTATTTTACCAGAAAGGATACATTGAGATTTTTCTCATTTTCAAGTACAGTATGTCCTGGGTACAAGAAGACTGAATTGTTACTTTGTATTTCTGTACCTACTGTAATAAAATACAAGATATTAAAAAACCTCACAAATACGTATACAGATTAACAGAAAATAAATATGTAGGAAATATAGTCTACCAAAAATTGGTTATCATATTGGTATTACCATATAAAAATATGTATATATTACCATATACCATCTTATACTGCTAGGTTTGAGATCGGGCCCCATGAGTGGATGGAAAGTAAAGCTAAACAAGGGATCAAGAATTAGACCAACTTGGACTGCATAGTTCAGCTATGAAATAATAGGATAGAGTTGCTATCTGTTATTCTGCAGCATGTCGAAAACATCACCATGGCTATGTGGCCACCTGAGCAGGAAATCTGGATACTCTCTAATAAACAGCTGTTGTTGCTGGTTAAAAAATATATATACTACTGCCTTGAGAAAAACAATAACATCTCAGAAGGGACAGTTTATAACAATATTATGAATGAACTAAAGAATACGTTATATATTAAAATAAATTATTAAACTATAGCTACACACAAATTCTGACTTAACCCCTCACACATTGTCTTCGCCCCTACCAGACAGATTTAACCCCCACACACAATGATTCACCTCGCCAGACACTTAACTAACATGATTAGAGAGACGCCTCTGCCCTTTGACTCAAGACCATTTCACAAACAAATGCTTGACACTGACATTTCCAATAGATGCTCGTGGAATATAATCCTTACCGTTGGTCTTCTGGGGCTCTGTCATGGGGCACCCGGCGTGAGCCAAGGTGGGCCCTTTGTACAGGATATTCAGCCCATGAGGCAAGTTAGCTGCTGGCTGCATAGACAGACCACAACACACAGATACTAGATAAATACAAGACCAGGATAACAGAACTGGAACATGAATGACAGGAGAACACGGAGAACACAGGATGCTAAAGGGATCCATAACACTGGGATAAAGGTCCTTGCAATGGCCTCTATACTAGGGAAGGGAACCTCAACAAGAATACACATGAACAGGAGAACAGGAAGGGCGAGGGTTAAACAAGATACAGCAGGACAATATACACACACCCAGCAGCAACACAGAGAAACCCTGAACTAGGATGAGGTCCTTACACTGTCCTCTATGCTATGAATATATATAATGCTGCTGGGAATACGCAGAACAGGAAACATGACACATGGAAACAACTAACAGAATAACAGGGATAACCAAAAGCGCAGTCAGAATACAAGCCAAGATCAGATACCAGAGAATAGTCAGAATAGCCAGGAATCAGGAACCAGAATATCAATACACAGAGTACAGGGATAACACAAGAGAGTTGTCAAAACCAAGCCTAAGTCATACACAGAAATACAGAGACACGATAGCAGGAAGCAATACTCAGGAACAGGGACACTCAGGAGCCAGACTCTCAGGAAACAGGAATCCATGCAAGAGCAATGGGCCTCTCTGCTGCTCATCTATACAGTGAACAGGACTGAGCAATTGGGACATGTGATCCCAGGCCTGAACAGCATCCAGGAGCGGCACAGAGCAGAATGGCTAAGCCCAGATACAGAAGAGCTGGCCTGGATCGCTCTCACCACCAGGGGGCATGGCTGGAACTGGTGGAAACATGACTGTAACGGTGCGCTATGGCGCTTACCCTGGAGTAGCGTAGTTTGGATCCTTATGGACAGATTTCTGGATACAAAAAGCAATAAAGATTATAGATCTGATCAAGTGAGAGAATGGACAATAGGATAGCCGGGTCAGTCAACATTTCAGGGTCCTCGTACAAGCAATAATTCGGTAACAGTAATCAGTGAGCAATATGTAAAGCAGACGATGCGGGAACTTTACTCCACATCAGGGTGAGGAACAAATCCTATCGCCCTGCTTTAAAGGCTGGTGGCTCCTCATCATTATGCAAAGCCCCACTCCCTCAGATGCCGATCTGCCAGTTTTACTGGCAACTGGCCAGCCAGCGATGCCACCGGGTGCCCTGATCCCCCAGTAAGCGCCGCAGGTGCCGAAGACGTAACAGAAGTTCCCCGTCTATGGTCGGCCTCAGGACGACCCTCTGGGGCAGAAGGATGGGCCATATGATTCTGGCGAACCAAAACGAGGTGCATAGATCCTACTGGCTGACAACATGTCAGATCTCCCTTGGTCAAAAACCTCCTTGAGGTCACTGTACCTCTTGGGCACCTCAGTAGACAATGGAGGGGCTGTGGCTAAGTTCGGATTGCCCACAACAGTACTCCTACCCAGACACTTGGCCCAACATTTTGAACCCCTTGAGTCAAACTCTCCTGTTGTCCAGTTCATGACTGGGTTATGTTTGGCTAACAATGGATAGCCCAAGACAATGGGTACTGTGGGGGATTCTATGATTTGAAACTGTATTTTTTCTTTGTATACAATACCAGTTCAGAAAAAGACAGGGATAGTGTCATGTCTCCTCTCTCCACAGGTAGGCATTATCACCCATCATCCAGACACCCACAGCTCAACTGAACCCCTGCATACTTTTGCTGGTAGGCATTATCACCCATCATCCAGACACCCACAGCTCAACTGAACCCCTGCATACTTTTGCTGGTAGGCATTATCACCCATCATCCAGACACCCACAGCTCAACTGAACCCCTGCATACTTTTGCTGGTAGGCATTATCACCCAGTATTCGCAGGCACCCACATTATAACGTTTGCTTGGTTTTTTTTTCTGTTTTTTTATTGTTTTCTCCACCATTTGCTTTGCTAATTAGCATGTGAATCTCCTGCCCTATTGACACAGCCCATCCAGCTTCAGCTGTTGACTTTTAACTGCCTGATTGCAATCAGCCTGCCCTATATAACAACTATACCAGGCTCATTTGAGCCAGGCTCTTGTGACATTCACAAGTGACAGTCTTAAGTGGACGCTTAGAGTTGATTCCTGGAGTTGCGGGACTGGAGGAAGGAACTGCAAGGCCCAATTTTACTCTGGGTAAACGCAAGTCTATATCATGCTTTCTCTCACGCTTCTCCTCTTTACTTCTACCTTTCTCCTTAAATGGAACTCCTGCCCCTCTACCACTGACCCCTACACTATCTGCATCTCTCCCTCCCTCCTCTCGTCCCACATGATGGCCTCGCATGAGCTCCTTTGTTTCCTCAGAACATGGTCTCCCTCTAACTCTCGTGCTGCCTCCCACTCCCACAAATCCCATTCCCACCTTCTCTTTCTCACCCTCCTGCTGTTACTCTATTCAGGTGACATATCCCCTAACCTGGCCCCACAACACATCCAATACTTCCCTCTCATCCTATCTCCATCGCACATAAATCACCTCCTGCAAGCCCAGCAACCTCATTCCCATAATCCCTCAGCGCCTGTCCTCTTTCTCCTGCGCCCTCTGGAACGCTCGCTCTGTGTGCAACAAACTCACAGCCGTCCATGACCTCTTCCTTTCAAACTCCTTCAACCTCCTAGCTTTAACTGAAACCTGGCTAACTCCCTCTGACACGGCCTCCGTTGCTGCTCTCTCACATGGCGGTCTACACTTGAGCCATACCCCCAGACCGGGTGAGAGAAATGGTGGCGGGGTCGGGCTCCTGCTCTCTCCACCTGCACCTACCAGCATCTCCCTCCACCCCCATCCCTCTCCTTCTCCTCCTTCGAGACACACTGCATCCGCCTGTTCTCTCCTCTGGCTCTCAGGGTGGCAGTCATCTACCGCCCACCGGACCAACCTCCCAGTTCTTTGACCACTTTGCTACCTGGCTTTCTCACTTCCTGTCTTCTAATCTTCCATGCCTAATTCTCGGGGACTTCAACATTCCCATTGACGATCCTTCCGCTCCTGCTGCCTCCAAACTTCTTTCACTCACGTCCTCCCTTGGACTCACACAATCCTCCCTCCTCCCTACCCACCGCGATGGTCACGTTATTGACCTGGTCTTTTCCAACCTCTGCTCCATTTCTGAGTTCAAATGTCGCCCTTTCCCCATCTCTGACCACCACCTTCTCTCTTTCAACCTATCTGGACTTCCTAAACACCCTGCTCCCCCACCCCGCACACACACTCGCAGAAATCTACATGCTGTGGACCCCCATCAATTCTCCAACCTACTTCACCACCTCCCTCATACCTCATCCTTCACCTGCCCTGATGCTGCCACTAATCACTACAACACTACGCTTATCTCTGCTCTAGACACTCTTGCTCCTCTTCGACTCTGCAAGCCCCACGCCGCCAGCTTCAGCCCTGGCACACCCTCCAAACTCGCTACCTGCAAAGATGCTCCCGCACTGCAGAGCGTGCCTGGAGGAAATCCCGCTCTGAAGCTGATTTTGTTCACTTCAAGTTTATTCTCCGGTCATACACCTCTGCCCTCCACTTGGCCAAACAATCCTTCTTCTCATCTCTTATATCTACGCTGTCCTCCAACCCTAAACGGCTCTGGTCCACCTTCAACACCCTCCTCCACCCACCTGCACCTCCCCCCTCAGCTGCCTTCAGCGCTCAAGACCTGGCAGACTACTTCCTCAAGTAAAACTCTAACTATCAGAAGCAACATCCCAACACAAGATAGTTATCTGCCACCTCCACTCCCACAGGTCCCCTCTGCCACCCTCTGCCGCTTCCTCCCAACCACTGAGGAGGAAGTCAATTCCTTATTGTCCTCCTCACATCTCACCACGTGCCCGCTCGACCCCATTCCCTCACATCTAATTCCTCCCCTCTCCTCCTCCCTCACCCCTGCTCTCACACACATCTTCAACCTATCTCTCTCCACTGGCTCCTTTCCATCCGCCTTCAAACACGCGCTAGTTACCCCTTTACTAAAGAAACCATCCCTAGACACAACTCTCCATCCAACTACCGCCCTGTATCCCTGCTTCCCTTCACATCAAAGCTCTTAGAAAAACTAGTCTTCAACCGCCTCTCCCTCTTCCTGTCCTCCAATTCCCTACTTGACCCCCTGCAATCTGGCTTCCGTCCCCTACACTCAACTGAAACTGCCCTCACCAAAGTCACCAACGACCTCCTAACTGCTAAAAAACACGGCCACTATTCTATTCTCATCCTGCTTGACCTCTCGGCTGCTTTTGACACTGTTGACCACCCCCTCCTTCTACAGACCCTCAACTCTCTGGGTCTCGGTGACACTGCACTTGCTTGGGTTGACTCCTATTTATCCAACAGGTCCTTCTGTGTGTCCTTTGCTGGTAACTCCTCCTCTTCATTGCCTCTATCTGTTGGTGTACCTCAAGGCTCTGTCCTTGGTCCTCTGCTCTTTTCCATCTACACCTCCTCCCTGGGCAAAATCATCAACAGCTTTGGCTTTAATTACCACCTCTATGCTGATGACACTCAGATCTACCTCTCTACCCCTGATCTCTCTCCCCCTGTCCTTTCAAAAGTCAGTGACTGTTTATCTGGCATCTCCTCCTGGATGGCTCCCACCACCTAAAGATCAACATGTCAAAGACTGAGCTCCTACTTATTCCTCCCTCTAATGCCTCCCACCTCCTGACTTCTCTATCACGGTGGAGGGTATCACCATCTCCCCATCAAACCAAGTTCGCTGTCTTGGAGTTACACTTGACTCTGCTCTTTCCTTCATCCCCCACATCAAGTCTCTTTCCTCCTCCTGCCGATACCAACTGCGTAATATTTCCAGAATTCGGCCATTTCTTACCGCTGTCACCACAAAACAACTCATACACGCCCTGGTAATCTCCCGACTCGACTATTGCAATAATCTCTTATCTGGCCTCCCTCTGTCCCGCCTCTCCCCCCTACAATCCATCCTGAACGCCTCCGCCAGGCTAATTCACCTCACCCGCCGCTCTGTCTCTGCCGCTCCCCTCTGCGAGTCCCTTCACTGGCTCCCCATCCACTGCGCCCCACTACCTGTCCTCACTAATCACCAAATACACCCCAGCCCGCTCCCTAAGGTCAAACAGTGACCTGCGCCTAGCTTCTCCCCGCATCACCTCTTCCCATGATAGACTGCAGGATTTCTCACGCGCAGCCCCCACTCTCTGGAACGCTCTCCCTCGTGCTGTCAGACTTTCCCCTAACTTCTCTTCCTTCAAACGCTCCCTGAAAACATTCCTATTTAGGGAAGCCTACCACCCAACTCACTGATGCAACCATCAATCACTCTCACCTTACAGTCCTCTCCTCCTGTTTCCAACCCCAACCCTCCTAGATTGTGAGTTCCTACGGGAATAGGGCCCTCATCTCCTCCTGTACTGTTTGTCAAATGTTGTTCAATGTATTGTAACCCTGTCTATACTGTGCTTATTGTACAGCGCTGCGGAATATGCTGGCGCTTTATAAATAAAGAATAATAATAATAATAATAAATGAGATCTAAGCAGTTTCCTGCCATCGAGGCTTTCCATGAAGAGAGGAACTTTTCTCTCAACCAAAGGCACTTGGTGAATGGCAGCAAATCCATGAAATTTCCTGCAGAACCAGAATCAATAAGTGCCTCCGTGTCAAGCTTGATATTGTCCCAAGCAACTGAAACTGGAACCACCACACGAGAGATTCAAGAGACAATATAGTAGTACCTAGAACCTGTCTCTCAGGGGACTCTAGGCATGTTAGTCCCCCAACATAGGCCTTTTAAGGTAGTTTGGGGCATTGTAACCGGAAATGACCCCTACCTGAACAGTAGAAGCATAGGCCTTCTGTGAGGCGATGTTGCCTCTCCTCCTCCGAGATACTGGACTGACCTAATTGCATAGGTTCAGGGTCAGGTTGTTCCACCCTAGGAGGTGAAGGGATGCGAACATTGCGAGGAGTGGGAGAAGTACCTTGAGGAGGTTTACGGGGTTTTTCACGGCCAGACCTCCTATCATGAATCTGGTCATCAAGTGCTATGCAATAATCAATTAGGTCTTCTAGCTCTTCTAGTAATGACATAGGAGCTAATTCGCACATTATAGCATCGCTTATGCCTTCCAGAAACGCCGTAGTAAACATATCGTTTGGCCATTGCAATTCTGCTGCCACGGTATTAAATTCAATAGTGTAATCAGCAACTCGGCGGTTGCCCTGGTTGATACGCCATGGCAGCACCAGTTGCCCGCCTTTCAGGGTCAAAAGTGCGCCTAAGGTCTTTCATGAACTGGGCATAGTTATATACAATTGGTCTCTTTAATTCCCATAAAGGAGTCGCCCAAAGCAAATCTTTTTCTGTTAGGTGGTTAATAACATAACCCACCTTAGCTCTGTCTAAAGGGGCACATCCGAGGATTGAGTTCAAACATAATCTCGATCTGCGTAATAAATCTCCTGCAAGAACCAGGATTACCATCGAAACATATGGGTGTTTTCAAGCTCACATGGCAGATTTCAGCTGCAATCAAGGAAGAAACATTCACTGCATGAGAGGACACATCAACCTCAGTAGAAGAGGGTTGTGAAGCCCCACCGAACTCTTTGAATGGATTCATTAGTAGGCCCAAGGCCTGAGCAAATTGGTCCATGCGGTGATCCTGCTCTACTAGTTTAGCAATGATATCACCAAGTTTAGACATAACCATGGTTAAATCTGTCGAATCCATGTTTGGCCCTGACGTACTGTAACGGTGTGCTATGGCACTTACCCTGGAGTAGCATAGTTTGGATCCTTTTGGACAGATTTCTAGATACAAAAAGCAAAAAAGATTATAGATCTGATCTCCCAAGCCAGGGAGTAAATGGACAGGCCTGAGTAGCACCTAAGCCCAATTGGTTTTGAGACCAAAAGACCGCTTAGTGCAAACACAAAAACTCTATGTAAACAGATACAATGAGGTAATTCAAGAACAACGTGGTCATAGATATAATACATTTATATGTATGTATATATTTGTACACATAGTCAATACTGTTCCTATAATCTATAGCAACCCCACAACCTGATAGGACTAGTGCCATTATACTGAGTAAATTTGGGGTTAAGAAAGACTCTATCTGCTCTGCCCCACTGATAGTTTAATTCCCTATCTTTATCATCCGACAATCATAGGGTAAGGATTGTTTCCTTTAGCCAGCCACCCCACGCCCAAAATCGATGCATTTGCTTTGGACTTTCATGAAAATCTATAAACACTTTGGACAAACAAATATCCCCCTTTTTTGAGTATAAGAATATACCAATGTCCAAAGAACGATTTGTTTTACTTATGAGCACATGGACACCTGTGGCATCTAAATAATCCTTAAAATACATTTTGAAATCCATGCTTAAAATCCTATAGTACACCACATTGAGTAATAAAGTACTGTATATGTTTCATCTTATATATTATACACGAATGAGGCATAATCGACCTGTTTGCATCAAAGCAATAGCGTCTTTTTCTGCACGTACATTTGATGTAACATTAGTAAATTCTTTGCTCTGGAATTATATACAAGTATATAATGCTTTTATTACCCAGTTTTTCTCCCTTGTGGGAGTTTGCTTTGCATGAGCAGATGTACAGTTGTGTTCAAAATTATTCAACCCCCACTGAAATTGAGTGTTTTGGCCAGTTTGACATTGATTTTGATCATTCAGTCATCTTGCTTACAATTAAATCAAAGAGGCACGTGTAGGTCAGACAAATATAACATAACATTTATAATGAAATAATCACAAATGTCTTTTCTGTGCTCACATCATTATCAGTTTTATTCAACCCCCAAGTGACATTCAATCTTAGTACTTAGTACAACATCCTTTTACAGTTATAACAGCTTTTAAACGTGAAGCATAGCTTGACACAAGTGTCTTGCAGCGATCTACGGGTATCTTCGCCCATTCGTCATGGGCAAAAGCCTCCAGTTCAGTCACATTCTTAGGCTTGCGCACTGCAACTGCTTTCTTTAAGTCCCACCAGAGGTTCTCAATCGGATTTAAGTCAGGTGACTGCGATGGCCACTCCAAAATGTTCCAGCCTTTAATCTGCAACCATGCTCTAGTGGACTTGGAGGTATGCTTGGGATCATTGTCCTGTTGAAAGGTCCAACGTCTCCCAAGCCTCAGGTTTGTGACGGACTGCATCACATTGTCATCCAACATCTCCTGGTACTGAAGAGAATTCATGGTACCTTGCACACGCTGAAGCTTCCCTGTACCTGCAGAAGCAAAACAGCCCCAGTAAATGTCTAGAAGGAGCTGAGTATCACAGTCATTTTAAAGCTGCCTAATTGGTGCTTATTATGCTTTATTGCTGCTCCGTGACATCCACAGGTGTTTTCAATACCTGATTGAAAACAATTGAATGAACCTCTGTTCTTCAGAGTGGTAGTCTTTAAGGGGTTGAATAATTGTGTCAATGAAGAATTCGCAAAAGAAACATTTACTACTGTATTACAAAACCAATTGATGTCATTTTAGTTGCATATGATTCTTTAAAAAGTCCTTGTAGGATTTCATTCTGAATACAATTACAAATGTATACTAAATTCCCTAAAACCCTTTACAGCATTGGGGGTTGAATAATTTTGAACACAACTGTATGTGCTAGTCTAATCAATGGTGGGTGGGTTAAGCCCATTTATTACTGTATAGCTTGGAAAAAAGACGAGACAGAGGAGATATGATAGAAACATTTAAATACGTAAAGGGAATCCACAAGGTAGAGGAAGGGAGTATATTTAAAAGGAAACAAAGTAGCAAAACAAGAGGACATAGTCTTAGATTAGAGGGGCAAAGGTTTAAAAGTAACATCAGGAAGCATTATTTTACTGAGAGGGTGGTGGATACATGGAACAGCCTTCCAGTTGAAGTGGTAGAGGCCAAAATAGTAATTGAATTTAAGCAAGCATGGGATAGGCATAAGGCTATTCTAAACAAAAGATAAATCCAGGTAAAGTATCCATGTAATTGGGCAGACTAGATGGGCCGAAAGGTTCTTATCTGCCGACATTTTTCTAGGTTTTTTCTATGTTTCTATGTTATGAAGGGGACAGAACCCAGGTGGTAGGTCACATGACTATAGTATTCCTTGGATAGGATCCAGGGTGAAGACCACATTTATATATTATGTAGGGGGTGGTCACATTATACAGGGGACAGGTCACATGAATATATTATGCCATGATTGGCACTTCCGAGACAGGTTACATGTATATATTATACCATGGGTGGAAACCATGGGACTACTCACATCTATATAATATGCCATAGGTGTCACCCAGAATCCAAGAAAACCAGAAAGGAGGGTGTAGCGTTCTACGTAAAGTGACAATAGAAACTCTAGGTGGGTATAGTTATCTCCAACAATATTATCTTCTGGATATAGTATGAGATGAAATGTGGAAAGCACATATATATAATTTCCCAATGACAGTGATGGACCTCAGAAAAAAAGGGCTGGTGGGTGGCCTATCCAATGACCCACAAGCGATTCCCGTTTGAGCCCCACTAAGGCTTATTTATGTGCGAGTGAGCTGAACTCTGATTATCACAACATTTATGTTTTTATTATATTATTATACTATGTTGTTTTTATGTCTTTTTTTCTAAGGTCCATCACTTGTCCTTCGAAAATACATATACGTATGTGCGTTCTATGTTTCATCTTATACTATATCCAGAAGATAATATTGTTGGAGGTAACTATACCAACCCAGAGTAGGGTTTCTATTGTTGTCAATTTACGTAGAATGCTAAACCCTCTTTGGTATTGATAGTAGGAAAAACACTCTGGATGTTTGAGCAATCTGGTTTCATTCTGTATTTTGATCGCCCTGGCCTTATATTTTTTTCCAGATTTCAAGAAGATGAGAGGCACGCCAGGTGTAGTGTACTTTTTTGGGATGGGTATAAAATCAAGGCGACCTTTCAGACTGTAAGACCTTAATCATGTTATATAACATGGTTACTACACCTAGGGTACCTCTCCTCTTCTTGGAATTTGTGTCTAGGGCATAGGAGAGCACTGGTGGGAGAGCACTGGTGTGGTTGGTGTGTAAGGAAGGGGCTCTCATATCTCTACACTAATTACTTGTTGTCCGAATATAGGTGGAACCCAGGAAACAGGTCACATGTGTAAAGTATGCCTTTGGCATGGTTTAAGAAGTCTTTGAGTGGGATTCAGGGCTGTGATTGATGAAGCCATGGTCGTTTTTTCAACCTTGCAGCTTCGGTTGGGGAGATTCTTTCATCTTCCTACTGGCTGCGTGAAGCGTTAACCTTCAGCAAATGTAGCAGTAGGATTGAGGTAAAAACAACTACTTTGCCAAAAAATAGCTGTGCACAAATATAATTCCTTATCCTTTGCTGTTTAGCGGTCGCACTTACGACCGGGCCCTGGCATTTCCCCACTGGAGGAGGAGAAAGACCAGGGGCAGAACTACAGAGTCCTCAACTCTTTGGGCATTCACAATCGATCGCTGGGGCTTCAGGCCTGGTCCGCAGCCTTGCCTGGGCCATGGTCCAGGGTCTCGGGCATGGTCCAAGGCCTTGCCTGGGCCCTGGTCCGGGATCTCGGGCCTGGTCTGCGACCTTGCCTGGGCCCCAGTATGGGATCCCACGCCTGGTCCATGGCCTTGTCTGGGCCCCAGTCTGGAGCCTCAGGCCTGGTCAGCTGAAAGGGTCCTGTGATTGTCTCACTCGACCACCATGGAGTAAGCCCCCACCCTGCAAATAAAGGTAAGCGGAAGAGGGGGCAACAAGTATATTTTATTAATAATAAATATTTTAATATGTTTTAAAATAATATATTAATTTTAATATTTAGTTTTATATTTAATATATTTTATTTATACATTTTTAAATGTTTAGGTTTATTTTAATAAAATAAATAATATATTAAGAATTTTAATACTAGATCTATAATTTTGAGTTTTATTGGTGTGGATACGATCATACCAACAGCACATTACTGTGTTTTTTTTTTTACTGTGGAGCTCTGTGCTAAGCTCATACACCACACATTACTGTTGCAGGGCATTACTGGGAGTTTTGTTGCTGTGGAGTCGACATTGTGGACCTGGAGGGGTCCATTGCATGGTGACGGGGTGGGAAACAAAATAAGTTTTTGTGTAGGATGGTGGGGGCAGTCATGGATTCCCACACCTGGGCCCTGAGGTTTCTAGTTACGCCTCTGCTCACCATGTTTGAGAGCAGTATGATGTATGTATTTAGATATTAATATGAGGCTGCTGAGATGAAGGGAGTTGCATCTTCTCCAGGTGACTGGAATGGGCTGTCGCTATGACAGCCCAGTATTCAGTGAATGGAGAGATATTCTACTCAGCAACTCTGGATTGGCTGAGCAACATTATAAATAAGTGCCTAAAAATGGACATTACACCACAAAGTGATGAAATGATAAGCTGCTCCAATATACTGTAACTGTTGCCACTTTCTTGGTGCCAAATAAGCACAGACTGCATTATATACAAGGAGCCGTGTCAAATATGATGAAATGGAAAGCGATAACACAAATAGTAAAATCGTGTTATGTCTAAATGTTGCGCCTAAATGTTTAATGTAACTTTTATTGATGTACATCAAGAATCTAAAAAGAAAAAAACTGTCAAAAGTAAATAATGACAACTTTAGTTTTAGATATTTTTGCACCATTTAGGTTTCCTACAACAGACACACACAGAACAAACATAAAATTTTGTATTAAAATTCTGAATTAATACTTTTTAGCGTACTTCACAAAAAGTTGGTTTTGGAAAGATTACTAAATTTGATCTCACAGGGAACCTTTGATACATTTCTTCAGACAGCTTCCGAAACTTCTAAGACTCTTTGATCCTTTGATGTGGGTGGCATGAAATCGACTGATGTACCAGCAATGGAGAACCCAAAATATGTGTACACATGTGTATGGGCAAAATGTCTAAAGTACAACATACCTTTTACGTTTGATTTTTTTTTTCTTTGCATACTTTAATGCAGGGCAAATTTTAGAAATTAAAATTTACATGATTTTCTCAGAGCATAGTCTTAAGTATTAATACAACCTAATGCAGAAGTGCTGAGTATACAGAGTCTTTCTGCTTTTCCAGACGACCTTGTTTACTTGATAGTGAATAGTCTGCTTTTCATTCTCCGCACTTGACCTTGAAAACCATGAACTCCCTCTTGTGGCAATTATGTGATATATGTCAGCCTGTTTATTACTTGCACATTAACTTTGTCCTTTTAAAAGTACAATATTAGGAATATGGAGGTGCAAAACAAAATCAATGTTAAAAAAATAGAAGTTCTAAAAATCCGGTGTAAAGTATAGTTTATTTGAGGAGTAAATAATGTGATTCAGCAGAGCTGTTGGATTAAACATAGAATTTAAAGCAACGCTCAAAACACTGAGAGACTTGAATTGCAGGTGTCAGAGACTGGCTGGCGCGGGCACTCGCAGCATTGGCTGCACTACATATGGACTTTGTGCCCTTTGCAGAGAAGCAGATGTCAGCCTCATGCCCACAGACTATGGGTGATTATGGCAATTACTATCCATGGAGCATTTGGACATTGCCATGTGCTTTGTTACTTGTTTTATAGCATGTTTCTGTAGTGCAGTTCCAAGAGATGTTAGTTTACATATAAATGTATCCTTCGCCTGGGATTGATTGTGCTGGACAGATAATCTTATCACTGGGAGGAGGGGGGCACAGACAGCAGAGAGCTATTGTTCTATACCCCTCCCAGATAACCAACATACATTGTGCAATGTTTTAACATACTGTCTCTCTGGAAAATAAACACATTCATTCCTGCTTTTACCAAAGATCAAGTCAAATCAAATCAAATCAAATCAAAATAAGCTTTATTGGCAGGACCAAATACATTTTAGCATTGCCAAAGCATATGGGGAGGAGGGGGGTAGTGGGACATATATATGGGGGGAATGGGCAAGTCCATGGACATTATCAGGGGTAAGGGATAATGTGAAGGGGGAGGCCGTGTTGGGGATTTATAAGTCCAGGATCTCTCATGTTCCTCTCAGTCTGTGACATTCTGCGACGTATTGGGCAGATATTTTCACCGCCGGCTCCTCTCCTCCCAGTATGATGTGGAGTTTCCTCGTCTCTTCTATAGAGGTGAAGTCCAGGATGAGAGCGGAGAGTCTCTGGAAGTGAGTTTCCCTCAGTGCTGAGTACTTGGGGCACCGTAGGAGGAAGTGGACCTCATCTTCCAGGGCCTCCTGGTCACAATGCTGGCACAGTCTATTCTCCCTGGGCTTGTAGGTCTGTCTATGCCGCCCTGATTCAATTTCCAGGCTGTGGGCGCTCAGTCTGTAGCGGCTCAGGATCTGTCTGTCCTTGGGGTCTTGTAGTACCTCCAGGTATGGGGCCAGTTTGTATTCCCTCTGTAAGGATTGGTAAATGGTGAGTTTCTTGGAGTTTGCTATATCATGTCTCCATTCTCTGATATCGTTTTCCCTGGAATCGTTAATTAGGGCCTTTATTTGATATTTTGTCAGGTTGCCTTCATGGGGGCTTTGGATGATCAGGGTGGATATGAGTTGTTGCAGCCCACATGGTTTTGGATGGTCCTTGTTGACCAGTAGGGCTTTATGGTGGTATGAGTTGAGGCTGCTGATGTTTAGATGGTCCCAGTATGATAGTGCCCTCTTCTGTACTGCAAGAAGTAAGGGGAGTCTGCCCAGCTCGGCCCGGCAAGCATTGTTAGAGGTGCTCCGATGGACTTGGAGGAGGTGCTTGCAGAATTCCAGATGGAATATTTCTGTTGGGCTGGTGTCCCATTTGGGTTGGTCAGGGTAGGTGATGGGGCCCCATACTTCACTGCCATAAAGGAGGATTGGAGTGATGACGCTATCAAAGATTTTAAGCCAGACTCTTACAGGTGGTTTTAGTTTGTAGAGGTTTCTCCTGATGGCATAGAAGGTTCTACGCGCCTTGTCTCTTAGGGCCTCTATGGCTGGTTTGAAACTTCCCGATCAGTTTGTTTCTAGGCCGAGGTATGTGTAGCTGTTGGCTTCATCAAGAGTGCAGTCATTAAGTGTGAAACAGGAACTCTTGGTTTTTGCGTTCTTCCTTTGGAAAACCATGACCTTTGTTTTCTTTTGGTTGATGGGTAGTGCCCATGCCGCACTGTATTTTTCCAGCACTTCCAGGCTTTCTTGTAGACCTCTCTCTGTTGGTGACAGTAATAGGAGGTCATCTGCATACAACAGGAACTTCTCTCTGCTCTTGTTTGTTGAATCTTGGCTTCCCTGGGGAATCTCCCTGTAGTGTGGAAGGTGACTGTGGGTCTCCTGGCGTGGTTCTGGGACAGAGAAGGGTCGAAGAAATAATGGACTGGTTCTGGTCCTGGAATTTGGGACAGAACCCTGAGCGTTTTTCGTTACAGTGCTAAATGAGAAACGCTAATGGAAAACCTGGGCGTCTGTCTGCCGTTTTCCACTAGCATTCTTATTATGACGAAAGAGCCACTGTCTCAGCAGCTTCAGTGCCACGGTATTATCATTTCCAGGAGTCTATAGGACTCCATGGAGACAAGACATGACCTTGCACAAATGAGATCCGGCCGGGCGGAGGAGTGATACATGGAGGTACATTGTGAAGTATTTTCTCCCAGTGCTCCTCTGCCACGGAGTGAGGAAGCAGCGAATCATGCCACTCTCTACATCTAAAAGATCTAAGGTGAGTATGGGATTTTTTTGGTAGGGTTACATCAATGTGTTATGTGATTGTGCTGAAGCGTAATCACATAAAACCAGGGTCTGAAAGGTGTTATTGTTTTCAGAATAACGTCAGACGCAGATGGAGAAGAGGCTCATTGGAATAGCTCGTTCTCCATCTGCTGGGACCACACTAGCATCTCCCATACAAAGTGTAGGAGATGGTAATGTACAGTAACCTGGCGCACCATCCGAGACGCAACCTTAGCTGGCGACTTGAATGGAATATGCCATTAAAAAAAAAGAGCACAGTGCTTGAGCCAGTATGCTGAACGGCTTGAGTGTTGGGCTTAATGGAAACATGGGAATAGAGTCCTTTAATGGGCTATTCTTGAAGTTTTTTGTTGTCATAATGCTACAATGACGTCACCAAGGGCTTCCAACTTCGGAGCTCAAATAACCCAGTAGAAACATAGAAAATGTCGGCACCACCTGGGTTGTGTCCCCTTCATAACATAGAAAAAACTAGGGATGTGCGTTTCGGGGTTCGGAATTTTCACGAAATTTCCCGATTCGTGTTTTCGGATCCGGACGATTTTCCGAAAATTTTTAGATCCGAAAATGGCAGATCCGAAAAGTTTTCCAAGCCGAACCGAAATATTTTCGGAATTTTCGAATGGACTTGAAATGTGTCAAATCGAAATTTATTTTCGCTCTATTCATGATTTCGGTTCCATTCGTGATTTCGGTTCCATTTCGGTAATTCTGGACATCGTTTATTTAACTATTATCGGTTATATCGCTGATTCTGTAAATTTTGTATTTGTAAATGCGTATCACTTGTTTCTTGTGGCATTCGGGTCAGTTTAGCGTTTTTTAAATCGTTTTGTTCATTTTTTTTGTTCCTTGGCTTTCATACCATTTTAATATGATTAAATAAAGTTGTGAAATGTATATTCAATTATTCATAAGAAAAAAAGGATCTTTATTTAATAAAAAAAAACACGATAGAATCGCCAGAATTATCGTAGACACTTTGAAACGAGGAGAACAGAAGTTCCGAAAAAATGAAAATTTCCGAAAAGTCGATACAAAAAACGAGCAAAGTGACACGAAAATACGAAAAATGGTCGATATTCCGAAAAAAAATGTACACGAAAAACGAGTCAAGCCGAACCGAATCGAAACAGAAATCGGCCGAAACGAGCCGAATCGAAAAGTTTAAACATCCGAACAAATCGAACCGAACCGAAAAAAAAAAAAAAATAGGTGCACAAGCCTAGAAAAAAACAAAGAAAAATTTCGGCAGATAAGAACCTTTCGGCCCATCTAGTCTGCCCAATTACATGGATACTTTACCTGGATTTATCTTTTGTTTAGGATAGCCTTATGCCTATCCCATGCTTGCTTAAATTCAATTACTATTTTGGCCTCTACCACTTCAACTGGAAGGCTGTTCCATGTATCCACCACCCTCTCAGTAAAATAATGCTTCCTGATGTTACTTTTAAACCTTTGCCCCTCTAATCTAAGACTATGTCCTCTTGTTTTGCTACTTTGTTTCCTTTTAAACATACTCCCTTCCTCTACCTTGTGGATTCCCTTTACGTATTTAAATGTTTCTATCATATCTCCTCTGTCTCGTCTTTTTTCCAAGCTGTACAGTAATAAATGGGCTTAACCCACCCACCATTGATTAGACTAGCACATACATCTGCTCATGTAAAGCAAACTCCCACAAGGGAGAAAAACTGGGTAATAAAAGCATTATATACTTTATTATATCATGGAGACAAACAAATTACATAAAACAGTACAATGAACCTACATAAAGTGCAAATTGATAGTATACGAAAAAAAAAAATTTTTTAATACAACCAATGTATAATGTTAATTGAGGATGAGGGTCAAATGTATATGTATAAAGGCATATATTTGGTGATAAGTGTATTAACGATGGGTGTTAAGGATAGCCTCCAACTTGTCAGATTAAGAAAAATATACAGTAGAAGTAATGCTAGAGAAGCATACAAAGTTAAGAGCCACAGATGTCTCGATAGCTTTTGGCAACGTGGTATTCCACCGATGATTACCACATAGTTGTCACCTACATACATTATATCTGCTACAATCTGCATCATAATTCTCTTTACAGCTTTGAAAAGGCTTGTCAGATAAACACATTTATTATTTTTGTATTTTTTCTTTTTTTGTAAATTCAAGTTTATTTGAAATAAGTGCAGGAGAACAGTATACAGGCGACTTCCCCTGGAAGGGGTTCTCGTCAGACAATAAAAAGGGTGATAAACAGCATATACGTAATCATTTAGTCACAGAAATGACACTAATACCTTAAACATGAGTTGGGGTGAAGAGTGGGAAACACATAGGGGAGGGGAAAAAAAGGGGGGTGCTAGTAACAAATTATGACAATCGGTGGACCATCAAATTGAATACAATATGTGAGTGGAAAACAATAACGAATAGAATACCAAGTGACACATCATCCCTGGGCCATAAGGGGGAGGGGTGCACTTATGCAAAGCAGGGCTACAGTGTGAATAACTATGACACAGGTCACGAAGCTATGTAGACTGCTGTTGTCTCTTAGCAGGCGGCAGGACCTCCGTCTGCCAATAGTACCATTTGCGCGTGAAAACCTCATAACGGTTTTGTGCCTGGAGTGTGAGCTCATCTATACCACGTCTAAATTCTACTTTGTCTAACCACGAGGAGAGTGGGGGGGTAACATCCTGTCCCCAAAGTTTGGGGACAGACAGTCTAGCAGCATGGAGTAGACACGGTATAACAGATTTCTTGTAGGCCGTCACACTGAGGGGGGTGTGATGTAGCAGAAAGAACGCTGGGGAGTAGGGGGTGGGGGGTTAACCACTTTACAAACATAGTCATGTATGCGCTTCCAGAATACCTGGATTCGGGGACATGCCCACCAAATATGCAGATGGTCCGCAGCAAGCGACTGGCATCTCCAACACGCACCGTCCCCTCTTCCCGGGATATGTCGTAATCTGTCCGGTGTCCGGTACCACCGATATAAAATCTTGTAATTAACCTCTTGAATCCGTGTGGATGGGGTGCAACAGTGTGCAAGGGTGTAAATTTTAGCCCAGTCAGCGTCAGACTAATCAAGCGATAGGGAGTTCTCCATCTATGTCGAAATAGTGTGTGTGGAGTCGTGTAGGATTGTAGTAGATTGTATAGGAGGGATATGCAATGTGTGGGGATCGCCCCTCGTCGTATGATAGTTTCGAAGACAATATGTTGCTGGCAGTAGTCCATAAAGTAAGTCAGTAAGCAATGTAGATGGAATCTATCCAGAAAACCCAACGGACGGTGAAAAGGTAGATGTGCATCGTCCAACCTGCTCCCATCTGCAATGAAATGACCCGGGAGCGGGGTATTTTTGTAGCTGTATGCAGAGCAGCTTCTTTTCTGCTTGCCCAAAAGTTTATGGGTAGTACTACATTCTGCCCACTTAGGCTGCCCACTTAGGCTGGGGTCAGACGAACGCAGTGCGAACGTGCGTATAGCCGCGCTTATTACGGCTGTGGTAGCAGCAAATGACATCCAACGCAGGCAGACACACATGAAGTACGACCGCACGAAAGTTCTGCCGCGCATCGCAAGCGGCAAACGAACGCATTTTCGCAAGAAAGTTGAACCGCCAGTACTGATATACAGAGTGCGCTGCGTCCGCATAGCAGTGTGTGTGCGTGATTAGGCGACGTCAGACGCTGCTCATGTCTGGCCAACATAAAGTCCAGACACCCAAAGTTTCCTGGTTTGGAGCAGTAAATAATCACGGCAGAAATTGTGCATCGTATGACCGCTATCGTGTCTTCCGTGAAAAAATGCGTCTGGACGCATCAACGCACTTTTTGACGGTAGACGTGAAAAAATGCGTTCGTCTGACCCTAGCCTAAAACGGGGACGCTAAGGAGGAAAACCTGCGTCTGCAGGTTTCTCATTAGCATCCCAGTTTTTGCTCCACATTACAGGGCAGGATACTCAAGGCACCGCTAATCGCCACCGCACGCATCCCCTCCATGGAGTCCATAGGACTCCGTTGAGGCTTCAAATGCCATTCACGTGACCTGCAGGATTTCGCCTCTCGCGAGATCCTGCAGGTCGGTGGAGTGATTGCGGCGGGGGACTGGGGACTTCGTAATCCTAACGCTAATTATCTCTTTGTGCTCCCCATGTTAAGTGCAGGGAGCGTAAAGTATAGTAAGATTGCACAATCTCCAAATCGCTTACGGGTTAAAAAACCCGTTAGTGTTCTGAATGTAATATGGTCGGCCGCGCTGGGGCCACTTAACCTAATGTAACGCTCACACAGCTAAGCGCGAACATTAGTGTTAAGTAGTAATGGGGCCCTTTGTTTTCCTCTATCCCTCGCTAGACTGATCTTAATCCATCTCAAACCCAGCACTGTATACAACATAGACTCTTGTCAACCCCTGTTGTGAACCTAGAAGTTAAGAACCCAGCTGTATTTTGTGGAATTTCGTGTGGGTAGAAGTCCTTGATGTAAATAATAAGTGAGTCATTTCATAAAATAAAATACTTTTTCACCAGAGTAGATTATGGTTAGGATACAAGTAAGCCCCTGTCTCTAACTACCTGCACACCGGTCCTTATGCTGCTTCAATTTACAGAAATATCTATAAAGAAGATACGAATAACTTTAAATATAACTATAACTGATGCTGAAGGCAGTTATAGATATGTTCATTTACCACCTTGGCCATTCAGTGCATTGAATGGCATGCCCTGTGACATGTTGCTGGTCAACTCCCCACAATTTCCACCAGTGTGAGAATCGGCTTGACTGAAGCATGAGCAGTTGACAACTTGGGATCTACAGTTAAGGATCTTGGAATACTATGAAAAACGTAGAAAAACTTTTATCAAGGATGTGGAACACTGCTAGCAGCTGTGGCGTGGCTACTTTTAGATTATTTTTTAAATAAAAGTGTTATCAATAGGGCATTAATGCATTGTAACACAACCCTCCTTGCTACAAACAGGGTTATTCAGAGAGAGGTGAAAAGCAGGAGAATGGCTGGAGAACGGAAAATTCTAGGTCAAAATAGCCAAACCAGCAAAATTCTCCCATTTATCTCCCTTTCCAAATCGTCTATTTTGACCTAGAATTTTCCATTTTCCAGCCGTTTTCCTGCTTTTCACCGCTCTCTGAATAACCCTGAAAGTGTATGTATTTGAAAATGCTCAGCCTCCATAAAGCAGAATATGAGACCTCTGATTGGCTGTGCAACTTCCTGATCTCCCTATAACTACTGTGAATTATCATAACTCACATAAAACTACAAAATCTGAGTACGTTCATAACATTCTGTCCTCCAGCTCAATTGTTGTGCTTTGATAAGACACCACGACCACAAACAAAGAATAGGATGGGCACAATAATGTTTCAAGAGTTTTTATTTAATTATAAGGCATATTTAACCTATTTGTCAATGTAAAGCCTGGTAAGTGATATAACTTGTAAAGCTCCAATTGTATAGGACATCCAAAATAAAATCCGTAGGGAATCCCCAATGATACATGCGAAGATAAATATGTTTTTTAAGCTATGCTGTTCTCATCTAGGTGTCAAAAATAAGGCCTGACAGGGAGTATTTCTCAACAAGTTGTAAAAATAATTTAATCGTATGGATGTTTGCAGATGAGCTCCATAGTTGTCACCTGTCTCAGACATCCGTATGTAAATAAGGGTAGATATAACCATGCATTATGAGACTAGGCTCCCCATTTGCGTCATCAGCCGTAGCGTCATATCATTATAAATTTGAACATTCCCATGTCTGACCTAGCATCACTATATTCATAGAGATGAGAGTGTCTGGGAAATAAAAAAAGCGGAACAATGACTCAATGAATGTTTATTTTTACTAAATGATTAGCGCCTAAAATGCATTCCATGTTTATAGACTTTAATTTAAGCAAGACGTGGGAGATCTTAGATGGATTACGCGAACATGTTTCTACTGATTTTTAAAATTCTTTTATCACAAGTAGCCCATTTTATGAAAAATCGAGAAGCCTTTACAGCTGCAGATGTTACAGTAGGCCACACACATATAATACGTCCTGCTCTTAATGAGTATATTTTCGACGTTTTAAAGTTTATATGCTTTTTTTTTTTCTTTTAAGAAATATGCGCCATCAAAATCTAGGATAGCTTGGTTTATATAAATATGGAAAAAAAAGAAACGTTTCATTGGTAAACTATAAAACAAACCTGACTCTAGTAAACAGTACATGGACAAACATTCCTTGGGTCAAAAGGGATTGGTTTTGAATTCCAGTGTTTAAAACCAAATACGTTTTTGTGGCTTATGACATTCTTGGAGTCAGAAGTAGCCTAGAACGTGAAATAAACAGCCAGACATTCTAACACATAGCTATATTCAGTGCCATATTTTAAACCTAATTGGTTGGAAGCCTGATAAATTAGATATATTCAAAAAGAGTAAAATTCTGCGGTCTTCTAATGGGACAGTAAAGCCTGTGTTACTTCCTGGAAGCTATAGGCAAATCACTCGAGCTGCGGATCTTTGAGGATGTCGGTACTCCAAAAATATTAGACACGTCAACTCCTGTCTGAGCTACAAACCTTTTAGGAGTCTTTATACCTATTATAATTATATATTTAGTGCCAGCATATTCTGAGGTTATACTAAATCTCCATGTTGTAATGTTGCTTGGATGCGACATTAGTAACAAGAAAAATGTTCCTGCGTCTTGGGGCTGTACCGTTACTTTGATACTGAATTGGGTATTCATTGAGAAGTGAATTACTGGATTATTGAAAATTTCAGGTTAAAATAGACAAGTTAAATTTTTCAAACTTTGATATCTGGTTAATTTTTTAATTTGTAAGTAAAACAAAAGTCTAAATAACAATCTACAGGGTTATTCAGAGAAAGGTGAAACTCTGGAGAACTTTCGGAGAAGTGAAAATTCTAGGTCAAAATAGCCGATTTGGAAAGTGAGATAAATGGGCCAATTTTTCTGGTTTGGCTATTTTGATCTAGAATTTTCACTTCTCCAAACGTTCTCCAGAGTTTCACCTTTCTCTGAATAACCCTGATAGTCTTGTCTTGGTTTGGAAACGTCCGTGTAACATAGCGAAGTAGACTATTTTTACTACAAATGGAGGCCTAATATTTACAGGATAACTAAACCGCCTGGTATACTGGTATAGTTAGACTAATTTTATTAGAGGCAAGAGAAGATACATTGACTGTTTACAATGTATTACTTTATAAAATATACATATGACTATGTGTAATATGTATCTTAAATAAACCAGCTACTTCATATGCATTAGTATGCAAAGAATGCCTTTATGACATAATGTCTAAAAACCAAATGCCTCCATTTATTATAGCCAGCGCAAGGGAATTTATCTGCTAATGTACTTAAAAGGTGGTCAGGTTTCCGAATGTTAAGATGTTGTAAGTCACCATTAGAGAGGATGCGCAAGAAAATATATTCAACTAGACCAGGCTTTATATATATATATATAGTCTTACAGTGTGTGCGTTTATCATTAGATACCTGGATCCCAGCTTCTGAATCAATAAGCATAACCATGATTTAGCCACACACTAAGGTCAGGATCAGACGAGCGGTAGTAAGAGTGGAAGGGACATCTGTGAGAGTGGACGTTCCTTCCACTCGATGCACGTCTGGTCGCCTCGCTGAGCGCAGTTAGTGCGCTCAGCACTGCAAGGCTCGATCCTCCTATGGAGGATCGCTCTTTGCAGCCCCGTCCAACGCGCGTCTTGCGTTTCTACGGGGAGGCTTTCGTCACGTCTGCTTGTAGAGCGCGCAATACATGCTCGTGTTACAACGTGTGACCGGCCCCGTCGAAGCATTACAACGCTGCGCCGGGCGCCGGTAGGCACGTCAGTATGGGCGCACCTAGTGCGCTCGTCTGACACCTGCCTAAAGGGTGTACACAAGGTTCTTTCTGTTTTAGTGAATGGGAGTCCAGGTCTTGCATATTCATGAAAGGGACACTTTTCAAACAATGGTTCAACAAAATATGGTCCTTTCTATGAGATCACAATCTTCCTTAAACCCATCTGAGCAGAACTCCCCATAAAAGCTAAAAATTCTGAATTTACAGCAAACAGACTTTATGTGTCAACTTGTCTTTTTAACTTTCAGACTATGCTGGGGTTTCAAAAGGATGTACCAAGAAAAGTGTGATTTAATACATTTCTATTGCTTTTCATTAGTTTGTTTTAATAACCAGGACTTCACATTGTAAATGATTGTGACTCCGTGTTGCAGCTCATGCATCTGCCCTACAGTTTAGATGACAATCATGAGCATGCAAGAAGCTTTTACAGTATTTCTCAGCTTATGCTAAGCACAAGATGGCCATTTCCTAGTGGATTCATGCCAGTCCCTAATTGTAAAAAATGATTCCCCTTTTTACAGTAACAAGTCATATGATAAAACCATCAATCTTGTAGATAAAACCATCAAACCATCAATCCAAAGACATAAAGGGCACTATGCCATGCCCTCAGCTAAAACGGGGACGCTAACGGGAAAAACCTGCACCTACAGGTTTCCCCTTAGTGTCTCCGTTTTAGCGCCAGATTACGGGGCAGACACTGATTCAGCAGCCTGCACCGAAAACCCAGCGCTACTCTCCTGGATACTAGCAGCAGCGCTGGAGCGCAGCTGTGGGTATCACCTTCCAGAGTCATTGAGGGTTGTGCTGCTGGGCCGCAAGCTCTGTATGATCTTGTTTTCATGAGATCCTGCAGGGCCGCAGAGAAATTTGCAGAGGGAGACTGGGGACTATTTGTCCCCAGTCTCACTCTGCTCCCGACAGCCGGAAGCGGCGGATAAGGCCGTCTGTTCTGGGATGAGAAGTATCTGTTTTTTTTTGGGGGGAGGTTTCTGCTGGTGCTGACTGATTCTGCAGAAATGGTATCAGTTAGCCCCAGCTTCGAGCTGTGGTTAACTTTTTAGCTACCACAGCGGTGCTGTAATTAGTATTCGGTCTTTGTGATCCTAACGCTAATTACTGATTGCTCTCTCTATGCTTAACATAAGGAGCGCAAGTACAGAGGCTCGTGCAAATGAGTGCAATTACCGATGCACTAATGGATTTTTTAACCCGTTAATGTTTGGAATGCATTATGGGACGTATGCGTTACAGTCACTTAACCTAGCACTAACGCTCATATAGCTGAGCACTAACGCTCATATAGCTGAGCACTAACGCTCATATAGCTGAGCACTAACGCTCATATAGCTGAGCACTAACGCTAGCGTTAAGAATATAATAGTGCCCTAAAAATTTCTTGAGTGAATTGTCTTAATTTGAAACTGTGATAAAACAGTGTCTCTCTTTCACTACTATGATTGTATGGCTACCAGAGATAAATTAACTACTGATCACACTAGGCTTTTCTCTAGAACCTATGGCAACCCTTTAATTACATATTAATAAGAATGGGATTGACCCATGACAAATTTTTTCAAGCCATGATTCCACTTCCAGTGAGATTCCACACCTGCAAGATGTTGTCACCATGATGGCCTGAAGTCATTATCCATCCAGCCTGGGGTGTTGTGGTATGCTACTAGAGTTAGCCACCACTGTAGAACACCCTGTAAGAGTTTTTTTTTCTATTGCAAAATGGACATACCTTGAAAGGTGCCAGGAATGTCCTGAACCAACTTGGTACGACTGGCACCTAAAAAGCCTTGGCTGTCATATTGAGTATCTTGGCTGATCTAAATACATCAAACAGACTAGATGTTTTGACTTGCAGACCGATTCATAGACCTACTGCATGATTTATGTCCTTCAACGCTTTATATTTTCTATCACAAACGTTAGGAATAAGAAAATGCTCCTTTGCCCGTGACTGTATAAAAAGGAGTGGAAATGTAATGTGTTTCAGACAGCATAAGTAAAAATACTGGAATAATAGCAAACAATAGCCTTCTAGACATTTGCGAAAAGCGTAGGAGAGTTAGAAATAGCATCTCCTTCAAGAAAGGTTTGTTGGACGATCACAGAGATATACAGCACAGTGTGCAAATCTCCATATAGGGCCAGACTTCCTCTGTCTGTGTATTGCGTACAGCTTTGGCTGAAGTTGAACATTCCTTGGGTATTTTTCTCTGGGAGCATTCGATTTCCGTTTTGAGGCCTGGCACAGACACTCGATTGCTCTAATAAGAAAATGTCTGTGACTGAAAGTTGAAAATGTGCAAGATTCCTTCTTTAAGTACACAAACACTCCAAGTCTAGCCACTTTCCTGTAGTTTGTCCAGTTTTTCGGTACAGTATGTCTGATACCTGATCAAATGACTTTGGAAAAATCAGGGAAACAAACTGAAAGGGAAGGAATGTAGTCTATCTCCACCTGTACATTTTTACAAGACTCGACTAAAATGACTGCTGCAATTGAAGCAGATGTAAACGCACTGTATATAGCTGTGTAAACACGAGAAAGGCTGCCAAGTTAGCGAAAATTCCTCTTTTCACCAGAAAAAAAAATGTGCTGCTAAAAGAATTCATTATATAAATACGTGCATGATTGGTACATATTAACTCTTAAAATGCTTCTGTTAAAACCTGAGGAAGGAGGAGGAAGGGGGCAGGAGAATACGTGGACCACACCGGGCACCTTGGCAAAGTTTTTATCAGGGTTCCATATTCAACAGTGATACCAGGATACATCGTGGGGGACTTGTCACCCACCTTACATCTCTCCAACGTAAAGCAATCTCTTCCACTCTCAGAGGGAGAGCAGACATTGACAGGTCAGTCCTGCAGACATGCCCACATTACAGGGGTACCAGGGCTGAAGGGTCCAGGGCCTCTAGACTGGTGATCTGATTGCATTCTGGCACGCAATCTCCTGCCATGGGGACGACAGCACAGTTTAAAGCCCGTAGAGAATATATTTTAGTTTTTTGTATCCTCCCATTTGAAAAGCAATGTGGAATATGTTGAATTTATATAGTAAATAGCAAATAACGCACACAAATGCTGTCATTCGATTGCTAATGCACTGTTTAGCGAAGAAACGCTTTCCACATTTGGCAGCTGAATGCTTTCTCTGCGTTTCTCTACATGTTCTAAACATAAAAGTAGAAAGGAAAAAAAAAAAAAAAAAAGCAAGAAAAATAAGTTTCTAGACTGACACACCCAGACATTCTTTCCAATGAATGGAGAAAGGAAAAAAAAAAATATCAAAAACATGTCCCAAAGTAATCTTACATTTCTCCATATGCATGGCCAAAAATGTCAGCAGAACTGCAGTTATATATTCCATATGCAAGCATGATCACACAATAATTATTGCCAGATAAATGCCTTTACATAACATGCCATTACGCCCATCAGGGGCGAATGCAGGGTGTTTCTAAAGCGTGGAATCCCCTCCTATGGTATTCTCCAAATACTGTCAACTTAACCTGTTCATGGGCTGTAAATGTACCGCTTATATATATGTGACAACCCAGTGATTTCTATAAGCATGATCAAATATATACATTGTGATCCTTGACACCATAGACAATTCAATGCCCGAGTAACTTATGGGTTACTGTTTATATATATAGTGACTCAGACACATATATAATTTATATATATATATATATATATATATATATAACATATTTATTCTTCACAAAAATTCACATATATATGTATATGTAAATGTATACTCTTTTGAAAACACAAAATATTGTATTTATATTATAATATATTATTATATATATATTATTATTATTATATATATATATTATTATTATATATATATTATAATATTTTGCCACATATATGGGTTATGCAGCAATTATCTTTCAGAAACCCCTTCCTCCCTTAAGTGACAGTTTCAATGCAGCCATATAGGGTCCCTAGGTATTATGTAGAAAACATGCTGCACTGTCACTGCAACATTATAAAAATGATATGTATATTGTGTATGTTTGTCTTCATCAATGCATAGAGATTACTGTTTAAAATAACATGATCGTAACATCCATTACACAATGAAAAAGTGGAAGTTTCACATTAAAACTCTGATATGAGATTCTCTACTACAACAATTAGAAGTCAGTAAACCATTTTAATCATTCATTTATCTGGATTCATATTTAAGGACACCAGAGACCTTTTGTCTTTTTTTATTTACTTTCGTCTAGTGCTGAAGTGGTTAAACGTCCTGTCACATTCTTTTCTATAAATATAGTTAGGAGCAGGATAATGTCTGTGTGTTACAAGGGAAATGTTAGTGAGCATACTTAGCAGCTTTCCTAATATCTGTTAATAGATATGATGTCATTCCCCAGGATGAATCACTAAGGTCACAGAGGGAAGTCCCTGTTATGTAGCCACAGGCCATGTATTGCTTGATAACCGGTTGGTGTGAGGTTACATGGAAATGACAATGAGTGGGTTGCATTGTTATCACTAAAAACTATATACATCTAATCTATATATATTGAAATATACATACATATATATATATATATATATATAGTCTAAGAAACGGCAGTACCAAGTTTATTAAAGATACATTAAAACAACCAAACTTTTCGGCTCGTACATTTATTGGTTTTAACCTTGAGAAAGGCTCATGCACAAGGCAAAATGTCGGTTGTTTTAATGTATCTTTAATAAACCTTATTATTTTACGCAAGTCTTCGTGTGCATCCTCCAGCACGGAACTAATATATATATATATATATATATATATATTCAAAACCAGAATGGTTACACTCAACGTAAACATGCTCCTGCCGCAATGGGGTACATAATGTTGAGGCAGGCTTATGAGTGCCCTCAGTTTGTTGAAACTATATATATAGACATGTGTCTGTGTATATATATATATATATATATATAAACATTGACACCTATACTTAAATTACTTATGATAATGTTTTTAATTATTATTGTTTACTAAATTAGGTGGTTTTAAAATCTGTATTAAAGTGGCAGAGTGGCGAACTCTGAATTTGTTGTGATATATATATATATATATGTACTTTACAAGGAATGACGGCACTCAAAGGCTCAAATTCTTCTTTGTTTCTTTATTGGGTTAATCCCTAACAAGGTAACATTTCAGTTCCACCCTGCAAACTCTCTTCAGACCATGAAATATATATATATATATATATTAGGAAGTCAAAGGCACACACTTTTGTATGTATGCATGTATGTATGTATGTATGTGTATATATATGTGTGTATGTATATATGTGTATATGTGTGTATATATATATATATATATACATACATACATACAGTCAGGTCCAGAAATATTGGGACGTCGACACAATTCTAACATCTTTGGCTCTATACACCACCACAATGGAGTTGGAATGAAACAAACACAATGTGCTTTAACTGCAGACTGTCAGCTTTAATTTGAGGGTATGTACATCCAACTCAGGTGAACGGTGTAGGACTTACAGCAGTTTGCAGATGTGCCTCCCACTTGTTAAGGGACCAAAGGTAGTGGGACAGAATAATAATCATAAATCAGGCTTTCCCTTCTTAATACTTGGTTGCAAATCCTTTGCAGTCAATCACAGCCTGAAGTCTGGAACGCATAGACATCACCAGACGCTGGGTTTCATCCCTGGTGATGCTCTGCCAGGCCTCTACTGCAACTGTCTTCAGTTCCTGCTTGTTCTTGGGGCATTTTCCCTTCAGTTTTGTCTTCGGCAAGTGAAATGCATGCTCAATGGGATTCAGGTCAGGTGATTGACTTGGCCATTGCATAACATTCCACTTCTGTCCCTTCAAATACTCTTTGGTTGCTTTTGCAGTATGCTTTGGGTCATTGTCCATCTGCACTGTGAAGCGCCGTCCATTGAGTTCTGCAGCATTTTGCTGAATGTGAGCAGATAATATTGCCCGAAACACTTCAGAATTCATCCTGCTGCTTTTGTCAGCAGTCACATCATCAATAAATACAAGAGAACCAGTTCCATTGACAGCCATACATGTCCACTCCATGACACTACCACCACCATGCTTCACTGATGAGGTGGTATGCTTAGGATCATGAGCAGTTCCTTTCCTTCTCCATACTCTTCTCTTCCCATCATTCTGGTAAAAATTAATCTTGGTCTCATCTGTCCATAGGATCTTGTTCCAGAACTGTGAAGGCTTTGTTAGGTGTTGTTTGGCAAACTCTAATCTGGCCTTCCTGTTTTTGAGGCTCACCAATGGTTTACATCTTGTGGTGAACCCTCTGTATTCACTCTGGTGAAGTCTTCTCTTGATTGTTTACTTTGACACACATACACCTACCTCCTGGAGAGTGTTCTTGATCTGGCCAACTGTTGTGAAGGGTGTTTTCTTCACCAGGGAAAGAATTATTCGGTCATCCACCACAGTTGTTTTCCGTGGTCTCCCGGGTCTTTTGGTGTTGCTGAGCTCACCGGTGCATTCCTTCTTTTTGAGAATGTTCCAAATAGTTGTTTTGGCCACGCCTATTGTTCTTGCTATCTCTCTGATGGGTTTGTTCTGTTTCTTCAGCCTAATGATGGCTTGCTTCACTGCTAGTGTCAGCTCTTTGGATCTCCTCTTGAGAGTTGGCAGCAACAGATTCCAAATGCAAATAGCACACATGAAATGAACTCTGGGCCTTTTAGCTGCACATTGTAATTGGGGTAATGAGGGAATATCACACACCTGGCCATGGAACAGCTGAGAAGCCAATTGTCCCATTGCTTTTGGTCCCTTAACAAGTGGGAGGCACATCTGCAAACTGCTGTAAGTCCTACACCGTTCACCTGAGTTGGATGTACATACCCTCAAATTAAAGCTGACAGTCTGCAGTTAAAGCACATTGTGTTTGTTTCATTCCAACTCCATTGTGGAGGTGTATAGAGCCAAAGATGTAAGAATTGTGTCGATGTCCCAATATTTCTGGACCTGACTGTATATCAAAAACAGGTATTCCGCAACACAAAGTCTTGTTCAATAAAAAAAGCGTTATATCATTTATTGCATTAAGTAAATCGACGTTTCAGTACAAAACAGTATTTTCATCAGGACAACAACGGCAAAGGCACACACTTTTGTATGTACGTATATATATATATATACATATATATATACACACTTGTATAAATACTTCTATCTAAAATTATATATATATATATATATAGAAAGTAGTGAATGAAGGACGGCACTCTCGGTCTTAATCCAAGAACTTGATTTAATGAAGTAAAAATATAGTCTCTTGACTATATATATCTCTTGACTATATATATATATACCCAACGGTTGTGGTGTAGGACAAAAAGTGAGATAAAAAGCCTCCACGCTATAATGGTTATGTTTATTATTGCAGAAGCCATCTGCACATCACAACAATGCAAAGAACTGCATCCCAGAGCCCCTGTGCTGCATTCCCCATATGAAGCAAGGAACTCTGGGTAGGATATGCAAATGACCTGTCTCAATTTTACTGCATCCTGTGTCTGTTTTTACACAGAACCCTTAAATCAACGCCATGTCATATTATGGATTTTTTTTTTAGCAGAGATCAAGTAGTATATATATATATATATATATATATATAATATATATATATATATATCAGTATATATATCTAGTCTAATAAAAAAAGGTATCACTACGCACTGCTATACTCTGATTTTTGGCATCTGGACTAACACGGCTTATCAAATTGACACATATATATATATATACACACACGCACACATTTGAGCCCAGTTATATCATTCTTAAAAAATCCTAAAAATCAGTGTTCAGTTCTAGACATGTTACAAATGCTTCCAATACCCCCTCCCTCCATGAAACTGCTTATGAAACAAGACAGAAGGTACATATTTTTTTGACAAGTTGGTTACATCCCCGAATGAGGTATGTTAATGGTTATTGTAACATAAAAGCCGTATAGGAAGGTAGTCTGGAACAGAGGTTAGCCATACGAAAACAAGACTGAAACCTGCTTTTCACATAAAATTATAGAACCCAGAATGGAAATAACAAAAAGAAAAAAAAAACAAGTAGAAAATCCTATTTGGTGGTAAGGATAGAGCACCTTTTTGTGCTGTGGAGTGTGCCAGTTTTTTTCAGACAGGAGGAATGCGGTGTGTCAAGGGGTCAGGATCAATCCGGTGTGAGCTGATGGGGCAGGAAGGTTTGCAGGAATGTTAGGAATGTCCTTGCTTGTGTAGGACTCCATTCAGCTCATTGGCGAGACCCAGCAGCCAGCAGTGTATATAAAGAGCTGCATCGCCTTCCTTTCCTCACACAACAACTCTTCAACAACCCAAGACTGAAACCAAATACTGACAAGTATTGGGCAAGGGAAGAGGCTTCGAAACTCTGAACTAAACTACAAGGCGACAAGAGAACGAGCTACAGAAACTCCAAGAACGAAGATTACCCTGAGATCTACGGACTGAACGACAAAAGAATTTTTCTTTTCATTTGAGAACGAAAGAAAGCTGAACAATGTCTGCAGGAAAAGTGACAGCTGTGATCCTTTTTGCTCTCATCTGCTGGGTAAGATACTATAACTATAGTATTTTTACAAGCTGCATTCCTAGATTATCTGAATTGTTATAGAGGCATAGAAAATGTGAACTGTATCAGTGCACGAGGATACTAATTTGGGCTACCTGAATTAAATCGGGTGATGAATGTGAATTATAACAACAGGATCTTACACAGTTATACGTTTAAGAATATATAGTATATTCGATATAGTATATGGAATATCTGCATTTTGTTGTTATATACCGTAAAAACACATTCCATTTATAGGACATAATTATGTACTGAAGATTGAATATAATGTCCACACTTTATGGCATCTTTATGTAGACTAGTTTCTAGCACCAAAGTAATAAATGGAAACGAGGTTTAAAATGATATCGTATTTCTGACTGTTCTCTGACTTTCTGTTGCAGGTGTCGGATGCCCAGGAGTGCAGTGGGGAATGTCAATGCCCACAGAGGGTGCCAGAGTGTGAACCAGGAGTCAGCCTGGTACAAGATGGCTGCGGGTGCTGCAGAGTCTGTGCCAAGCAGCTGGGTGAGCTGTGTACAGAGAAAGACGTTTGTGACCCACACAAGGGACTCTTTTGTGACTTCGGATCCAGAGTCAACAGGAAAATCGGAGTGTGCACTGGTAAGTTTATTCTCACGTCTCCTATGTTTAATTGTTTATAGATACAGTTTCTCTCTGGAAGCAAAGAGTTAATATAGGTAATGTTACAAACAGATGATATTAAAATGCACTGTTAAATAGGGTATAACTCATAACTGACCATATATATTGTAACAGTATCATAATTTAGCTCAATTTAAGTTTAACGAGCATTATGGGCTAGTATTCATGTTTGTCTATAGAGTATTGCTAGGCACAGTATTGATAGAATTCGTAGTATGTGTGATCTAAGTGTATGTTTGTCACTTATTTTTAGCTAGAGAAGGTGCCCCCTGTGTCTTTGGAGGAACCGTGTACAGGAGTGGAGAGTCCTTCCAAAGCAGTTGCAAGTACCAGTGCACTTGCCTGGATGGAGGTGTAGGATGTGTCCCACTCTGCAGTATGGATGTCCGCCTGCCCAGCCCTGACTGCCCCTTGCCAAGAAGAGTCAAACTGCCTGGCAAATGCTGTGAAGAATGGGTCTGTGACCAACCTATGGAGAGAACCATGGTCGGACCTGCTCTCCCTGGTAAGAATACTTTAACAAACTTTGTCTATATTCAACTATAGCAAAATGAGCAAGCAAGGAAATGTTTGAGAAAAAAAGTAACAAATATTCCGACCGTATTGCCTTATATAGTCTTAATGCGGTGCCCAACCCATTGGGGAAATAATTACAAAATGTTAGTACCCTTATTGGTTCTAAGAGCCATTACAAAAGTATTAGACTATTTACCTGAATGGCATTTCCAGTCTTATCTAATGTTCTTTTTATTTTTCTTTCACAGCTTTCAGAATGGAAGAGACATACGGTCCTGACCCTTCCCTGATCCGTGCCAACTGCCTGGTGCAAACTACTGAATGGAGTGCTTGCTCAAAGACATGCGGGATGGGTATCTCTACCAGAGTCACCAATGACAATGAGCACTGCAGACTAGAAAAACAGAGCAGACTCTGCATGGTCAGACCTTGTGAGGCCGATCTTGAGGAAAACATTAAGGTAAATAAATTGTGTACAGCTTACATTTTAATGATCTAATATACTGTATAAATATATATATATAATGCTATAGCCAGTGATTCTGTAATATATATGAACCATTCCAATGATAGGATAAAAGCTAAAGGTTATTTAATAGGCTTTATGGAATGAAAGGCATGATTTGAAACATATATGTAACCACTTTAGGAAAACACCCTGGGCACTATTCCCTAGTTAACTCTAATGTTAGCATTCAGATGTGTAAGTGTTATCGCTAGGATAAGTGACTTTAACACATGCCCCCCCATATTACATTCCTGACGCTAAACCCATAACAAATGACTTAGCGCATCGATTTTCACACTAGCTTCCACGAGCTTACTGTACTTTGCACATCCTATACTTAAATAAGGGAAACCCAATCATTAATTAGCGCTTCGATAAGGTAGTACAAAGTGCTAGTGCTAATTACCATCAAGACATGCAAGACAAAATTTTAGCGAGTCCTAAAACCTTCTGCTAAATGATTCTGCAAATGCAAAATCATTTAGCACGCCCTGAAAACCCTCCAATAAACCCAATATTCACCTCTCATCCCGCGACGAGAGCGGTAGCCTGATCCGCCACATCTTGTTGCCAGGAGCAGAGGGAGACTGGGAACCTTAAAGAAATAACTAGAAATCTGCAGACGCAGATTTTCCCTGTTAGTGTCCTCATGTTAGCGTTAAGAAAGGAATAGGTCCCCCTATGGGTAAATGAGATTTTAACATGCAGTTTTAGAAATTAAATCATTTTCAGAGTTTTAAGGTGAAATAATAATTTAAAGTTCCATGCTGAATTCTGAACTCAACTTAAAAAAAACAAAACCACAACAAATCTGTTTGAAACCTAGAAATAAGTAACCCGTGTTTTTTTCTTGCCTGTTACAGAAAGGAAAGAAGTGCATCCGTACCCCTAAGATCTCAAAACCCATCAAATTCGAGCTGTCCGGTTGCACCAGTGTAAAAACCTACAGAGCCAAGTTTTGTGGGGTATGCACTGATGGTCGTTGCTGCACACCACACAGAACAGCCACCCTCCCAGTAGAGTTCAAGTGTCCTGATGGTGAGGTGATGAAGAAGAAGATGATGTTCATCAAGACATGCGCATGCCACTACAACTGTCCGGGGGAAAATGACATCTTTGAGTCCATGTACTACAAGAAAATGTATGGGGACATGGCATAGATCAGAAGAACCACACTTTAAAGACTCTAACTTGAAATGACTTTGCATCTCTTTGCTAAACATAATTCTATAGCACAAGAACGTATTTAAGATTTTTTTTTTTTTTTTAAAAAAAAAAGATTTAACCAATGAATGACCCCAGCCGCTGGTTTGAAGAAAGGGAGACGAACCAGGCCACAGCAGCTGTGCTGGGTGTAATGTAAAGTCATCGTACGCACAATAGTCCTGTTTAAGGCAGTATTAACTTAGTACAGTGACTTATGTTGCACCCAGACATGCAACTGGAAAATTAAGAGAAACCTAATACTTCTATATTCTTTATATGATGAGCTGACAATGAGTCAGTGAAAGCTGGAGTTCATACCCTGGCTACCTTAAGGTTCTAGAACGAGTTGCTCTTTTGGTACAACTCTGCTTTAGTAACCCCAAAGTACAATTATTGGGTGGAATCAGAAAACTATGTCTGCTACAAGACTGGAAAGTTCACAGTATGTTTTTTTTTGCATGCTGTAACCTTGTTAATTATGTGTTTTTTAATTGTATATAGTGTATATACATTTTTGTACAGTTATCTAAATTAACTTAAATATGTTTTGTCCCTGATTTTTTTCATTTTTATAATGCTTTAATATTTCGATGTTACTCTGTTTTTTATTATTATAATTATTATTGTCGTTGTTTTGTGTGCAGTATGTTTTGATTCATATATAAGTAACTGTTCAAAGTTCGAAACAGGTTCTTCAGCAGAAAAAAAATATATATATAGTATTCATTTGCAAAGAAGGCAATTCAAGCAACTCCTATTGTTCTTTATGTGGTAGGTAGGGTGTATTGATTGCACTGGAAACAATTACCCAAATTTTAACTGTTAGAGAGCCAAATAACTAGTTCTTTCTTTAAGGCTTCCCCACATCCAGTTCACATGGCGCTCAAAAATGTAAATGTCATTGATTTAACCAATGAATGGGTAATCTGGAACTGATCAAGATATTACAGCTGAGTATTTGTTTCTCTCTTTGAATATGACTATTTGTTTTGTTTTTTCAACAATTTTATTATGTGTTTCGACGTGTGACCAAATGGTACATGTTTGCACTTTTCTAGATGAAAAAAATAAAGTTTTTATTTTTTATACAAACCATCTGTGTGTTTAATGCCATTCCTACCAGCATGTTGTGTGAACTCGGGGGACTATTCCTTTGTTGGTGCTAAAATGGGGATGCTAATGGGGAAAACCTGCAGGTTTCCCTGTAGCATCCCCATTTTAGCACCATATTCCGCGGCAGGAACTAATTCAGCAGCTTGCCCAAGAACGCAGCGATACCCTCAATGATAATTACGATCGCACTTCCGCACCGTGCAAAAGCAGAACCAGTTAGCACCATCTTTTGGTTGTTGGTAATGAAAAAAAAATCTGTTAATCCATCAATGCGGTAAATAGCGGTAGGATAAATAAGGAATTACAAAGTCCTATCGCTAATTACTGATTGCGTATCCTATGCTTAACATGGGGAGCACAAAGTACAGTAAACTTGTGCATGATAGCGTAATCACTGATGTGCTAACACATTTTTTAACTGTTTAGTGTTAGGATGGTTTTATGGGGGGCATACGCTAAAGTCACTTATCCTGACATTAATGCTTACTCATCCAAACGCTCCAGTTACCATTCACTGGGGAATAGGGCCCCAGGTTGGCTGTCTAGACATAGCAGCAAAGGTTTTCAAAGTAATTTATAATTCCCTTGTATCAAGTCCCAGACTATCATTTACACGTACAATAACACATCCCAATTGGAAGCATCTGGAAATCGTTCACAGCCAACGTACTGTAAGCAAAATGTCGTCCATCCATAAATGCTTTGGTCAGGTGTGTTCTACATTGCCTAGCCAACAGCCAGCAGCCTGTCTCGTACCGATAATTAATTCATAAAGTAACAATGCATTCACCTGAGCTTTAAAACTGGATAAAAACAAAACACTCTATGTATTTAGTAAGGAAACAAATTATGGCATTATGGAACAAAGGTTTTTAATGGTTCTACACATTCAGCAGTTCTGTTTATTCAATTTACTTCTGGGTTTTATAAGGTACACACTACCAGCTTTTAACACTCATAGTGCCAGATGCATGCACAGTGTTTCCCTGATGAACCAATAGGGTATTAATCATAAATTCTATACGGCACCCTGAGAGGAATGCAGACAGCACTGCTCCACATACCCAATTTCCTCAAATCCTCTGTGGATACAATTAGGGCTTCTATAATAATCACCAATGACAAAAAAAAATCATGCTCAAGTATTGCTGGTTATATTTCTGTTATGTCTTTTGCACCTCTACTAAAATTGGCCAATTATTGAAGCCTGAAAATAAACCCACTTCTGAGTTAAGCTATGTATGATAAGAGTCATTCTGAACTGAACTGGGGGTACCTGGACTTGGCATTACAGTTGGGAGATGTGGGATTATGGGTTCTGGGGGGTCTGACACATCATTTTATTCCCCAGCCCTCTCTTATGTCCAAGTCACACTGTGCCTATAAGCAGAGACATACTGTATCTAGAAACCTCATGGCCCTGGTATGGGAATCTGTTATTATCCTTTATTTATATAGTGCCACAAATTCCACAGTACTTTACAAGATCAGTGTACAAGGAGTTGATACATTAGAATACCACACATGAATGATGACCTGATTCAGGGGGACCCCGTTCCCAAGGGAACTAAGAATCTATGAGATGCACAAGTATTTTGTGAGATACGCACATGCATATCGTAAAGGTCTCTTGCCAGTGGTGACTTTAAGAACAATATATAGGGGGGCACATAAGATAACACAGTCAAAACTGGGGGAGGGGGCACTAATAATTTTCACCACTAAATCATACCACTGAAAAAAACTAAATAACTTTATATAAATAGGATTTCAAAACCCCAGAGTAATGTGGTGCAATGATTCCTTTATGTTGTATTAACATGATACATAAATTCTGTATTTTATTTGCTGCAATTCGGCGTTTTCTGCTGACATCTGATAACTGCTTCAGCGACTCCAATTTACACAAATTACGGCGACCATTCGCTAAATAGGGAATTCACCATATGTTCGGCGAAATTGATTCCCCAAAATGTGACAAATAGATCGATCAAGTACGATGCACGGGGCCGGAGATAACGCGGTCGGAAGATGTGAGAAAAGCTGGATGGTGATCCCTGGTGGGAGGCAAGGAATAACCTAGGGGGCAATTGCCCCCTGGCCCCCCTAAAGACACCTATGTGTCTTGCCCAAGGACACTCACTGATGGTGTCTTCTGAGTGGGATCGAGTTGTCTTTCCATGATTGTAGGGCAGCGACCTGATAGTTAGGGTGAACCCGCTTCTCGTAAAGTTGAGAGGAGAGGGGTGACACATAGATGTGAGAGTAAATAGCAGAATATGAGAAGTAATGGAATGCATGGGGGCTGTGTGGGAGATAGATCAGGAAAGGTATAATATGGCTATTTGGGAGTGAGCTTAAAGGCTTCTCTAAAGTAGTGTGTTTTAGGGACATTTTCAAAGACTAAAGCCATGGGGAGAGTCAAATCTTGTGATTGTAGGAATTTCATAATTAGTGGGCAAATCGAAGGCGAGATTGAGGAGCGGTGGTAGGTAGAGATGATACTATTAAATTCAGCAGAGCTAAGTGATCGTATGGAACATACGTGCTAATAAGGGAGGAGATGTAAGCAAGGACACAGTTATGGAGAACTTTGTATGTGGGGACCAGAATGTGGAATTGAATTCTAAATGAAAGAGGGACCCAGTGTAGAGATTGACATAAGAGTGAGCGCTGTAAGGTAGATGAGGTGAGTCTGTCAGAGATGTTCATAATAGACTGTAAAGCGATAATCTGAGATCGTTTAAACCTTAACCCCTTCAATGCGGATGACGTGTGGGGAACGTCCTCATAGACTCCTGCTGTATGCTGAGGACGTTCCCCACACGTCATCCGCTCGATGGGAGCCCGGAGAGATACTCACCTCTCTCCTTCGGGGTCCCACGGTGTTCTGACTTCTCTGAAGTCAGACGCCACTTTTAAAGCACTCCCGACAAAAATAAACGTCATTGCGATGGACGCGATGACGTCATTTTCAGGCGACCTCAATATCGCCTGAAAGGAGGGGGGGATCCATTCGCCATTATTATTATTTTTAGTTATTTTTTCTTACTTTGAACATGGTCATGTTTGGTATCTTGGATGGCAGCTCCACCTCCGGGTCCACCCTCGTCACCTGACGTCATCGCGCATGGCAGCTAAAGGGTCATGGTTGGTGCCATTTGAAAGGGCAGAGCATGGCCTTTCGAATGATACCAAACATGATCATGTTCAAAGTAAGAAAAAAAATAATAATAATCTTTAAAAAAATATATAAATGATATCACCACACTGCTGTGGACCCCGAAATGATACAGATTAGGAGAAGTTACTGCTACTCCACTGATAATACAAGCTATTCATATCTGGGATAGGTCACGAAGTCAGATTTCTAGATTTTTTCAATTTTCCCTGGTCACCCCACTACTAGTACTAAAAAAGATACTCCCGACTTTCCTGGTGGCCAAGTGGGAACTACATGGAATACGATACATCCGAGACCTTTTCTCTACCACCGGAATGCATTCATTCGCCCATTTGCAAACCACGACGAGCAATATCCCAAATGGATTGTTATTTTCATATTTCCAAATTCAACATTGGATGCAGGCGGTGGGAATTTTGCCTAATTACTCGGCTGATAGAGCCCAATTATCAGGGGTAGAATATCTCACAATTAGGTCGGGTGTCCCTTCCCAAACTATTGCGACTAGTTATGTAATGCTAATGACAGATATTTCCCCTCCTAGCTTCTCGTTCCACGAAGCTTGGAATAAAGATCTTAATTTAATGTTGACACAATCGCAATGGACTAAGACATATTGGATTGATCTTAAGGCGACGAGAAATATAACTGGAAACTAGACGTAAAGTTTTATACCGCTGGTATCTTGTACCGGCCAGACTGGCTAAATTCCAGACGGGTGGCTCTGCGACCTGTTGGAGATGCCAGGGAAATGTGGGAGACTCTATTCATATATGGTGGCACTGCCCTCAGTTGCTAGTGTTGTGGCAACAGATACACGCTCTTATCGAGAAGACCCTGGGTATTGATCTTCCACTCACTCCTGAAGCAATGTTGCTAGGGATATTCCCTCAATGCCTAGGGCGCAAACATAAAACCGTGTTTTATCATGTAATTACCTCCACTATGCTACTTGTGGTGCGACAATGGAAAACGTCAGTGTTGCCAACGTTGAGAGAGGTGATGGATACAGTGTCTACTTTTCGAACAACTCGCTATTCAGCTTCTTTCATTGAGAAGTCCCTTGGAAGATCCTTGGCTTTTATGGGATCTTCGCTCACTGTAGGCCATTTAGAGGTATATCGAGATTTTAAATACCGGAGATATTAAGATTTTTCCGAGCCTTGCTACCATAAGTGGCGTAGACTACTGAGGTGTGCTTTTATTTTAAATCATTTTGTTTTACTTCACTTTACTTGGTAATAGATCAGATGTACTGTTGGGATGTTATCAATCTGTCGTGCCATTTTTCGGAGGTTTTTTTCTCTTTCTTTCTGCTTAACCCTTTCGCTGCTGAGCCTTTTCACACCTCTGTGCTGAGCTCATTTTTACCGGTTTCGCTCATCATGTTTAAATGCGATTTGAAGTCACATTTTATTAATTGACCCAGACATATTATATATCGTTCTTTCCGGGAGACTCGGTAGATTCATAATATATCATTATTATATGTATACGTTATGTCCTGTCTGTATATTATAACAAAATGCAATAAAATTTGAATTTTCAATAATTTACAAGCCGTGTAAAGTGTTTTTTTTTTTCCACATTTTAACATGCGAGTGTTTGCGGTTATATTTTCTATGGGGTGCGCTTGTTAAAAAAGTTAGAAACTGGGAATCGTTACTTTTTTTGAGGAAAATTACGTGTTTTTTGGCAAACGCCCCCCATAGAAATAAAATCGCTAATGCAGCATCTTTGTTCACATTATAATTGAAATGGGAACAATATTGCTGCATTAATAAAACAAACCAAAAAAAAAATGGCGGGGGGGGTGCCTGAAATAGACGTCATCGTGCATGCGCGATGACGTCTATTGTGCCCGCCAGGGTCCCAGAGGCTGGGCTGACATCGATGATGTCAGCCCGCACCTGGGGGCTCAGCGCGTCCTCCGCAGTGAAGTGGCCATGTGGCAGGACGCGCTTAGCGCGTCCTCTGCATGGAAAGGGTTAATATATTGTTTAGTTTTCTTTCTTGAGATCTTGTGAAAGTATTATGTCGATCCCCTGGACCCCTTTTTTCTTTCTGTATCCTATCTTTGACTTACAATAGAAATTAAGTTACAAAAAAAACAAAAAAACTTGTTTTTTTTGTGTGTTATCTTAATTAATGCAGCAATATTGTTCCCATTTCAGTTATAATGTGAACAATGATGCTGCACTAACAATTTTTTTCTATGGGGGGACTTGCTAAAAATCACACAATTCCCCCCCAAAAAATGTAACGAGTCCTCATTTCTAATTTTTTTAACAAGCACACCCCATAGAAAATATAACCGCAATGGCTCAGATGATAAAATGTGAAAAAAGAACAATTTACATGCTTTCAAATTTTATTAAATTTTTTGTTATATTATTCAGGCAAGGCATGACGTATACATAATAATTATATATTCTGAAGCTGCCGGAAAAAAAGGATATATAATATGTCTGGGTCGTATAATAATATGTGACTTCAAATTGCATTTAAACATGATGCGCAAAAACAGTAAAAATGAGCTCAGCAGACAGAGGTGAAATGGCTCTGCAGTGAAAGGGTTATCATATTTACAGTGTTTCTCAACTCCAGTCCTCAGGACCCACTAACAGGCCAGGTTTTAAGGTTTACCTGGGGAAATGCTGACTGAATCCTGCAATCGCTGAGCAGCAAATCTTATCACCTGTGCTGCTCTTCAGATGTCTGGCAAACATGGCCTGTCAGTGGATCCTGAGGACCGGAGATGAGAAACACTGTTTACATAGTAGTTACATAGGCTGAAAAAAGACATGAGTCCATCAGGTTCAGCCTTTCACACATCACCTACTGCTGTTGATCCAAAAGAAGGCAAAAAACCCAGTCTGAAGCGCTCGCCAATATGCAACACATTGGGGAAAAAAAATTCCTTCTTGACCCCAGAATGGCAGTCAGATTTCTCCTTGGATCAAGAAGCTTTCCCACATGTTAAATATTAGGACCCTTAATATTCTGTGTCTGCAGGAAGTCAAACAGTCATTTTTTAAACGTCTGTACAGTCTCTGACCCAACCACCTCAACAGGCAGAGAATTCCACAGCTTTACTGTTCTCACCGTAAAATAACCCTTCCTAGGATGAATCTCCTTTTGTCTTGTATAAATGGGTTACCCCGTGTCCTGTGTATAGTCCTGTTAATGAATATTTTTCCAGACAATGGTTTATAATGGCCCCGTATATATTTATATAAAGTTATCAGATCCCCTCTAAGGCGCCGTTTCTCTAAACTAAACTGGTTTAAACTTGTTAGCCTTTCCTCATAACTTAAACCTTCCATTCCCCTTATTAGTTTAGTCTCCAGTCTCTGCACTTTTTCTAGTGCTATAATATCCTTTCATAAGACAGGTGCCCAAAATTGCATGGCATATTCAAGGTGCGTCTTACCATTGATTTACAAAGAGGCAAAATTATGTTTTCATCCCGAGAGTGAATTCCCTTTTAATGCATGCCAATACCTTGCTGGCCATGGCGGCTGCTGTTTGACATTGGGCATTGTTACTTAGTCTGAAGTCTATGATTATTCCCAAATCCTTCTCCTGCTTTGATTTCCCTCACTCAGTACCATTTAGGGTATAAGTTGCTTGTGTGTTCTTCACTCCAAAGTGCATAACCTTGCATTTATCTACATTAAATTTCATCTGCCATTTAAGTGCCCAGTCCCCCAATCTATCTAAATCCATCTGCAGTGAAGTAACATCCTGCTAATGTAACCGGCCTACACCCTCACTGCCCATTCGTATGGACTCTGCGTTGTGTTTTGTGGTGTTGTTGAGCATCAAAGATGAGACCGGCAACTGGATCGCTGGGAACATGCGATTTTAATCTGAATAAAACATATATAAAACACGGCAATGTGAATATCCTCTGTGACATCCACCTCAAGCAGCTGCCTCGTGATCTGCGATGCTGAGTAATATAGTCACATTACAATACAATAAATATATACATATATACAAAAAGAAAATACATAAATTCAACAAGGAAATATACAAATAAAACATAAAAATGGGAATAAAACAAATCATACCTGAATAAAACATATATAAAACACGGCAATGAGAATATCCTCTGTGACATCCACCTACAGACACTAAGCATAGGATTAGCACAGGTTATCACTTTGTAATGCAGGGTTTTGAGGCCCCTGTGTAGTATGAGTATGGAATCCAATAGCAAGCCAGAGGAGTAAGGAATGCAGGAAACCAAGTAGGATTTAAACAATCTTTAGTGAAACGAGAAGGGCAACTTAAGTCCAGTACAATGATACAACTGAGATAATCTTCTTGAGAAGTAGGGATTAGTAGCACATAAAAGGTAAAAGTCCAGAGAAATAAAAAATAGTGACGAAGGTGGTGGTATGGTCAATATGGCAATCTGGGTCGATGGGCAGAAGAAGGCAGAGTGGTCAATATGGCAATCCGGGTCGATGGGTAGAAGAAGCCAGCGTGGTCGATATGGCAATCCGGGTCGATGGGTAGAAGAAGGCAGCGTGGTCGATATGACAATCCGGGTCGATAGGTAGAAGAAGACAGCATGGTCGATATGGCAATCCGGGTCGATGGGTAGAAGAAGGCAGCGTGGTCGATATGGCAATCTGAGTCAATGGATAGAAGAAGGTAGCGTGGTCAATATGGAAATCCAGGTTGATGGGTAGAAGATCAGAGACAGGCAACGGGTTCAGGAATACGAGGAACGCTAGGAAAAACTGCGGTGGAAGGCAACAGTAGAACCTGGTTAATGAGTTGAGAAGGATGGCAGATTTAAATAGGGTTCAAAGGATCATGGGAATACCTTTCACCTGGGTGTCGGAGGTGGAGTTGAGGTACCTGAGCTTTTGGTAGGTCAATGGGAGGAATTCGAGGATCTCCAACACAGGTGTCAAGCAGTACCTCTAATCGGCCAGCCGAGGGCGTCAGAGTACCAGGCTTAACCTTACTTAAAGGAGTTGGTGCTCGCGCATGCGCGCTTCCTCTTTCAGTGTCCAAATCTGGACGGCGGCGTTGGGCGTCTCCTGGGCTCCTCTCTCTACTCTGTGTCCCGGGATCCTGGAGCAGAGCGCCACGAGGGACCCCAGGTGAGTATCGGGTCTGTCCCAACATGGCGGTCCGGACCGGGAGTGGGCCGCGGAGCGGGGCATGACACACTTGTTGTGCTGATATTTTACACGCTAAACAATAGAGCTGTTTTATTCTGCACACATGAACCTCCTAGAGGAACTAACATAACTACACATACATAAGGGTTAAATCTAAACACAAAAAACGTTTTGGGAGAACTTTTGCATGGGTTTTAAAACTCTAAGGGAAGAGAATGTGAGAGCTCTTCATTACACCTCCTACCTCATGCAGCTGCCTCGTGATCTGAAGGGCTGAGGTCAAAGCCCGGGCTCACAGGGGATGAGGTCATGCCTCATTAGCATAATAGCATTAACTCCTCAACGGCTGCACAAAATTAAAAGATAAACCAACCAAAAGCTTTCTTTGGGTGAGACATTCACAATAATACAGGAGTTTCTCTAAAATGGGGGATATTAGGGGAATTAACACATACTGTGCTCTTAAAGAGACACACACATATTTAAATCTGTTACACTAACAATGTATTACTTTTCCTAGTTGTGTGTCATCTGCAAACACTGATACATGACTTTTGATGCCTATTTCAAAGTCTTATATAAATAAATTGAATAGAATTGGTCCTATAACAGACCCCTGAGGGACACCACTTACCACTGATGTCCATCTTGAAAATTTACCATTTATGACCACTCTCTGTACCCTATCTTTTAGCCAGTGTTCTAACCAAGAACAAGTATTTTCATCTAGACCAATTTTTCTTACTTTAAATTGTAACCTCTTGCGTGGAACTGTGTCGAAAGCTTTGGCAAAATCTAAGTAAATCACATCCACTGTGACCCCTTATCTATACTTCTACTTACTTCTTCATAGAATGCAATTCAGTTAGTCTGACATGATCTGTGTTTCATAAAACCATGCTGGTTTTAGCTAATTACATTACACCTCCCAATAAATTCCTGAATATTATCCCTTTGTAACCCCTTAAATACTTTCCCAGCTACAGATGTTAAACTCACAGGTCTATAATTCCCAGGCACACATTTTAAACCTTTCTTAAATATAGGGACCACGTCAGCTTTTCTCCAATCCTCTGGTATGATACCCAAAAGAAAAGAATCTTGGCAGATTAAGAACAGAGGTTTACATATTCCAACACACAGCTCCTGCCCTAGGGCTTTATTCACATTCACATTGTTTCATTGCTGCAAAACCTTGTCCTGAGTCAACCAGTCACTTTTTATTACCACCTCTATGCTGATGATACTCAGATCTACCTCTCAACCCCTGATCTCTCTCCTTCTGTATTTTCCAAAGTCAGCGCCTGCTTTTCTGGCATCTCCTCCTGGATGGCCTCTCACCAACTAAAGATTAACATGTCCAAGACTGAGCTTCTACTAATTCCTCCCTGTAATGCCTCCCCACCTCCTGACTTCTCCATCATGGTTGATGGTATCACTATCTCCCCATCTAACCAGGTTCACTGTCTTAGAGTTACACTCGACTCAGCTCTTTCCTCCATCCCCCACATCCAGTCTCTTTACTCCTCCTGCCGCTACCAACTACGTAATATTTCCAGAATTCGACCATTTCTTACCACTGACTAGTGATGGGCCAAACACCCCCGTGTTCTGTTCACATTCGAACACGAACATTTGAAAATGTTCAGATTCGAACGCGAACACGATTCGAACTCAATGCAAGTCAATGGGACTCGAACGTTCGAATTTTAGAGTGCCCTCCAAAAGGGCATAAAAAAACGTTTTTAAAGAAACAGTGATTTTTTCAGGACATAAAGGTTAAGAATAAAAACGAAAAATTCCTTCAAATATCGTGCCTAGGAGGTCCCCATAACCTGCCCGTGAAGTGGCGGATTTGTAGGATGTATAGAAACATTTTAAAAACAAAAAAAATTACATTTCAAATGACGGTAAATTGTTTTTCCTTTAATCTGTTCATAAACAACTGCTTGGGGTGGCAGTCTGTATGAAAAGAGGAGACGTTTTAGGATACACGGAACAAGTTTAGTGATATTTTGGCTAAATTATGGTGAAACTTATGCAGGCTTTGGATGAAAGTAACAACAGGTGCATTAAAATTGGACCTTTGGTGCCAGCTAGTGCCTTCACACCATAACCCCTCTGAGGTATTGTGGAAGAGTTCAGGGGTGGACCCTGACATCAAGTATTGAAATGATATGAATCTGGTACACACATCAGTGCAGCCAAATATTGGGCCTTTGGTGCCAGCTAGTGCCTTCACACCGTAACCCCTCTGAGGTATTGTGGAAGAGTGCAGGGGTGGACCCTGCTGTCAAATATTAAAATGATATGAATCTGATACAGGTGTCAGTGGCAGTGCACCCAAATATTGGGCCTTTGGTGCCAGCTAGTGGCTTCACAACGTAACCCCTCTGAGGTATTGTGGAAGAGTGCAGTGGTGGAGGTTTTGGGAATGCAGAAGAGATCCCCGATCTATTCAGTTACATCAGCATCAGGGTAGTGATAGCTGCTGATCCAGGACCGATTCATTTTTATAAATGTCAGTCGATCTACAGAGTCGGTGGACAGACGCACTCTTTTGTCTGTGACAAAACCTCCAGCGGCACTGAACGTCCTTTCAGAAAGCACGCTGGATGAAGGGCAACCTAGTAGCTGCATAGCATATTGGCTAAATTCTGGCCAGTGATGCACTCTCACACCCAGTAAGCCAGCACATTCAGCAAATTCACGGAAGGAGGCAGAGTCCACCAGCTGGAAAGGCAGCAGCTGTAATGTGAGTAATTTTGCCAAGCTGGCATTTAGACGCTGTGCAAGGGGATGGTGGGGACTATATTTTTTCTTACGCTGCAGCAGCTGGGGCAATGAAATCTGACTGCTTAAATCTTCAGCTGATGGGATGGTTTCACATTCTGAGGAAGGACCTGGTACACCCATTACTATAACATCATCCCTGTCAGTGGAGGTTGTAGACATGGCATGACATATATTGGGGGTAGAGACAGATAAGGACCGATGGGAAGTCTTGTGCCAACGGGTTGCATGACAGGTGGTCATATGTCGCTTCAAGCATGTGGTACCCAAGTGGCTGATGTTTCTCCCACGCTTGATCCTCTTCAGACATAGCTTACAAATAGCAACGCTGCGGTCTGCTGCACATGTCGTGAAGAACTCCCAGACAGGAGAGTTCCTGGACGTGTGCTTTGAGACAACAGCGATCTGCACCTGAGCAGCTCTGACATCTGATGCCTTGGACTGACTACGGTTGCTCATAGAGGATGTTGTGCCTCATTTTTGTTGGGCCTCCTCCTCACTTGACTTCTCTGTTCGATCAGGCACCCAGGTGGAGTCAGTGACCTCATCATCGTCATCACCCCCTATCTCCTCATCACTGGAGTCAACTTGGCAGTATGCTGAAGCTGCTGGGGGAACATGAGTGCCAGTTCTTTGTGTGTTACTGGCACCCCTCCCTCTAGGCTGATTTTACTCCCTTCCTCAAACTCAGAGTTTGAATCAGAGCACTGGAGTTACTGCGCATCCTCAAGCAGCATGTCACTGACACTGTTACTGTAGTCAAACAATTCAGCTGACTCCTCCTTGTATGATAGTGAGGCTACGGCAGGAGTAGCTGTGGACATGGAGGCTGAATTAGATGTTTTCCAGCTGAGGTGGACTGTAAACCACTACAAGCCTGGCTGGCAGAGGAATCGGAGGATGATGATGGCCTGGTTAGCCAATCCTGCAAATCCTCTGTATGTTGCTGCTGCTTAAGACAGCCAGAACCATTTAGAAAGGACAAGCATGCCCCTGCAGAGGATGCACCACGTCCACGACGACCAGGGGCACAGCCTTCCGAAACAGAGGCTGCTTGCCCTCTTATCTGTGTCTGGGAGAGTCTGCCTGTCCTTTATGGTCTTTCTGACATGGTGAGTGATATATAGATTAAAGATATACAGAACTCTGATTCAGCTCTGTTATAAAGATTGGAGATATGCAGAATAGTGATGAGCCGAACACCCCCGTGTTCGGTTCGCATTCAAACTCGAACAATTTCAAAAGTTCGAGTTCGAACTCGAACCGAACTCAATGCAAGTCAATGGGAATCAAAAGTTCGATTTTTAGAGTGCCCTCCAAGAGGGCATATATGCAAGATATTTGCCATAAAAGGTGTATGGGGGTCCGGGTAGTGCCCTGAGGGACAGGAAACAGGACAAAAAGTTTTTAAAAAAACGTTTTTAAAGGAACAGTGAGTTTTCCATGAAATGGATGGTATCACTATCTCCCCATCTAACCAGGTTCACTGTCTTAGAGTTACACTCGACTCAGCTCTTTCCTCCATCCCCCACATCCAGTCTCTTTCCTCCTCCTGCCACTACCAACTACGTAATATTTCCAGAATTCAACCATTTCTTACCGCTGACTAGTGATGGGCTGAACACCCCCGTGTTTGGTTCGCATTCGAACATTTGAAAAAGTTCGGATTTGAATGCAAACACGATTCAAACTCAATGCAAGTCAATGGGACTCGAACGTTCAAATTTTAGAGTGCCCTCCAAAAGAGCATATATGCAAGATATTTGCCATAAAAGGTGTATGGGGGTCCAGGTAGTGCCCTGGGGGACAGGAAACAAGGACATTTTTAAATAAAAAACTTTTTAAAGAAACAGTGATTTTTTCATGACATAAAGGTTAAGAATAAAAACGAAAAATTCCTTCAAATATCATGCCTAGGAGGTCCCCATAACCTGCCCGTGAAGTGGCGGATTTGTAGGATGTATAGAAACATTTAAAAACAAAAAAAATTACATTTCCAATGACGGTAAATGGTTTTCCTTTAATCTATTCATAAACAACTGCTTGGGGTGGCAGCCTGTATGAAAATAGGAGACGTTTTAGGACAAGCAGAACAAGTTTAGTGATTTTTTGGCTAAATTATGGTGAAACTTATACAGGCTTTGGATGAAAGTAACACTAGGTGCTTTAAAATTGGGCCTTTAGTGTCGGCAACAGTGCCGTCACACCGTAACCCCTCTGTGGTATTGTGGAAGACTGCAGGGTTGGACCCTGCGGTCAAATATTAAAATGATATGAATCTGGTACAGGCGTCAGTGCACCCAAATATTTTGCCTTTGGTGTCAGCAAGTGCCTTCACACCGTAACTCCTTTGTGGTATTGTGGAAGAGTGCAGTGGTGGAGGTTTTGGGAATGCAGAAGAGATCCCCGATCTATTCAGTTACGTCAGCATCAGGGGATTGATAGCTGCTGATCCAGGACTGATTCATTTTTATAAATGTCAGCCGGTCTACAGAGTCAGTGGACAAACGCACTCTTTTGTCTGTGACAAAACCTCCAGCGGCACTGAACATCCTTTCAGAAAGCACGCTGGATGAAGGGCAACCTAGTAGCTGCATTGGCTAAGTTCTGGCCAGTGATCCAATCTCAACACCCAGTAAGCCAGTGGATCACCTGCTGTAAAGGTACCCAGGTCTGGCCTTGCCCCTAGGTAGTCCTGCACCATATGGTGAAGACGCTGGCAATGGGTGCCTACATTTGACGTCCCTGGGCGTCGTGGACTAAAAAAATTGGAAAAGACATCGGTCAAGCGGCCCCCTTCACCGCTCTTCCTCTGATAAACAGCAGCCTCTGAAGCACCTGTGTCATCACTTGTAACCTACCAGTGTCTGGAAAGGTGTTACACAAGTGTCACTTTAGAGAGTCCTCAAGTTGTTTCATCCTGTGCTCCCTCTGTGCGGGCAGGATGAGCTCTGCAACTTTACCCTTGTATCGTGGATCAAGAAGGCTTGCCAACCAGTAATGATCCCTCTCCTTGATAGCACGAATCCTGTGGTCCTTTAGCAGGCTTTGCATCATTAAGGAGCCCATGCAGCGTAGGTTGGAGGTGGCATTAGCTTCCGAGTCTTCTAGGTCAATGAGGATGACCCCATCGTGCATTTCCTCCTCCCAGCCACATACTAGCCCTTGGGTTTCTGAGCACACAAAACCCTCCCTTGAGGAATCCCCACCTTCAATGCCTCCACTACTTAAATATTCCTCCTCCTCCTGTCTGATCTGAGGACCCCCAGGAATGCTGTCTGCACAAAGACTGGGGCCTTGAGAGCTAGGGAAGGCCTCCTCTTCCTCCTGCTGCTCTGCCTCTAGTGCCACATCTATAATTCCCCACAGAGTGTGCTCCAGCAGGAACACTAAAGGAATTGTGTCACTGATGCATGCACTGTCCCTGCTCACCATCCTCGTTGCCTCCTCAAATGGTGACAGTACAGTGCATGCATCCTTGATCATCAGCCACTGTGGGGGGGTAAAAAAACTAAGTTGACCTGAATCTGTCCTTGTGCCATACTCACACAGGTACTTATTGATGCCCTCTGCTGCTTGTGCAGACGCTGCAGAATTGCTAATGTTGAGTTCCACCTGTGGGCATGTCACAGATCAGACGATTTGTGGGAAGGTGGAATTCTCTTTGAATTTCTGCCAGGCGAACACTTGCTGCGAATGACCATCTGAAGTGGCTGCAGACTTTTCTGGCCTGGCTGAGAAGCTGTGCCAGCCCTGGGTACCTGGTTAGGAAACGCTGTACCACCAGATTTAAGACGTGTGCTAGGCATGGTACATGCGTCAACTTAAACTGGCGTAAGGCGGAGAGAAGGTTGCTGCCATTATCACAGACGACCATTCACGGCTGAAGCTGGCGTGATGTTAACCATCTCTGCACCTGCCCCTGCAGAGCTGACAGAATTTCTTGCCCGGTGTGGCTCCTGTCCCCTAAACAAACCAGCTCAAGCACAGTATGGCATATTTTTGCTTGAACCATTGCGTAGCCCCTGCCACATGTCGGTTTAACTGCCACTTCACCAGAGACAGAGAAGGAGGAGGAGGAAGAGGGGGTGGAGTGGGCAGACCTCATACAAGCAGCTTTCTGGAGGCGTGGTGGATGAACAAGCTCCAGCACAGAGCCCCGTCCTGGATCCCTCCCAGTTGCAAGCAGAGTTACCCAGTGTGCCGTGAAGGAAATGTAACGGCCCTATCCATGCTTGCTGGACCACGTGTTTAAAGTCATATGCACCTTGCTGCTGACTGCCTTTCCCAATGACTCCATAACATTGTGTTCCACATGCTGGTATAGTGCTGGAATGGCCTTCCGTGAAAAGAAATGGAGTTTCGGAACCTGTCACTGTGGTACAGCACATTCAGCAAATTCACGGAAGGAAGCAGAGTCCACCAGCTGGAAAGGCAGCAGCTGTAATGCAAATAATTTTGCTAAGCTGGCATTTAGACGCTGTGCTTGGGGATGGTAGGGACTATATTTTTTCTTACGCTGCAGCAGCTGGGGCAATGTAATCTGACTGCGTAAATCTTCAGCTGATGGGATGCTGTCACATTCTGAAGAAGGACCTGGTACACCCATTACTATAACATCATCCCTGTCAGTAGAGGTTGTAGACATGGCATGACATATATTGGGGGTAGAGACAGATGAGGACCGATGGGAAGTGTTGTGCCAACGGGTAGCATCATCCCTGTCATCATCATCATACTGTAGCATCATCCCTGTCAGTGAAGGTTGTAGGCAATGACATGGCAGGACATATAGTGGGGGTAGAGACAGATGAGGAGGAGAAGGACCTATGCAAAGTGTTGTGCCAACGGGATGCATGGCAGGTGGTCATATGTCGCCTCAAGCACGTGGTACCCAAGCGTCTGATGTTTCTCCCACGCTTGATCCTCAACTGACATAGATTACAAATAGCAACGGTGCGGTCTGTTGCACATTTCTTAAAGAACTCCCAGACAGCAGACTTCCTGTGCAGGAGGGGTGGGGTCGCGCCTATTCCCCGAAGGGTTGGCTGCAACCACCAAATGCATCCAGCCCAACAACATGTTTAGAACATAACAAAGAAAAAAATGTCATCTGCGCTTACTCCAATTATACCGTGTGAAACTAAACACAATTTAGCAGACTTCCTGTACATGTGATTTGAGACAACACCGCTCTGCACCTGAGCAGCTGTGACTTCTGATGCCTTGGACTGGCTACGGTTGGTCATAGAGGATGTTCTGCCTCGTTTTGTTGTGCCTCCTCCTTCTCTCTTGACTCCTCTGTTCGATCAGGCACCCAGGTGGAGTCAGTGGCCTCATCATCGTCATCACCCCCTATCTCCTCGTCACTGGAGCTAACCTCGCAATATGCTGCAGCTGCTGGGGCAATATGAGTGCCAGTTACTTGTGTGTCACTGGCACACCCTTCCTCTAGGTTGATTATACTCGTTGTGAAAAACAAGGGGGGTGTTTGTGAGGGTCCTGAGAACGAGCAACAGCACAATGGCCTGCTCTACGGTGGGTGCCCGCTCAGGTCTCACAAACAAGGTTTTTAGCTTGCTTGTGCCATTACAGGGATGAATTTTCCATATGCAAATCAGCCTGCTCTCACCCAGAAAGGGTGGCCAGTGCTGACTGCCAAGGACGTCATCCCTGCACGAGAGGTGCAGCAACCCCCGACGATCGTTTCGGCCTTCTTGGGCCTCATCAGGAGGGTATAGCTGACACCCCTCTAGGCACATCAAGCAAGGGGTCCACGTCTGGATGACCCTTTACAATTATAGTGAAAAACAAGGAGGGTGTTTGTGAGGGTCCTTTCTTTAACCTCAGAGTTTGAGTCAGAGCACTGTGGTTGCTGCGCATCCTCAAGCAGCATGTCACTGTCGTTGTAGTCAAACAATTCAGCTGACTCCTCCGTGTGGGATAGTGAGGCTACGGCAGGAGTAGCTGTGGACATGGAGGCTGCATTAGATGCTTTGGCAGCTGAGTTGGACTGTAAACCACTACAAGCCTGGCTGGCAGAGGACTCGGAGGATGAGGATGGCCTGGTTAGCCAATCCTCTGTATGTTGTTGCTGCTGCTTAAGACGGCCAGCACCAGTAAGAAGGGACAAGCATGCCCCTACAAAGGATGCACCACGTCCACGACGACCAGGGACACAGCCTTCCAACACAGAGGCTGCTTTTCCTCTTATCTATGTCTGGGAGCGTCTGCCTGTCCTTTTTGGTCTTTCTGACATGGTGAGTGATATATAGATTATCCCTTACGCTGCTGAGGCATTTCCCGCCTCTGTGCTGAGGTCATTTTTACCGGTTTTGCTCATCATGTTTAAACATGTTTTGAAGGCTTATTTTAGTATATGACCCAGACATATTATATATCGTTCTTTCCGTCAGACTCGGCAGATTCATAATATGTCATTATTATATTATTACGTCATGACCTGTCTGTATATTATAACAAAAAATGCAATAAAATATGAATTTTCAATTTTTTTCACATTTTAACATGCGAGCAATTGCGGTTATATTTTGTATGGGGTGCGCTTGTTAAAAAAATTAGAAATGGGGTCTCGTTACATTTTTCTTTGGGGAAAATTACGCGATTTTAAACAAACGCACCCCATACAAAAATCGTTAACGCAGCATCATTGTTCACATTATAATTGAAATGGGAACAATATTGCTGCATTAACAAACCAAAAAAGTTTATTTTTTTATAATTTTTTTTAAATATTTTTTTATTTTTATTTTTAATTTGTTTTTTTTTAAAACTTTTTTCATAGTCATGTTTGGTATCGTTGGAACGGCCATGCTCTGGCCGATCCAACAGTACCAAACTTTAACCCCTAGCTCTCACGGATCTGGAGATAGGGGGTTCATTGGAACCCCCTAACTCCACCATTGGTGGCAGCTAGGGGTTAACTCCAGGACTGGCGTCATCGTGCTATGCACGATGACGCCAGTCCTCAGGGGGAGTTCCCGGAGGCTTGGCCGACATCCAAGATGTCGGCCAGCTCCAGGAAAGGATCACGAACCGGCGCTTTTCAGCACTGACTCGTGATCCGGTTCCCCAGGGGTTAATGACAGCCACCGTTTGGAAGGGCAGGCTGTGCCCTTCTAAGCGGTGCCTGTATTAACTCCCTGCTCCCTGGCGATCGGGAGGGAGAGAGTGGTCTGATGGAACCGCCTGAAAAAGATCTATTGTGCCTGCGGCGGTCCCGGATTGACGGACTGACTTTTAGCGTCGGCAACAGTGCCGTCACACCGTAACCCCTCTGAGAATATGAATCTGATACAAGCGTCAGTGGCAGTGCATGCAGATATTGTGCCTTTAGTGCCAGGCATGCATGTACTATCATACAGTAACCCCTCTGTGGTATTGTGGAAGAATGCAGGGGTGGACCATGCGGTCCTATATTAAAAAGATATGGATCTGAGAATTGGCGTCAATGCACCCAGATATTCTGCCTTTGGTGCAAGACTGCCAGGCCAGCAAGTATCATCATACAGTAACCCCTCTGTGGTATGGTGGAAGAGTGCAGGGGTGGACCATGTGGTCCTATATTGAAAAGTTTTTGATCTGGTAATGGGCGTCAGTGCACCCAGATATTGTGCCTTTAATGCCAGGCCATCAAGTATCATCATACAGTAACCCCTCTGTGGTATTGTGGAAGAATGCAGGGGTGGACCATGTGGTCCTATATTGAAAAGTTTTTGATCTGGTAATGGGCGTCAGTGCACCCAGATATTGTGCCTTTAATGCCAGGCCATGAAGTATCATCATACAGTAACCCCTCTGTAGTATTGTGGAAGAGTGCAGGGGTGAACCTTGCGGTCCTATATTGAAAAGTTTTTTATCTGGTAATGGGCATCAGTGCACTCAGATATTGTGCCTTTGGTGCAAGACTGCCAGGCCAGCAAGTATCATCATACAGTAACCCCTCTGTAGTATTGTGGAAGAATGCAGGGGTGGACCATGTGGTCCTATATTGAAAAGTTTTTGATCTGGTAATGGGCGTCAGTGCACCCAGATATTGTGCCTTTAATGCCAGGCCATCAAGTATCATCATACAGTAAGGCTGGGGTCAGACGAACGCAGTGTTAACGTGCGTGTTGCCCGCACATAAGTACATCCGTGATAGCATACAATTGTGTTAAATGGAGCCCCCACACACGAAGTACGTCCGCACAGAAGTGCGGGGGCTGACGGACGCTGCAAACGGACGCAGGTTAGGCAAGAACGTAATACTGCTAGAACGGACGTGCAGAGTGCGCCACATCCACAACATTCGCATAGCTTTGTGTGTGAGTAATGCAACAAGGTCAGACGGACTGCATTTATACGTCCAGCATTTTTGACGGATAGAATGTTCTTTCATTGTAATTTATTTTCCCTGCTACATCAGTCAAAAAATACGGACGCACAGTCCGTAGAAAATGCGCTCATCTGACCCTAGCCTAACCCCTCTGTGGTATTGTGGAAGAGTGCAGGGGTGGACCATGTGGTCCTACTGTATATTGAAAAGTGATTTTTTTTTATCTGTTAATGGGCATCAGTGCTCCCAGATATTGTGCCTTTAATGCCAGGCCAGCAAGTATCATCATACAGTAACCCCTCTGTGGTATTGTGGAAGAGTGCAGGGTTGGACCCTGCGGTTCAAAAAATTAAAATGATAAAAATCTTGCAAAGGCGTCAATGCAGCCAAATATTGTGCCTTTCATGGTAGCAAGTGCCTTCACACCGTAACCCTTTTGTGGTATTGTGGAAGAGTTCAGTGCTGGAGGTTTTGTGAATGCAGAAGAGGACATCCCCTATCTATTCCATTACTTCAACATCAGGGGATTGATAGCTGCTGATCCAGGACTGATTTATTTTTATAAATGTCAGCCAGTATACAGGGTCGGTGGACAGATGCACTCTTTTGTCTGTGACAAAACCTCCAGCGGCACTGAACGTCCTTTCAGAAAGCATGCTAGATGAAGGGCAATCTAGTAGCTGCATAGCATATTGGCTAAGTTCTGGCCAGTGATCCAATTTCAACACCCAGTAAGCCAGTGGATCATCTGCTGGAAAGGTATCCAGGTCTGTCCTTGCCCCTAGGTAGTCCTGCACCATATGGTGAAGACGCTGGCAATGGGTGCCTACATTTGACGTCCTTGGGCGTCGTGGACTAAAAAACTTTAAAAAAGCATCAGTCAAGCGGCCCTGGCCTTCACCGCTATTCCTCTGATCACCTGCAGCCTCAGAAGTACGTGTGTCAGCACTTGGTAATCTACCAGTGCCTGGAAAGGTGTTACACAAGTGTCGCTTTAGAGCGTCCTCAAGTTTTGTCATCCTGTGCTCCCTCTGTGCAGGCAGGATGAGCTCTGCAACTTTCCCCTTGTATCGTGGATCAAGAAGGGTTGCCAACCAGTAATGATCCCTCTCCTTGATAGCACGAATCCTGGGGTCCTTTAGCAGGCTTTGCATCATTAAGGAGCCCATGCAGCGTAGGTTGGAGGTGGCATTAGCTGCCGAGTCTTCCTGGTCAATGAGGATGACCGTATCGTGCACTTCCTCCTCCCAGCCACGCACAAGCCCTTCTGTTTCTGGGCACACAAAACCCTCCCTTGAGGAATCCCCACCTTCAATGCCCCCACTACTTAAATAGTCCTCCTCCTCCTCATCCTCCTCCTGTCTGATCTGAGTAGGACACGCTGGAATGCTGTCTGCGGAAAGACTGGGGCCTTGAGAGCAAGGGATGGCCTCTAGAGCCACATCTATAATTCCCCGCAGAGTGTGCTCCAGCAGGAACACTAAAGGAATTGTGTCACTGATGCATGCACTGTCCCTGCTCACCATCCTCGTTGCCTGCTCAAATGGTGACAGTACAGTGCATGCATCCTTGATCATCAGCCACTGCGGGGGGGAAAAAAACCAAGTTGACCTGAACCTGTCCTTGTGCCATACTCACACAGGTACTCGTTGATGGCCCTCTGCTGCTTGTGCAGACGCTGCAGCATTGCTAATGTCGAGTTCCACCTGGTGGGCATGTCACAGATCAGACGGTTTGTGGGAAGGTGGAATTGCTCTGGCAGCCCTGGGTACTTGGTTATGAAAGGCTGTACCACCAGATTTAGGACGTGTGCTAGGCATGGTACATGCGTCAATTTACCCTTGCGTAGGGCGGAGAGAAGGTTGCTGCCATTATCGCAGACGATCATTCCCAGCTCAAGCTGGCGTGGTGTTAACCATCTCTGCACCTGCCCCTGCAGAGCTGACAAAATTTCTGACCCGGTGTGGCTCCTGTCCCCTAAACAAACCAGCTCAAGCACAGTATGGCATCTTTTTACTTGAGCCATTGCGTAGACCCTGTCAGGTGTCGGTTTAACTGCCACTTCGCCAGAGACAGAGGAGGAGGAGGAGGAGGAGGAGGGAGAGGTTGTGGTGGTGGAGCAGACAGACCTAATACAAGCAGCTTTCTGGAAGCGCGGTGGATGAACAAGCTCCAGCACAGAGCCCCGTCTTGGATCCCTCCCAGCTGCAATCAGAGTTACCCAGTGTGCCGTGAAGGAAATGTAACGACCCTGTCCATGCTTGCTGGACCACATGTCTAAAGTCACATGCACCTTGCTGCTGACTGCCTTTCCCAATGACTGGATAACATTGTCTTTCACGTTCTGGTATAGTGCTGGAATGGCCTTGCGTTTAAATTAATGGCGTTTTGGAACCTGCCACTGTGGTACAGCACATTCAGAAAATTCATGGAAGGGAGCAGAGTCCTCCAACTGGAAAGGCAGCAGCTGCAATGCGAGTAATTTTGCTAAGCTGGCATTTAAACGCTGTGCTTGGGAATGGTTGGGACTATATATTTTTTTCTTTCGCGGCAGCAGCTGCGGCAACGTACTCTGACTGCGTAAATCTTCTGCTACTGGGATGATGTCACATTGTGAGGAAGGACCTGCTGGTACATCCATTACTATAGCATCATCCCTGTCGGTGGAGGTTGTAGGCAATGACATGGCAGGACATACAGTGTGGGTAGAGACAGATGAGGAGGACGAGGACCTACTCCAAGTTTTGCACCAACGGGATGTGTGGCACTTGTTCATATGTCGCCTCAAGCACGTGGTACCCAAGTGTCCGGTGTTTATCCCACGCTTCAGCCTCATCTGACATAGATTACAAATAGCAACAGTGGGGTCTGCTGCACATTTCTTAAAGAACTCTCAGACAGCAGAGTTCCTGCATGTGTTCTTTGAGACAACAGCACTCTGCACTAGAGCAGCTCTGACATGTGAGGGCTTGGACTGGCTAGTGCTACGGTTGGTCACAGAGAATGTTGTGCCTCGTGTTTGCTGTGCCTCCTCCCCCTCCTCCTCACTTGATTCCTTAGTTCGATCTGGCACCCAGGTGGAGTCAGTGACTTCATCATCAATGTCATCTTCTCCCCCTATCTCCTCATCACTGGAGCCAACTTGGCAGTATGCTGCAGCTGCTGGGGCAACATGAGTGCCAGTTATTTGTGTGTCATCACTGGCACCCCCATCCCCTAGGTTGATTATACTCCCTTTCTCAACCTCAGAGATTGAATCAGAGCACTGTACTTGCTGCGCATCCTCAAGCAGCATGTCACTCTCATTGTAGTCAAACAATTCAGCTGACTCCTCCGTGTGTGATAGCGAGGCTACGGCAGGAGTAGCTGTGGACATGGAGGCTGCATTAGATGCTTTGGCAGCTGAGGTGGACTGTAAAGCACTAGAAGCATGGCTGGCAGAGGACTCGGAGGATGAGGATGGCCTGGTTAGCCAATCCACCAAATCCTTTGTATGTTGCAGCTGCTTAAGACGGCCAGCACCAGTTAGAAAGGACAAGCGTGCCCCTGCAGAGGATGCACCACATCCACCACGACCAGAGGCACAGCCTCCCGACATAGGGGCTGCTTGCCCTCTTATCTGTGTCTGGGAGCGTCTGCCTGTCCTTTTTGTTCTTTCAGACATGGTGAGTGATATATAGATTAATATATACAGAACTCTGATTCAACTCTGGTATAAAGATTTAAAGAACTCTGGTATAACTCAGTGAGACACACTGATAGCTGTCAGCCAGTGACAAGAGACAGATCACCTCAATTCACAAATGTTTTAAAGAAATTAGTGACCCCCAAAATAATGCGTGGTACTGTTTGTGTGACAAGACACAGATCACCTTAATTCACAAATGTTTTAAAGAAATTAGTGAGCCCCAAAATAATGCATGGTACTGTTTGTGTGACGAGACACAGATCACCTTAATTCACAAATGTTTTAAAGAAATTAGTGAGCCCCAAAATAATGCATGGTACTGTTTGTGTGACAAGACACAGATCACCTTAATTCACAAATGTTTTAAATAAATTAGTGAGCCCCAAAATAATGTGTGGTACTGGTTGTGTGACGAGACACAGATCACCTTAATTCACAAATGTTTTAAAGAAATTAGTGAGCCCCAAAAAAATTGCTGGCTGTGTGACTAGACACAGATCACCCTTAATTCACAAATGTTTTAAAGAAATTAGTGAGCCCCAAAAAAACTTGCTGGCTGTGTGACGAGACACAGATCACCTTCATTCACAAATGTTTTAAAGTAATTAGTGAGCCCCAAAATAATGCGTGGTACTGTTTGTGTGACAAGACACAGATCACCTTAATTCACAAATGTTTTAAAGAAATTAGTGAGCCTCAAAAAAACTTGCTGGCTGTGTGACGAGACACAGATCACCTTAATTCACAAATGTTTTAAAGAAATTAGTGAGCCCCAAAAAGATTTGCTAGCACAGTGACAAGACCCAGAAGATCACCTCAATTCACAAATGTTTTAAAGTTGTAAACCCCCCAAAAAATTGCTGGCACAGTGACAAGACACACATCACATAAATTCTCTGATATTTGGTAGAAATGAGACCCAAAAAGACTTGCTGGCACAGTGAGAAGACCCAGAAGATCACTTTAATTCACAAATGTTTTAAATTAATTTGTAAACCCCCAAAAAACTTGCTGGCACAGTGACAAGACACACATCACCTAAACTCCCTGATATTTGGTAGAAATGAGACCCCCCAGACCCCCCCCAGTAGCGTGGCATACCGGCAGTAACAAGACACAACTATCTCCTTTGAAATCTCCTATGAAATGCGTGCAGAATCGGCGCGTGGAAACATTATATAGTGTGCTGCGGGACTTCGCTCTGTGAGCCCATGATTGGCCAAAATTTGCCCAATCAGGACTCTGAGTGGTGATTGGCATAGTGTTGAATCAGTCTTGCACCAGACCTGTGGTCAAGTGCAAGGCTGTAGCCAATTAGGAGCTTCAGGACAGTGGGAAAATACATTGTGGTCCATTGTGGTCGAACATGCGGCGAACACCCGGAAATGTTCGGTGTTCGCGATCTACTTGAACAGGCTAAGTTCGGGTCGAACCCCGAACCTTCCGAACCAGAACAGCTCATCCCTACTGGCGAGGCTGCCTGGGGAACACAGGCCGTGTACCCTAGGCTGCAGCCTAGGCCCAGCGGGGACTTTAATGTGGGAGCCTACCATTTGGCGCACCTTTGACCTAATCAGAGGGAGCCTGCCTGCTGTAAGCCCCTTCTGATTAGCTCACAGGGCATTCTGCGTGACATCTACCACCAGGACATAGGCATATGCGGCCTAAGCCTGCCTGCAACTCCAACATGATGGATGTACATCCGGCATGCATGTGACCTAATCAGAGGGAGCTAGGCAGCCGCCGGGCCCCCTCTGATTAGGTCACAGAGTGCACTGCATGACATCTGCCACCAGGACATAGACCTGTCGACGACATAGACCCGGCACGCTTGTGACCTCATCAGCCGCCATGCTGGAATCACCACTGGTCCTAGGTTGCAGCCAAAACTGAAATTCTAGTTCTTCCTCCCTCCACAGAAAACCAAATACCACCTATCTCTCTACGAGTAAATGGAATGCTCATTAGCCCGACACCTCGAGCTCGCTGCCTTGGTGTCACTTTTGATTCTGACCTAACAATCCTGACCTTCTCTCGGCACTGATATGATATAAACAATGTGTCAGTATAAAGTATATAACTATTAGGCAGCACTGTTCACTGTGATACTACTGCTGACATTGTTAATATATATATATATAGTGGGCACTCTAATACCGGCACATTGTTAATATATAAGAGTGTAAAAAGGCTGTGAAGCTCAGCTCTGTGATATGCTCACACAAAGCACATTACTGTGATTTTTATGGCTGTGGAGCTCTTTATGGCTGTGCGGGTGTCTTTTTAGGGACTCCTCCATGTGTTCAAGGTGTGCAGGTGTCTTTAGGGGTTCCTCCAAATATTCAGGGTGTGCAGGGGTCTTTTTAGGGGCTCCTCCATACATTCAGGGTGTGTGGGTGTCTTTTTAAGGACTCATCTATATATGCATTATATTTATTGGTATTGGAGAGGTGGGTGTGGCCACTGAAAAGATGTGGTTACTGAGGGTTGTGATCACTAGGGGGCGCTATAAAACCTTCTCGCAAAGGGTGCCTAAAGCTGGCCCTGCTCCCCATTTCCAGAACGTGACAAATCTTGTTACTAATCAACTCAAAGAATATTGCCGCGTCCGCCCCTTTCTGATACAAGATACCACAAAGGTGCTGGTTCATGCTCTTGTCATTTCATGACTTGATTACTGGCCTCCCCAACTCCCGTATTGCCCCTTTGCAATCTGTAATGAATGCAGGTGCCAGGCTTATCTTTCTCACCAGACACACCTCGCATACTTCCCCCCCCCCTCTGCCGGACCCTCCATTGGTTTCCTGAACGTTTCAGGATACATAGTACAGGAGGGGTGGGGTCGCGCCTATTCCCCTCCTGTACTATGTATGTATTGTTGTACCTCCAGCCAGGTCATCATTGCAGCATATTCCGCTCCGTGTCTTTGTTTTATGATCCCAAGGTGTATTTCTTTCTGGGAGGGCATAAATAAAAGCCCACCAGTCTACCTCATAACTGAAAAGCAGCATGAGCAGTTATGGTTCATTATACAGCAGCCTGTGGCTTCATTTTTGGATAGGACTCACTCTCACTAGAGGTGCCTTGACGTATGGCGGTTGAGCTTTCTCTCTTAATGGCCATTAATAGAAACCAAAGCCTCTAATTGTGTTCTGTTTCACACGGTATAATGGGAATAAGCGCAGATGACATATTTTTTCTTATGTTTATACGTTTCAGGATACAGTTTAAAATAATGATGCTCACTTTCAAATCACTCAATAATTCGACCACTCCCTACAGGTGTTCATTACTCCACAAACACGTCCCGTCTAGACAGTTCCGGTAGGCAGGCGATGTCAGCCTGTCATCTGTCTACACTCGCACTACCAACTTTCTCCTCCAAGACTTCTCAAAGGCAGCTCCTCCCTTGTGGAATGACTTGCCTCACCCTATCAAATTCTCCCCTGATCTTCAGGCCTTCAAGAAATCCCTCAAAACCCACCTCTTCAGATTAGCATACCACATCACTGATGTAACTCCTCTCTCTACTCACAAAGGACTGAAGTTGCTTCTATGGCCCCACCATTCCAAAACCACTGGCACCAATGATCCTGCCATCCAATAAAATTCTCCTTGTCTTCCTCAACCCCAATTCCTCTAGATTGTAAATCCCTATGAGCAGGGCCCTCTACACGATTGTTTCCATCCTATGTCCGTTTATATGGATCTCGTTACCTCAGGTTATTGTAAAGCGCTGGGGAAACTGTTGGTGTTATATAAATGATGACAATAATAATAATATAGTATTATCTTTTTCTTATAACAGTGGAATCTTGATAATACATTGAGGTCTTTGAGTTTTTGTCCCCTCTCTACACTGAGCTCTATATTGATTTTAATATGTTTCATATACAAATTGGCTTCTTGGGTCAATCCCATAATCTGCAAGACAACAAGACATGCACTACCTTGTTTCTGACGACCAAGAATCTCACTCAAACTGGCTCTTTCTTCTGACAAGAAAAGCAGTGCAGCGTTCCCCAGGCAATGCCCACAATCTTAGTGCAAACCCTCAATCGCTAGATGCCAAACAGTGGTCTCCTCATGAACCTACAGAATACAAATTTCACAAAATAGGTATCAGCGCCAATCACCGTGGGATCGTGGAGGGAATAAATGTGGATTTATATGTACACTTTTGATGGATGATATGTCGGCGTACATACGCTTAAATGAAAAAATAGCATATTGTTACAGATCAGCTACGCTGCAGGGGTAGCTCTGTCTGCGGCGCCGAGTCTTGCTGGAGAGCTTAGCCGGGTAGCGAGCTAGCAAGGTGGGAGAGAGATTGACAGCGGTCCCTGGATGGTCTGGAAACAAAGGATTCAGTGATTATGCCCTCCCAAATACTAGTCCTGACTCAGTATAGGTTTAAGCAAGTTGTTTTTTTAATGACAAACAGAACATACACGGTCCTTTTATATGGTACAGTCCCATTGTTCTCTCCCCTGCCCGCCCCCAGACCCCTGGAGTGAATTCTGCACCGGGGCTTAGCCATAGCCCAGTTTCTGGCGCCTGCCTGTCTGCTGTCCGATGCCCCCCCCATGGTGCGGGCGCGGCTCCCAGCCCGATGGTCTGGGAAATGCGGTTTTCGGGGGGATTCCCTGGGCGCTCCGGCACCCCCTTTACACCTTGGGTAGCTCGGGTCCACCGGGCTGCTTCCCTGAAAGAAGCTACCCGATCCGTCCAGAGGGGTCAGAACGCCATCAGATAGAGTTTGTCAGCTCTCTCTCCGAGACTGCGGTGCAGGGGCTGACAGGCTCCGGGCAGGAGGGGGATTTCTAGTGGGATGGAGGGGTTCTCCTGGGCAAATCCTCTCCAAACTTGCCACACACCAAGCTACCATCCCTGGGGACCTATGGTCCAAAAAGCACCTTGTTTAGGCTAAAGGGGGCTCCAGGGCAAGCAAAGGAATTCCTGTCGGGTTTTGGCAATTTGCCAGCGGCTTTCTGCTACAATGTTGCTCTTTACCTACCAGCAGAATCGGTAAGGCATCTTGCAGGGAAAACACAATTAAATATGACCTTGTAGACACTTTACAGCACATCTAACATGGGAATTTGTTTGGATAAATACAGGGCAAACGAAATACATCAAAACAGATACTAAATTATAGAAACAAATTTAACCTTTTAAATGAACGAATAGCTACAACATAATAATCTTTTTATCCACGTGGTGGCCGTTCCGTCACATACCTTTTAAATGAACGAATAGCTACAACATAATAATATTTTTATCCACGTGGTGGCCGTTCCGTCACATAGCTCCCCGAGTCCAAATATGGCAGACCCGGTGAGACCCTTAGTCGGGTCCGCTTGGGGATGTCCATGAAAGTCAGTGCTCACGTTTCATGTTCGGTCTGACGAGATAGACCATCTGAATTGGCATTGTGTTTTCCAGGCCGATACTGAATGGAAAAATTAAAAGGCTGTAGTGTGAGGCTCCACCGCAGAAGTCGGCCATTGTCTCCGGCCACCCGGTTCAGCCATACCAGGGGGTTATGATCCGTGAGTACGGTGAAGGAGCGGCCGTATAGGTAGGGCTGAAGTTTCTTAAGTGCCCATACAAGGGCTAAACATTCCTTCTCGATGGCCGCGTAGGCGAACTTCCTGGGTAATAACTTCCGGCTGATATAGGCAACAGGGTGGTCATGTCCATCTTCTCCCACTTGATTGAGCACTGCTCCCAATCCGAACATGGAGGCATCTGTGTGAACGACAAAACGTTTAGTTGAATTGGGAGCGGCTAGTACGGGTGCCTCCACCAATGCCCGTTTTAACTGTTGGAAGGCTCCCTCACACTCCGGGGACCACAGGACTTGCCGGGGAAGGTTTTTGTGGGTGAGGTCAGTCAGGGGTTTGGCAATGGCGCTGTAATTGGGTACAAAGCGTCGGTAGTACCCTGCTGTCCCTGGAAAGGCTAATACCTGGGTTTTGGTGCGGGGGTAGGCCAATGGGCAACGGCTTCGATTTTGGCTGGTTCCGGGCGCTGCTTCTCGCAACCCACCCTATGCCCTAGGTACTGGACCTCTGACATCCCTATGTGGCACTTGTCGGGTTTGATGGTCAGCCCTGCCTCACTTATGAGGTCCAGTACGGTTCTCAAGTGGACTAGGTGTTCCTCCCAGGTATTGCTAAAAATGGCAATATCGTCTAGGTAGGCACTCGTAAAGTCCTGCATTCCGTCCAGCAGCTGATCCACCATGCGTTGAAAGGTGGCCAGGGCATTCTTCATCCCAAATGGCATGACCCAAAATTGGAACAGACCAAAGGGGGAAATGAATGACGATTTTGGCACATCTTCTGCGGCAAGGGGAATCTGCCAATAGCCCTTACACAGGTCAATGGTGGTGAGGAAGTTCCCCTGGGCAATGCGATCGAGGAGCTCGTCTACCCGGGGCATGGGGTAGGCATCGGTGTGCTCATTCAGCCTCCTGTAGTCAACACAGAACCTGGTAGTGCCATTCTTTTTGGGGACTAGGACCACCGGAGATGCCCACGGGCTATCTGATTGTTCTATTACCCTGAGATCCAGCATCTCTCGGATCTCCTGCTTCATCCCGTCCTTTACTGCATCCGGGATGCAGTACGCCCTCTGCCTCAAGGGGGCTTGACCTTGGGTATCAACCTGATGCAGCGCTACAGTAGTGTAGCCGGGGTGGGACGAGAACAAGTCTTGATGCTCCTGGAGCAACTGCTGAGCCTGTTCTCTGTGGCGTGAACTAAGTCCCTCACCAAGCTGGACATTAGGGATGAGCCGAACACTCCCCGAGTTCGGTTCAAGCCTGAACCCGAACTTCCCATTTGTTCGGGACCGAACCCGAACCCCCATGCAAGTCATGGGGGCTGAAAATTTGGTTTTTTAGAGTGCCCTCCAAAGGGCATATATGCTACATATTTGCCATAAAAGGTGTATAGGGGTCCGGGTAGTGCCCTGGGGGACAGGAAACAAGGACAAAAAGTTAAAAAAAAAAAACATTTTTAAAGGGACAGTGAGCTTTCCATGAAATAAGGGTTAAAAATAAAAACAAAAAATTCCTTCAAATGTTGTGCCTAGGAGGTCCCCATAACCTGCCCGTGAAGTGGCGGATTTCTAGGATGTATAGAAACACTTAAACAAAAAAATGACGTTTCATATGACGGTAAATGCTTTTCCTTTAATCTATCCATAAACAACTGCTTGGGTCGGCAGCCTGTATGAAAAGACATTTTAGGACGCGCAGAAAAAGTTTAGTGTTTTTTTTGGCTGTGAAAACGTATGCAGGCTTTGGATGAAAGTAACAATAGGTGCTTTAAAATTGGGCTTTTAGCGTCGGCAACAGTGCCGTCACACTGTAACCCCTCTGAGGATATGAATCTGATACAAGCGTCAGTGGCAGTGCACCCAGATATTGTGCCTTTAGTGCCAGGCATGCAAGTACTATCATACAGTAACCCCTCTGTGGTATTGTGGAAGAATGCAGGGGTGGACCATGTGGTCCTATATTAAAAAGATATGAATCTGGGAATGGGCGTCAGTGCACCCAGATATTCTGCCTTTGGTGCAAGACTGCCAGGCCAGCAAGTATCATCATACAGTAACCCCTCTGTAGTATTGTGGAAGAGTGCAGGGGTGGACCATGTGGTCCTATATTGAAAAGTTGTTGTTTTTTTTTTAATGGGCATCAGTGCAGCCAGATATTGTGCCTTTAATGCCAGGCCAGCAAGTATCATCATACAGTAACCCCTCTGTAGTATTGTGGAAGAGTGCAGGGGTGGACCATGTGGTCCTATATTGAAAAGTTTTTTATCTGTTAATGGGTATCAGTGCACCCAGATATTGTGCCTTTTATGCCAGGTCAGCAAGTATCATCATACAGTAACCCCTCTGTGGTATTGTGGAAGAGTGCAGGGTTGGACCCTGAGGTTCAAAAAAATAAAATGATACAAATCTGGCACAGGCGTCAGTGCAGCCAAATATTGTGCCTTTCATGGCAGCAAGTGCCTTCACACCGTAACCCTTTTGTGGTATTGTGGAAGAGTTCAGTGCTGGAGGTTTTGTGAATGCAGAAGAGGACATCCCCTATCTATTCCATTACTTAAGTCATCAGGGGATTGATAGCTGCTGATACAGGACTGATTCATTTTTATAAATGTCAGCCGGTCTACAGAGTTGGTGGACAGACGCACTCTTTTGTCTGTGACAAAACCTCCAGCGGCACTGAACGTCCTTTCGGAAAGCACGCTAGATGAAGGGCAACCTAGTAGCTGCATAGCATATTGGCTAATTTCTGGCCAGTGATCCAATCTCAACAACCAGTAAGCCAGTGGATCATCTGCTGGAAAGGTATCCAGGTCTGCCCTTGCCCCTAGGTAGTCCTGCACCATATGGTGAAGACGCTGGCAATGGGTGCCTACATTTGACGTCCTTGGGCGTCGTGTACTAAATTTTTTTAAAAAAAGCATCAGTCAGGCGGCCCTGGCCTTCACCGCTATTCCTCTGATCACCTGCAGCCTCAGAAGCACGTGTGTCAGCACTTGGTAATCTACCAGTGCCCGGAAAGGTGTTACACAAGTGTCGTTTTAGAGCGTCCTCAAGTTTTGTCATCCTGTGCTCCCTCTGTGCGGGCAGGATGAGCTCTGCAACTTTCCCCTTGTATCGTGGATCAAGATGGGTTGCCAACCAGTAATGATCCCTCTCCTTGATAGCACGTATCCTGGGGTCCTTTAGCAAGCTTTGCATCATTAAGGAGCCCATGCAGCGTAAATTGGAGGTGGCATTAGCTGCCGAGTCTTCCCGGTCAATGAGGATGACCGTATTGTGCACTTCCTCCTCCCAGCCACGCACAAGCCCTTCTGTTTCTGGGCACACAAAACCCTCCGTTGAGGAATCCCCACCTTCAATGCCCCCACTACTTAAATAGTTCTCCTCCTCCTCATCCTCCTCCTGTCTGATCTGAGTAGGACCCGCTGGCATGCTGTCTGTGGAAAGACTGGAGCCTTGAGAGCAAGGGAAGGCCTCCTCTTCCTCCCGCTGCTCTGCCTCTAGAGCCACATCTATAATTCCCCGCAGAGTGTGCTCCAGCAGGAACACTAAAGGAATTGTGTCACTGATGCATGCACTGTTCCTGCTCACCATCCTCGTTGCCTCCTCAAATGGTGACAGTACAGTGCATGCATCCTTGATCATCAGCCACTGCGGGGGGGGAAAAAACAAGTTGACCTGAACCTGTCCTTGTGCCATACTCACACAGGTACTCGTTGATGGCCCTCTGCTGCTTGTGCAGACACTGCAGCATTGCTAATATCGAGTTCCACCTGGTGGGCATGTCACAGATCAGACGGTTTGTGGGAAGATGGAATGCTCTTTGAATTTCTGCCAGGCGAACGCTTGCTGGGAATGACCGTCTGAAGTGGCTGCAGACCTTTCTGGCCTGGATGAGAAGCTCTGGCAGCCCTAGGTACTTGGTTAGGAAACACTGTACCACCAGATTTAGGACGTGTGCTAGGCATGGTACATGCGTCAATTTACCCTTGCGTAGGGCGGAGAGAAGGTTGCTGCCATTATCGCAGACGATCATTCCCAGCTCAAGCTGGCATGGTGTTAACCATATCTGCACCTGCCCCTGCAGAGCTGACAACATTTCTGACCCCGTGTGGCTCCTGTCCCCTAAACAAACCAGCTCAAGCACAGTATGGCATCTTTTTGCTTGAGCCATTGCGTAGACCCTGTCAGGTGTCGGTTTAACTGCCACTTCGCCAGAGAAGGAGGAGGAGGAGGAAGAGGGAGAGGTGGTGGTGGTGGAGCAGACAGACCTCATACAAGCAGCTTTCTGGAGGCGTGGTGGATGAACAAGCTCCAGCACAGAGCCCCGTCTTGGATCCCTCCCAGCTGCAATCAGAGTTACCCAGTGTGCCGTAAAGGAAATGTAACGACCCTGTCCATGCTTGCTGGACCACGTGTCTAAAGTCACATGCACCTTGCTGCTGACTGCCTTTCCCAATGAATGGATAACATTGTCTTCCACGTGCTGGTATAGTGCTGGAATGGCCTTGCGTGAAAAGTAATGACGTTTTGGAACCTGCCACTGTGGTACAGCACATTCAGCAAATTCACGGAAGGGAGCAGAGTCCACCAGCTGTTTGTGTGACGAGACACAGATCACCCTAATTCACAAGTGTTTTAAAGAAATTAGTGAGCCCCAAAATACAGCATGGTACTGTTTGTGTGATGAGACACAGATCACCTTAATTCACAAATGTTTTAAAGAAATTAGTGAGCCCCAAAAAAACTTGCTGGCTGTGTGACAAGACACAGAAGATCACCTCAATTCACAAATGTTTTAAATAAAGTTGTAAACCCCAAAAAACTTGCTGGCACAGTGACAAGACACACATCACCTAAATTCCCTGATATTTGGTCGAAATGAGACCACCCCAGACCCCCCCAGTAGCGTGGCAGACCGGCAGTAACAACACACACAACTATCTCCTTTGAAATCTCCTCTGAAATGCGTGCAGAAGCGCTGCGTGGAAACCTTATATACTGTGCTGCGGGACTTAGCTCTGTGAGCCCATGATTGGGCAAAATTTGCCCAATCAGGACTCTGAGCGGTGATTGGCATAGTGTTCAACCAGTCTTGCACCAGACCTGTGGTCAGGTGCAAGGCTGTAGCCAATTATGAGCTTCAGGCCAGTGGGAAAATGCATTGTGGTCCATTGTGGTCGAACATGCAGCGAACACCCGGAAATGTTCGGTGTTCGCGATCTGCTCGAACAGGCTAAGTTCGGGTCGAACCCCGAACCATCCGAACCCGAACAGCTCATCCCTACCGGACATCAGCTACCCCTCCTTTGGCTCTAGGATCCCCTGGCAGCACCGGTAGGGGGGAGACCCTCCAGGTCCCCCACATCCGGAGCGCAGATCGCGGCTACTGCCTCTTCCCTCTCATGATATGGCTTCAGCATGTTCACATGAAAAATTTGTTGGATCTTTTCATTGGAACAGCTGGCTGCTATGAAGGTGGTATCGCAGAGTTTCTCTATAATTTTGTACAGTCCCTGCCAAGCTGCCTGGAGCTTATTCTGTTTGACCGGTCGGAGAGCTAACACTTTCTGTCCTAACTGGAAGGTGCGGTCCCTGGCCGACCGGTCATACCACCTCTTCTGCCTAGTCTGTGCGGCTTTGAGATTGTCCTGGACCAGGGCAGTCATTCTTTGCAGCCGATCAGTGAACTCGAGTACATAGTCTATGACCGATGTCCCTTCTTCAGACAGAGTACCCTCCCAATGCTCCCGGAGCAGGTCCAATGGGCCTCGGACCCTCCGGCCGTACAGCAGCTCAAAGGGAAAGAAGCCAGTGGCTTCCTGGGGGACCTCCCGGTATGCAAAGAGGAGGTGGGGTAGGTGGCGTTCCCAGTCCTTATGGGACAGGGTGAAAGTGCGGAGGAGCTGTTTTAAGGTACCATTAAAACGCTCACAGAGCCGGTTGGTCTGCGGATGATACGGGGAGCTGTACAGGGGTTTAATCCCGCACAGCTTCCAGAGCTGTTGAGTAACCTCGGCTGTGAACTGCGTGCCCTGGTCGGACAGGATTTCCTGTGGAAATCCAACCCTTGACAATATCTGGAGCAGAGCACCAGCTATGGTCTCTGCCTGGATATTCCGTAGGGCTATGGCCTCGGGGTACCGGGTAGTGTAGTCAACTACGGTTAGGATGTATTTCTTCCCCGTAGTGCTAGGCACCGCTAAGGGCCCTATCAGATCTACCGCCACCCTCCTAAATGGCTCTCACACTATGGGTAGGGGTCTTAGGGTGGCCTTAGCTCTGTCCCCTCGCTTCCCTACTCTCTGGCATATCTCGCAGGTCCGGCAGTAATCCCTCACCTCGCCAGATAAACCAGGCCAGAAGAAGCTCTGGGTCAGGCGATGCAAGGTCTGCCGGTGTCCCAGATGGCCAGCTAGAGGAATATCGTGCCCGATCTTTAAGAGATCACACCGATATTTCTTTGGCACTACCAGCTGTCGAAGGGGTATCTGGGCTGCCCCCTCCCTGCTCCCCCGGAGATCCTATACAACTTCCCCTGGTCCCATTCAAATCTTACCTCCCCTAGTCCTCCTGGATCCTGGTCCGCCTGTTGTCTATAGGGGGCCAGAGTGATGTCCTCTAGGGTTTCTTTGGCAAAGTCGCCCGGGGAATCCCAGGTCATGGAGGGGCCCCTATCTGGGGCAGGGTCGGGTCTGGTGAGTCTTACCGTGGTCCCTCCGGAGCTTGGGTGAGGAGCCTGCCGAGACTGCAGCCGGGTAGTAACGGGGTATGCCTCTCCATGGTCGGTGGGTTCGAAGGCGGAGGTTAACAATCCCAAATCATTCCCCAACAGTATGTCTGTGGGTAGGTTCTGCATCAGCCCCACTTCGACATCCCGAGCTCCGGTGCCCCAGTCCAGGTGGACACGAGCTGTGGGGATTCGGTACACGTTGCCGCCTGCCACTCGGATAGCCACTGAGTAGCCCGTGGTGGCTGCAGGGGGAACAAGGTGTGGCTTGGCCAAAGTAAGGGTGGCCCCGGTGTCCAGAAGTCCTTGCACTGGCTGGCCATTGATCTGGACAACTTGTTGATGGTGCCGACGGTTGTCTGCGGCAGCAGCTTGTATCGGGTTGGCTCATGCAGGATTCCGCAGTCCTCTTTAGGGGAGGTAGTCAGCATTAGGGATGAGCCGAACACCCCCCGAGTTCGGTTCGGGCCCGAACCCGAACTTCCCAAATGTTCGGTTCCGAACCCGAACCCGAACTCAATGCAAGTCAATGGGGCTGAAAATTCCGTTTTTAGAGTGCCCTCCAAGAGGGCATATATGCTAGATATTTGCCATAAAAGGTGTATGGGGGTCCGGGTAGTGCCCTGGGGGACAGGAAACAAGGTCAAAAAGTTTTTAAAAAAAACATTTTTAAAGGGACAGTGAGTTTTCCATGAAATAGGGTTAAAAATAAAAACAAAAAATTCCTTCAAATATCTTGCCTAGGAGGTCCCCATAACCTGCCCGTGAAGTGGCGTATTTGTAGGATGTATAGAAACACTTAAAAACAAAAAAATGACGTTTCAAATGACGGTAAATGCTTTTCCTTTAATCTATCCATAAACATCTGCTTAGGGCGGCAGTCTGTATGAAAAGAGGAGACATTTTCGGACACGCAGAAAAAGTTTACGGATTGTTTTGGCTAAATTATTGTGAAACTTATGCAGGCTTTGGATGAAAGTAACAATAGATGCTTCAAAATTGGTCCTTTAGCGTCCCCAACAGTGCCGTCACACCGTAACCCCTCTGAGGATATGAATCGGATACAGGCGTCAGTGGCAGTCCCCCCCAAATATTGTGCTTTTTGTGCCAGGCCTGCAAGTACTATCATACAGTAACCCCTTTGTGGTATTGTGGAAGAATGCAGGGGTGAACCTAGCGGTCCTATATTAAAAAGATATGCATCTGGTTAAGGCGTCAGTGCACCCAGATATTCTGCCTTTGGTGCCAGGCCAGCAAGTATCATCATACAGTAACCCCTCTGTAGTATTGTGGAAGAATGCAGGGGTGAACCTTGCGGTCCTATATTGAAAAGTTTTTCATCTGGTAATGGGCGTCAGTGCACCCAGATATTGTGCCTTTGGTGCCAGGCCAGCAAGTATCAACATACGGTAACCCCAGGGCCATCTTTAAGGAGGGGCAAGAGGGGCAGCTGCCCAAGGCCTATTCACTGTTGAGGGGCCCAATTTGGAAGCTCAGCAGTCCCACTCCCTTGAGTTGTCTGAAACCATGAGCTAGCAGGCTGCCTCCTCTCCGTGGTGACAGGTGACCACAGAGAGGAAGTGACTTCATCCCAATGTGGGACATGGAGCTGCAGCTGTACCAGCAGCACGCTGCCACTGGTCTGGAGCTCTCCTTTAGGCCCCATGGGAGATGTGATTGGCTCCTCCCCACCTCACTGCTGTGTCCACCCAGCAAGGAGAAGACAGGCAGCAGGCAATGCTCTGATTGCCTGCCTGTCTGAAAAATACAGCATTATGCAGGTAAGAAGCAGGGCCCTAAACAAGTCACTGTTTATAGGACCCTCAGCTCCCTCCACCTCCCACTTAATTTTGTCACAATTTTATTTGTTAAGTGTATATATCAGGCCTCAAAATTTCCACTCGCCTGCTCGCATTTGGCGAGTGGAAATTACATGAGGGAGAGTGGAAATGCAGAGGCAGGGCTGGATAGGGGTTAGGTGGGGCAACTAGTGGCAAATAACTCTTAAGACCTGGCTAGTAGCTTGGGACTTGAAATTTTGAGGCCTGGTATATATGATGTAGAAATGTGCAGATGATGAATGAATAATGAATAAATAATGTGTATATGCTGCCTAAATGTGCATATATAATGTGGAAATGTATGTGTGTATACATATATTGGAAATGTATGTGTGTGTATATATATATGATGTTTAAATGTGGTGTATGTAGGTATATATATATATATATATATATATATAACAAACCAGAAAGAGAGCACACCAAACAACATGTTCAAACAGTACAGAAGAAACCACAACAGCAGCTAAATTCATTTAAAAACAGGAGATTTAACCAGGTTTAACCCTTTAAATGCCTACAAACAATTCTTATCCCCTTCAAATGCACTATAGATCTTAACCCTTTAATGTTGAGCTGTGTTGAAAATGGTGGAAGTTTAGTTTGCAATGGATGGCCATGGATTGCGTAAGCCTGCCAACAGCGACAATGTATTCCACCCTTGGCAGGTCCTATCATACTAACCTAATGACTGCTATTATGGGATAAACTTACTTGTTGAGGACCCAGTCCTTTCTGAAGCTCCCTGCAGATCAAGGTTAAATAGAACCGTAGTTAAGGTTGAGTGCTGCCCTACTTGTGTATTTTGTATGAAAAGGGCTGACAACCCTTGGGCAAGCACCCCTCCCTGTCACAGGTGCTCCACCCACAGGTTCTATTTAACCTTGATCTGCAGGGAGCTTCAGAAAGGACTGGGTCCTCAACAAGTAAGTTTATCCCATAAGAGCAGTCATTAGGTTAGTATGATAGGACCTGCCAAGGGTGGAATACATTGTCGCTGTTGGCAGGCTTACGCAATCCATGGCCATCCATTGCAAACTAAACTTCCACCATTTTCAACACAGCTCAACATTAAAGGGTTAAGATCTATAGTGCATTTGAAGGGGATAAGAATTGTTTGTAGGCATTTAAAGGGTTAAACCTGGTTAAATCTCCTGTTTTTAAATGAATTTAGCTGCTGTTGTGGTTTCTTCTGTACTGTTTGAACATGTTGTTTGGTGTGCTCTCTTTCTGGTTTGTTGTATTATATTGTCTTGAGATGCACCCGCACTGAAAGCGTAGTTAAGGTTGAGTGCTGCCCTTCTTGTGTATTTTATATATATATATATATATATATACACACACAAATTGTGGAAATGTTGTGTGTATGTGTATATATACAGTTGTGTTCAAAATTATTCAACCCCCACTGAAATTGAGTGTTTTGGCCAGTTTGACATTGATTTTGATCATTCAGTCATCTTGCTTACAATTAAATCAAAGAGGCACGTGTAGGTCAGACAAATATAACATAACATTTATAATGAAATAACCACAAATGTCTTTTCTGTGCTCACATCATTATCAGTTTTATTCAACCCCCAAGTGACATTCAATCTTAGTACTTAGTACAACATCCTTTTACAGTTATAACCGCTTTTAAACGTGAAGCATAGCTTGACACAAGTGTCTTTCAGCTATCTACGGGTATCTTCGCCCATACGTCATGGGCAAAAGCCTCCAGTTCAGTCACATTCTTAGGCTTGCGCACTGCAACTGCTTTCTTTAAGTCCCACCAGAGGTTCTCAATCGGCTAGACACATATATGATTTACCACAGCCGGAAAAAGACCACTGGACCCTCTGGGACTTTATGCTAGCTGCGGAGTGTACCGCAGCCCCAGGTCTTCTTGACCAGAGGGGAACCTGAACTAACTGCTCTGGTTACCGTACCACCCTGTAATATTGGGAGCTTAGTTTAATTTTACTATTTCTCTTCCAATGCGCTGCTCTTCAACTACGAGTAGGTGGCTTATGTTTGTTTGTATTTGTATGTCTGTATTGCTCCCCTTATATGTATCTAGAAAGGATTTGATTACCCTGTTTTTTTTTCCTTTCTGTATCCCACTGTCATATTTTTTTTTAAAATAATAAAAAACTTTGAATTTCAAATGGCCAAGAAAGGTAACCGAACACTGATTTTCAGCTTTCGGTTACCTTTCTCAAGCAATTCGGATCTCTTTGAAAAACCCTGATAGTGTGTTATATATTTTTTTAAAGTACGTGTATATATGATGTGTATTAAAGATGTGTAATTGTAAAAAAATATAAAATAAATAAATTAATTTAGTTTTTTTGAGACAAGCCTCAGTGCGGCTTTTATTTATTTATTTATTTTTTTGGATGTTGTGGTGGAGAGCAAGATTGCATGGAGGGGCCCAAGAAAATGTTTGCCCAGGGCCCAGTCAATAATAAAGACGGCCCTGGGTAACCCTCTGTAGTATTTTGGAAGAATGCAGGGGTGGACCATGTGGTCCTATATTGAAAAGATATGATTCTGGTAAAGGCTTCAGTGCACCCAGATATTGTGCCTTTGGTGCCAGGCCAGCAAGTATCATCATACAGTAACCCCTCTGTGGTATGGTGGAAGAATGCAGGGGTGGACCATATTTCCCCCTGCTGGGCTGGTCTCGGAAATCCCACCGCTTGCCACCAATGTTACAGATCAGCTGCGCTGCAGGGGTAACTCCGTCTGCGGCGCCGAGTCTTGCTGGAGAGCTTAGCCGGGTAGCGAGCTAGCAAGGTGGGAGAGAGATTGACAGCGGTCCCTGGATGGTCTGGAAGCAAAGGATTCAGTGATTATGCCCTCCCAAATACTAGTCTTGACTCAGTGTAGGTTTAAGCAAGTTGGTTTTTTAATGACAAACAGAACATACAATGTCCTTTTTTATGGTACAGTCCCATTGTTCTCTCCCCTGCCCACCCCCAGACCCCTGGAGTGAATTCTGCACCGGGGCTTAGCCATAGCCCAGTTTCTGGTGCCTGCCTGTCTGCTGTCCGTTGCCCCCCCCCCCATGGTGTGGGCACGGCTCCCAGCCCTATGGTCTGGGAAATGCGGTTTTCGGGGGATTCCCTGGGTGCTCCGGCACCCCCTTTACACCTTGGGTAGCTCGGGTCCCCGGGCTGCTTCCCTGAAAGAAGCTACCCGATCCGTCCAGAGGGGTCAGAACGCCATCAGATACAGTTTGTTGTGCCCATTCACAAGAAGGGTAGTAGGGAGGAATCTGGGAACTATAGGCCAGTTAGTCTTACGTCAGTAGTTGGGAAATTAATGGAAACCATGTTAAAGGAAAGGATTGTTGACCATCTAAAAACACATAGATTACAGGATCAGAAACAACATGGGTTTACCTCAGGGAGATCATGCCAAACTAATCTTATTGATTTTTTTGATTGGGTAACAAAAATAATAGACACAGGTGGTGCAGTAGACATTGCTTATTTAGATTTCAGTAAGGCTTTTGATACTGTTCCGCATAGAAGACTTATCAATAAATTGCAATCTTTGAGTTTGGATTCCAATATTGTTGAATGGATTAGGCAGTGGCTGAGTGACAGGCAACAGAGGGTTGTGGTAAATGGAGTTTATTCGGCGCAAGGTCTTGTTACCAGTGGGGTACCTCAGGGGTCAGTACTTGGACCCATTCTATTTAATATTTTTATTAGTGATATTGCAGAAGGTATTAATGGAAAAGTATGTCTTTTTGCTGATGACACAAAGATTTGCAACAGGGTTGACGTTCCTGGAGGGATCAGCCAAATGACAAATGATTTAGGTAAACTAAAAAAATGGTCGGAACTGTGGCAATTGAGTTTTAACGTGTATAAGTGCAAGATAATGCACCTGGGACGTAAAAACCCAAGGGCTGAATATAGAATATTTGATACAGTCCTAACCTCAACATCTGAGGAAAGGGATTTAGGGGTTATTATTGCAGAGGATCTAAAGGTAAGTAGTCAATGTAATAGAGCAGCAGGAAATGCTTGCAGAATGCTTGGTTGTGTAGGGAGAGGTATTAGCAGTAGGAAAAGGGAAGTGCTCATGCCACTGTACAGAGCACTGGTGAGACCTCACTTGGAGTACTGTGTGCAGTACTGGAGACCGTATCTCCAGAAGGATATAGACATCTTAGAGAGAGTTCAGAGAAGGGCTACTAAAATGGTGTACGGCTTGAAGGAGAAAAGTTACCAGGAAAGGCTTAATGATCTTAACATGTACAGCTTGGAAAAAAGACGAGACAGAGGAGATATGATAGAAACATTTAAATACGTAAAGGGAATCCACAAGGTAGAGGAAGGGAGTATATTTAAAAGGAAACAAAGTAGCAAAACAAGAGGACATAGTGTTAAGATTAGAGGGGCAAAGGTTTAAAAGTAACATCAGGAAGCATTATTTTACTGAGAGGGTGGTGGATACATGGAACAGCCTTCCAGTAGAAGTGGTAGAGGCCAAAACAGTAATTGAATTTAAGCAGGCATGGGATAGGCATAAGGCTATCCTAAACAAAAGATAAATCCAGGTAAAGTATCCATGTAATTGGGTAGACTAGATGGGCCGAAAGGTTCTTATCTGCCGACATTTTTCTATGTTTCTATGTTTCTATGTTTCTCTCTGTGTATTCCCTGCCTGTTCTGTGTGCTTCCTGTTGCTACTGGTGTGCGCCGATTCTCACCATATACAGTAGCGCAGTACAAGTGCCTAAACATTGGTGACCCGGTTTTGTTACAGCTGCTGATGTAACTGAATAGATCGGGGATCTCTTCTGCATTACCAAAACCTCCACCACTGCACTCTTCCACAATACCTCAAAGGGGTTATGGTGTGAAGGCACTTGCTGCCACCAAAGGCAAAATATTTTGGCTGCACTGACGCCTGTACCAGATTCATATCATTTTAATATTTGACCACAGGGTCCAACCCTGCACTCTTCCACAATACCACAGAGGGGTTACGGTGTGACGGCACTGTTGCCGACACTAAAGGCCCAATTTTAAAGCAAAGGGAGTATATTTAAAAGGAAACAAAGTAGCAAAACAAGAGGACATAGTCTTAGATTAGAGGGGCAAAGGTTTAAAAGTAACATCAGAAAGTATTATTTTACTGAGAGGGTGGTGGATACATGGAACAGTCTTCCAGTTGAAGTGGTAGAGGCCAAAACAGTAATTGAATTTAAGCAGGCATGGGATAGGCATAAGGCTATCCTAAACAAAAGATAAATCCAGGTAAAGTATCCATGTAATTGGGCAGACTAGATGGGCCGAAAGGTTCTTATCTGCCGACATTTTTCTATGTTTCTATGTCAGCTCTCTCTCTGAGACTGCGGTGCAGGGGCTGACAGCCTCCGGGCAGGAGGGGGATTTCTAGTGGGATGGAGGGGTTCTCCTGGGCGAATCCTCTCCAAACTTGCCACACACCAAGCTACCATCCCTGGGGACCTATGGTCCAAAAAGCTTGCTCAGGCTAAAGGGGGCTCCAGGGCAAGCAGAGGAATTCCTGTCGGGTTTTGGCAAGTTGCCAGCGGCTTTCTGTACAATGTTGCCCTTTACCTACCAGCAGAATTGGTAAGGCAACTTGCAGGGAAAACACAATTAAATATGACCTTGGACACTTTACAGCACATCTAACAGGGGAATTCATTTGGATAAATACAGGGCAAACGAAATACATCAAAACAGATACTAAATTATAGAAACAAATTTAACCTTTTAAATGAACGAATAGCTACAACATAATAATCTTTTTATCCACGTGGCGGCCGTTCCGTCACATACATTTTAAATGAACGAATAGCTACAACATAATCTTCTTTTTATCCACATGGCGGCCGTTCCGTCACACATATCATGGTGCACTATATCAAAACACAACAATCTGGCAATTATAGCCATATATATATATATAGAATCCACGAATGGAGCCGCACACGTGTAAATAAAATAACAAATTTATTAAATCTTATAAAATTGACCGTTTCGGCTCATGTGTGAGCCATTCTCAAGGTTACGTACATAATGAAAACATACCACTTAAATGTAAGACATAGAGAATGAACTCACCAATCAGATTGAAATGCCAGCCCTCCTGCATGTGCATCCAATATAATTATATATGCAAATCACATAAGCATCGCTGCATGTGACCCATCACACACCCAAGAAAAAAGGTTACCACAGTGATGACATAAACACAATCATGGATCTATAGCACAGACATTTAAAAACAATCATGGAGGAATCAAAAAACAAACTATTCAAAAACACGAAAGTTCTTAGGAGGGAAAAGAAAAAAACATAATAAATAATAAATGAATAAAGAAAATTAGTGCCCCCATTCAGGGTACCCCAAAATATAACTCAAAAATATAATAAATAAAAATTTGAATAATAAACACATAACAAAAAAATCCTCAAAAAGAACCTGAAAACAAGAAAAAAAGAAAACACGAGCGACCAAGAATTACTTTTGCAAGAGAGATTGCATATTACCAAATCAATATAAATGCATTTACTTAGATTATCTATCAGCCAAAAAGCAAGTGTATGAATTATATTCGTTCAGTCCACGTGGAGTGAGAGTATCCAATTTATGGATCCAAAAAGATTCACGCTGCAATAAAAGCTGAGATCTATTCCCACCACGGCGAAGTGGTGGGACATGATCAATGCCTATAAATCTAAGAGAGGGTAAGCGATGTTGACAAGATAAAAAATGTTTCGCCACTGGCTTGTCGGTGTGATGGTCTCTGTAGGCGGTATTTATAGCTGAGCGATGGCCACGTATGCGATCACGCAATGTGAAATCAGTTTTTCCAACATACCCCAAACCACAGGGGCATGTGATAAGGTATATGACAAATTGAGTTTGACAAGTAATCCGATATTTGATGTTAAATCTACGTCCCGAATATGGATGGACGAAGCATGTTCCTGCTTGCATGTGGCTGCAGGTAACGCAACCTAAGCATTTAAAGCACCCCACTTTAATTATACTAGAGTTTGGCATATATGAATTGTACGGATCCGTTTTGACCAAAAGATCACGAAGATTGGAAGTCCAAGGGGTCCAAGAACCCCTTGGAAAATACATTGATTCACTTTCCAAATCTACCATTCAACGATTACCAACTTGTATTAAGGATACTCCAGATTTTTTGAATAAACTCCAGACATTACAACTTCCGGAAACTCCTTGGTCGTTAGCTACTATGGATGTCAAAAATTTATATACTATAATTCCGCACCAACATGGGATACAGTGCTTCAAGCAAGTGTTATTGCATTCAGAATTATACCAAGGACCACCGCTGGAGTTTCTGCTGGAACTTTTGACTATCACATTGGAGAACAACTATTTCAGATTCGAAAACCGGTTCTATAAACAGATCTCTGGAATGGCGATGGGGGCCCCTATGGCACCATCATATGCCAATGCCTATATGTATTCCTTTGAACAACAGAATCTTTTAAATGTTTTCACATCGCAACTTTTATTTTATTGTAGGTTTGTCGATGATATTTTTTTGATTTGGGATGGCAATGAAGATTCGTTCCTATCTTTGGCGCCATCTATTAACAATTTGGATTCACCTGTCAAGGTCACAACTAACTCCAGTAGTGACTCGATCTCGTTCTTGGATGTGGAGGTGTTTCGAACTAACAACTCTCTTGGCTACAAACTCTATCGCAAGGAAACGGATAGAAATACACTATTGCAAGCAGATAGTCATCATCCGTTTCACTTGAAAAACTCTTTGCCAATTTCTGCGAGTACTTCGTTACAACAGCAATAGCACTTTTCGTTCAGACCAGATCCAGGAGATGTATAATAGATTCATTGAAAGGGGATATACTCGAACTCAGTTAGATAGAGCATTGATTAAAGCTCAGGAACGTTTTGAGCATCCTAAAGAACCATCGACTGTTTCTACATCTAGAATTTTTCTACCGGTTACATATAGTAACCAAGGCGATTTGGTAGCTCATAAACAAAGGCCAGTGTTTCCTAAGATTAAGTTTGACACTACGCTTCCGCATCAATTCAAACAACCTCCTATGATTAGTTTTAAAAGGACTTCCAATCTTCGTGATCTTTTGGTCAAAACGGATCCGTACAATTCATATACGCCAAACTCTAGTATAATTAAAGTGGGGTGCTTTAAATGCTTAGGTTGCGTTACCTGCAGCCACATGCAAGCAGGAACATCCTTCGTCCATCCATATTCGGGACGTAGATTTAACATCAAATATCGGATTACTTGTCAAACTCAATTTGTCATATACCTTATCACCTTATACCCTGTGGTTTGGGGTATGTTGGAAAAACTGATCTCACATTGCGTGATCGCATACGTGGCCATCGCTCAGCTATAAATACCGCCTACAGAGACAATCACACCGACAAGCCAGTGGCAAAACATTTTTTATCTTGTCAACATCGCTTACCCTCTCTTAGATTTATAGGCATTGATCATGTCCCACCACTTCGCCGTGGTGGGAATAGATCTCAGCTTTTATTGCAGCATGAATCTTTTTGGATCCATAAATTGGATACTGTCACTCCACGTGGACTGAACGAATATAATTCATACAGGGTTATCCAAAGAGATTCGAAAAGTCACCGCACGTTCGGTGACTTTTCATTCTCTTCAATTCGGTTCCTTTTGCCGATCCCATTTCGGTGACCCTGCGGTGTATTCAGCAAGCACCACAGAGTCCCCGAATTGCAGGGAAAGGCTGCCGCAAACCTGACGAAAACTAACCGCAAAACCCAGCGAATGCACGCCGAAAACCCCCAAAAACATCTGGATTAACCTGCGAAAATCACGGAAAAAGCCTGAGCAGGAGCCATCACACGCAGCCGAAGCAGCTGAGACCGCAGACGAGGGAGGTGAATAAATTAGCAAAACCATTTGTATGAATCTGTGAAAATGAAACGCAAAGAAACTGCTGAGCGAAAATGTCTGAAATTTGCACATGAGGTCCAGGGAATGATAATAAAAAGGGCTGTTACAGAAAAAATAAGTAAACTTAACAAAAAAAAATCAAAAAAAAAATCGGACTTTTAAAAAAGAAATTAAGAAAAATGCTTAAAGTATCCTAAAAAAATTCTATAAAGAGACTTTTTGCTGCAGAATTTTATAATGAACGGTTTATTAGATATTGAATTAAAACGGGAATATTTTTAACATTGAAGCCTATGGGATTCTCCTGAATAAATTTGCCGAATTAAACCACCGAATGGCAGGGCATTAGGGGAACCTTTCACTGCTGGTTTTGCTCTCTGAATAGCCGAAGCAGTACTTTTTCATGGGGATTTCACTGGCCTCGAATAGGCACCGAACAGGCACCGTATGTTCAGGCAATTCGCCAGGATTTGGCGAATTGCCTGCTCTCTGGATAGCCGAATGGCCAGGAAAGGTAACCGAACGCTGATTTTCAGCGTTCGGTTACCTTTCTCAAGCAATTCGGATCTCTTTGGATAACCCTGATACACTTGCTTTTTGGCTGATAGATAATCTAAGTAAATGCATTTATATTGATTTGGTAACATGCAATCTCTCTTGCAAAAGTAATTCTTGGTCGCTCGTGTTTTCTTTTTTTCTTGTTTTCAGGTTCTTTTTGAGGATTTTTTTGTTATGTGTTTATTATTCAAATTTTTATTTATTATATTTTTGAGTTATATTTTGGGGTACCCTGAATGGGGGCACTAATTTTCTTTATTCATTTATTATTTATTATGTTTTTTTCTTTTCCCTCCTAAGAACTTTCGTGTTTTTGAACAGTTTGTTTTTTGATTCCTCCATGATTGTTTTTAAATGTCTGTGCTATAGATCCATGCTTGTGTTTATGTCATCACTGTGGTAATCTTTTTTCTTGGGTGTGTGATGGGTCACATGCAGCGATGCTTATGTGATTTGCATATATAATTATATTGGATGCACATGCAGGAGGGCTGGCATTTCAATCTGATTGGTGAGTTCATTCTCTATGTCTTACATTTAAGTGGTATGTTTTCATTATGTACGTAACCTTGAGAATGGCTCACACATGAGCCGAAACGGTCAATTTTATAAGATTTAATAAATTTGTTATTTTATTTACACGTGTGCGGCTCCATTCGTGGATTCTATGCAACTTTTTGTGCAAGCACCATGACAGTCTTCGAGTTGTTCAAGTCGACTTACAAGGTAGTTGCAGGGACATTGTGTTCTAATTTATTTATATATATTATATATATATATATACCACTCACATTCTCTAGAGCCCCAAAACCGGCTCTAGGTATATCAGTCCTCTGGGTATGTTTGTTCAATACTTTTCTCAGGCACCCAATCACCCGATCCTCTGTCCACAGGTTTTTGTATTCTTATTTCCTTTAAAGCAAGAAAATATTGGGGCAAACCCCTAGCATAATACCATATGTACTGTTGAATTATACATAACCATCTGCCAATTGCCAACTTACATTAGTTGGAGCCCTTCCTGGCTCTGGTGGTATCGCCTGAGGGTTCTTATTATGAGTACCCCACCAAAACTCCTGATACCTATTTTGTGAAATTTGGCCCATTCTTCTACCCAATTCACCCTTTTTTGACCCTACACTATCATACAGCCGCTTAGCACCTTCTAAGTGAAGTAAACTAAAACTGGTAATTGTGAAGAAATTTGATACAGCATTAAATTTAAATTAGATGTCATTTCTCTGGACTGCTCAGTTCATAAAGAAAGCAAGAGTCAGGTCAAGCCACAGGCTCCTGTTGTGTTTGGAAATGTCTCCATAGCTGTGTATTGGGGTTTGATCCTCCTAATAATTATAATACTCTTGCAAACTGGTGGCTAACCCTTTTAAATAATATGCACTGAAAATAGACTTTGAGGCAGTGTTCCGGAACAACTGGTTAGGTATCTGTTCTTGCAGAATAGCTTTTCATTCGTCCTTGTGGTGTATCTATTACAATAAAATAAGAAAACTCATTATTACTGCCCATACTCTATCATCTGAAACTTCTATCCAAATACTATGTAATCCTATGCATCCTACTTGTTGATGTGTTTGCCAGACGTTCTGTACAAAGAGAACGTTGCATAGCGGTGAGGCACATTTTGTCCACTGTGGCTAAATTTAGTTTTCACTTTATTTTTATATTTCATACATTTACTGCACATTTTAACTGAATAAATGTTTTCTCGTATATTATAGAAATTTGTTCTAATACAAAATATGGAAGTTACATATTATATCCATAAGCTCCTAGCCAGTACAGGACAACATACGGGATTGTATAGGTTGCCACATTGTAGTTATTATTGGTTATATGATTAAATCACCAATATTAATTTTAATAAGGTACATTGATGAAAGGTCTTGATATTCTGCTGTTGCTAGAAACATTAGCAGACTTCCTAAATTTTATTTTTTGCTGTCCTTAGGTCTAAATGGAATTCAGTGAAGGAGCAGTCTCTGAACTGCTATTAAACAGTGGTGCTGGTTGATGCAAAAGCCTAACTGCACATTTAGTAGGGATGTGCGTTTCGATTCGGACCGATTCGTATTTTCGATCCGAAACGAAAAGATTTTCGTGTTTTCGTATGGACGTGAAAAGTGTAAAATCGCAAGTCATTTTCATTCCATTCGTGATTTCGGTTCCATTTCGGACATCGTATTTTTCGGTTCCATTGCTGATTCTGTAATTTCGTATAGTTTCCAATGATTCGATATTTCTGTCGATACGATAATCCTGTCGATACGGTAATTCTGCCGATTTTATCTCTTTTTATTAAATAAAGATCCTTTTTTTCTTCTGAATATGCATTGCACAACTTTATTTAATCATATTAAAATGGTATGAAAGGAACAAAAATGAACAAAACGATTTAAAAAAGGCAAAAATAAAATACTGACCCAAGTGGTCTGACTTCAAAGAAAATAACAGAACAAAAGGTTTTAAAACGGAAAAAAAGCTGAACAAAATTATCAGAAACGAAAAAAAAAAAAAAACAGAATAAATAAAATGATTTAAAACGAAAAATAAATAGAAAATGCAGCATATCAATCCGCACACTGCAGGGAAGCGCCTCTCTGCGCGGTATAATTAATGCAGCATAGGAATACGCACACTGCTGGGAAGCACCTCTCTGCGTGGTATAATTAATGCAGCATATGAATATGCACACTGCGGGGAAGCGCCTCTGCGGTATAATTAATGTATCCGTCTGTGTTATATGTATATGTATCTTGTTTGTACATTATATCTTAAAATACAATAAAATTAGAATTTTCAATATTTTACAAGGTGTAAAGTGTTTTTTTTTCACATTTTAACAGTTTACGGTTATATTTTGTATGAGTTGCGCTTGTTAAATAAATTAGAGATGGGGACTTGTTACATACCTTTTTTGGGGGGAAAATTACACGATTTTTAACAAACGCAACCCATACATAAATTCTTAGTTCAGCATCATTGTTCACATAATTGAAATGGGAACAACATTGCTGCATTAGCAAAGCCAAAAAAAAAAAATTATTTAAAATTTATTTTTTAATATTTTTTTATTAAATTTTTTATTTTTAAGTTTTTTTAATTAACTTTTAACATGGTCATGTTTGGTATGGTTGGAAAGGCCATGCTCTTGCCGATCCAACAATACCAAACATTAACCACTAGCTGCCTTGGATCGTGAGATAGGGGGCTCCAATGAACCCGCTATCTCCACCATTGGTGGCAACTAGGGGGTTAACTCCAGAACTTACTCTATCCAACGTCCCGATGTGAAACATCGGGACTTTGTATAGATTTCGACTATCTGAAAGTGAAAAAGAAAATAGTCGAAATCTATCCAAAGTCCCTATGTTTCACATCGGAACTTTGGATAGAGTAATGCTTATATTTTTAACGGCAGATTTACTGTATCCGATAGAGTAAGTCTTTCGTCCATTAGAAAATCTGACTGCCTATATGTTTAACGATCAGGATCAGGACGCTGGACAGCAACAGTGCTACCCAGCGTCCTGATCGTTAAACATATATACGTTATGATTTTCTAACGGCTGCACGGACTTACTCTATCCAAAGTTCCGATGTGAAACATCGGGACGTCTGATAGATTTCGACTATCCGAAAGTGAAAAAAATAGTCGAAATCTATCCAATAAAATTAGAATTTTCAATAATTTACAAGGAGTAAAGTGTTTTTTTCCCCCACATTTTAACATGCGAGCGTTTACGGTTATATTTTGTCGGATAGAGTAAGTTCGGATAGAGTAAGTTCTGGAGTTAACCCCCTAGTTGCCACCAATAGTGGAGATAGGGGGTTCCAATGAACCCCCTATCTCCCAATCCGTGGCAGCTAGGGGTTAATGTTTGATATTGTTGGATCGGCCAGAGCATGGCCTTTCCAACCATACCAAACCTGACCATGTTAAAAGTTGACAAGAAATCTAAAAACATTTAATAAAAAAATATAAAAAAATAAATAATTTTTTTTTAAAAAGTTGGTTTTTTTGGTTTTGTTTTGCTAATGCAGCAATATTGTTCCCATTCAATTATAATGTGAACAATGATGCTGCACTAACGATTTTTGTATGGGTTGCGTTTGTTAAAAATCGTGTAATTTTCACCCAAAAAAATGTATGTAACAAGTCCCCCATCTCTAATTTTTTTAACAAGCGCAACTCATACAAAATATAACCGTAAACGCTCGCATGTTAAAATGTGGGGAAAAAAAACACTTTACTCCTTGTAAATTATTGAAAATTCTAATTTTATTGCATTTTAAGTTATATGTCTATGTATCCTGTCTGTATATTATAACAGAGACGTATACATTAATTATACCGCAGAGAGGTGCTTCCCCGCAGTGTGTGGATTCATATGCTGCATTAATAATACCGCAGAGAGGCGCTTCCCCGCAGTGTGCGTATTCAAATGCTGCAATAATTATACCACAGAGACGCGCTTCTTAGCAGTGTGTGGATTCATATGCTGCATTAATTATACCGCAGGGAGGCGCTTCCCAGCAGTGTGCAGATTCATATTCTGCATTAATTATATCGCAGAGAGGCGCTTCCCCGCAGTGTGCCTACTCATATGCTGCATTAATTTTTTATTTTTTTTTCGTTTTAAATCATTTTATTTTTTCTGTTTTTTTTTTTGTTTCTGATAATTTTATTCAGCTATTTTCCGTTTTAAAACCTTTTATTCTGTTTTTTATTTTTAAAGTCAGACCAGGTCAGTTTTGGATTTTTTGAAATTGTTTTGTTCATTTTTCTTCCTTTCATACCATTTTAATATGATTAAATAAAGTTGTGCAATGCATATTCATAAGAAAAAAAGGATCTTTATTTAATAAAAAAATGATAGAATCGGCACAATTACCGTATCGACAGAATTACCGTATCGACAGAAATATCGGATCCAATAAACCGTTAGTTTAAGTCAAAAGGAATAGACACTTTGAAACGAGGAGAACAGACGTTCCGAAAAACACGAAAATTTCCGATATCAAGAAAAAAAAGTCGATACGAAAAACGAGCCGATCTGATAACATGAAAATGGCCGAAATCACGGAAAAAAAGTCGATATGAAAAACGAAACGAGCCGAAAAGAAAATCGGCTGAAACGATCCGAAATGAAAAGTTACAAAATCCGAACAAAACGAATCGAAAATAAATAAATAAATAATCGGTGCACATCTCTAACATTTAGGCTATAAATCTAGCATCAGAATGGCACAGAATTATGGATCAACAGGTGTTTTTTTTCTGGAGGTTCCCCTACTGTCCTAGGTCAGTGGTTCCCAACCCTGGTCCTAAAGTACCTCTAACAGGCAAGGATTTAAGGATTACCTTGGGGAAATGCAGACTGAATCCTGCAGTCACTGAGCAGCTAATTATATCACCTGTGCTGTGCTTCAGATATCTGGCAAATATGACCTGTTGGGGGTACTTGAAGACAGCGGTTGGGAAGCACTGTACTAGGGGAACCAGATAGCCCTTGCATTTTTGACCTGGCAAAGAATGAAATGAAAATTTCTTTATGTGAGAAAATAAATTGTTACTGTTTTCATCAGTTAGGCCGCTAGCTATGGAGGCTGCCATCTTGTTGCGTTGTGACAGGAATGGCTCAGAAATTGGCTGCCATCTTGTATACCGGCAGGCATCTTGAGCAGAGCCATGGCAAGAGCAATTGTAGAGAGAGAATACGAACTGACTTTAGATGAGTTTACATAGATTCTAACATTCCTGAGGTCTCTGGTGTAGCAATTAGAAGAAGAATCCGGCTATCACATCCTCAGCTACTGCGGCACTCCCTGGGGCTCTGGACACCCGGCGGCATCGCTGACTGGCCGGGTGCCAGGAGTTCCTGATCGGCCGGCATCGAGGGGCAGGGCTTGGTGTAGTGAAGTGGAGCCGCCGGCCTTAAATGCAGGGCACGAGATTAAGCTCGTCGCCCTGACGTGGAGTTATTCCCACATCGCCAGTTGTGTTCCACTCTGTGCTTCAATGTATATCCTGCTCTGTTGCCGATATTGCCTGTATGAGGACTCTGTGTTTGACCCGTATTGCCTAATGGCCATTCTCTCTCTGACTCCTTCTACATATGCACTGTGCTCTCTGCGGACACTGAGGTTAAGTGTAATACATATCGCACAACCTCCGATTGTAGGCCTGCCCTGCAGGGTGCTGAATCTGCGAGTTACATTACTGACACTAAATTTATGACGGTCTTATCTGTTGCCAAACCTGCCTGTATGACTACACTCTCTGTTGCCAACCCTGCCTGTACAACTACCCCCTCTGTTGCCAATTCGGATTGTACTTTTGACTATGCTTATGTTAACCCATGGTGCATGAAACTTCAGCATAATCTCTGTTCGTGCATAGTTAACTTGTTTTTGCTCAGTAGACACTTGGTCTCGACATTATTTGCTACTGAGTGGTACTTAGTGTGGGTGTTCCATCTCACCTCCCTGGCTGGGAGTGCTAGGGCTGGGACAGTCCTGACTGCTTACAAATCAAGAAGTACAGAGGTCTGTCCAAAAGGATCCAAATCACGGTTATCAAGGGTGAGCGCTACGGCGAACGTGACACCAGCCAGAATAAACAGAGTTGCCAAGAAACTGATTTAGTTGAGCCAAGCCATAAAAGAGGTCTCTGGTGTAGCAATTAGAAGAAGAATCCGGCCGTCACATCCTTGGCTCCTGCGGCGCTCCCTGGGGGGTCTGGACACCCAGTGGCGTCGCTGGCTGGCCGGGTGCCAGGAGTTCTGGCTGATTGGCTGGCATCTGGAGGGGCGGGGCTTGGCATAGTGACGAGGAGCTGCCGGCCTTAAATGCAGGGCACGAGATTCAGCTCGTCGCCCTGATGTGGAGTTATTCCCCCATCGCCAGCTGTGTTCACTCTGGGCTTCACGGTTTATCCTGCTCTGTTGCCGAAATTGCCTGTATGAGGACTCTGTGTTTGACCAGTATTGCCTAATTGACCATTCTCTCTCTGACTCCTTCTACATATGTTCTGTGCTCTCTGCGGACACTGAGGTTAAGTGTAATACACATCGCACAGCCTCCGATTGTAGGCTTGCCCTGCAGGGTGCTGAATCCTCGAGTTACATTACTGACACGAAGTTTATGACTGTCTTATCTGTTGCCAAACCTCCCTGTATGACTACCCTCTCTGTTGCCAATTCAGATTGTACTTTTGACCACGTTTATGTTAACCCATGGTGCATGAAACTTCTGCATAATCTCTGTTCGTGCATAGTTAACTTGTTATTGCTCATTAGACACTTGGTCTCAACATTATTTGCTACTGAGTGGTACTTAGTGTGGGTGTTCTGTCTCACCTCCCTGGCTGGGAGTGCTAGGGCTGGGGCAGTCCTGACTGCTTACAAATCAAGAAGTACAGAGGTCTGTCCAAAAGGATCTACATCACGGTTATCAGGGGTCAGCGTTATGGTGAACATGACACAGCCAGAATAAACAGAGGTGCCAAGAAACGGATTTAGTTGAGCCAAGCCATAAAAGTCCCAGACCTTTGTTGAGCAAGAACAAAGGATTCCCTTAGTACAGCTGGGGCCTTATCAGTTTTGGGAGGGACAGGCCCACTGAGGGAAGACATTGGCAGGATCTAACAAGCTTCTAAATCAACTAAATTTCCTAATTGTATAAGAAAAGGCAAATTTGTTGAATGTTCTTTGTGTCCAAGTTAGAGGGAGGGCACATTTGCCCAGGGGATGTACCTTTTTACTGATCAATGTATAAGAATTGTATCTCTGTCCTGAAGTCTTCACTTGAGCTTTGCGATACAATCCAGCTCGAGGCTGACGTCATAATAGAGAACGCTTTTTCCTGCCATTGACTCGTGTCCGGCCTGTCATTGTCCGCACCGTGCCGACCTTCTCCCGAACAAACCAGTTGATTGCCGGTAACAGCGTAACACTGTCTTTTGCTGCACCTCCTACATTAGCAGTGCTGCACTCTGATTTGCAGCAATACATTCAGTTGCAAAAAGGCCAACAGTCACTGCAGCTGCTGCTACACTGGACTCACCACCAGGTTACCTCATTAAAAATGTGTCACTCGGTGTGTTAAATGTGCATTAAACATATTGCACTCAAAAAGCAATACAGTATGCAGAATGAAGTATCAAGCAATCAAGTATCAAGCATTTTTTTTATCATTATTGACAAGCCCATAACTGTATAGCTCATAGCTCTGTTGCTGCTGCCTTAACCTCCTACCAGCAGGTGGCGATCGCTTTGTTTCTCAGCCACAGGGACTGTAATTTGTACCATGTGCATGTCTCAGTGGTTTAGTAGTTCTGAGACAGCCATTGAATGCAGAGGAGAGAATTAGAGCATCCAGAGTAAAAACCTGAGTTATTGCTCTGTTTCAGGTAGGCAGAAAAGCATTCAAGGATGTCAGATAATGGGAAATTATATGAGAGTCTGTTGTTTATATTCAGTGGGGTCCACCTGGATAAACGGGTTGTATAATGGATCCACTGCAGCCACATGTCACTAACAGTGCTGAAGTATGAAGCAAGCAGAGGCTGGTAGAGCTATAGAGGATTTATGTCAAAGAATCCAGTAGCCAGAATCTATTTAAAATATGTTCACTGTATATAATAAATGTCCTGGACAAACTCCCACAGGGATTAAGGCTCAGGTCAGACGAGCGCACTGACCACATCCGTGTTGCCGCACATTTGTACGTCCGTTATAGCATATAATTATGACCAATGGAGCCCCACACACAAAGTACATCCGCACGGAACTGCAGATGCATAACGGACGTGGCAAACGGACGCAAGTTAGGTAAGAACGTTAATCCGCTAGAATGGACACAGAGTGCGCTGCGTCTGCAATGTCCGCATAGCTTTGTGTGTGAGTTATGGAGCGAAGTCAGACGGACTGCATTTTTGACGTGCAGCATTTTGAAGGACAAATGTTGTGCCCGGACGCACAGTCCGCACAGAATGCGCTCGTCTGACCCTAGCCTTAAAGTGACAGAGGGTGTTGTCCAGAGGTTACATTTATGCTGGATAGATTTGTTTAGTTCCAGAAGTGTTTGTACCGTTTGTTTATTAAAGATAGAGGGCTCTATTACATTCTCCGTGCAAATTCATACACGCAGCGCAATTTTTTTTGCGCGCAGCGTTAAACGTTAACGCGCGTAAATTAACGCTGGTATTACGATCCGAGCGCATTTTTTCATCCGTCAAAAAATATCGCGTGTAAAAAAGACGCGCACATTAACGCTGCGCGCACGAATCAGTAGGCAGACTGTTTTTTCACGCGATTCAGCCAATCTGAATTAAGAACCGCAATTGTCTCCCGTTCAATTTTAGTGCCTGTCAAAATCAATCTGTGTATATATGCTGCAGCAATAATACAAAAACACGCACAACCTCTCAATTTTATTGTTTGGGTATGTGTAGAATGTGTAACTATACTATGCTGTCATTTTTTTTTTTGGGCTGGTGTATTTCGTTTCGCCCAGAACGTTCAGATTTGCAGTTACCACAGCTTTTAAAAGACGTTAAAAGTATGCGCCCAAACTTCGTTTGTAAAAAGTTGCGCATAGATTCTAATACCATCCACGTACCAGCACATGAACGCATTGTTAAGTATAGGATGCACTCACGAACTTGCATTCGCGCATGGTTCACGCAGGGTCACTCGCGTTCGACGTTAACGCGCATCGTATGCGCGAACGTCGTAATACGACGTTCAGCGAAGGGTTTTGCCCCTCACGTTAATGGGCTTTTGGTGCGCGCAAAAAAGTGCGCGAAGAATATAATATAGCCCAGATTGTATTATGATTTTAGTTTAGAATATTATGTATAGTTAGTGGTTTTAGTAGTTCTGAGACAACCATTGAATGGAGAGGAGAGAATCAGAGCATCCAGAGTGAAAAGCTGAGTTATTTGTTTCAGAATGAAAAATCAAAAATAAATGTGTTGTATTAGAACTAGGGATGAGCTGAACACTCCCCGAGTTCGGTTCGAGCCCGAACCCGAACTTCCCATTTGTTCGGGACCGAACCCGAGCCCGAACCCCCATGCAAGTCAATGGGGCTGAAAATTCGGTTTTTTAGAGTGCCCTCCAAGAGGACATATATGCTACATATTTGCCATAAAAGGTGTATGGGGGTCCGGGTAGTGCCCTGGGGGACAGGAAACAAGGACAAAAAGTTTTAAAAAAAACGTTTTTAGGCTGGGTTCACACCTGGGCGTAGCGCTGCGTCGCGCAATGTGCGCGTTTTTTTACGCGCATTCGCGCATACAAAGCTAACGCGCGTTGCAGCGCGATCGCGGCTATGATATGGCTGCGAACGTGCTGCTGTATGCCCGAAAATAAGCTCCCGGACTTCTTTTTGCGTCGGCCGTTTTAAAGCGCGTTCCTGCGCGCTGTAAAACGCTTAGGTCTGAATGGGTCCCATAGCAAAGCATGGGATTTCCCCGTTCCTGCGTTTTAAAGCGTGCACGAACGCGCGTTAAAACGGCTAGGTGTGAACAGGGCCTTAAAGGGACAGTGAGTTTTCCATGAAATAAGGGTTAAAAATAAAAACGAAAAATTCCTTCAAATATCGTGCCTAGGAGGTCCCCATAACCTGCCCGTGAATTTATAGGATGTATAGAAACACTTAAAAACAAAAAAATGACGTTTCATATGGCGGTAAATGCTTTTCCTTTAATCTATTCATAAAAAAATGCTTGGGGCGGCAGCCTGTATGAAAAGACATTTTAGGACGCGCAGAAAAGTTTAGTGGTTTTTTGGGCTAAATTATTGTGAAACTTATGCAGGCTTTGGATGAAAGTAACAATAGGTGCTTTAAAATTGGGCTTTTAGCGTCGGCAACAGTGCCGTCACACCGTAACCCCTCTGAGGATATGAATCTGATACAGGCGTCAATGGCAGTGCACCCAGATATTGTGCCTTTAGTGCCAGGCATGCAAGTACTATCATACAGTAACCCCTCTGTGGTATTGTGGAAGAGTGCAGGGGTGGACCATGCGGTCCTATATTGAAAAGTGTTTTTTTTATCTGTTAATGGGCGTCAGTGCACCCAGATATTGTGCCTTTAATGCCAGGCCAGCAAGTATCATCATACAGTAACCCCTCTGTGGTATTGTGGAAGAGTGCAGGGGTGGACCATGCGGTCCTATATTGAAAAGTTTCTTATCTGTTAATGGGCGTCAGTGCACCCAGATATTGTGCCTTTAATGCCAGGCCAGCAAGTATCATCCAGTAACCCCTCTGTGTTATTGTGGAAGAGTGCAGGGGTGAACCTTGCGGTCCTATATTAAAAAGATATGCATCTGGTTAAGGCGTCAGTGCACCCAGATATTGTGCCTTTGGTGCCAGGCCAGCAAGTATCATCATACAGTAACCCCTCTGTAGTATTGTGGAAGAGTGCAGGGGTGGACCATGTAGTCCTATATTGAAAAGTTTTTTTTTTTAATGGGCGTCAGTGCAGCCAGATATTGTGCCTTTCATGGCAGCAAGTGCCTTCACACCGTAACCCTTTTGTGGTATTGTGGAAGAGTTCAGTGCTGGAGGTTTTGTGAATGCAGAAGAGGACATCCCCTATCTATTCCATTACTTCATCATCAGGAGATTGATAGCTGCTGATCCAGGACTGATTCATTTTTATAAATGTCAGCCGGTCTACAGAGTCGGTGGACAGACGCACTCTTTTGTCTGTGACAAAACCTCCAGCGGCACTGAACGTCCTTTCGGAAAGCACGCTAGATGAAGGGCAACCTAGTAGCTGCATAGCATATTGGCTAAGTTCTGGCCAGTGATCCAATCTCAACACCCAGTAAACCAGTGGATCATCTGCTGGAAAGGTATCCAGGTCTGCCCTTGCCCCTAGGTAGTCCTGCACCATATGGTGAAGACGCTGGCAATGGGTGCCTACATTTGACGTCCCTGGGCGTCGAGGACTAAAAAAATTTAAAAAAAGCATCAGTCAAGCAGCCCTGGCCTTCACCACTATTCCTCTGATCATCCTCAGCCTCAGAAGCACGTGTGTCAGCACTTGGTAATCTACCAGTGCCTGGAAAGGTGTTACACAATTGTCGCTTTAGAGCGTCCTCAAGTTTTTTCATCCTGTGCTCCCTCTTTGTGGGCAGGATGAGCTCTGCAACTTTCCCCTTGTATCGTGGATCAAGAAGGGTTGCCAACCAGTAATGATCCCTCTCCTTGATAGCACGAATCCTGGGGTCCTTTAGCAGGCTTTGCATCATTAGGGAGCCCATGCAGCGTAGGTTGGAGGTGGCATTAGCTGCCGAGTCTTCCTGGTCAATAAGGATGACCATATCGTGCACTTCCTCCTCCCAGCCACGCACAAGCCCTTCTGTTTCTGGGCACACAAAACCCTCCCTTGAGGAATCCCCACCTTCAATGCCCCCACTACTTAAATAGTCCTCCTCCTCCTCCTCATCCTCCTCCGATCTGAGTAGGACCCGCTGGAATGCTGTCTGTGGAAAGACTGGGGCCTTGAGAGCAAGGGAAGGCCTCCTCTTCCTCCCACTGCTCTGCCTCTAGAGCCACATCTATAATTCCCTGCAGAGTGTGCTCCAGCAGGAACACTAAAGGAATTGTGTCACTGATGCATGCACTGTCCCTGCTCACCATCCTCGTTGCCTCCTCAAATGGTGACAGTACAGTGCATGCATCCTTGATCATTAGCCACTGCGGGGGGGGGGGGAAACCAAGTTGACCTGAACCTGTCCTTGTGCCATACTCACACAGGTACTCGTTGATGGCCCTCTGCTGCTTGTGCAGACGCTGCAGCATTGCTAATGTCGAGTTCCACCTGGTGGGCATGTCACAGATCAGACGGTTTGTGGGAAGGTGGAATTCTCTTTGAATTTCTGCCAGGCGAACGCTTGCTGGGAATGACCGTCTGAAGTGGCTGCAGACTTTTCTGGCCTGGATGAGAAGCTCTGGCAGCCCTGGGTACTTGGTTAGGAAACGCTGTACCACCAGGTTTAGGACGTGTGCTAGGCATGGTACATGCGTCAATTTACCCTTGCGTAGAGCAGAGAGAAGGTTGCTGCCATTATCGCAGATGATCATTCCCAGCTCAAGCTGGTGTGGTGTTAACCATCTCTGCACCTGCCCCTGCAGAGCTGACAAAATTTCTGACCCGGTGTGGCTCCTGTCCCCTAAACAAACCAGCTCAAGCACAGTATGGCATCTTTTTGCTTGAGCCATTGCGTACACCCTGTCAGGCGTCGGTTTAACTGCCACTTCGTCAGAGACAGAGAAGGAGGAGGAGGAGGAAGAGGTGGTGGTGGTGGAGCAGGCAGACCTCAAACAAGCAGCTTTCTGGAGGCGTGGTGGATGAACAAGCTCCAGCACAGAGCCCCATCTTGGATCCCTCCCAGCTGCAATCAGAGTTACCCAGTGTGCAGTGAAGGAAATGTAACGACCCTGTCCATGCTTGCTGGACCACGTGTCTAAAGTGACATGCACCTTTCTGCTGACTGCCTTTCCCAATGACTGGATAACATTGTCTTCCACGTGCTGGTATAGTGCTGGAATGGCCTTGCGTGAAAAGTAGACATGTGCATTCGTTTTAGTACTAAAACGATTTAGTCAGAATTTTGGGATAATTTAGTTTTCGTATGACTCAAGAGAAACGAAACTGCTCAGTGCAAAAAACGAAAGAAACTAAAATAAAATGCACTACATTTTAGTTTCAGTCCTTTTTGTGATATTACATTGAGTGAAGGAGACCAGCAATGAAGAGCGCAACATCGCAACATCCGAAGTTCTGCACCCTCCACATGCTAATGCAGTAGGATGTTCTATATATTATACAGAGAGGGGTATTAATGCAGGAGGATGTTATATACATTATACAGAGAAAGGTATAAATTGAGGAGTATGTTCTATACAGAGAGGGACATTAATTAATTCAGGAGAATGTTCTAAACATTATACAGAGAGGATCCTTTTTTTTCAGCCCTTTAAATCCAGTGGCTGTGAGCGCTGAGATCGGCTGCTTGTTACATTATCTCTCAGTACAATGTATCAGGCTCAGTTGTTACAGTAACTGACTGTAACAGCGCTCAGAGTTTCAGTAAAACAAGGAAATAATATTGTTATAACCTCTTATATATAAAAATATTATTTACTAGTTTTACTGAAACTCTGAGCGCTGTGATGAGCAGCAGTCAGTTACTGTAACAGCTTTGCCTGATACGGGGCAGTATTACAATGTTGGTGCTAACTTAACCAGAGCTGTTGTAAACTGAAAACCTCCATAGGCTATAATGGCTCTGGGAAGTTTACAACAGCTCTGGTTATGTTAGCACCAACTTTGTAATATGGCCCACATTGTGCTGAGAGTGAGAGATACTGTAACGAGCAGCGATCTCATCCCTCTGAGGAGCCACTACAATAGTAATTGTATCCACTGGTTTTCGGATGAATGAAATTAGTTTTCATACTAAAGAACTGAAAACGAATTTCTTTAGTAACTAAATAAATTGCATTTTAGGACTAATCCATTAGTTCAAAACGAAATTTTGTGCTGTGCACATGTCTAGTGAAAAGTAATGGCATTTTGGAACCTGCCACTGTGGTACAGCGCATTCAGCAAATTCACGAAAGGGAGCAGAGTCCACCAGCTGGAAAGGCAGCAGCTGCAATGCGAGTAATTTTGCTAAGCTGGCATTTAGATGCTGTGCTTGGGGATGGTTGTGACTATATTTTTTCTTTCGCTGCAGCAGCTGCGGCAACGTAATCTGACTGCGTAAATCTTCAGCTACTGGGATGATGTCACATTGTGAGGAAGGATCTGCTTGTACATCCATTACTGTAGCATCATACCTGTCGGTGGAGGTTGTAGGCAATTGCATGGCAGGACATACAGTGTGGGTAGAGACAGATGAGGAGGAGGAGGACCTATGCAAAGTTTTGCCCCAACGGGATGTGTGGCACTTGTTCATATGTCGGCTCAAGCACGTGGTACCCAAGTGTCCGGTGTTTATCCCACGCTTCAGCCTGCTCTGACATAGATTACAAATAGCAACGGTGGGGTCTGCTGCACAGTTCTTAAAGAATTCCCAGACAGCAGATTTCCTGCATATGTTCTTTGAGACAACAGTGCTCTGCACCGGAGCAGCTCTGACATGTGATGCCTTGGACTGGCTAGTGCTACGGTTGGTCACAGAGGATGTTGTGCCTCGTGTTTGCTGTGCCTCCTCCTCCTCCTCCCCCTCCTCCTCACTTGATTCCTCAGTTCGATCTGGCACCCAGGTGGAGTGAGTGACCTCATCATCATCTTCACCTATCTCCTCGTCACTGGAGCCAACTTGGCAGTATGCTGCAGCTGCTGGGGCAACATGAGTGCCAGTTATTTGTGTGTCATCACTGGCACCCCCTTCCTCTAGGTTGATTATACTCCCTTTGTCAACCTCAGAGATTGAATCAGAGCACTGTGCTTGCTGCACATCCTCAAGCAGCATGTCACTCTCATTGTAGTCAAACAATTCAGCTGACTCCTCCGTGTGTGATAGCGAGGCTACGGCAGGAGTAGCTGTGGACATGGAGGCTGCATTAGATGGTTTGGCAGCTGAGGTGGACTGTAAAGCACTAGAAGCCTGGCTGGCAGAGGATGAGGAGGATGAGGATGGCCTGGTTAGCCAATCCACCAAGTCCTCTGTATGTTGCTGCTGCTTAAGACGGCCAGCACCAGTTAGAAAGGACAAGCGTGCCCCTGCAGAGGATGCACCATGTCCACCACGACCAGAGACACAGCCTCCCGACACAGGGGCTGCTTGCCCTCTTATCTGTGGCTGGGAGCGTCTGCCTGTCCTTTTTTTGTTCTTTCAGACATGGTGAGTGATATATAGATTAATATATACAGAACTCTGATTCAACTCTGGTATAAAGATTTAAAGAACTCTGGTATAACTCAGTGAGACACACTGATAGCTGGCAGCCAGTGACAAGAGACAGATCACCTTAATTCCCAAATGTTTTAAATAAATTAGTGAACCCCAAAATACAGCGTGGTACTGTATGTATGACGAGACACAGATCACCTTAATTCCCAAGTGTTTTAAAGAAATTAGTGAGCCCCAAAAAAAATTGCTGGCTGTGTGACGAGACACAGAAGATCACCTTAATTCCCAAGTGTTTTAAAGAAATTAGTGAGCCCCAAAAAGATTTGCTGGCACAGTGACAAGACCCAGAAAATCACCTCAATTCACAAATGTTTTAAATAAAGTTGTAAACCCCCAAAAAACTTGCTGGCACAGTGACAAGACACACATCACCTAAATTCCCTGATATTTGGTCGAAATGAGACCCCCCCAGACCCCCCCAGTAGCGTGGCAGACCAGCAGTAACAACACACACAACTATCTTCTTTGAAATCTCCTCTGAAATGTGTGCAGAATCGGCGTGTTGAAACCTTATATAGTGTGCTGTGGGACTTAGCTCTGTGAGCCCATGATTGGGCAAAATTTGCCCAATCAGGCCTCTGAGCGGTGATTGGCATAGTGTTTAACCAGTCTTGCACCAGACCTGTGGTCAGGTGCAAGGCTGTAGCCAATTACGAGCTTCAGGCAGTGGGAAAATGCATTGTGGTCCATTGTGGTCGAACATGCGGCGAACACCCGGAAATGTTCAGGGTTCGCGATCCGAGTAAGAAAAACCTTCCTTCACAGGAGTGGCACATCAGTTGAAAATCAGGAAGTGGAAGTGTGCATAGTCATTAGTGATTCCTTGCAGGTGGATAAAAGGACATACAGTATAGTGGGTCTTAAGTCAGAGAAGTTGGACACTTTCTTGATAGGATTGTGACAGATCTCTGTTCCCTGACAGGGTCACATCTGCCAATGCCGCTTCCTCGCAGCACACCCATGCTCTAACCCAGCCAGACTCCCGTGCCTTCCTCCAGTCCTTAGACGACGCTTAAGAACCGGGACACATAGAGCCTGCTACCACCCCCAGAAATAAGGCGACGCTGTAGATCTGTGGTCTTTGGGTTAGAAATGGAACTGGTTTGCTTTAATCAGAGACACATTTATACAGTCACTCATAGGTCATTTACATACACAAAATCACAACATCTTCTAAGGGAGGTTTTGGTGTAATCAAATTATTTAGGTAGAAGGTTAAATTAAATATTACGTAACATTTCTAAAGGAGTCAAGACAAGGGATTATGATACACAAGGTACACAAGGGCCAGACACTAGACAGATAATGTGAGAGTATTTGCATGATCCAGATTACGCACCTAATTACATTGCTCTGGTTCAACAAAGAAATAAGATTCAAACTAAATCACAAAGATTAGACAATCCATTACTACATAATCACAAATCACACAATCTGCACACAAGAGGACAATGAAAATAACATCAGGCCTGCAACTTCAAAACACATCTCTAATTTCACATTCACATACAGTAATAAAAGTACATTTAAAATCACACCACGCAATATAAATGAACATAGTCTCTTGGGGTTTGAAGCATGGAGTGCTACGTCAGTTCCATGACAAGGACCCACTCTCCTTTAATACTGCCAGATGTAGCACACTACATCATTTGTTATTCTAGTCCAATGAATAACAGATCCATTAGCTTCCTGAAAGACACATTACAAACATAAGGCTCACTTACAAAACTGCCACAATGCTGCATACCCTTTAAATTATAAAATTTAAAGGTACAGTATTGTAACAAATCTCAGTACCGCGACCGGGTCACATCTGTCAATGCCATTTCCTTGCTGGACCCTTGTGTTCCGCTCATGACTCTCGTGCCTTCCTCCAGTCCTTAGCCGCAGCTTAAAGACAGGTACACATAGCGAGTCTTGCTAGCATCAGACCAGAAATAAGCCATGAATAGATCTGGAGGTTTTCGTTGGAACAGCTACCACTGCATATAGCTGCTACCCACACCATGTGTCGTGACTGCATGTAGGGTCAGAATGGAACTCATTTAATTGGGGACATGCACTCATATTTATATGGTCAACCTGGGTTACAGACACAACACCTCACCTAGAAACTTGTTGGGAGACATAATTAACTATAACAAAGAATGGAAGAAACATTGCGTAACATTCCTAAACGAGACAGTGCTTGTCTGACAAAGCAGATTGTCGTAGTCCTATTCAAACTATTCAAATATAAACAACTGTTAACACATTCCTGAGACAGGATTAGCCTTCTAGCATACCCTATCAGAAAGATAACAGGTTACACATGGACCATATAATAGACAATAACATTCTTGCATAACACAGATTACACAAATATTCAGCACACAGGAGAGGAAATTTTATGGATTATGAGGCCTGCACCCTACAAATATTCCACCAGGTCCATGCACCCCAAGTCCAAAGTGACTTACTTCACAAGTATGATTCAGATATAAATTAGTTCCTGACAAAAAAATGTGTAGTAATATAAAATGCAGGCCACAATGGTCATAGAATCAAATGACCTTCTCTGCTTACCATGTTAATCCATCTTTATGTCTGAATGAAAGGTTTCCCAAAATGGTCAGCTGAATTTTGACAAAACCTTCTGGCCCAATAATGACTTTCCCACAGACTACCTTTGACCCACGAGGCCATTTTAACACGGTCACTCGCAAAGTTGAGTTATCTCGATTTTGCATTGTAATGCATTGAAAAGTGCTCATTAGCATATCAATAGCCAATTTGTGCTCCTTTTTAAAGCAATATTAGTTTGCCCCCTGTGGAGAAATGAAATCCACTCTCTTATCTCTCTCTAGGTACCATGCAGAGCGATAAAACAAGCTGTAAATTGCAGTCCCAATCCTCACTGTAACAAAAAATTAAAACACATTACTGCTGCAGTATCATAGCCAGGAAGAGGTCAGAATTTAGGGAGAACTCTGGAGTCACTCACTGCTGTAAAGGGATAAGATTCAGGGGGTTATAATTAGGGATGAGCCGAACACTCCCCGAGTTCGGTTCGAAGCCGAACCCGAACTCGAACTCCATACAACTCAATGGGGCTGAAAATTCAGTTTTTAGAGTGCCCTCCAAGAGGACATATATGCTAGATATTTGCCATAAAAAGTGTATGGGGGTCTGGGTAGTGCCCTGGGGGACAGGAAACAAGAACAAAAAGTTTTAAAAACGTTTTTAAAGGGACAGTGAGTTTTCCATGAAATAAGGGTTAAAAATGAAAACGAAAAATTCCTTTAAATATCGTGCCTAGGAGGTCCTCATAACCTGCCCGTGAAGTGGCAGATTTCTAGGATGTATAGAAATATGTAAAAACCAAAAAATGACATTTCAAATGATGGTAAATGCTTTTCCTTTAATCTATCCATAAACAACTGCTTGGGGCGGCAGTCTGTATGAAAAGAGGAGACATTTTCGGACACGCAGAAAAAGTTTACTGATTTTTTGGCGGTGAAAAGCAGGAGAATGACTGGAGAATGGAAAATTCTAGACCAAATAGCCAATTTGGAAAGCCTATTTTGACCTAGAATTTTCTCTTCAGTCATTCTCCTGAGTGTCACCTTTCTCTGAATAACCCTGTCAGGGTTATTCAGAGAGCGGTGTAGAGCAGGAGAATGACTGGAATGGAAAATTCTAGGTCAAAATAGCCAAACCAGAAAAATTCTCCCATTTAGGCTAGGGTCAGACTAGCGAATTTTTAACATGCGATTAGGCGCACTTAATCACGGCCGCACTAGCAGCAAATGACGGGCAATGACAGCCAATATACGAAGTAAGGTCGCACGAAAGTCCGGCTGCGCAACGCAAGTGGAAAATGAACGCATTTTTTCGAGAAGGCAGAACCGCTATTACGGACGTACAGAGTGCGCTGCGTCCATTAGCGGCGTGTGTGCGTGATTTAAAGACGTCAGACCCTGCTCATGTCCAGCCAACATAACGTCCAGACACCCAAGGTTTCCTGGTTTGGATCCGTAAAAAATCACGCCCAAAAATGCGCATCGTATGACCGTTTCCGCGCATTCCGTGAAAAAATACGGCAATGCGTTCGGACGCACTTTTTGACGGTCGCTGTGATAAATGCGTTAGTCTGACCCTAGCCTTATCTCACTTTCCAAAACGCCTATTTGGTCCAGATTGTTCTCTTTTCCTGCCATTCTCCTGGTTTTCACCTTTCTCTGAACAACCCTGAGAGAGAGGTGAAAGCCAGGAGAACTGGCAGGAGAAGAGAACAATTTAGACCAAATAGCCAATTTGGAAAGTGATTTAAATGGGAGAATTTTTCTGGTTTGGCTATTTTGACCTAGAATTTTCACTTCTCCAGTTGTTCTCCTGCTTTTCACCGCTCTCTGAATAACCCTGTGAATGTTTAATCCCGAGGTAAAAATAACATTGCTTAAGGCTGGGGTCAGACGAGCGCAGTTATCACGTCCGTCTTGCCGCACATTTGTACGTCCGTGGCAGCATAGCATTCTGACCAATGGAGCCCCACACACGAAGTACGTCCGCACGGAAGTGCGGATGCATGGCAGATGCAGCAAACGGACGCAGGTTAGGCAAGAACGTAATACTGCTAGAATGGACGTGCAGAGTGCGCCACGTCCGCAACGTCCGTGTAGCTTTGTATGTGAGTGATGAAACGAGGTCAGATGGACTGCATTTATACGTCCAGCATTTTTGACGGACAGAATGTTTTTTCATTTTAATCTATTTTCCCTGCTACATCAGTCAAAAAATACATCAGTGAAAAAAACAGACTGTTTGGCCACTACCTTGTTGTCAGTCAGTAAGTACGTCCGTACTGCACGGACGCACAGTCCGTACAAAATGCGCTCATCTGACCCTAGCCTTAGATGTTATTTTGACTTTTTTTCAAACACCAGTTAACCACTTGGCTGCTATGGACGCGCTCAGCACGTCCAGCCAAGTGGTTCTCCTGTGCTATGGACCGCTGAGCGCGTCCATGCACAGGAGGCAGCAATCCGCCGTATTCCGGCGGATTGCTGTGCCCCCCGGTGCGGGCTGACATCTTGGATGTCAGCCCAGCACTCCGGGACCCCGGCGGAGCAATTAGATGTCATCGCGGCGGCGCGATGACATCTAATTCAGGCGCCCCCCCGCATGTGCGGAGGAAGCGCCTGCAAGGGAGGGGGGGTCCTTCGGACCTCTCTCCCTCCTGATCGCAGGGGGGCAGAGGGTTAATCCAGTCACCGTTTGGAAGGGCACAGCCTGCCCTTCCAAACGGTGGCTGTGATTAACCCCTGGGGAGCCGGATCACGAATCGGCACTGAAAAGTGCCGGATCGTGATCCTCTCCTGGAGCTGGCCGACATCTTGGATGTTGGCCAAGCCTCCAGGAACTCCTCCTGAGGACTGGCGTCATTGTGCATAGCACGATGACGCCAGTCCTGGAGTTAACCCCTAGCTGCCACCAATGGTGGAGATAGGGGTTCCAATGAACCCCCTATCTCCCGATCTGTGGCAGCTAGGGGTTAATGTTTGATATCGTTGGATCGGCCAGAGCATGGCCTTTCCAAGGATACCAAACATGAGCATGAAAAATGTTTTTTTTTTTTAAAAAAATATTTAAAAAAAAATAAACAAGTTTTTTTTGTTTTTGTTTTGTTAATGCAGCAATATTGTTCCCATTTCAATTATAATGTGAACAATAATGCTGCACTAACGATTTTTGTATGCGGTGCGTTGTTTTAAAAAAAAGCAAAATTTTCCCCAAAAAAAATGTAACGAGACCCCATTTCTAATTTTTTTAACAAGCGCACCCCATACAAAATATAACCGCAAACGATCGCATGTTAAAATGTGAAAAAAAACACTTTACACATAATAAATTATTGAAAATTCAAATTTTATTGCATTTTTGTTATAATATACAGACATGACATAACATATACATATAATAATGACATATTATGAATCTGCCAAGTCTGCCGGAAAGAACGATATATAATATGTCTGGGTCATATATCAAAATATGGCTACAAAACGCGGTTAAACATGATGAGCGAAAGCGGTAAAAATGACCTCAGCACAGAGGTGTGAAAAGCCTCAGCAGCGAAAGGGTTAAATGCAGCATATTAGGATTTTAGGGAAATTAATTCTCAAATCTCAATCAGAAGCAGACACCACCCCACCCTCAGTATGGTGTACAATGTATCAAATTGATTACCAGACTAAAAACACCTGGTGTTATGCCCGTTTGTGAACAGAGGTCATTTAGAGTTGATAATCTTTCCACGTACACATTAGTTTTTAATTCAATATCTAATAAACCGTTGCTTATAATATTCTGCAGTAAAAAGTCTCTTTATTTCTAGATTTTTTAGTATTTTTTTTAAGCTTTTTCTATACTTTTTTCAAAATTATTTTTTTTTCGAACTCGAACCGAACACACCCAAAAAGTTTGAAATTCGCAAACTTTCGAACTGCCAAAGTTCGGGTCGAACTCCGAACCCGAACAGCTCATCCCTAGTTATAATGACGGTACATCCCTCTACAGTACAGAAACAAGGTGTTACTGCAATTTCAATGTACAGACATTTTACCACATCCAGATATTTTTATATTGTGTTGGTATTTCTTTGGACGCTGCACTGCTAGTAATCTCATTATGATCACTACAAATCTTCATAGGCATGATATCTGACCATTTTTATCTTCGTGTATTTGACACAAAGGTCATTTCTCTCTGTATGCTGATAATGTAGACTCCCTCTGACATTGTGCGACATAAGGGACACTCCTTGAGTTCAGACTCTTTCAGCCCAACAATGTTTCTGTAATGGATAGACGAATCCATAGACAATTAAAAAATAGCAAATTTACATAATTTTATTTAACGATCTCAAAACAAAAATTTCTGTGCAAATTTTCTATTTTAGCTTATATTTAATTGTTATTTTTTGCATCCCCGTGTTTCATATAAATGTTATGGTAAAAAACTGTTCAACAAAAATCGCTTGCTATTGAAGGGGTTCAGTCTGACCAAGGCTAAGGCTGGGGTCAGACGAGCATAGTGTTCACGTCCGTGATTGCGCCTAAAAGTACGTCCGTGATAGCATGACAGAAAGCCCATCGGAGCCCGACACACGAAGTACTACCGCACTGAACTGCGGACGCACAACGGCCGCGGCCCACGGACGCAAGGCAGGCAAGAACGTGCAACTCCTAGAACGGCCGCACAAAGTGCGCTGCGTCCGCAACGTCTGCATAGCTTTGTGTGTGAGTGATGGAATGTGGTCAGACGGACTGCATTTATACGTCCAGCATTTTTCACGGACAAAATGGTTTTGCTTTTTAATTTATTTTCCCTCCTACATCCGTCAAAAAATAAACGTCAGTGAAAAAAACGGACTACTGTGTCTTCCGTACTGACGTACGTCCGTGTGCAAGGACGTACAGTCCGTAGAAATCACGCTCGTCTGACCCTAGCCTAAGTCGAAAGCCATGGAATTAGTACATACTTTGAGTGGTTTCACTTTCACAGAAAAGCTTATGAAAGGACCAAAGCTCACTCTAGTGGTGGACCATCGAAATGGCTAGTTTGGTTCACTTACAGGGTTATTCAAAGAGAATCGAAAAGTCTCTGCACGTTCGGTGACTTTTCATTCTCTTCAATTCGGGGCGGTTCGGCAATCCCTTTCCGGCAACCCTGCAGTGTGCAAGCACCACAGGGCTGTCGAAGTGCAGGGAAAAGCCGCTGCAAACCCGACGAAAACTCACTGCAAAAACCCGGCGAATGCACGGCGAAACCCACAAAAACATATGGATCAACCCGCCGAAATGCCGGAAAAACCCAAGCAGGAGCCGATCACAGGCAGCGCAGCCACCGGAAAAAGCCGACGTCGCAGACGAATGCAGTGAATAAGTTAGAAAAACAGTTTGCTTGAATGTTTGAAAAGTGAAACGCTGTTTGCAAAGACACTACTGAGCGAAAATGTCTGAAATTTATATATGAGGTCCAAGGAATGATAATAAAAAAGGCTGTTACAGAAAAAATAAGTTAAAAAAAATAAAAAAATCCAGAAAAATGCTTAAAATATCCTAAAAAACCTATAAATAAATAGACTCTTTACTGCAGAATATTATAATCAACGGTTTATTAGATATTGAATTAAAACAGGACTATTTTTAACATTGAAGCCTATGGGATTCGCCTGAATAAACCTGCCGAATTAAACCAACGAATGACAGGGCATTTCAGGAACCTTTCACTGCTGGTTTTCGCTTTCTGAATAGCCGAAGCATTGCTTCTCTATGTGGATTTCACTGCCCTCGAACAGGCACCGTATGTGCAGGCATTTCGCCAAGATTTGGCGAATTGCCTGCTCTCTGGATAGCCGAATGGCCAAGAAAGGTAACCGAACGCTGATTTTGTCACAAGCACCGCAGGGCCCCTGTAGTGCAGGGAATACTCGCCACCAACCCGCAGAACAATTCCGAACACTCACCGAATCCCGCAGAAACTGCCGCAAAAAACAAGCCGAACACACCGAAAAAATCCAAGCAGCCGGCGATCACAGCACAGAGCAGCCGCCAGAAAAACCCGACACGCAGACGAACGGGGTGAAAGAAAACAATTTGCTTGAAAGTTTGAAATTTGGAACGCTGTTTGCAAAACAACTATTGAACGAAAATGTCTGGAATTTACATGTAAGATCCAATGAATGATAAAAAAGGTCTGTTGCAGAAAAATGAAAAAAAAAAGAGACATTAACAAAAAAATCCCAAAAAATGCCCAAAAGATCCTAAAAAAATCTAGAAATAAACTTTTTACTGCAGAATAAAATAATAAACAGTTTATTAGATACTGAATTAAAACTGGAATATTTTTAACATTGAAGCCTATTGGACTCTCCTTAATAAACTTGTAGAATGAAACCACCGAACAGCAGGGCACTACGGCAACTTTTCACTGCTGTTTGGTGTTCTCTGAATAGACAAAGAATTGCTTCTCTATGCGAGATTTCACTGCCCTCGAACAGGCACCGTATGTGCAGGCAATTCGCCAACATTTGGCAAACTGCCTGCTCAGAAGTCAGAATAGCCAAATGGCCAGGAAATGCAGCGGTATGCTGAATTTCAGTGTCAGGTTACATTTCGGGGCCAGATCGACTCTCTTTGAATAACCCTGTTGGTCAAAATAGCCAAACCAGAAAAAGTCTCCCATTTCTTTCTTTCCAAATAGTTTATTTGGTCTAGATTGCTCTCTTCTCCTGCCAGTTCTCCTTGTTTTCACCTTTCTCTGAATAACCCTGTAAATTACAACAATGCATAATTGCGCACATACAGTATGTAATTTCAGGAGGAATTGAATGATTGGGTGTTCATCCAACCAACTAGTAATGCCTGAACCATTGAAAGACAGCTATTTGGCTATGTGAGCATGAGTTGTGCACTCGATGAACTAGCATCTCATATTCTATCTGCTGAAAGACTTTAGTATTTGTAAAGAAAATTATGATTTTGTAGGACTCTGTCATTATGAGGAATTGTTATTAGGGATGCGCCAGTACCGAAACTACTCATTCAAATGCCTCGATACTTACACAGATACTGGATGCCAGCACTGAGCTGACTTGCCAGGCGATATGTGAGAGCTGGGGCAGCTGGCAGAATGCAGAATTATGCAAGGCCCCTCGAGCTGGCCATGTTCCAGCGATTGCCTGCTGGGATGTGATGGGTAGAACGCGTCTCCACTGGCCTCCAAGATCTGCAAGAGCGGAGACCCAGTGGACCCGCGTAACAAGTGGGAGGCACATCTGCAAACTGCTGTAAATCCTACACCGTTCACCTGAGTTGGATTTACATACCCTCCAATTAAAACTGACAGTCTGCAGTTAAAGCACATTGTGTTTGTTTCATTCCAACTCCATTGTGGTGATGTATAGAGCCAAAGATGTTAGAATTGTGTCGATGCCCCAATATTTCTGGACCTGACATATATATATATATATAAATAAATAATAATTCAGCATTGTGTCTGTTGTGTATTGTATTGTTTACCCCGAATCCTATAATCTGTATTAGTATAGAAGGCTATTCAAAGACCTTTCTCCCAGTTGTAGGGCTTCCTCTTGTGTCAGTATTTCTGTCCTGTCTTCTCCTCCTCTGGTTCTGTTCCAGCATACGGTGTGTACTGGGTTCTGCATCATGCAGCAAGGCACATACCTGCCTAAAGGGCTTAACAGCACTCAGTACCAAGGGCGCTCATTGGCATGTGCCTGGGATGTTCGTGACAGCTATGTTCCTCGGTTCCTGCACCATTGCTATGCTTCCCAGTTCCTGTGCCATTGCTATGTTCCCCAGTTTCTGCACCATTGCTATGCTCTCCAGTTCATGTGCCGTTACCCAGTGCCTCTCCTTGTGTATGCCTGTTTCTATCATTCGCTGCCTCTCTTGTGTATTCTTGTGGTTTCCTTCTGCCCTGTGTGTTCTTTCCCTGCGTCTGTCCCATCCACTTACCTGTGTCCAGCCCTATTTCCTGTCCCGTCCACTTGCCTGTGTCAAGTCATATTTCTGTCCTGTTCACTGTGCCTTTATCTCGTCCCGATCTCCCCTTTCTGGCCTTCCGTCTCCCCTGTCTCGCCTTCTGTCTCACACCGGTAGCCTCCTGTCTCGCCCCCCTGTTACGGATCGGGGTACCCTCCATCTGGACATCCCTTTCTGCTGAACAATGAGCTAATTGTACCCCAACAGAGTAGACGACACAAACTGAGGAGTCCTTGCAGATGGAACACCAAATGTAGAATGTTTTTTTACAGGTTTTCAGGCACAGACACATTCAAACGTAAAACCACACCCCTACGGTACTCTATACCTGATCCTCCCAAAACTTCCCCACACAGTCACACCCTGGTCTAACAAATGGAACTGATAAGAGCTCTGGTTCAAGCCAGATCTGGGGGGAGGGTGATGCAAACATGGCCACACAAAGGAACCCATTACTTACAGGGGGGGTAGGCTATTCAAGACAGGCTAATAATACAGAGGTCACACTATACAGAGAGAATGAAATGTAAGGAAAAATAAACCATGCAGAAGCCATTTCGTCACATATCTCCCCCCTTCCAGATAGTCAGAGTGAGCTTAGATCCCAACGGATCGCTTGCCATTGACAAGACCTCTCCCTCTGTCCCTTTGCTGCACCATTTGCAAAGCTCTATGAAGCTGGCACACAAGCACCATCGGTGGGGTATCCTCAGTCGTTGGCCCATAATTGTGGGATAAGAGGCAAGCCACTTCTCTTGTCCAGTGCCTCCAAAGATTCACTGCAGCAGTGTGCACCAGGTAAAATGACATTATAGTCCAGAGAAAAAATGTTTGTTTGGGCACACTGGGCCTCCTCCTCACGTCTCTTTTTCTCCAGGATATTTCTGCAGATCCAGGACCTGAACACAGTCAGCATTTACAGCCCCAGTCTCTCCTTCTGCTAATGCCCCCTCCTAAACATTCAAAAGGAGCCCACCCCATGACAATTTCCTCAATCCCCAAGGGGTGCACGTCTTCCTGGGACCAGGAACTTGGTAGCTTCTCAGGGTGGTCACTCACCGGTCTCCTGGAAGGTGGGAAGTGGTCTCCATCTTCCTTGATGACCCAGCAGACTGTTGTCAAAACAGCGTCCGGCTCCAGTAGCACGGGGTACTCTCGCCTCTGGGTAGCAAGGCTGACTGCCTCCTCTCCCTGATGCTCGCTCTTTTCTGCGGCTGGCTCCTCATCCGGGGCCATGTTGAGCTCCACTGGCAATCTGAGGCTGTCCTCTTTTCCTAGCTCCTCTCTGCGGTGTAACTCCTCACTGACGGCATGTCACCTGACGATCTCGGCATCCAGCTGTACCTCTAGCCGCATGGTCCTTGCTTCCAGTTCAGCAACTGATGCCAGCAGCTTGGCTTGGAGCCTCTCGTTTTCCAGCTGTTGGTGGGCAACATGCAGCATACTTTCGGATTGTCGCAGCTGCTCACCAATACTGTGGCGTTGCTGGGTCTCTGCATCAAGCTGCTTCTGAAGCTCTTGATGGGACTTCAAGCAGCTGGGCCTTGACTCGTTCTGCCTTCCTGTCCACTCTCAGCTGGTTAATTTGCAGCCTGGCCTTCTCCGAGATCACCTACTTGTTCAGCGTGACTCTGCTTGGCTTTTAATTTCACTTCCGGCTGCCTGATCTGGCCTTCCAGGAGGCACTTTTCCTCCCGGGCTGCCTGGACTTTTAAAGCACCAAAGTCTATGGCTTCATCTCGCTCCCGAGCAGCAAATTCCTTGGTTCGCTCAGCAGCTTTAAGTAACTCCCGTAAGCCAGTCATCTCCATTTCTAGACACTGTACATTCGCCTCCGCAGCTTCTCTGGATAGTCTCACCTCATCCAGCTCTCTCTGGCCATTTTGCAGCTGATCCTGTAGCCGGTGCAATTGCAGGCCAGTCTCTTTCTCGCTCTGGGTGGCAGAGTCTAGTTGCCATTTCAAAGTCTCTACCTCACTTTGAAGCTGGTCACGTAGTTTGCCCTCTCCCTCCAGCACCTCCATTCCTTTCACCTGTCTACCCCTCTCTGCTTCTTTTTAGTCTTACTTGTGGAGGGTGGGATGATGGTCATGGTTGGCAAGGAGGCATATTTTATTTGGGTGTATGGGGTAGTACCCAGCCAGTTCTCCTCCTGGCTGCAATTGTTCTCTGGTTCGATCCCGACCAAGAACTTGTCCTCGTTACACTCCACATCCTGAGTGCCAATCGTTTTCTTATCCAGCACAGCTCCCTCTTGCTGAAACAAACAGACCTCTGTCCACACACTCTGGAACAGATCCATGATGGGGTTCCGCCCATATTTCTGGAGGCATCTCTCTACCTCCTTGGGAATCTTCATCTTGCTCTGGGCTGCACCGCATTCGTGCCTTTGATCCCCAGCTCCTCCTGCAGGATCTCCTCAGGCCATTTGCAGAGGACAACAATGGCATTGAGAGCCTGGTACTGGACCTTATGGGCTGTAGGCACCTAGTTCAGGGAAGCCAGCGCAGCTCCCCCGGGTGGTCGCATCTCTGCCCAGAGGTCTCTGCATTCTCTTTCCTTCTTTAGAAAAGCATTGACCTCGTCCATGATGGTTAGGATGACCTTTTCAGAGGGGTTAGGACCGACCAATGCCAACCTCATCCGCATCTCTTTTTGAAACTCCGTCTCTTCTACAGAGGCTTGGGACGAGGCTGACCTGGCGCGGTCATCCTCCATGGCTTTTGGATTGTTGCTGGAAGCCAGTCCCGGAGCCTCTACCGATTCTTTCAGCGTTATCCGTTTCCGGCACAGGTAGACACTCACCTTTCAGCATTTCAGGTGTCCATAAGCTCCCTCCAGCTGGAAAGGGCAATCCCATAGCGCTGCCACCAGTGTTACGGATCGGGGTACCCCCACACTCGGTACCCTCTATCTAGACGCCCCTTTCCGCTGAACAATAAGCTAATTGTACCCCAACAGAGTAGACGACACAAACTGTGAGGAGTCCTTGCAGATGGAACACCAAATGTAGAATGCTTTATTTATAGGTTTTCAGGTACAGACACATTCAAATGTGAAACCACACCCCTACGGTACTCTATACATGATCCTCCCAAAACCTCCCCACATAGACACACCCTGGTCTAACAAAGGGAACTGATAAGAGCTCTGGTTCAAGCCAAATCTGGGGGGGGGGGTGATGCAAGCATGGCCACACAAAGGAATCCATTACTTACAGGGGAGGTTAGGCTATACAAGACAGGCTAGTAATTCAGAGGTCACACTATACAGAGAAAATAAAATGTAAGGAAAAATAAATTAAAACAAACATTGCAGCAGCCATTTCGTCACACCCCCTATCTCCTTTCCCCCCCCGTCCCTTATAATCACCTATTGTTTGCATTGCCTGTTCTTTGTTTGCCCCTTGTTCTCGAATATATTCCGGTTTGTTAGTACCATAGTCTGTCTAGTCATATCTGCTGCAATATGGGCTCAAACTCCCTGTGCACCGTGACACCCGAACCCTAAAATAGGCACAAATACTAACCCTAATTACAACCCCTCACCCAAATACTAACTCTAACCTTAACCCTAAAATGAAAAGAAATGCATTTTTTGCAGCCCGCTCGCTTAAAAAAAAATACACAAGTATTCCACTCCAAGTGCTATTTTCTCAGTAAATACAACCTTTTTTCCTAGTATATAAATCGGTGATTTTTTTGATGTAAGCTTTTTTTATCTACTCATATCCTAAAGGAGACAACTTTCAAAATATAGTTTCCTTGGTCTCCTCCCTCAGTTCATGGCTATAGCAACCCACATGGCATTTGCCCACTTACCCAGAAGTCTTTTAGCAGTCACTTGCTATTGGGATCAGTAAATTGGCATGGCTAATCTATTGATTGATTAACTAGCAGCAAATTTCTTAGGCTGTGTCTTTATGTTTGCATCTTGCAGTGAGTTTAGCCTTATCTATAGAGAGTGGGTTAAGGCTGCAGTCACATGAACACAAACATGCGGCAGCACTTTCCTGCATCAGTCACAGCTTTTGACAGGCTGGACAAAAAGAGCCACATGGGGTAGCTTGCGCGCGGCTAGCGAAAGGCTCGGCCAGAGCCAAAACGTTGGACCATGTGTACAGGTGATTTTTAACATAACTCAATAACGTTTTGCATTTTATCGTTTTGAAAGTCTGAGTACATCCATCATTGGCATTTGTGTGTGTATATAGACGATTTACGCCAGTTTATTCCTAAAGATTGCCCCATAGAGTGCACTAATCTCGGGTTATTATTCTTAGTATACTGATGTAGATTTATCTACGTAGGGGTGTAAGCGATAGTATAATCTGCCACTATTAGCATCACACCAACAGATATGCCTATGCTGCTGATCCTCTACTGTTTGTTTGTTTTACGGTTTATTTAGTGAAATATTGTTTTAGTGTACCGTTGGTTATGATTTTAAGGAATTTTCCGATAAAGAATTGTTTTTAGAATTCCCAGGACATAACTTGTGTTGTGTCCACTTTTTTGTCATAATTATTTGCCCACTTTGCATGATGGAGAATCCAGGCCTGCCAACATCTTGCCCTTCTGTAGCCACCAAGACTTCTGCTTGTCCAAGGCTGTGCACACAAAAATAGAGTGGAAGCCCTGAGTGCTCTGCGCTGGCAGTTAAACTGAATCAGGGTTATTTGGAGAGAGGTGAAAACCAGGAGAACTGGTAGAAGAGAAAAATCAAGACCAAATAGCCAATTTGGAAAGTGAGCCAAATGGGAGAATTTTTCTGGTTTGGCTATTTTGACCTAGAATTTTCACTTCTCCAGTCATTCTCCTGTGTTTCACCTTTCTTTGAATAGACCTGCAAATCCACAATACAACTAACATTCTGTACTATACCAGACGTTACTTGTTGGAATCACAGGTTGTAATAGAGTGGAGTACAAAGTGTACCATATAGAATCTTGTTTTCTCAGTAAAGCAGTATGTGAACAGTGATTGGAGCTCTTGCAGGACAGCTGTAGCAACCCAAAAGAGAAACAATGTATAAAAACTGTTAATTTGATGGCTTTAGGAAAAATGCAAATACTAACAAGATTTCCCTACTAGAAATTATCTGAATGGCAGCTTTCTAAAAAATGAAACCATACAAATAAAAATCAACTCATGGTCAAGTGCATAGGTGAAACATTCAGGAGTGTGTAATTAACCCCTTAAGAACCAACAACGTAACGTTTACGTCATAAATATTGTGACGGTGTGCAGGGGTTGGGTAACAGGATGTCTGGGAGAGTAATCGAGAAAAGGTATATAGGACCCAGAATCCTGCACAGCCTCTACCCTCTCACACACGTGATGCCAATTAATCAATTAAAGCCACAGGTAAAGTCCCAGGCTGCTGACTGCTAGATAGAAGTGTGTTTAATCAGACTGCTCAGAGCAGGGTGAGGATCAGTTGCACTTCTAAAGAGATGCTGTGTTTTTTTCTTTTGTTTGAGATTATGGTTTTATGATAGTCAGGAGTGTTGGATGTATAGTTAGTACTCTCATTTGAGTTAGATTTTCTTTTGTAGTTTTTTTTCTCTGAATCACCAGCAATAGTGATTCCAAAGCATTGTCTGCCGTTTGCTGCTATATGCTGGAATAAAAGACCTCCAATTTGCACAAGTTTCAAGTCTGCAGCTGTTTCTTCCCTAGAGGACCGTGTTGTTTGGCTGGAACCAAGGATCCCGAGCTGTTGCTATACTACATTATATATATATATTTTAACCCCTGTCCAGTGGCTGGTCAGTGGCTTTTTTCGGCAGTTTTTCATATCGAGTCAGTGGTTGTGTGACGGTTTTACGAATTGATTCGGCGGTTTTAGGATGCATTTGGCGATTTATAAAACCTGTTATGTGAATAGAATAGGATTAGCTATGCATCAATGTCATTTATGGTTCTCCAAACACACACACTCCTTATTTGGTCTTCATCTGTGTTCTCATTAGTTCCAGATGTAGAACGGAATGAATTAGAATTCTTGTGTCCCAATGAAGGAGAAATTATCCAGATGGAATTTTGATAGATTTGTTGTAACTCGCTAAGATAAAAGACACGAGAAAAAAAACTTTTCCCTTAAAAAATGAGCCATAGTTAATGATCCTAAACCACACTAGAAAGGCATAAGCCATTTGAAAGTATTCCAGTTCCTTTTTACGTACAAAGGCTTGGATTTAATAACGATATTGGCTTCTTGACACACTACCAGAAATAATAAACTGTTGCTAGCGCTCTTGCATTCCTTGTAACGGTGCACTTCTATATTATTACTAGAACTTTAATAATGTACTGTCAGCTAGAAAAAGTTGGCAAGATACTTTGCATGTTCCTGGAGAACACACCCATTCTTTTTAATATTAGGATTTTAGATTTTATGGCATGTTCTTGTTTTATAGTGTGGTTGCTGTTCCACAAAGTAAATGTGGCTTTCCATTAAAATGAATGTGGAGATAAAGGCAGTATCTATCTATATGAACATTTGACCTAATTGCCTTCGCTCTTAAGAAGAAAAAAAAAGTTTTATTGTTAAAATGCTGTCGTTTACCCATCCATCCTCAGTAGTCACAGTGAATGGACTGAACGCTCACCTTTTATGTTGGAGCAAGGCACCAGATAGGGTTGCCCTTTCTCCCCCCCCCCCATTTGTTTAACCTGGCCCTTGAATCTCTACTTTGCATTCTAGAATCCAGCAGCCAGGGCCGGTGCTTCCACTAGGCAAACTAGGCAACCGCCTAGAGTGCACTGCCACCTAGGGGCGCAGGCGGCCTCAACCCAGGTTCCATGATTGTAACTCCTTCCTCATTGTTTGCTTGTGTAGCCGGCAATGGCAGCTCACAAAGCGGACCCTCGCTAGCGACGCAGAAGGTGGGGGTCTTATGGTGATGTGCAGGCGCCACCAGATGATGTGCGGTGCCACAAGAGGCAGATGAAAGAAAGGAAAAAGTAAAGCATGAAAGAAAGAGAGAAAGAAAAAAGAGGCACAAAGTAAAGAAAGGAAAAAAAGATGCAAGAAGAGAGAGGAAAGAAAAGAAAGAGGCAGAGGAAAGAAAAGAAAGAGGCAGAGGAAAGTAGGAAAGAGGCAGAGGAAAGAAAAGAGGCAAAAGAAAGAGGCACAGACTGATCCTGGGCCCGACCAGCGGAGGGGTAAGATGGGCACCGAACGACCGTGTGTGGCCCCCGTGCAAAGTGTGTGTCCCCCGCAGTGTGTATCCCCATGCACAGTGTGTGTCAACCCTCCGTGCACACAGTGTGTGTGTTCCCCCCCCCCCCTTTTCACCAGTTGACAATTTTTTCTGGGGGTGGGGCGCAAGTAGCTGGGCTTGCCTAGGGCGCAATATAGTCTAGCACCGGCCCTGCCAGCAGCGATATACTGTAGCTGGCATACAGCCGAATCACACCGTTACACTGAAAGTGAATGCGTTTGCAGATGGCCTTCTTTTACTTTTATCTAACCCAGCCACCGACACACCTAGGTTACTCTCACTATCGGACACATTTCACTCGGCGACAGGTTTTAAATTAAATTATGAGAAGACGGGAACTCTCACACTCAGTCTGGTACCTTTTGGCGCCTGACTTCAAACATTCCCATTTCAATGGTCAACTAACACCCATCTATGGGCTCTATTACATTCTTCACGCAAACGATAACGCGTGCGCAAAAAAAATTAACGCGATGGGCAAAACCCTTTGAGCTGAACGTCGTATTACAAAGTCAGAGCGACAAACGCGTACATTCGTCTAATGCGGGTGGACCTGTGTGAACACTTTGCGAGAATACTGTACTGCGCACGTCCTATACTTAACATTGTGAGCGCAAATGCGTTTGTGCGCTGGTACACGGATGGTATTACAATATATGCATATATATGGGGGTTGACTACTTTTATCACTATACCTAGATTTAAAAAAAAAAAACAATGATGTTACAGGTGTGAAATCCAGTATTTACAATCTTCGTGCAAAAAACAAACATGTTTTACCATTTTTCGAAAATCCAGTTAAGGGGGGTGGAAAAAAGGTTTGTGAATACGTTTATCAGTATACCTAGATTTCAAAAACCAAAGATGTTACCAGTGCGAAATTTGGCACTGTTTTACCATTTTCCAAAAATCCCAAGTGGGGGGTGAAAAAAGGAGGGGGGTTGAGCAAAAAAACTCATGTTTCTTTTAAAAACAATTTTAACAAATCCCAACAAAATCCGAGCGAAGCCGCGGGCAAAAGCTAGTGTGACATATTTAGGGATCATTCTACCAGCTGATCTGTCACAGTGAGTGCTAAAAACTAAATATTGATGCGTCGTAACACAATGTAAAATGTTGTTGACAGCACGGACCTCTCTCCCGCTTTCGAACTTAGGCCGTGCCTTCCTCATTAAAATGACAGTACTGTATTCCCTAAATTATTATATCCACTGCAAGTTTTGCCTATTTTACTCCAGAAACTTGAGCTTAGAACACTACAAAAATTGTCTGCTTCATTTATTTGGCACGATAGATGGGCTCGGATACCACTTCTGTATCTCCATCATATGCTAGCACAGGGCGGAATTAATATCCCCGATTTATTGGATTATAATATAGCAGCCCTATATCGTTATGCCATGGACTGGCTTCAGGGGTCCTCCCATTATATAGATATTGGGGTTGAACGTGCCATGCTACCTTTTAGCTCTTTGCTGGCAGTGCTTCATCAACTTTCCCCATTTATCCCCATAACATTAAGCGAAAATCCATTGCTCCACACTACCAAACTGGCTTGGATCAGGGTTCGCAAATGTTTGGACTTCTTGTGGTGAACATCTAAATGGTCTCCAGTTTTACATAATCGGGATTTTCAACAAGCTACCCCAGCGCCAGATTTCACACTCTGGCTAATAAGGGTCTCAACCAAATCCAACATTTTGTACATGAAACGACGAGACAACCCCTTTCCTACACAGCCTTCAAAGAGTGCATAAGCTCCTTAAATCTACACCCAATATATTATTTAAGGTTACGTCATTTTCTTACTACCTACTTGCGCACTTTGACCCCTCATGATTGGGTCAATCCCTTGGATTCTCTAATGCTAGCTAAAAATGTATTGCTGCTGTTGACCTTTGCGCATATACACATATTTCCAGGCAGCGCTACCTACTCAGACATCGTGGGAATCAATTACCAACTCGCTCTCTGTCTTTCCAACCCTTACTCAAGATTTAATCAAAGACACTGTCACTTCCTGGCAGGGGCGTACCTAGGGGGGCAGGCCGCACCTGGTGACACCCTAAAAAAATAATTTTACCAGGAGGAATACATTGAGATTTCACTAATTTTCAAGTATGTCCTGGGTAGGCAAGGCCTAGGCTGGCACTTTCCAGGGGACGGCAAAACACCCACCACTAAAGGGGTTACTCACAGAGCACCCAAATGGCACCAACATTTTGGTGTTCTGTTGTTCCCTGCATTTCGGGGAATCAAATTTCCCCACCCTGCACTGAATTCACCATTCACCCCAGGGTCCCCGAAGTGCAGTGAGTCGGCTTACTTAACGAAAAAGTCTGGAATTTACATATAAGGTGCTATGATTGATAATAAAAAGGTCTCTTACAGAAAAAAGAAAAACCACTATAGGATGGATATGTTGTGAGTTTGCAAAATCACTTAAAAATAACAATTATCCAAAAAGAATCTACACAAGCCCCTTGCACAGCACAGAGGACGCATGAATGATCCACCATCGGCAGATTCATAATATATCATTATTATCAGGGTTATTCAGAGAGCAGTGAAAAGCAGGAGAATGACTGGAGAAGTGAAAATTCTAGGTCAAAATAAAAACCAGAAAAATTCTCCCATTCATCTCACTTTCCAAATCAGCTATTTTGACCTAGAATTTTCCATTCTCCAGTCATTCTCCTGCTTTTCACCGCTCTCTGAATAACCCTGTATATGTATACTTCATGTCCTGCCAGAATGCTATAACTAAAAATATTTTTGAAAACATTAACCCCTTAGTGACCGGGCGGTTTTACACAAATCCGTCTTTTAGTGACCGCTGCTGTTTTTACGTTTCTGCGCTGTTAGTGTTTAGGTCAAATTTTCCTCTTACTCGTTTATTCAACCCACACATATTATACACCCTTTTTCCCGCCATTAAATGCACTTTCTAGAAATACCATTATTTCCATCATATCGAATAATTTACTATAAAAAAAAATATGAAATATGAGGAAAAAAATGGTAAAAACACACTTTTTTGTAATTTAATCCCCAAAATCTACAACCACCCAAAACGACCCCGGCTAAATAGGTTCAAAATTTTGTCCCGAGACTAGAAATACCCAATTTTTACATGCGTTTGCGTTTTAACCCCTTCACTGCTGAGACAGTTCACCTATGTGCGCTGCGCTCATTCTGACCATTTTGTGCTAATTAGTTTTAGATGACAGCCTAGGTCCTATTTAATTAAACCCCCCCCAGACAAAAAAAACTTTTAAAAAAAAACTTTTTTTTTTTTTTTTTTAACCCTTTCGCTGCTGAGGCTTTTCCCGCCCCTGTGCTGAGGTCATTTTTTACCTGTTTTGCGCATCATGTTTAAACGTGTTTTGAAGGCTTATTTTAGTATATGACACCGACATATTATATATCGTTCTTTCCGTCAGACTCGGTAGATTCATAATATGTCATTATTATATGTATACGTTATGTCATGTCTGTATATTATAACAAAAAATGCAAAAAAATATGTATTTTCAATAATTTACAACGTGTAAAGTGTTTTTTTCCACATTTTAACATGCGAGCAATTGCGGTTATATTTTGTATGGGGTGCGCTTGTTAAAAAAATTAGAGATGGGGTCTCGTTACATTTTTTTTTGGGGAAAATGACACTATTTTTAACAAACGCACCGCATACAAAAATCGTTAGTGCAGCATCATTGTTCACATTATAATTGAAATGGGAACAATATTGCTGCATTAACAAACCCAAAAAAAAAAAAAAGTGTTTATTTTTTTTTTTTTTTATTTATTTTTTTAATTTTTTTTTATTTATTTTTTCATTTTTTTTTTTTTTACAAATTTTTTAACTTTCATGTTTGGTATCGTTGGAACGGCCATGCTCTGGCCGATCCAACGATATCAAAATTTAACCCCTAGCTGCCACGGATCGGGAGATAGGGAGTTCATTGGAACTCCCTATCTCCACAGTTGGTGGCAGTTAGGGGTTAACTGTAGGACTGGCGTCATCGTGCTGCGCACGATGACGCCAGTCCTCTGGGGGAGTTCCCGGAAGCTTGGCCGACATCCAAGATGTCGGCCAGCTCCGGGAAGGATCGCGAATCGGCGCTTTTCAGCGCCGATTTGCGATCCAGCTCCCCAGGGGTTAATGCCAGGCATCATTTGGAAGGGCAGGCTGTGCCCTTCCAAATGATGCCTGGGTTAAGCCCCTGTGTGCCACCGATCAGGAGGGAGAGAGGTCCGAAGGACCTCCCCCCCTCCCTTTCAGGCGCCTCCTCCGCACATGCGGGGGGGGCGCCTGAATTAGGTGTCATCGCGCCCCCGCGATGACACCTAATGTTGGCGGCTGCTGGTCCGGATGCCGGGCTGACATCCAGGATGTCAGCCCGCACCGGAGGGGCCAGCGATCGTCCGGAACCCGGCCGAACGCTGACCCCGATGCGAGGACGCGCTCAGCGCGTCCTCCGCATACCAGCGGGAATGCTGAGGACGCGCTGAGCGCGTCCTTAGCATTCAAGTGGTTAAAGCCAAACCTGGTCATGTTTGGTATCATTTGAAAGGCCATAATCAGGCCTTTCAAATGATAGCAAATATGACCATCTAACTGCCATGGATCGGGAGATAAAGGGATCCTTAGGATCCCCTTAACTGGCCCACTGACATCCTCACACATAAGGTGAGGTTGTCAGTGGGTGGGGGGGACCTGGAGGCTTGGCTGACATCCAAGATGTCAGCCCCCTTCCAGGTTTGAATCGCGTTTTGGCGCCAATTGGCGCCGCAACGTGATCCAGCGGTGAAACGTTAATGCCATACACCGCTGGAAAGGGGAGGCTCTCCCCTCTCCAGCGGTGCAAACGGCATCTCCCTAGCTTCAATGGTTGGGGAGATAGAGGGCTCCAAAGGAGCCCCCCCTCCCCTCCATTGAAATGCATGGGGACGCCTGCTGATGACGTCACCACGCAGCGTGGCGACGTCATCAGCCACGCCTGCCCATGTAAATCACATGGGCAGGCTTCCTCCCTGCCAGATCGCCGTGGGATCTGGTGAGGGAGGTGAGTATCGGGCGGGAGGGGGATTAGGCGCCGCTGACGTACCCTGTACGTCCGCGGGTCTAAGGGAGACCCGAGTACAAGACGTACAGGGTACGTCAGCGGCCCTTAAGGGGTTAAAATAAGTGAGTGTGATTTTATTTTTTTTTAACATTTTAAAGTTATGGGGGGGTGCCAAATGTTCTTAGTACGCCCCTGCTTCCTGGAGACCTATCCCTTCTACTACATATTGGGAAATGCTGTACAGCAGGGATCTCACTCTGAGGTATAGTGCCAACAAATCCCAGAATTCTTTGAATGCAATAAATGGCCAAAGAGTCATGGGCGGTGTAGTTCAGAAACATCTGAGGGGGCATCGTTTGAGATCCCTGCTTTACAGACTCCTCCATTGAGCGTATATGGCACCCACTAAAATGGTTCATGCTCATCTACGTTCCAACAGCCGTTGCTTTAAATGTCAACACCATTCTGCGGATTTGTGGGACTGTCCATTTAGTCAAACTTTCGGAGACGCTGTCTGTAGGTTTTTCTCCTCGGTTTTACGACTTCAGATCCATGCCACCTCTGAATGGGCCATATTTAATCATTATTTCACCACTCCGATCCAATCCTTTTCTAAAACACATAGGCCCCTATTACATTCCTTGCGCATTTGGTTTTGCATGCGCAAATGCGCATTTGCGCGAGGAGCAAAACCCTTTGCGCGGAACGTCGTATTACAACATTCGCGCAAACGTTGCGCGTTATCATTTAACGCGGATAAACCTGCGCGAGCGTGATGAACTGTGCGCATCCTATACTTAACATTGTGAGAACAAATTCGTTCGTGCGCTGGTACGAGGCTGGTATTACAATCGATGCGCATCTTTTTTACGAACGACGTTTCCGCGCGTAATTTTAACGTCTTTGAAAAGCTGGTTGTAACTGCAAATCGGAACGTTCTGGCAGAAATGAAAAACACCAGCACGAAAACAAAAAAAAAATACAGCACAGTATAGTTACACATTCTACACATACCCAAACAATAAAATTGTGAATTCGTGCGTGTTTTTTTTATTGCTGCAGCATATATACTAAGATTTACTTTGACAGGCGCAAAAAACTTAAGTGAGTCAATTAAGGTAAATTGATGTCAATTAAGGTTCTTAATTCTGATTGGCTGAATCCCACGAAAAAAACAGTCCGCACACGGATTTACGTGCGCTACATTACTGCGCGCGTATTACTCTTCATTTTGCGCGTCGTTTTTACGAACGTTATTTTCTGACAGATGAGAAAATGCATTCGGATCGTAATACCGTTAATTTTAGCGCGATAACGCTGGACGATGCACGCAAAAAAAATTGCGCTGCGCGAATGAAATTGCGCGAAGAATGTAATAGGGGCCATAAATTTTGGTTCGGCTTGCTGGCAGCCATGGGCCATGTTGGCGCAGGGGCTATCGTCAACATCTCCGTCTTTCCGTATGGTTTATGATAGAATATATTCTATGTTTTTGCATGACTGGACGGAGGCCTCTCTACAGTTACAAGCATCTATAAAGCGCCAACAGATTCCTTAGCGCTGTACAATGGGAGAGACAGAAAACCTAATATACATACACGTTACACACACAGAACAGTAGGATGGAAGGACCCTGCTCGAGAGCCTACAATCTAAAATCTCTACAACCAGGAGGGCAAAACCAAAGTGTTTTTTTAATCATTGTTCACCTCTTATAGGAGTCTTACTGGCTGCTACGAAAACAGTGCTGAATTGTACATTCCTTTATAACTCCTGGTTTGTGTTACAGATGCTAAGAGGCGCACATCCAATCCTTCCCGATCCAATTCTCACTCATTTTTGGCCTCCTGTTAATGTGTTCATGTCCTATACGGTCTCCCTGGTTACATGAGTATATATTTATAATAGAAGAAATTAGGCTTTCCCAAACCTCCCTGTCCTACAGGTGTAGTCCATTCCACATCTGAGATACGAGGCCACTTACCCCTCCAAATAAAGTGCGTGAAGAGAGCTCAGAGTGAGGTGAAAAAGAGATAATAGTAATGGGAGCGTTTGAAATAAACACAAAGTGGGGTAGCACACAAATTTTCAGAACATTAAGCTGCTCCAGACATGAAATATGTGGTAAATTCCAACCATTCAAGTCGAACGTAACGGAGTGGAGAAGTGGTTCATAGTTGAGAGAAAGTAGTTGCTCTGGTGTGGTAGCCAGTCATATCCCCAAATACTTAAGTCCTTCAGGCGTCCATTTTAGGTTATATGACTCCCGGATAGTCCTAATGACCGACCGAGGCAACAGTACACCCATGAACTCGCTTTTTGTGAGATTAATTTTATATTCTGCAATATTAGTAACATTGGATAGGGCTTGCATCAGGTAATGTGGGAATGTTCAGCATTTGTGAGCGTAAATAACAGGTCGACAGCAAAAGCCGAGACCTTATAGTCCCGGCCAGCTAGACATAAACCTTGAATGTCAGGGTTCTGATGTACCTCCTGTAAGAGGGATTCTATATAGAGCAAGAAAAGGAGAGCGGAAAGAGGGCACCCCTGCCTCGTGCCTTTTTGCATACACACTGTGTCAGAGGGCCATTTAATCCGTATGCGTGTAAGGGGAGTCATAGAGGGCCGTAATGCATTGGCACCAACGTAAATGACAATAAAAAGGGTACAGCGCTGTTACATCCTCAGCCTTTGTGGTGTTGCCCGGGGGGCCTGGGCATAGTTTGGTGCCACTGGCTGGTCGTTTGCCAGCACCTGGTAATGGCCAAATGGCGTCTGAGGGGGCGGGGCCTGGTGTGGTCACAAGGAGCCGCCGGGTTTAAAGCAGGGCGCAAGGAGTTGCCTCGTCGCCCTGACGTGGAGTTCTGTTCCTGCATCGCTAAGCTTATTCTCTTTGCTGATTTAGATGCCGACCCGTTTCTGTCTACGATTCCCGCTCCTGATTTTGACCCGGCTTGTTTTCTGACCATTCTGTTGCTTCCACCATTAGCAATCGATAGCATTGGCCATTGGTGGATTAACCCTATGTTTGCTGCCGGGGCTTTCACTCGGTATCTGGAATTATTCCCATCTCGCTCTGGGGTATCATTTGTGGCCTTATCTGGTTACTATGGAAGACCCAAGGTGTATGTTTCATTGCTAAGTGCATATGTGCAAATCGCGGTAAAGAAATACTGTTTAAATACTGCATATTAGACATGTGCACACCACAAAATTTCGTTTTGGACGGATGGATTCGTCCTAAAATGAAATTTATTTAGTTGCCCACGAAATTCGTTTAGATTTCTTTCGTATTTAAACGAATTTCTTTCCTCCGAAAATCAAATGCATATCTGAGCCCAGAGATCAGCTGCTTGTGTTACTGTATCTCTCTGCCGAAGTCTGCTGTTACAGTAACTGTATCTCTCTGCCGATGTCTGCTGTTACATTCATGGAGAGATACAGTTACTGTATCAGAGTCACTGTAAAATGTTACAGTTTCTCAGATGTCCGCTGTAACTAATTTATTAGTGACTCCAGCACTGGATAACACTGAAAAATGTGTTGTTTAAGTAAAATGATTATTACTGTGGCTCAGTGACTCCATGTCTGCTCCATCAGAAGTGACTTGGTGAGATATCAGCGCTCAAAGCCAAGTCACTTCTGATGGGGCAGACACTGAGTGCTGCTAACTAAAAACAAGATCTTAGCCACATTAATAATTATTTTACCTAGATAACTAATTTTTCAGTGTTATTACAGTTACTCTGAGCGCTGGATCAGTTAACCCTTTCACTGGCTCTGAGAGATACAGTAACTGATCCAGCGCTCAGAGTCCAAGTAATAAACACTGCTAAATTAGGTAAGACATTCCTAGTGAGGAATGTATAAATATAGAGGATGAATGAATGTAGATTTGAATTTGCAGTTGATAACCCGGAGAAAAATTAATTCTGGAACATTGATAAGATACATAGTTGCTACAATATAATTTCCCTCCTGCATTAGTGTGATTATTACTATAGGTAGATATAATTTCCCTCCTGCAATACTAGGATTATTACTATAGGTAGATATAATTTCCCTCCTGCATTAGTGTGATTATTACTATAGGTAGATATAATTTGCCTCCTGCAATACTAGGATTATTAATATAGGTAGATATAATTTCCCTCCTGCAATACTAGGATTATTACTATAGGTAGATATAATTTCCCTCCTGCATTAGTAGGATTATTACTATAGGTAGATATAATTTGCCTCCTGCATTAGTAGGATTATTACTATAGGTAGATATAAATTCCCTCTTGCATTAGTGTGATTATTACTATAGGTAGATATAATTTACCTCCTGCAATACTAGGATTATTACTATAGGTAGATATAATTTCCCTCCTGCAATACTAGGATTATTACTATAGGTAGATATAATTTCCCTCCTGCAATACTAGGATTATTACTATAGGTAGATATAATTTCCCTCCTGCAATACTAGGATTATTACTATAGGTAGATATAATTTCCCTCCTGCATTAGTGTGATTATTACTATAGGTAGATATAATTTCCCTCCTGCAATACTAGGATTATTACTATAGGTAGATATAATTTCCCTCCTGCAATACTAGGATTATTACTATAGGTAGATATAATTTCCCTCCTGCAATACTAGGATTATTACTATAGGTAGATATAATTTGCCTCCTGCAATACTAGGATTATTACTATAGGTAGATATAATTTCCCTCCTGCACTAGTAGGATTATTACTATAGGTAGATATAATTTGCCTCCTGCAATACTAGGATTATTAATATAGGTAGATATAATTTGCCTCTTGCATTAGTGTGATTATTACTATAGGTAGATATAATTTGCCTCCTGCATTAGTATGATTATTACTATAGGTAGAAATAATTTCCCTCCTGCAATACTAGGATTATTACTATAGGTAGAAATAATTTCCCTCCTGCAATACTAGGATTATTACTATAGGTAGAAATAATTTCCCTCTTGCAATACTAGGATTATTACTATAGGTAGATATAATTTCCCTCCTGCATTAGTAGGATTATTACTATAGGTAGATATAATTTGCCTCCTGCATTAGTAGGATTATTACTATAGGTATATATAATTTGCCTCCAGCATTAGTGTGATTAATACTATAGGTAGATATAATTTCCCACCTGCAATACTAGGATTATTATATATATCCAAAAGATGTAGGATACACTTGAGTACTTTAACAGGAGGGTAATTAAAAACTTGTAGTTTAATTAAGTATCCATATTAAAAATCCTGTATCCAACATTTCAGTGACTTTACATTATTTGTAGAGTTATTGCAATTTTAGGGCTTAATTTATGTACACCAAAACTCAAAATGGATTGGATGTTATAGTATTTCCCCAAATCCTTTTTATATTGTTTGAAATTATGGTGAATGTGGGATATTAATATATATATTTACACATTACATGACTTCCTAGAAGGTTCAGGAGAACATAAAATGACTGCATGCTCTGACAGTAAGTTTTTTCATTATAAAACTGAGCACCTTGTAAGTAAAGGGTCACAATGTGTGTTAACTTAGTGTGTCTGGCACAGTCGCAGCGCTTTGTGGTGCAGACATGGGGCAGTAGCTGGAGCTCACCCCTGGTAGGTTTGCAGGGAACCTGTCTAAATTATCAGTGAGCCCCCTAATGTAATATTGTAATATTATTTGTTTCTTATGCTGGACAGTGTGGACAGGACTCCCTGTGATGTGCTGTTTGAAGGGAGATTAACTGGACAGACTATCTCCATCAGTACATACACACACACACAGTGCCTCTCCCCCATCTGTTTAACTTTATAAGATGTTAATTAGTGGAATCTGGTAAGAGGTGTGAGGAGCAATGTAGGCACTTATCTCCCCAGGGGGCCGTCACTGATAACAGGCATTTTATGGTTAATGATTCTTCCAGTGACTGCTTGTAAAATTAGACAGGGGGGGACAGGTATCTATCTCCCCTCCTAATCAAACTCTAGTTTGTGGCTCTTGAGTTCTCAGTCCGGCACATAGAGGAAAGGATCGTGTCTCAGCCTGTAAAATTTTTCTGGCGCATCTGACCTTACAGTAAAAGAAAAAACTCCATTATATACAACACAGGGAACATTTTACATTGCATTATAAAAGGGAATTCGTTCATATAAATCAAGGGGAAACGAATTGTAATAAAATTTACATAAACTGATATATATATATATATATATATATATATGTTTTCTCAGTTTATCAGTTTATGTAAATTTTATTACAATTCGTTCCCCCTTGATTTATATGAACGAATTCCCTTTTAAAATGCAATGTAAAATGTTCCCTGTGTTGTATATAATTGAGTTTTTTCCCTTACTGTAAGGTCAGGTGCGCCAGAAAAATTTTACAGGCTGAGATTTAGATGAAGGAATTCCCTTTTAAAATGCAATGTAAAATGTTACCTGTGCTGTATCTGTGTTTTCCCTAAAATAAGTAAGATAACACCTGGGTGAGCTTTGCAGGCACTTTGCTCCATGCAGGACATCCACATTTGAAATCACAGGGAGTCCTGTCTGGCACTGACAGGGCAGGATCATCCCTCTGCCTGTCCTGTATAATATTTCTCATGCTAGCAGAATTTACAACCTCCCAGAGATGCCATCATGCCATGTACTCTGCTGCTGTTTGAGGTCAGAGGGAATGTAACAATTTCATTATATTATGCAGGTGGGAAACCATGTTACATCTCTCCAGGATACATTACTGCCTTAATATAATAATTGTTATATTTGTATTCATCCTTTGATGTCAAACAGCAACAGAGTATGTGTATCACTGGGTGCTTGTAAAGTCTGGCTGCATTATACAACTTCTCTCACCTGAAAGCTGCAAAAAGTAAGCGGCCAGTGTGGTGACTTCATACACAGGGAAGATTTTATCTGTGCCTCAAAGCGATTCATTTGTTTAAAATGCAATAAATAATATACTTTAAATGTGCATTTTAATAAAATATATTTTAATTTAAAAAAAAGTGTGGTCTCCTCATTCAGTGGTACAAAAAGATCCCTTTCTCAATGCTGCTAACTGCTGTGTCACAAAATAAACAGTCAGAAGGCATGTTGTAGCACAGAAAGAAAACTGCTTTTTGTGCAAAAGGAGTAAGACCATGTTTCAGGCCTGCAGGACTTTTCTCAATACTTTTTCCCTCGCTTATTAATTTTTTTAAGTTACAGTGAGCAGTAACGCCAGGTCAAGGCTTCAACCCTTGTTACTGCCCATTCACACACCATTCATTCATTATAGCTCCCTCTACACATTCATACAACACTCATACTTAATTTACATTTTTGACTACTGAAGCGAATAATATAGATATTTTTTTGTATGAATTTTTTGGGTGGGAAATTAGATCTACCTATAGTATTAATCACACTAATGCAGGAGGCAGATTATATATACCTATAGTAATAATCATACTAATGCAGGAGGTAAATTATATCTACCTATAGTAATAATCCTAGTATTGCAGGAGGGAAATTATATCTACCTATAGTAATAATCCTACTAATGCAGGAGGGAAATTATTTCTACCTATAGTAATAATCATACTAATGCAGGAGGCAAATTATATCTACCTATAGTAATAATCACACTAATGCAAGAGGCAAATTATATATACCTATATTAATAATCCTAGTATTGCAGGAGGCAAATTATATCTACCTATAGTAATAATCACACTAATGCAGGAGGGAAATTATATCTACCTATAGTAATAATCCTAGTATTGCAGGAGGGAAATTATATCTACCTATAGTAATAATCCTACTAATGCAGGAGGGAAATTATTTCTACCTATAGTAATAATCATACTAATGCAGGAGGCAAATTATATCTACCTATAGTAATAATCACACTAATGCAAGAGGCAAATTATATATACCTATAGTAATAATCCTAGTATTGCAGGAGGCAAATTATATATACCTATAGTAATAATCACACTAATGCAGGAGGGAAATTATATATACCTATAGTAATAATCACTCTAATGCAGGAGGGAAATTATATCTACCTATAGTAATAATCCTAGTATTGCAGGAGGCAAATTATATCTACCTATAGTAATAATCATACTAATGCAGAAGGCAAATTTAATATACCTATAGTAATAATCACACTAATGCAGGAGGGAAATTATATATACCTATAGTAATAATCACTCTAATGCAGGAGGGAAATTATTTCTACCTATAGTAATAATCATACTAATGCAGGAGGGAAATTATATCTACCTATAGTAATAATACAAATATATATATATATATTATTCACTTCAGTAGTCAAAAATGTAGATTAAGTATGAGTGTTGTATGAATGTGTAGAGGGAGCTATAATGAATGAATGGTGTGTGAATGGGCAGTAACAAGGGTTGAAGCCTTGACCTGGCGTTACTGCTCACTGTAACTTAAAAAAAATTAACAAGCGAGGGAAAAAGTATTGAGAAAAGTCCTGCAGGCCTGAAACATGGTCTTACTCCTTTTGCACAATAAAGCAGTTGTCTTTCTGTGCTACAACATGCCTTCTGACTGTTTATTTTGTGACACAGCAGTTAGCAGCATTGAGAAAGGGATCTTTTTGTACCACTGAATGAGGAGACCACACTTTTTTTAAATTAAAATATATTTTATTAAAATGCACATTTAAAGTATATTATTTATTGCATTTTAAACAAATGAATCGCTTTGAGGCACAGATAAAATCTTCCCTGTGTATGAAGTCACCACACTGGCCGCTTACTTTTTGCAGCTTTCAGGTGAGAGAAGTTGTATAATGCAGCCAGACTTTACAAGCACCCAGTGATACACATACTCTGTTGCTGTTTGACATCAAAGGATGAATACAAATATAACAATTATTATATTAAGGCAGTAATGTATCCTGGAGAGATGTAACATGGTTTCCCACCTGCATAATATAATGAAATTGTTACATTCCCTCTGACCTCAAACAGCAGCAGAGTACATGGCATGATGGCATCTCTGGGAGGTTGTAAATTCTGCTAGCATGAGAAATATTATACAGGACAGGCAGAGGGATGATCCTGCCCTGTCAGTGCCAGACAGGACTCCCTGTGATTTCAAATGTGGATGTCCTGCATGGAGCAAAGTGCCTGCAAAGCTCACCCAGGTGTTATCTTACTTATTTTAGGGAAAACACAGATACAGCACAGGTAACATTTTACATTGCATTTTAAAAGGGAATTCCTTCATCTAAATCTCGGCCTGTAAAATTTTTCTGGCGCATCTGACCTTACAGTAAGGGAAAAAACTCATTTATATACAACACAGGGAACATTTTACATTGCATTTTAAAAGGGAATTCGTTCATATAAATCAAGGGGAACGAATTGTAATAAAATTTACATAAACTGATAAACTGAGAAACATATATATATATATATATATATATATATATATGTTTTCTCAGTTTATCAGTTTATGTAAATTTTATTACAATTCGTTTCCCCTTGATTTATATGAACGAATTCCCTTTTAAAATGCAATGTAAAATGTTCCCTGTGTTGTATATAATGGAGTTTTTTCTTTTACTGTAAGGTCAGATGCGCCAGAAAAATTTTACAGGCTGAGACACGATCCTTTCCTCTATGTGCCGGACTGAGAACTCAAGAGCCACAAACTAGAGTTTGATTAGGAGGGGAGATAGATACCTGTCCCCCCTGTCTAATTTTACAAGCAGTCACTGGAAGAATCATTAACCATAAAATGCCTGTTATCAGTGACGGCCCCCTGGGGAGATAAGTGCCTACATTGCTCCTCACACCTCTTACCAGATTCCACTAATTAACATCTTATAAAGTTAAACAGATGGGGGAGAGGCACTGTGTGTGTGTGTATGTACTGATGGAGATAGTCTGTCCAGTTAATCTCCCTTCAAACAGCACAATCGGGCACCGGGCATCTGCTAACCACAGGGAGTCCTGTCCAGCATCAGAATCAAATAATATTACAAAAGGACTGAAACGAAAATGTAATGCATTTTCCTTTCGTTTCCTTTGTAATTTGGAGTGAAGGGTTTCGGATATCGTTAGCTGCACGAATACGAAAACATCTGAAAATTCGGACGAAAACGTATTAGTACTATAACGAATGCACATGTCTACTGCATATGATCATTGCACCCGAACTGCTAAATATACCCAGGTCTGTACCAACTGTATACCCGCATGTGTGTCAGCCACCTCTGATAATTGTAAGGTACTTCTTACCCGCTCGAGCTGATCAAATAATGCTAAATCTGTACTTTTGTTGACTGTCCTGCAGCCTGCACAATTCATTGACTGTCAAGAGAATCATTGTGTTTCTGAAGGTGCTCTAAGTTGTCCGTTGGTCTTGAAACCTTTGGAACTTAGTGGCGAATCAGTTGGTCTTTGGTACTCCTTGGCTTTGGAGTACAAGTCTGTGAATACGGAGTATTTGGTTAACTTCAAGCAGGTATTTCTGTCCAAAAAGATCTCAACCTCGATACTCCTTTAGAGAGTGCTACGGCGCCCGTTACAAGCGCACTAAGGAATCTGGAGTACGTACACTTTTATGGTACCTCTTACAAACAAATCTCTCCGGAAATTTCCAGTATCATATATAAAACAAAATAAAATATTATTGTGCAGTTTGTACATACAAAGGTGTGTATATATTTGTGTATTTTTACACTCACATAACTAGAGCCTGAACTGGCTCTAAGTAAAAACACATCTTGGGTATTTGTCTTCTAGTTCTCAGGTACTCAATGACCTTCAACTCTTCTACTTCGATATTCACTCAGAAAAAAAAAGATAAAACATGGGGTGCTCCCTAGTGTAACTCTATATATAAATTTGCATTCATCAAATACATAGCGAGTTTGCACTTTCTTTCGGTGAAGTCACCCCTGACGCTTAGATATCGGTGGATGGATTTTTGAGGATAATCCAAAAAACCTTGCAAGGCGATTTAAAGCAGGTAAGCCGGCAGGATAAAAAGTTTTGCGCTTTTATCTAAAATTCAAAGTGCCAGGATGCGTTTCGCCGGTAAGCCGGCTTCCTCAGCTGGCAAAAAGAGCTGGTGCATCTTCTACCTGTAGGTTTATGTTTGACTCAGATAAGCATCATGTTCGAATTAAACCCAGAAAAGTGTCTGATCGATCCAAGGTTAGATATATCATTAATCATCAAACCGATAAAGCCCTGCTATGGGCAACTCCTCTCTGGGAGTTGTATAAATCTATTGTGTATGATTATGTAGGGTTTGTTAATGAGCTAAGAAACAGGTTTGACCCTAACCGGCGTGCTGCCAAGGCTGGCAGAACCCGATTCCGCATAAAACAGGGTAATAGAAGGGTTTCGGATTATGCAACTGAATTTAAGACGCTGGCCGCAGAGGTCCGTTGCCAAATGAAACTCTGGTTCTCGCCTTTACGGAAGGTTTATGTGATAATCTGATATACGAAATTATGCCCATGTCTTTGCCTGAAGATCTTGTCAAGCTCATATCCTTCTGTATTGCATTAGAGGATCAGGTACGTGATAGAAGGCCTCCTCGGGAAAGGCCACGTAGGCTACTTCCCACTACTCCCTCTGGGTCTCTTGTTGTTGATGCTTCCACACCATCCCTGGGTCGAACAAGCTGTTCATGAGCCTATGCAAATAGATCGTACTGGACTCTCTCAGGCAGAGAGGCAGTACAGATTGGAGGAGGAATTCTGCTTCTATTGCACTGGGAGGGGGCATTTCCATTTACAATGCCCTAAACGGCCCAGTGCCACTGTGCAGTCAGAAAACTATTGTCTAGTGCCTTCTGAGAGACAGGTTCTAGGCATGACTGCAGTGTCTCTCATACCTAAGAAAAAGAAAATATATCAGACCAGGATTGTTGTCCCTCTACCTGTGGCTTGGGAAGATACCAAGCTAGCCACTGAGGCATTGATTCCGGGTCTGCTTGTAATTTTATTGATTCAGGATTTGCTGCCATACACCAGGTACCATTGGTGGAGAGAGAAACACCTCTGCTCATAGAATCAATAGATGGCAGAAATCTTGCTCACCCTCATGTAACTCACAAAACCATTCCTCTGTCTATACTGGGGTATTACATGGGGAAGGAATCCAATTCCAGATCATTGAGTCTCCCACGGTCCCCATTGTGTTTGGGTTCCCCTGGTTAACACAGCATGATCCAGTGATTAACTGGACCAAGGGGGAACTAGGGTCTTTGAGTTCAAAATGTTGGTCGAGGTGTTTAGGAATGAACACAGCAGTTATAGGTAACTTGAATGTTGCTACTGCACCTCCTCTTTCCACAGAGATACCAGAGTGGTATACTGATTTGAAGGAGGTATTTGCTAAAAATAAAACTGAGATCCTACCACCTCACCGCACATATGACTGTGCTATAGAACTGTTTCCTGGCACCATGCTTCCCCGGGGACAAGTATACCCATTGTCACAGAAAGAGAATGAAATCATGGAAGAGTATATACGTGATAATCTTGCCCATGGGCTAATTCATCATTCCTCTTCACCTGCTGGCTGGTTCTTTTTTGTGTCTAAAAAGGAGTGGGATTTGCGTCCTTGCATTGATTATAGAGGTTTGAACAGGATAACTGTACGTAACGCTTATCCTATCCCCCGAATCACAGAATTATTTGATCGACTGAGAGATGCTAAAGTGTACACGAAGTTAGTCTTGTGGAGGGCTTATAACTTGGTACAAGTGAAAAAAGGAGATGAGTGGAAAACAGCGTTTAACACCAGGAGTGGTCACTATGAGTATAAGGTCATGCCATTCGGTCTCTAATGCACCTGCAGTGTTTCAAGATTTTATCAATGATGTTTTGCGAGACTTCTTACAAGGCTGTCATAGTATATTTGGATGACATCCTTATATACTCCCCTGATCTCGAAACACAGCATACTCATGTCTGTACTGTACTCAAGAGGTTGCTCAAAAATGGGCTATATTGTAAACTGGAAAAATGTCTATTTGATTATCACGTCTGTTCATTTTCTGGGTTACATTATCAACCCCGATGGGTTTCCGATGGACCCCCAGAAACTCTCTGCCATCACAGATTGGCCAACACCCCAGGGGTTAAATGTAATCCCGAGGTTTCTGAGGTTCACAAATTATTATAGGAGGTTCATAAAAAACGTTTCATCTGTTGTCGCTCCTGTAAAAACCATGACCAAAAAGGGGGCCCAAAACCAAAGATGGAATCCCCAGGCCATGCAGGCCTTTGAGGCTTTGAAACAAGCATTTGTTTATGTACCAGTCCTGCGACATCCCGATCCGAGCTTGCCAATCCAGCTAGAGGTAGATGCCTCTGATCGGAATTGGGGCTGTTCTTTCTCAGGGAGAGACTCCCAGTTCTCCTTTGCCTCCTTGTGGATTCTTCACCAGAAAATTATCACCTGCGGAGAAGAATTATGATATAGGTAACAGGGAGTTGTTGGCAGTAGTGTCAGCATTGACAGAGTGGCGCTGTTAGAAGGGTCTAAGGATCCTATCATCATTATCACTGATCATAAAAATCTGGTATACATTGGTGAAGCAAAACTGCTAAATGCAAGACAGGCTAGATGGTCTCTGCTTCAATCTAGCTTTAATTTTGTGCTCACATATAGACCCGGATCTAAGAACGTCAAGGCTGATGCCTTGTCCAGGCAATACGATACTTATGAAAATCATATTTTTGATCAGAGTCATATTGTCCCCCAGGAGAGAATTATAGCTACCACCATGATAACTGTCTCATTGCCTCTATTGGAGAGGCTTCAGGTTGTCCAGGATACTGCCCCTTAATGATAAGCCACCTGGTAGACTCTTTGTTCCTGTGGAAGAGACTAGTGATGAGCCAAACACCCCCGTGTTCGGTTCGCATTCGAACTCTAACAATTTCAAAAGTTCGAGTTCGAACTCGAACACGCACCGAACTCCATGCAAGTCAATGAGACTCGAAAGTTCGATTTTTAGAGTGCCCTGCAAGAGGGCATATATGCAAGATATTTGCCATAAAAGGTGTATGGGGGTCCGGGTAGTGCCCTGGGGGACAGGAAACAAGGACAAAAAGTAAAAAAAAAAAAGGTTTTTAAAGGAACAGTGAATTTCCATGAAATAAAGGTTAAGAATAAAAACGAAAAATTCCTTCAAATATCGTGCCTAGAAGGTCCCCATAACCTCCCCGTGAAGTGGCGGATTTGTAGGATGTATAGAAACATTTAAAAACAAAAAAATGACATTTAATCAAATGACGGTAAATGTTTTTCCTTTAATCTATTCATAAACAACTGCTTAGGGCGACAGCCTGTATGAAAAGAGGAGACATTTTAGGACATGTAGAACAAGTTTAGTGATTTTTTTTGGCTAAATTATGGTGAAACTTATGCAGGCTTTGGATGAGAGTAACAATAGGTGCTTTAAAATTGGGCCTTTAGTGTCGGCAACAGTGTTGTCACACCATAACCCCTCCGTGGTATTGTGGAAGAGTGCAGGGTTGGACCCTGCGGTCAAATATTAAAATGATATGAATGTGGCACAGGCGTCAGTGCACCCAAATATTGTGCCTTTGGTGGCAGCAAGTGCCTTCACACTGTAACCCCTTTGTGGTATTGTGGAAGAGTGCAGTGGTGGAGGTTTTGGGAATGCTGAAGAGATCCCCGACCTATTCTGTTACGTCAGCATCAGGGGATTGATAGCTGCTGATCCAGGACTGATTCATTTTTATAAATGTCAGCCGGTCTACAGAGTCGGTGGACAGACGCACTCTTTTGTTTGTGACAAAACCTCCAGCGGCACTGAACGTCCTTTCAGAAAGCACGCTGGATGAAGGGCAACCTAGTAGCTGCATAGCATATTGGCTAAGTTTTGGCCAGTGATCCAATCTCAACACCCAGTAGATCATCTGCTGTAAAGGTATCCAGGTCTGCCCTTGCCCCTAGGTAGTCCTGCACCATATGGTGAAGACGCTGGCAATGGGTGCCTTCATTTGACGTCCCTGGGTGTCGTGGACTTAAATTTTTTTTAAAAAGGCATCAGTCAAGCGGCCCCAGCCTTCATCGCTCTTCCTCTGATCATCCGCAGCCTCAGAAGCACCTGTGTCATCACTTGGTAACCTACCAGTGCCTGGAAAGGTGTTACACAAGTGTCGCTTTAGAGCGTCCTCAAGTTGTTTCATCCTGTGCACCCTCTGTGCGGGCAGGATGAGCTCTGCAATCTTACCCTTGTATCGTGGATCAAGAAGGCTTGCCAACCAGTAATGATCCCTCTCCTTGATAGCACGAATCCTGGGTCCTTTACCAGGCTTTGCAGGATAAGGGAGCCCATGCAGCGTCGGTTGGAGGTGGCATTAGCTTCCGAGTCTTCCTGGTCAATGAGGATGACCCCATCGTGCACTTCCTCCTCCCAGAAACGTACTAGTCCTTGGGTTTCTGGGCACACAAAACCCTCCCTTGAGAAATCCCCACCTTCAATGCCCCCACTACTTAAATATTCCTCCTCATCCTCCTCCTGTCTGATCTGAGGACCCGCAGGAATGCTGTCTGCGTAAAGACTGGGGCCTTGAGAGCTAGGGAAGGCCTCCTCTTCCTCTAGTGCCATATCTATAATTCCCAGCAGAGTGCGCTCTAGCAGGAACACTAAAGGAATTGTGTCACTGATGCATGCACTGTCCCTGCTCACCATCCTCGTTGCCTCCTCAAATGGTGACAGTACAGTGCATGCATCCTTGATCATCAACCACTGCGGGGGGGAAACCAAGTTGACAAGAACCTGTCCTTGTGCCATACTCACACAGGTACTCATTGATGGCCCTCTGCTGCTTGTGCAGATGCTGCAGCATTGCTAATGTCGAGTACCACCTGGTAGGCATGTCACAGATCAGACAGTTTGTGGGAAGGTGGAATTCTCTTTGAATTTCTGCTAGGCGAACACTTGCTGGGAATGACCATCTGAAGTGGCTGCAGACTTTTCTGGCCTGGCTGAGAAGCTGTGCCAGCCCTGGGTACCTGGTTAGGAAACGCTGTACCACCAGATTTAGGATGTGTGCTAGGCATGGTACATGCATCAACTTACCCTGGTGTAGGGCGGAGAGAAGGTTGCTGCCATTATCACAGACGACCATTCCCAGCTCAAGCTGGCATGGTGTTAACCATCTCTGCCCCTGCCCCTGCAGAGCTGACAGAATTTCTGGCCCGGTGTGGCTCCTGTCCCCTAAATAAACCAGCTCAAGCACAGTATGGCATCTTTTTGCTTGAGCCATTGCGTAGCCCCTGCCACGTGTCAGTTTAACTGCTACTTTGCCAGAGACAGAGAAGGAGGAGGAAGAGGTGGCGGAGCAGACAGACCTCATACAAGCAGCTTTCTGGAGGCGTGGTTGATAAACAAGCTCCAGCACAGAGCCCCATCCTGGATCCCTCTCAGCTGCAAGCAGTTACCCAGTGTGCCCTGAAGGAAATGTAACAGCCCTGTCCATGCTTGCTGGACCACATGTCTAAAGTCATGTGCACCTTGCTGCGGACTCTGTTCCACATGCTGGTATAGTGCTGGAATGGCCTTCCATGAAAAGAAATGGCGTTTTGGAACCTGCCACTGTGGTACAGCACTTTCACGGAAGGAAGCAGAGTCCACCAGCTGGAAAGGCAGCAGCTGTAATGCGAGTAATTTTGCTTAGCTGGCATTTAGACGCTGTGCTTGGGGATGGTTGGGACTATATTTTTTCTTACGCTGCAGCAGCTGGGGCATTGTAATCTGTAAATGTAAATCTTCAGCTGATGGGATGCTTTCACATTCTGAGGAAGGACCTGGTACATCCATTACTGTAGCATCATCCCTGTCAGTGGAGGTTGGAGTCAATGACATGGCAGGACATATAGTGGGGGTAGAGACAGGTGAGGAGGACCTATGCAAAGTGTTGTGCCAACGGGATGCATGGCAGGTGGTCATATGTCACCTCAAGCACGTGGTACCCAAGTGTGGGATGTCTTTCACACGCTTGATCCTCATCTGACATAGATTACAAATAGCAACAGTGCGGTCTGCTTCACATTTCTTAAAGAACTCCCAGACAGCAGACTTCCTGTACATGTGCTTTGAGACAACAGCGCTCTGCACCTGAGCAGCTGTGACTTCTGATTTATTATTATTATTATTATTCTTTATTTATAAAGCACCAGCATATTCCGCAGCACTGTACAATAGGCACAGTATAGACAGGGTTACAATGCATTGAACAACATTTGACAAACCGTACAGGAGGAGATGAGGGCCCTATTCCCATAGGAACTCACAATCTAGGAGGGTTGGGGTTGGAAACAGGAGGAGAGGACTGCAAGGTGAGAGTGATTGATGGTTGCGTCAGTGAGTTGGGTGGTAGGCTTTAGGGTTGTGCGTTTCGGGTTTCGGAATTTTCACGAAATTTCCCGATTCGTGTCTTCGGATTTGGCCGATTTTCCGAATCGGATCGGACCCGAAAACCGACAGATCCGAAAAGGTTTCCGACCCGAAACGAAAATTTTTCGGAGTTTTCGAATGGACTTGAAATGTGTCAAATCGAAGTTTATTTTCGCTCTATTCATGATTTCGGTTCCATTCGTGATTTCGGTTCCATTTCGGTAATTCTGGACATCGTATATTTAACTATTATCGGTTATATCGCTGATTCTGTAAATTTAGTATTTGTAAATGCGTATCAATTGTTTCTTGTTTCCAATGATCCGATAATTCTGTCGTAATTATAATGAAAAATAGAATTTTTCAGTTGGTGTCAGAAGTGGGATTTGCCATTCGGATGTATCCTTACATTTAAGTGCATCTTTACATTTGAATGTATCCTTACATTTGCTTGTTCAGATTTTGCGAACTTGCCTCCAGGCTTGGTTTTTGTTTATTTTCCTTGAAGTTAAAGCTATGGTTCAGAGCTTGTTGATTTTTTATTTGATTTTTTTTTGGTGCAAGGTTGGACTCTTTGTCTTGGATTGTTTTTGTCATTTTATGTATTGTAGTAAAGGAAAATCGTTTGAGGACCTCACGTGTGTTGTTTGAACTCGCCCGATGTGCTGAGTATATTGTTTTGTATATGCTGGAAATTGAACTCATAAAAAAAGGAAAGAGATGTTTCTAGTTGTATTGTCTCCGTTCTGTGTCTATCTTGTACTTCAATTCTGGGTCGTCCAAATCTTGTAATTGTGAGAATTTTATTTTAATTGATTAGATTTTGATTTCTTCTTATATACCAAATGATTTTATTTCCCATAGAGAGACAGTTTTTTCTTTTTCCTCTTATTTTTTTATTTTTATTTTCTTGCACGCTGCTGCCATTTTTTCTTTATTTTTTTGCTGCATGTGTTTGCGCGCTGATTCTAAAGGATTTGCTAACTGTTTTTTCTTTCAGATTGCATGTTTGTTTTTGTTTTATTTTTTATTTTGTTTCTTGCCATTGATTGCGTCTGTTTATTTAAATGTTTGTCTTTACTAACTATTAATGTATGTGTTTATCTTTGATGCTTTGTATTTCGTAGTTTTGATATTATGTTTTTTATATGTAATTTATGTATAGGGACTGCTGCTCTTAAAACAGGTTGCTTTGTTTCTGTGTCTTTACTGCCTTGCCTCGTGTAAAAAAAAAAAAGGCACAGGAAATGGAGACAATAGGGCTTTACTTTTACAGTAAATTTCAAAAATGACTGCTTTTTTTATTCTTAGCTTATGTTTGAAAGGTGAACATAGAAAGTCAATACTCTGACAATGCAGGTTACACGTGAATGTTATGTTTATAAGTTGATGTATGATATATAAAAAAAATTGTGTATCAAGGTGATGGGCTCAATCTGCCTTAATAGAAGTTATACATTTTCCTAAAAGAGGCGTGGTCGGTTATTTTCCTCTGGTCTTTGTTTGAGTCCAGCACTAAGAGATTGACCACACCTTAATATAGGTTATATGTTTTGCCAAAATGGCTGACTGAGATCATTTACAGTTTTGTAACCTGTATAATGGAATATATATGTAGGTTCATTTTTAGTTGTTTGGAATCTAAGAGGATGAAGTGATATAAAGCTGAAGGATTTGAGTGAAAGTTTAAAGGAAAGTGCCTACAGGTTTAGTAGCGCTGTACAAAGGAATTTAGGCAGATTTCAAATGAGAGAAGGTGGTTTTTTTTGGGTTTTATTTTAGTTGACTAAGGGAGATTGAAGGTTGTAGTTTGGTATCTGAGTATTGTTTGATTGTTTTCTTTTTCTGCAGTGGTAGCCAGATGTCTAATTTTATTTTTTGCTGTCTGATGTTTTTGTCTTTTAGTGTGAAGTGCAACAACGTATAACTGTGCCCCCGTTGAATATTCTTGGAGGGAATAAAACAGGTTGTAAAATAGCTGCACAAACACCTCACGTGTGAATGTTTGTTTTAACCAATATCCTTAATAATGATTGTAGTTTTAGATGTTTATTAAGAATCTTTTTCTCTGAGTTTCCTCTGAGAACTTTGCTAGTTAACGCGTCAAGTTTTAAACATGCCCTTCTATACTTTCTTTCCCAGTTCATGATATTTTTGTTATTTTGCTGAGGCACATCCGTCGCGTCATAGCCAAACATAAGAGTCATGTTATATTGTAAAGCGCTGCGCAAACTGTTGGCGCTATATAAATCCTGTATAATAATAATAATGTGCTTGCATGTGCTAATGTGCACAGAAATACGTTTATTTATCTACAGGGTTATCCAAAGAGATTCGAAAAGTCACCGCACGTTCGGTGACTTTTCGTTCTCTTCAATTCGGTTCCTTTTGCCGATTGCATTTCGGTGACCCTGCGGTGTATTCAGCAAACAGCACAGGGTCCCCGAATTGCAGGGAAAAGCTGCCGAAAACCTGACGAAAACTAACCAAATGCACGCTGAAAACAAGCAAAAACATCTGGATTAACCTTCAAAAAAGCCGAACAGGAGCCGAACAGGAGCCGAACATGAGCCGAATCACACAGAGCCGAAGCAGCTGTGACGTAGAGGAGGCAGTGAATAAATTAGAAAAACCATTTGTATGAATCTGGGAAAAAGAAACGCTGTTTGCAAAGAAACTACTGAGCGAAAATGTCTGAAATTTTCACAGGAGGTCCAGGGAATGATAATAAAGAGGGCTGTTACAAAAAAAATAAGTAAACTGAAAAAAAAAAAAAAAAAAAAATCGGACTTTTAAAAAAAAATAAAAAAAATCAGAAAAATGCTTAAAGTATCCTAAAAAATCTATAAATAAAGAGACTTTTTGCTGCAGAATTTTATAATGAACGGTTTATTAGATATTGAATTAAAACGGGAATATTTTTAACATTGAAGCCTATGGGATTCTCCTGAATTAATTTGCCGAATTAAACCACCAATGGCAGGACATTAGGGGAACCTTTCACTGCTGGTTTGTGTTCTCTGAATAGCCGAAGCAGTGCTTTTTCATGGGGATTTCACTGCCCTCGAACAGGGACCGAACAGGCACCGTATGTGCAGGCAATTCGCCAGGATTTGGTGAATTGCCTGCTCTCTGAATAGCCGAATGGTCAGGAAAGGTAACCGAACACTGATTTTCAGCGTTCGGTTACCTTTCTCAAGCAATTCGGATCTCTTTGGATAACCCTGCTAGTCCTTTTTTCATGCAATTTGATTGTGTATAGCTTTGCGTTTTCACAACTTGTCTTACATGCATTTTTGCCATAGCTCTTCTTTTTTGGGATTTTACGTATTCGTGAAAATTTTGATATTTGGTGTATGTAGATGAAGTTACAATGCTGGATTTCTTTTGGCACTGTGTACTGTAGTGTGCTGGGGGAGAGTTGTTGTGATTGAGTGATGCATACGAGATGACCCGCAGCTTGCCCAATATTGGCTCCCACCTGCGCATCAACAAAAATCTCTGCGTCTCTGCTACGTGGTAGGATGGGACATGTAGTTCTTCTGAAAGTGCATCCAAACAGAGCCGCGTTCAATACATCCTCAGCAGCTGCTGAATTGATGCAGCGCAGCAATTCAGTTTGCTACAGCAGTGTCATTGAACGCTTTAGATGCAAATTTCAAAACAAAATGGCGGATTTCTGTTGTTTCTGCTATATCCACAGTTTTATTCGCAGAAACTGAAAGTGAAACTGAGGCTGAGGCCATCTATTAAATAACTAAAAGCAGTCAGCACAATGCGTTTTGTATGCACACAACACAAATAATAGTTTTTATTGAATAAACGTAATGTTTACTTCTGAAAAAAATATATAATTGAACGGTAATATATGTCTATGTGCAGGGGAAATAAATAAATAAATATTTTGTGACTTTAGAACTATGAGATGGGAGTAGTGGTGGGTCAAGCTGGTAGTGGAGGGGTGTCGCAATACTTTCGGCAATATATTGTATAGATCTACCATTTTTTCCAGTCTGCATTATTTATGTGTTATTTTTTGGATTTGGCAGAAGACAGGAAGGCAAAGGCAGCATCTGCCCCGGCGGGCACCAATGCCCCAGTGGAGGAGGAGGGGGAGCCACGGGCGACCACCATACTGTTTTATTTTGCAACGACTTTTGGTCAAAAACAGAAATATTTTTTGTTTACTGTATTTTCATTTAATTTTTTTATGTATAGCACAAGAGGAGGAAGAGGAGGAGCAGGGCGATGGAGAGAGGGAGCCGGAGCTGCAGCAGGAGGCCACGAGTCCAGGGTTTTTTTTTACTGGTGTATTTTGCATCGACTTTTGTTCAAAAATAAATCAGTTTTGTTGTTTACTGTATTTTTTATTTCTTTAATTTCTTAGATATAGCACCGGAAGAGATGTGAGGTGGTGGAGGAGGAGGAGTCGGAGGAGTCAGAGCCTCAGGAGGCCGCCAGCACTGGTATATACTACTGTTATATTTTTTCAAAACTTTCAGTCAAAAATAGAAACCTGCTTTACTTACTGTATTTTCCTTCTTTCATTTATTGGATATATAGAAGGAGAAGCCAGATCGGACACTGACAGGTCCAGCGTCAGGATGGCGATCGGCGAGCTACGCCTGGCTGGTGCCAATTTCGATGCCATCCAGGAGTTGCTGCAGAATTTCAGGCAGCATATTAACAACGCCGTTGAGATCCTGGAGTGGCAGTAGAGACCAGCCTCCTCCTCCCCTATGAGTATGTTTGTGCCCCTGTTGGGCAGTTTGCCAATGCCATGTGGCATGTTGTAAATAAATTTTATTAGGGTTATTCAGAGAGCGTGAAAAGCAGGAGAATGACTGGAGAATAACTGGAGAATGAGAAATTCTAGGTCAAAATAGCCAAACCAGAAAAATTCTCCCTTTCATCTCACTTTCCAAATTGGTTATTTTGACCTAGAATTTTTCATTCTCCAGTCATTCTCCAGTCATTCTCCTGCTTTTCACGCTCTCTGAATAACCCTGTATATTTTTTCTATATTTTCCTGTTTGTGTGCGTTGCTTTTCCTTACTTAATAAGTTAATATGTATTGCTTGGTTTCCACACTATATATGTACATACATTTATTGACATTTCTATGGACCCTTTGTCATAAATTTGTCAACATATTTGTGGCCATGAATGTGACTGTGCACATTCTACACTGCCTGCCTGGCCAAAAAATGTCACACACTAACACAACCTTGTTGTACTGCCTTGAGATTTGATTACCGTGGCATCGTTTTGTTAAGCTTAGACGATGTCACAACAACACGGATTTTTGTCCACCGTCACATTCATTGTATAACCAAGAATTTATCAAAAAATATTGATGGCAGCACTGCGTGAAGTCTTCTCCGACACAACCCAAAGATCCTCAGTGCGGCTCAGGTCTAGTTTATTTGTCCCTGTTTGCAGCTTCACGCAACACCTCCTCCCAGCTATGAGCTCTTGCTGCCTGCCAACATGGTCACGTCTTTGCAGGAAGACCACAGCGTGGGGGAACGGCAGCTGCCGACAGTCCCAAGACCTCGTCACAATGACGTCAGTTCTGGAGTTAACCCCTAACTGCGACCAATGGTGGAGATAGGGGGTTCCAATGAACCCCTTATCTCCCGATCCGCGGCAGCTATCGGTTAATGTTTGGTATCTTTGGATCGACCAGAGCATGGCCTTTCCAACAATACCAAACATGACAATGTTAAAAATTATAAAAAATTAAAATATAAAAAAATAAACAGGTTTTTTGTTTTGTTTTGTTAATGCAGCAATATTGTTGCCATTTCAATTATAATGTGAACAATGATGCTGCACTAAGGATTTTTGTATGGGGTGCGTTTGTTAAAAATAGTGTAATTTTCACCCAAAAAAATATAACAAGTCCCCATTTCAATTTTTTTTAACAAACGCAACTCAGAAAATATAACCGCAAACACTCGCATGTTAAAATGTGGAAAAAAACACTTTACACTTTGTAAAACAAACATTGAAAATTCTAATTTTATTGCATTTTTTTGTTATAATATACAGACAGGATATGACGCATACATATGATAATGATATATTATGAATCATCTGCCGAGTCTGCCGGAAAGAACGATATATAACATGTCTGGGTCATATTATAAAATAAGGCTTCAAAACGCGTTTAAACAAGAGGAGCGAAACTCCTCTTGGAGTTTCGAATTAGCTCAGCAGCAGACCGCACACAGGTGTGAAGGGAAGCTGTGAAATGCCTCAGCAGCGAAAGGGTTAATTTTTTTTTTGTCTGTTTTAAATCATTTTATTTGTTGGTTTTTTTTTCGTTTCAGATAATTTTGATCAACTATTTTTCCGTTTTAAAACCTTTTGTTCTGGTTTTTATTTTTAAAGTCAGACCATTCGGGTCAGTTTAGCGTTTTTTTAAATCGTTTTGTTCATTTTATTTTGTTCCTTGGCTTTCATACCATTTTTTTAATGTTATTAAATAAAGTTGTGAAATGTATATTCATAAGAAAAAAAGGATCTTTATTTAATAAAAAAAAAACACGATAGAATCGCCAGAATTATCGTATCGACAGAATGAATTATCGGATCCGAAAAAAAACCCAAAAATTTATTATAAAAAAATATATAAAGTATAAAAAAAGTAAACCATAGTAGTTTACGTCAAAACGAATAGAGTTAGACACTTTGAAACGAGAAGAACAGACGTTCCGAAAAAAACGAAAATTTCCGAAATCACGAAAAGTCGATACAAAAGACAAGCTAAGTGACCCGAAAACACGAAAAATGGTCGATATTCCGAAAAAAAAATGTACACGAAAAACAAACCGAACCGAATCGAAACAGAAATCGGTCGAAACGAGCCAGATCGAAAATTTTAAACATCCGAACAAATCGAACCGAATCGAACCAAAAGAAAAATCGGTGCACAAGCCTAGTAGGCTTCCCTAAATAGGAAGGTTTTAAGGGAGCGTTTGAAGGAAGAGAAGTTAGGGGAAAGTCTGACAGTACGAGGGAGAGCGTTTCAGAGAGTGGGGGCTGCGTGTGAGAAATCATGCAGTCTATCATGGGAAGAGGTGATGCAGGGAGAAGCTAGGCGCAGGTCACTGTTTGACCTTAGGGAGCCTGCTGGGGTGTATTTGGTGATTAGTGAGGACAGATAGTGGGGAGCTGAGTTAGTGAGGGTTTTGTAGGTAAGGATAAGGATTTTAAACTTAATTCTGCAGTGGATGGGGAGTCAGTGAAGGGACTCGCAGAGGGGAGCGGCAGAGACAGAGCGGCGGGTGAGGTGAATTAGCCTGGCGGAGGCGTTCAGGATGGATTGTAGGGGGGAGAGGCGGTACAGAGGGAGGCCAGATAAGAGATTATTGCAATAGTCGAGTCGGGTGATTACCAGGGCGTGTATGAGTTGTTTTGTGGTGACAGCGGTAAGAAATGGCCGAATTCTGGAAATATTACGCAGTTGGTATCAGCAGGAGGAGGAAAGAGACTTGATATGGGGGATGAAGGAAAGAGCAGAGTCAAGTGTAACTCCAAGACAGCGAACTTGATTTGATGGGGAGATGGTGATACCCTCCACCGTGATAGAGAAGTCAGGAGGTGGGGAGGCATTGGAGGGAAGAATAGGTAGGAGCTCAGTCTTTGACATGTTGATCTTTAGGTGGTGGGAGGCCATCCAGGAGGAGATGCCAGATAAACAGTCACTGACTTTTGAAAGGACAGGGGGAGAGAGATCAGGGGTAGATCTGAGTGTCATCAGTGTAGAGGTGGTAATTAAAGCCAAAACTGTTGATGATTTTGCCCAGGGAGGAGGTGTAGATGGAGAAGAGCAGAGGACCAAGGACAGAGCCTTGGACTGGCTACGGTTGGTCATAGAGGACGTTCTGCCTCATTTTTGTTGTGCCTCCTCCTCCTCCCTTGACTCCTCTGTTCGATCATTCACCCAGTTGGAGTCAGTGACCTCATCATCTTTGTCATCACTCCCTATCTCCTCGTCAACTTGGCAGTATGCTGCAGCTGCTGGGGCAAAATGAGTGCCAGTTCTTTGTGTGTCACTGGCACCCCCTTCCTCTAGGTTAATTATACTCCCATCCTCAACCTCAGGGTTTCAGTCAGAGCACTGTAGTTGCTGCACATCCTCAAGCAGCAGGTCACGGTCATTGTAGTCAAACAATTAAGCTGACTCCTCCGTGTGTGATAGTGAGGCTATGACAGGAGTAGCTGTGGACATGGAGGCTGCAGTAGATGGTTTGGCAGCTGAGGTGGACTGTAAACCACTACAAGCCTGGCTGGCAGAGGACTCGGAGGATGAGGATGGCCTGGTTAGCCAATCCTGCAAATCCTCTGTATGTTGCTGCTGCTTTAGGCTAGGGTCAGAAGAACGCATTTTTTGCGTTGTCCGTGAAAAAGTGCATTCGAACGAATGGACGTATTTTTTCACGGCATATGCGATAGCGGTCATACGATGGGCATTTTCGGCCGTGATTTTGTACGGATCATCAATAAAACACTTTTTGCAACATTATGTTGGCCGGACATGAGCAGCGTCTGACGTCTCCTAATCACACACACATGGCGCTAGCGGACACAGCGCACTCTGTACGTCAGTACTAGCGGTTTTACGTTCTCAAAAAAATGCGTTCGTTTGCCACTTGTGTTGTGCGGCCGTTCTTCGTATGCTGCCCGGCATTTGAAGTAATTTGCTGCTAGCACGGCCGTGATTAAGTGCGGCTAAACGCACGTTAATACTGCGCTCGTCTGACCCTAGCCTAAGATAGCCAGCACCAGCTAGAAAGGACAAGCGTGCCGCTGCAGAGGATTCACCACATCCACGACGACCAGAGGCACAGCCTCCCGACACAGAGGCTGCTTGCCCTCTTATCTGTGTCTGGGAGCGTCTGCCTGTCCTTTTTGGTCTTTCTGACATGGTGAGTGATATATAGATTAAAAGACATACAGAACTCGGATTCAACTCTGGTATAAAAATTGGAGATATGCAGAACTCTAATTCAACTGTGTTATCTAGATTAAAGATTTCCAGAACTCTGGTATAACTCCGTGAGACACCCTGATAGCTGGCAGCCAGTGACAAGACACAGATTAAAATTCCCAGAAACCATTTATAAGTCAGTGAGACCCCCTGATGGGTGGCAGCGACAAGACACATGTTATAATTCCCAGGAACCTCCTATAAATCAGTGAGACCCCCTGATGGGTGGCAGTGACAAGACACAGATTACAATTCCCAGATATCTTGTAGAAGTGAGACCCCCCCCCAATAGCTGCTGGCACTGAGAAGACACGCTAACAGAACAATCTCCTCTCAAAAAGCACGTGCTGGGACTGCAAGGGACGCCTTATATAGTGTGCTGCGGGACTTAGCTCTGTGAGCCCATGATTGGGCAAAATTTGCAAAATCAGGACTCTGAGCCATAATTGGCAAAGTCTTGCACCGGTCTTGCACCTGACCTGTGGTCAGGTGCAAGGCTGTAGCCATTGCCAATTACAAGCTTCAGGCCAGTGGAAAAGTGCATTGTGGTCCATTGTGGGCGAACTCGAACTGAACACGCGGAAATGTTCGGAGTTCGGCGAACAGCCGAATGTTCGATGCGAACAGATCAAACGTTCGGCGAACAGCCGAATGTTCGATGCGAACAGATCGAACTGAACAGCTCATCCATAGAAGAGACCATAAACCTTATGGCTACATACCATTATACCAAACCTTCTGGGCATATGGGTATAATGAAAACCATGGCCAGTATAGGGAAATTATTCTGGTGGCCCACAATGCGAAAGGACGTGTCTGATTATATTTCTACTTGCGAGGTATTGTAAGGTCCTGGAGGCCCTGACCCCCTGGCGCCTCCTTTCTGTACCACATCCTGCATGCCCCCTGCAGGTTCCAGGACTTTGTCTTGAGACTCTACACATTCCTGGACTCTCTGATCTTTCCATTCTGGACATGGAGACTCCCCTGCCCTTCATCTTTCCTAATCAGTCCAGCATATAAGGGAGTCCCACCCTTTACCCTGCACTTCCACATTGCTGTTGCTGGCTGTGAACCTGTTTGCCAAAGCTCCCTGACCCTTCTGGACAACCACCTGATTCTTCAACCAAAGACTCCTAGGACCCTCTGTTGTTATCAGGACTTTCATTTGCTTCATCACACCGGTACCCCCATCCTGCTCCCCTTCTGCCCCCATCTAGACTCCCCGTGTACCAGACCCATTTCTGAACTTTGACCACTCTTTTGTATGAACCTTGCCTGATTATACGTCCTCGTGTTTATTCTGTAATAAACACCCTTTTGTCACCTTGAACCTGCCTCTATCACTGCATCCTGGGCTCACAACCCCACCCTGCTACACCGAGCACAGTCTGAACCCTGACAAAATGTGGAAGTCCAAACCCTGTGAGCCCGCGGTGATTTTAGCCTATGTAAAAGGACTGAAAGAGGCTAACCAAAATATCCAACAGCATCTTGATTCACTGTTAGAGTACCTGCAGCAGACCTTCAATGGCGCGTCGACTAAGGAGTGCATTCCAGTTCCAAAAGGTGCTCGAGGACCCCTGACCGAGGAAGAAAAAGTAAGAAGAAGAGTGCAAGACTTGTGTTTTTATTGTGGGGATCGCTTGCATAAAATATCTGCCTGCCCACTGCGCCCACCAAAGCCGGAGACAAAAGATTGTGCCAAGCCTGTTTGTGTCAAGCCTGTTTCTACGAGGCCTTCTCAGACCAAGCCTGCACCCATGAAGACCACAAAGTTCTTGGGGAAACCCATACCAACCCAACAAAAAATGATGGTGCCTGCACTGCAGAAACTAGCTTCATCGACGGTCAGGAATAAAAACCCCGAATCCAAACCTGCTTCCCGGAGAATTCCGTTGATCAAGACACCTCAGCAAAAAGTGTTCCTACTCCCAGGACATCAGTGCCCAAGATGCCCAGAAGAAGGGTATCGCTGGAGCCTACCTCTGAGGAAGAGTCAGAGACCTCTATGGAGTACACCGAGCCGGAAGTGCCTGTGGAGCAAGGATATATGGAACGAGGCCCTGCTGTGCCAATGGAGACAGAAACTGTCAGGCTTTCCTGTGGGAGACCTATCACTCCCATCCAGCAGATTAAGACTAGTGTTTGTAACCATCTTGAAACCAGCTCTCTGCCTTCAAGTTGTGTATATGCCTCTAACAGGACAATTGTTCGCAGGGAGGATCTGGAGACATTCGAGATAGCCCTGAAAATCCGGGAAGCGGTACATCACCCCACAGAATCAATGTTGGCATTGACTACTACTTCCAGCCAACACGCTCTGCCACCTTCACAGGCCCTGCTGGAAAGACTCACCGTGCCGCGTTCCCCAAACACCATTTGGCGAAGGTATACAACCCCTTCAGCAACTCCTCCAGTCCACAGTACAGGAAGACCGCCTATATAGGCACCTTCATCTACGCTTCACCCTCAGTTCCTGGTTTGCCTTAAGAACCAAAGCCTTGCCGGGTCCCCATGGTCAAGTCTCGCCAGACCTCAGTGTCCAAGGTTGCTGCCCTGCAGCTCGAGCAACCCTCCAGGCCAGCTGCCCCGCAGCTCGAGCAACCCTCCGGGCCAGCTGCCCCGTAGCTCGAGCAACCCTCCGGGCCAGCTGCCCCGCAGCTCGAGCAACCCTCCGACCTCACTGCCCTCCATCCCGCAGGATCTCCAGAGGTCGCTGCCCTCCATCCCGCAGGATCTCCAGAGGTCACTGCCCTCCATCCCGCAGGATCTCCAGAGGTCGCTGCCCTCCATCCCACAGGATCTCCAGAGGTCGCTGCCCTCCATGCCGCAGGATCTCCAGAGGTCTCTGCCCTGCAACCCGCAGGATCTCCAGAGGTCGCTGCCCTCCATCCCACAGGATCTCCAGAGGTCATGCCCTCCATCCCACAGGATCTCCAGAGGTCGCTGCCCTCCATCCCACAGGATCTCCAGAGGTCGCTGCCCTCCATGGCGCAGGATCTCCAGAGGTCGCTGCCCTGCAACCCGCAGGATCTCCAAAGGTCGCTGCCCTGCATCCCACAGGATCTCCAGAGGTCACTGCCCTGCATCCCGCAGGATCTCCAGAAGTCGCTGCCCTCCATCCCGCAGGATCTCCAGAGGTCGCTGCCCTGCATCCCGCAGGATCTCCAGAGGTCGCTGCCCTGCATCCCGCAGGATCTCCAGAGGTCGCTGCCCTGCATCCCGCAGGATCTCCAGAGGTCGCTGCCCTGCATCCCGCAGGATCTCCAGAGGTCGCTGCCCTGCATCCTGCAGGATCTCCAGAGGTCGCTGCCCTACATCCCGCAGGATCTCCAGAGGTCGCTGCCCTGCATCCCGCAGGATCTCCAGAGGTCGCTGCCCTGCATCCTGCAGGATCTCCAGAAGTCGCTGCCCTGCATCCAGCAGGATCTCCAGAGGTCGCTGCCCTGCATCCAGCAGGATCTCTAGAAGTCGCTGCCCTGCATCCCGCAGGATCTCCAGAGGTCGCTGCCCTGCATCCCGCAGGATCTCCAGAGGTCGCTGCCCTGCATCCTGCAGGATCTCCAGAGGTCACTGCCCTGCATCCCGCAAGATCTCCAGAGGTCGCTGCCCTGCATCCCGCAGGATCTCCAGACTCCGCTGCCCTGCACCCCACAGGAGCTCCTGAGCTGTCACCGCCACGGGCCGTCGCCGCCACCGTAAGGCCAAGCCGCTCACTGCCCAGCAAGAGCCGTGCAGTACCCAGGTCGCTCAAGAGCCGTGCAGTACCCAGGTCGCTGCCGTTGAGCCATGCAGTACCGAGGTTGTCACCACGCCATGCTGTGCTGAGGTCCTCGCCGAGGTTGCTGCCATGCCATGTAGTGCCGAGGTCGCCGCCGTTGAGCCATGCAGTGCCGAGGTCCATTCCCCGCAGAGCAGTGCCGAGGTCCTCTCCAAGGGCGCTGCCCCACCGGTCTTCTCCAAGGGCGCTGCCCCACCGGGCATCGCCGAGATTGCTATCATGTCGAATCTCACCAAGGGTGCTGCCCCACCGGTCCTCACCAAGGGTGCTGCCCCACCGGTCATCGCCGAGATCGCTACCATGTCGAGCCTCACCAAGGGCGCTGCCTCATCGGTCCTCTCCGAGGTCACCTCCAAGACCGCACTCTGAGAGTCGCAGAGCCATGCCGCATCTACCGTCCTGGGGGATCCCATCCCCGAGTCTACAGGTCCTGCCAGTCCAGAGTCAACGGAGACCCACAATATTACTCTCATAATGGGTACACTGGCAGGCTTTGTTAACCAGATTGCCACTCTATCGCGACAGACATCCAGGAGAGCCAACTGAAGCTGCAGGCCCTGGTTTTGAACACCCGTACTCCTACAGTATCCAGGCAGCCGGGTGATCTGCCTGTGCCAAGTTCTTTGACGATTGCCACTGGTGATGATCCTGACCTCGCCCTGGGCTGTCCGGAGTCCGGCCCTTAGAGGGGGGCTCTGTAAGGTCCTGGAGGCCCTGAACCCCTGGCGCCTCCTTTCTGTACCACATCCTGCATGCCCCCTGCAGGTTCCAGGACTTTGTCTTGAGACTCTACACATTCCTGGACTCTCTGATCTCTCCATTCTGGACATGGAGACTCTCCTGCCCTTCATCTTTCCTAATCAGTCCAGCAAATAAGGGAGTCCCACCCTTTACCCTGCACTTCCACATTGCTGTTGCTGGCTGTGAACCTGTTTGCCAAAGCTCCCTGACCCTTCTGGACAACCACCTGATTCCTCAACCAAAGACTCCTAGGACCCTCTGTTGTTATCTGGACTTTCATTTGCTTCATCACACTGGTACCCCCCATCCTGCTCCCCTTCTGCCCCCCATCTAGACTCCCCGTGTACCAGACCCATTTCTGAACTTTGACCACTCTTTTGTATGAACCTTGCCTGATTATTACAGAATAAACACGAGGACGTATAAACACCCTTTTGTCACCTTGAACCTGCCTCTATCACTGCATCCTGGGCTCACAACCCCACCCTGCTACACCGAGCACAGTCTGAACCCTGACAGGTATGCAGTAGAAGTAAGAATCCTAAATCTCTGCGTGTAGGGTTGCTCCAGTCGTTGCCTGTTCCTGAAAGACCATGGTCACACTTAGCTCCACAATAAAATCCATGGCTACCTCCCTCTAAGAGTAACACAGTGATACTCACAGTGGTGGACAGGTTCTCCAAAATGGGCCATTACGTATCTTTGCCAAAATTGCCTTCGGCAGCTGAACTGGTTCTAATCTTCATAAAGGAGGTGGTCAGGCTTCATGGGATTTCGTTGGAAATCGTCTCAGAGGTACTCAATTTGTATCCGAATTCTGGAAAGGATTCTGTGAAAATCTGGGTATAACACTGGCCTTCTCTTCTGCCTATCATCCACAGACTAATCGGGCAGCAGAGAGGGCAAATCTAAATTTGGAGCAATACCCAAGAGGTTTTGTCTCTGATAAACAAAATGGTCTGATCTTTTGCCATGGGCTGAGTGATCATTGAACAATTCTGTTAGCGAGACAACAGGTCATTCCCCCTTTCATACAGTATATGGATTCAATCCTCCAGTGCTTCCATCTTGTTTTCAGGTAACGTCCTTGCCTGCTCTGAATGAGCATTTGCACTCGCTAAAAGAGACCTGGGATAAGGTCAAAATGGCTATCGAGAATAGCGTTAAAAAAGAAAAAGCGGACAAACATAGGAAGCAAGCTTCTTTATATACTGTAGGGGATAAAGTGTGGCTGTCCACACGTCATAGGCAAACTTCAGATCCCCTCCATAAAAATGGCTCCCAGGTTCATAGGCCCATACAGGGTCTTGCGCAGGGTGAATCCTGTCTCTTACGTGTTGGCACTACCTCCTCATTTACGCATCCATAATGTGTTTCACGTTAGCCTTCTCAAACCCCTCATATGTATCAGATACACCAGGGTCCATGCTCCCCCTCCTCCCATTCAGTCCGGGGGTGGTGAGGAGTATGAAGTTAGTGCCATTCACTCACGTGTCTCTAGAGGTGTCCTGCAGTACCTGGTCGATTGGGTGGGATATGGTCCCGAGGACCAGGCATGGTTTGAGGTAAAACACAGGAAGGTATCTGTAAAATAAATTACAAAACCATGGTGCAGATAGCAGATACAGAAAATGGTTTTAGGCACAATGAAGAATCCCCGCTAGAATCACACTCCCAAGATGTTATGTGTCCATCTTTGTTTCACGAGTACTTGGTTACCAATCCTGGACAAAGTGGAAGCTGTTACGTCTTTTAGGAGCTCTCAGCAAGAGAAATCTTCATGACCACGAAGATTTCTCTTGCTGAGAGCTCCTAAAAGACGTAACAGCTTCCACTTCGTCCAGGAGGGGTAACCAAGTACTCGTTATGTGTCCATCTTGGTTTCACATCTTGTGAGTGTGATTCTAGTGGGGATTCTTCATTGTGCATAAAACCATTTTTTGTATCTGCTATCTGCACCATGGTTTTGTAATTTATTTTACAGATACCTTCCTGTGTTTTACCTCCTATCTTTTCAGCACTAGGGGGACAGTGCTTTGTAAGACGCAGATACGTATATTTTTATCATTGACATGGTGGTGGCCACGTTTTTTCCTGTGACCAGGCATGGTTGCATGCTGGGGAATTTCAATGCGCCCCGGTTGGTGCACCGGTTTCATGCCTCGAACCCTACTGCTTCTGGTGGTCATCTAGTGGCCAGCCATAAAAGGGGGGTGTTATGTCACGCCTGGGGTCCGGAGGGGGCCCCGGCACCACCATCAACCAGCCAGGTGCCAGGAGTTGAGCCGGCTTCCTTGGTTCACACGAGAGGCCAGGAGGTGGGGTGCGGTAAGATGACGTGCAACCACAGAGTTTAAAAGCAGACAGCGCGATCCGGCTCATCGCGCTGTCGTGGAGTATCTTCCATCAGTGCTGGTGTTTCGTTCCACGTTTCACTGACCTATCTGGTATACTTTCAGCTGTTTGGTGTTGATTTGGATTGTATGAGAACCATTCTTGTGTACCGTTTCTGGCTGTTCTTGACCACTCTTACTCTGGCCAATTTGACGTGTATGAAAGACACCCTTTGTATACCATTTCTGGGATTCACTGAGTGATAAAACATTTCCCACTTGTTTTATACAACAGTGCCTGGCCGCCTTGTCTTGCGATCTATGTGTTTGTGTCCCTAAATGGTAATCAGATTACCGACCACTTAAAGGATAGGAGGGAATAGATAGGTAAAAAGGGACTTGCGTCGTGTGTATAGAGGGATATGTGACAAGAGTGGGTTGAGGTCCTTATAAACACTCTCGAGTGTTCTCTTTGCGTAGCTGTAGGATACGCTAATCACATAAACTGCCAAGAGAAGTCTGCAGCGCACATCTTGCACTGCCTACTTTCTGAACCATTGTCTTCAGTACCTCAGAGAAGCACTGAGAGCAATGGAATAGCTTTGACCAATGGGAAAGCACCATTGGTCCAAACCATTCAAAAAGAAACCTACTTGGGAGGCTAGCCTCTCATTGACAGGAAGAGGTGTTCACATCACTCAATTTGTCGATCAGCGGCTGGCCTGGCCAATCAGCAGCCAGGCTGGGCAGCCAGGCTGGCCAATCAGCGACCGAACTGGCTGGCTGACAGACAGCCCCCTGGTTGCTTTGAGCACCCCACTGTGGCATGTAGGCACATGCCTACTCTGCCGAATCATAAATTCAGGGCACCACCCCCCATTTTCTAATTATAAATTCAGCCCTGGTCACTGGGCATATGTCCATAGGAGAATCGAGCTTTGTAGTGCTGAGCGCAATAACTTCGCTCAGCGAGGTGGCCACATGGGCGTCAGAGTGGAAGTAATGTCCACTTTCATAGACGTTCATTCTGCTCTCAAGTGCGCTCATGTGACTTGCAGCCTTAGTCTAGAAAAGTTTAAACCAACTTGGATTTATAACTACCTTAAATAGGCTATTTGACAAAATCCAGAGCATCACTGTTCTAGTACTTAATATTCTGATTCTTAATATTCAACACCCCTCTATATGATGAAGCCACCATTAAATAGAATCCCATCTACATTTACTTTCAAATTAATTATCACTAGAAAAGATATTGAAAAACCCATCCAAAGAAAGGGAGTGGTAATTTTGAATTTAAAAAATCCTAGAATCACCGCAGTCACTCTATTGTGAATTGCTGAAGTTTATCTTAGGATGCTTGAAGACTCATACTTTCGTCATGGTTAAATCATTCTTAAACTGCTAGAATATTCACAATTCCTTTCTTAAGCTGCTTTTGACCTAGTTCACGTGAAAGCAAATCTCAAAGATGCCGAAGTGCCAGTAAATCATGATACATGGACTTCCTTCATAACCAATTATTTTTAAAAAGACAAAACATTTGCATGAGTTCTTGCACTGTAGGTATTCACAACAATGAATGCAATAACCTCCCTTAACATCAAAAGCCAGGTCTATTATCAAACTGTGTAAAAATGTAGACCGTGTTTTGAAAAGCATATTTTTACCAGTTCTCATAATTCAAAGTCACTAGTTCTGTTTAAAGGCACACTCTAGTCACCCTAACCACCTTTATTGATTTAGAGTGGTCAGGACGTGAGGAGTGTCTTCCCACACCCCCCCCCCACCTCCCAAATCTGGATAAATCGCTGGGTGAAGTAGCCTCCTCCACCCCCACCCAGTGACATCAGCAGCTGGGATTTTTGAATTTCCTCAGTGCTAGTCGCCAGGTTGGTCACTTGTGACATCAGCACACCGAGCATGCTGACATCACCCTCTCTGAGAGCAATTGCTGTAGCGAGCAGTCTCAGAGAGGTAGGTGATGGATAGGATCCACACAAATGTGCAGATCCGATCCATCGTTCTATGCAGGCGCTAGAGAACTTGCTAAAGTCCTGTAGTGGTGCTATGGTCAATTTGCGGTTCCTACGGTACGCAGAAGAGCATCAGGGACATCTGGGTTTGGTAGTCCCTGAGCCAAAGAGGAGCAGCCGCCTGCGGTAAGAGACAAAAGGGGAGTAAAATCGACTTAAAAGAAAATAATAAATTATTGGGCAGAGGCGGTCAGCAGTTTCTGTCCAACTATTAAATGGCAAAAAAAAAGGAACTATTTTTAATAAGGAATCACTTTAAAAAGAGTTATAAGAAATCATTGTTAGCATAATTAATGTATTATTTGATGACTTAACCGTATTTAAATTCATTTAAATCCAATACACAGCAGTTTGAGAAAAAAGTAATTAAGGCCACCCACGCACTCCAGCTCCTCTGCATGAATGGAGATGGAGAGAGAAAATGAACTAGAGGCTTTGATTAGAGGAAATCTAGGAACCCCTGACTGACATATAATTTTGTTTACGGAAAGCATACAACAGACCGGTGTATTTTATTGTTCCTTTTAAGTCCAAATATTTGTGTGCGTGAACTAATATACAGTACACAGTTAAACATTCTGGCTTGTATTATAGGCTGCTCTTGAGGAATGAGTGGGTTCAGACAAAAGCTACGCGCTGATGATTCCAATCTTCATACGTTCTACAAGGGGAGAGAAGTGCATTTTCTGCAAATACATGCACCCTTAACTGTTATTGAAGTCCAGGGTGTCCCATAATGTCCCCATTTCATAATTTAGCTGCAATAACAGTTAAAAAAGGGAGTATTCAGGGAAACTACCTCCTCTCATCTTCCATGCAAAGACTGAACGACCTGCAACCAAGGTTTTCCTTATGGCTCAAGGTGGGCAACTTCATTGTGATACTGTAAGGCTGAGGTCATGCGAGCGCACTAAGTGCTAGTTGCGCAGGCTATGCTGGACGTGCCAAAAGCCTCTCCTTCAAAAAGCTATGACTAGGATCGAGCTTTGTAGCACTGAGCACAATAACGACACTCAGCAAGGTGGCCACATGGGCGTCAGGGTGGAAGGAACATCCACTCTCAAGGACGTTCCTTCTGCTCTCAAGTACACAAGTGTGACTATAGCCTAAAAGGGGGATAAAGCCCCATAATTATTGATTGAACAAAGCACTAACAAGAACAAAAGGTAGCCCAGCTCATGCCTCTTAGTCAATCTTTTTAACTGCTCAGGAACCTTCAATAGACACGTAAACCATTTTTTTTCTCATTTATCATTATTTAAAACAATAATATGTCTCCCAGACACTTTTTAATTATGGTAGATAGGCATTCAGCTGGGCTGGTGCAAGACATTTAGGCTGGGGTCAGACGAGCGTCATTGGAGAGCTGAAGGAACGCTAGTGAGAGTGGACATTCCTTCCACTTGACGCCCGTCTGGCCACCTCGCTAAGCACACTTAGGGCTCTATTACATTATTTGCGCAAACGTTAACGTGTGTGCAAAAACGCATTAAGGCGAGGGGCAAAACCCTTTGCGCTGAACGTCGTATTACAATGTCCGCTCAAAAGATGCGAGTTAACGTCTAACGCGGGTGGACCTGCGCGAGCGTAATGTACTGTGCGCGTCCTATACTTAACATTGTGAGAGCAAATGCGTTTGTGCGCTGGTACGCAGATGGTATTACAATCTATGCGCAAAATTTAACGCACAGCGTTTGCGCGCATAATTTTAACGGCTTTTAAAAGCTGGTGGTAACGGCAAATCTGAACGTCCTGCCAGACCCAAATACACCAGCCCAAAAAAAAATACGCAGCAAAGTATAGTTACACATTCTACGCGTACCCAAACAATAAAATTGAGAGGTTGTGCGTGTTTTTATTATTGCTGCAGCATATATACTCAGATTGATTTTGGCAGGCGCAAAAACTGAATGGGAGACAATTGTGGTTCTGAATTCTGATTGGCTGAATCGTGTTAAAAAACAGTCCGCACATCCTATGGGACGTTGCTCAGTGGCCTTGGACCTCTGGGTGCTTTGGAGCTGCATCTCCCACAAGGCTCTTCAAGGCTACTTAAGTGTCTGAGCATCATGGGAGATGCGGTTCCTGGGCGTCTGCGGGGCTAAGGTTGCTGACCGCCTGCTATAGAAGGAATGTCTGCAACTCCCATGACCCGCAGCCAGCTGTCAGGCCCTGGGGGGATGCTCTCAATCTCTGTGAAATGATGGGTTTGAAAATACAGGAGCCAGGCAGCCACTGGCTCCTAAAGCGTAGTGATTCTCCTGCTCGGACGTTCGTAGCTGCACAATGGTAGATTACAGCGTGTGGGACCATATCGAAGTGTCCAACGATGAAGACAACACTCACCCCAACATCGACAGTTTATTCCGATGGCGCCACCAGGCTCGAGTGGAAAGAATGGAGGATAGAGCAGTTTGAGAAGGAGAAAGAGGACATGCTCAAAGGGGCAGGCGACTGCAAAAAGAAGCTGGCCGAGTGTCAGAAGAAGATGAAAGAGTTGGAGGTCAAGGATGGGGCAGAGACGGAGGCGCAGAAGATTAAACGTGACATGGAGCAACTGAAAAGGTAGAGAGGTCCTGGCAGAAGAAAGAGGACCTGCAGAAGAAGTTGAAGAACATGCCGTGGAACGTGGACACCCTCAGCAAAGAGGGGTTCAGTAAGAGTGTTTTCAATGTCAAAGATGAAAAGAAAGCGGATTCCGCGGAACAGAAGGCATAATCGCCATAAATTCTGGGACAGTCGACCCTCAAAGGCAAAAAAATTAAATGAAAAGCGTTGGAATTAGATGAACCTTTTTCTACAATAGGAGAGAGCGCAACTTCTTTTCTGCCTGTAGGAGGCGCTGCTACAACTTCTAAAATTTGGAAACAGATTTAATGTATCTGGGACTATATTTTTTTCGAAAGAGCACGCTTACTTTACCCCATGTAGAGTAAAACATTCCAAAAATCCCCAGGGCTGACACGAGTCAAGCTCCACGTTGTCAGTAAATTAACGAATTCCTGCAATGCTAGAGATTGGCGAGAGATTCCTACACCTACTCAATGATGGAAGTGCATCTTTCTTTTGGCATAATGATTTTGTTTTTCTTTTTTGTCCTGTTCCACCATGGATTTAGTCTCCTCATGTCCTCCCTAAGATCTCAGCTGCTTAATGATGTATGAAAGGCGCAATCTGTATCAATGTTTTTTTTATTCCCTGTAATAAAGCTTGTTGGTTACAAGATTTTAAGCCGGAAAAAAAAAGTCCGCACACTGATTTCTGCGCGCAACGTTAATGCGCGTGTGTTTTTGCGCGTCTGTTTTACGCGTGTTATTTTTTGACGGATGAAAAAATGCACTTAGAATGTAATACCAGCGTTGATTTACGCGCGTTAACATTTAACGCTGTGCGCAAAAATTCACGCACTGCGCAAGCGTTTTTGCATTGAGAATGTAATAGGGCCCTTAATGCGCTCAGCGCTGCAAGGCTCGATCCTCCTATACAGCTCTGTCAACGCTCGTCCTAGCGCTTTGATGGAGAGGGCTGCTGCAAGGATACAGCACCACTGCTGTTGCGCACGCAATTCGTGCGCACAACAGCGTGTGGCTGGCCCCGTCACAGCATCTCACTGCTGCGACGGACGCCAGAAGGCACGTCAGTATGGGCGCACATAGTGCGCTTGTCTTAGGCAACCTTGACAAATTACATTTTGCCATCCCACTCCCACCCTTCCCACATATACACAGACACTAACCGACAAAAACAGAAACATTGAGACTTTGAAGGACACGGATGAACACACAGACCAATAAACCAGTACACAGAATTACATACCCAGGGACCACTATGCACAAATACAGAGAAACATACACCAACCAATACACACACACACACAGACCCATCCTCAAACAAATGCACACAGCAACATACACAGACCCATATAGAAATCAATACAGTCACACATAGAAACATTGAGAGAAGCCACTAGAGAAAAACACACACAAACCTACAGTCATGGCCGAAATTGTTGGCACACCAGACATTTTTCAAGAAAATCGAGTATTTCTCACAGAAAAGTATTGCAGTAACACATGTTTTGCTATACACCGGTTTATTCCCTGTGTGTGTATTGGAATAAAACCAAAAAAAAGGGAGGAAAAAAAGCAAATTGGACATAATGTCACACAAAACTCCAAAAATGGGCTGGACAGAATTCTTGGCACCCTTTCAAAATTGTGGATAAATAAGATTGTTTCAAGCATGTGATGCTCCTGTAAACTCACCTGGGGCAAGTAACAGGTGTGGGCAATATAAAAATCACACCTGAAAGCAGATAAAAAGTAGAGAAGTTCACTTAGTCTTTGCATTGTGTGTCTGTGTGTGCCACACTAAGCATGGACAACAGAAAGAGAAGAGAACTGTCCGAGGACTTGAGAACCAAAATTGTGGAACAATATCAACAATCTCAAGGTTACAAGTCCATCTCCAGAGATCTAGATTTGCCTTTGTCCACAGTGCGCAACATTATCAAGAAGTTTGCAACCCATGGCACTGTAGCTAATCTCTCTGTGGGTGGACGGAAGAGAAAAATTGATGAAAAGTTGCAACGCAGGATAGTCCGGATGGTGGATAAGCAGCCCCAAACAAGTTCCAAAGAAATTCAAGCTGTCCTGCAGGCTCAGGGAGCATCAGTGTCAGCGCGAACTATCCGCTATGAAATTAAATGCTATGGTAGGAGACCCAGGAGGACTCCACTGCTGACACAGAGACATAAAAAAGCAAGACTACAGTTTGGCAAAATGTACTTGAGTAAGCCAAAATCCTTCTGGGAAAACGTCTTGTGGACAGATGAGACCAAGATAGAGCTTTTTGGTAAAGCACATCATTCTACAGTTTACCAAAAACGGAATGAGGCCTACAAAGAAAAGAACACAGTACCTACAGTGAAATATGGTGGAGGTTCAATGATGTTTTGGGGTTGTGTTGCTGCTTCTGGCACTGGGCGCCTTGAATGTGTCATCATGAATTCTGAGGATTACCAAAGGATTTTGGGTCGCACTGTAGAGCCCAGTGTCAGAAAGCTGGGTTTGCGTCCGAGATCTTGGGTCTTCCAGCAGGACAATGACCCCAAACATATGTCAAAAGGCACCCAGAAATGAATGGCAACAAAGCGCTGGAGAGTTCTGAAGTGGACAGGAATGAGTCCAGATCTAAATCCCATTGAACACCTGTGGAGAGATCTTAAAATTGCTGTTGGGAAAGGCGTCCTTCCAATAAGAGAGACTTGGAGCAGTTTGCAAAGGAAGAGTGGTCCAAAATTCCGGGTGAGAGGTGTAAGAAGCTTATTGATGGTTATAGGAAGCGACTGATTTCAGTTATTTTTTCCAAAGGGTGTGCAACCAAATATTAAGTTAAGGGTGCCAAGAATTTTGTCCAGCCCATTTTTGGAATTTTGTGTGACATTATGTCCAATTTGCTGTTTTTCCTCCCTTTTTTTTGTTTTGTTCCAATACACACAAAAGGGAATAAACTTGTGTTACTGCAATACTTTTCTGTGAGAAATACTTGATTTTCTGAAAAAATGTCTGGGGTGCCAACAATTTTGGCCATGAATGTATACAGATAAATAGGTACAAAGAAACACAAAGACCCATACACACACAGAAATATAAACAGACCCATACATATCCCAATACACATAAATATACAAGAAAGAAAACAGTGAAGCGCCTTCAGAAAAAATGATTAAACGTACTCGCTACACATTGAACATGGAGGTTCTCCTAAAAACCTGAAAACAAGTATTATAGATAGTCAATGGAGCGCCAGCGAACTGGATGTACGGTTAGTCATTATACATGTCCAATCAACGTCTTTTAGTCCATTCAGAAGAAACCCCTACTCCAGATGAGAGAAATTTCTGCAGAAGAGAAAAAATATAATCGCGCAGTATATCGATCCACCATCAGAGGAAAATGCAACAGTTGTAGTCCTACTCACATTCTATTGAGCCCAACCTTGGCTCTAGGATGGATAGCAATTATGGGTCTTCAAAAGGATGTTCAGGTGCCCATAAACCCGCAACGGAGTTCTTCAAATACTTTCCCCTGCAGTGGATCAGAAGAAATACCAACGCACTATCTGGTGCAATACCGTTTAGATATAATGGTGAAGTTGGTACTTATATATGGTCACACTCACATGTTAATGAGCCGCATTGGCTCCAAGATGTCACATAGGAATATTAAGGTAATTCCAAAACCTCTTCTTAATCACGTTACAGGAAGCAGCAGTAGTTTTAAAATAAAATAAATTTATTAATACATAAAATATATTACCAGTATAAATATACACTGACCAATACACACACTCTCAAAAAAAAATGCACAAATAGAAATGTACACATACACAAGTAATATACACAGAACAGTACAGTCATACACAGACCAATACACCAGAAAAAGACACTGACAGTAGGGACATGGGCGGACTGACCCATCGGGCACTCGGGCACTGCCCGAGGGCCCACGGGTTGATAGGGGCCTGGTTTTGGTGCTGCACTCACTCAGTGGGCTCCGCGGTTGCCCCACAGCTCCGCACGGACCTCGGCTCGGACGGACTACTTGTTGTCGTCATCGCCATCTGTCAGGGGGGCCCAGCGGCGTGTGCCTCAGTGACTCTAATAGGAGCACGGCATGCTTTGTTGACACAACCCCCTCACATGATGCGCATGGGGCAAGCAGGCGCAGCGGACAGGGCACAAGTGGAAGGCTCAGTATGCCGGCCAGAAGACTCCAGCGGAGCCAGCGTCCTCTCCCCACTGTGAAGGAGACCCAGAGGAGTCGAGTCAGTTTTAAACAGTGTTTGGGTGAGTGACCTGCTAATTTGGGGGGGTTTGAATAAATTGCTATTTCGGGGGGAGGGAATGAATTGGTTTCCCGAGAGGGGGGAATAAACTGCTATTTCCCGGGGGGGGGGGGGTGAATGAATTGATGTTTCCCGAGGGGGGGGGGTGATTAAATTCATATTCCAGGGGGTGAATAAATTGCCATTTCCTGGGGGGGGATGAATGAATTTATGTTTCCCGAGGGGAGGGGTGATTAATTACAATGTAACAGAGGCATTTTGGGGACAATAAACCTTGTTGAGGGCTTAACCCTCATTAGTAATATCAGAAAACCACTTATTACAGGCAAGGTAAACTTTATTAAGAGACAATTATTCATAAGATCACAGGAACAAAGAGAGTGATATAGAATACAGTGCATGAAAAAAAAGTGTCTGCACACCGATATGAGGTCAGGTGCAATATTATTGGTTTTTCAGCAAATAATCTATTTTTAAGGCAATTTTATGGGCAGTTCACATTAATACCTTAAAAAGTCTCCCAGTCTACCTCAATGTGAACTGCCCATAAAATTGCCTTAAAAATTTATTATTTGCTGAAAACCCAATAATATTGCACCTGACCTCATATCAGTGTGCAGACACTTTTTTTTCATGCACTGTATTCTATATCACTCTTTTTGTTCCTGTGATCTTATGAATAATTGTCTCTTAATAAAGTTTACCTTGCCTGTAATAAGTGTTTATCTGATATTACTAATGAGGGTTAAGCCCTCAACAACAAGGTTTATTGTCCCAAATATGCTTCTGTTTGTTATATTGTATTTATTCACCCCGCCCCCATTATCAATTTATTCAAACCCTCCCCCCAGGATTATCAATTTATTATAAATTGATATTCCAGGGGGAGGGTTTGAATAAATTGATACTCGGGGGGGGGGGGTGGGATCAATTGACATTCCAGGGGGGTGTTGAATAAAATAATAGGGTGTTATCAGTACATTACTGTGAGTTTTATTGCTGTGGACCTCTGTGATACACTCATACACACTTCACATCACAGAGCTCCACAGCAATAAAACTCACAGTAATGGGCGGTGTGTATGAGTGTATCAGAGCTCCATAGTAATAAAACTCATGCTTAAACACACCGTCCATTACTGTGAGTTTTATTGCTGTGGAGCAATGTGATACACTCATACACACCGCACATCACAGAGCTCCACAGCAATAAAACTCACAGTAATGGGCGGTGTGTATAAGCATGAGTTTTATTGCTATGGAGCTCTGATACACTCATACACACCGCACATTACTGTGAGTTTTATTGCTGTGGATTCTGTGCCTGCTCATAGGCACTGCCTATTACGGTGAGAGGTTTTTGCGGTGGATACTGTGAATGCTTATATGCACTGCCCATTGCCATGAGAGTTTTATTGCTGTGGAGCTCTGTAATGTGCAGTGTGTACAAGTGTGTCAGTAATGTCCTGTATCTTTTAAACCTGAAAGGTTGATCAGCAGTTTCCCACAAATGCCACAGAGACCTTCTGTGCTGCGGCCGTAGCTGCCATGAGTGCTTGACGGCTACCGCAGCAGAGCAGTGGCGGTTTGTAAGTCTGGAGGGGCACAATGGATTCTCCAATTTGCTGGGGGCCTGAGTGCATTTTATTAACTCGTTAAAATTATTATTTTGAAAATTGTGTAAATAAATAAGTTCTTTAACACAACAATGTGCATGTAGGTTGTGCGTTGTATGGGTGGGGTTTGTATGGGTGTGGCCTTCTGCAGGCATGGCACAAGGGGCCCCATGAACTCCCATTGCCCGGGGGCCCCATTAGTCGTCAGTCCGCCCCGGAGTAGGGAAATATAACAGGTGTCGATCGTGCTAAAAACTGATATCAATTTTTGTATGCACTCTTCTCTAAACCCACTGTACAATATTTTGGAATACTGGAATAATCATCTAGAATTATATATAATTGGAATAATACATTGGAATCAATTGAATCAGTGCTCAAACAGGATACTTGTGTTAACTGCCCTTAATTATGTGCTTTGTGCCAGGATGAGGATTTAGACCTGATTGATGTAAAACGTACTGTTATGTCCTGTGACATATTTTCAAAGGTAGCTAGTGGTCTGTGCATTATTCACAAATTTTAATCAATGCAGTGAGTGTCTTAAAGTTGCTTTTTTTTGTTTTGCGGACGTCAGCACAAAGGTTAACACCAGCTCAGACATGCTAGGTTTAAACTGAACAGTATGTTCAGAGGCAAACCAGAAGACTACTGTGTTCTTCTAAGCAATTTACGTAAAACGTATCCCAGTAATAATCCCTAAAGAATACCATGCTTCCATGCAGATACTTGTCAGGGACTATGGTAACATACAGTATTATAGAAATCCTTTAAATGTGCAACAGATCTTAAAACTAGAAGATGCTATTCGTATAATGCTTGGGTGATATTCGAAAAGTAATTTCTACCAATACTTACTAGAATTTCAGTAATAAGCAAACCAGAAATGGATCATCTGTCGAATGCACAAATGGGCAGTGAGCAAATCTTTCATCAGTTAAATTGGTATTTTCTTGATGCTTAGGCATATGAATTTTCAGTATGTAGATCACAAGAAAAACGGATCCATAGGAAAAACACATGCATGCAATAGTTTGTACATAAATATATCCTGTCTGGCCATCCTCTCCTTGAAAAACTTCACTGGTGGAGATACCAGAGAAAGTCTCACCTCACGATTAAATGTGATCACATTTTGTTGACTACACTAAAGGCTTTAGGATCTCAATGAATATGTGTATCACTGAGTGAGTCGGACTATAAGGCTAGGGTCAGACGAGTGCGTTTTCTACTGACTGTGCGCTCGTACATTTTGACGGAGTAGTGGCCACACAGTCCGTTTTTGTGACTGACGATATTTTTGACAGATGGAGGGAAAATACCGTATTTTCTTGAGTATAAGACGACCGGGTGTATAAGACGACTCCCTAACTTTCCAATAAAAAAAAATAGATTTTGGGCTATACTCGTCATATTGTATTGTATATCCCGTATTGTATATCCCGCGTAGAAGACGACCCCCAATTTTTGGAGGATGTTTTTAAGTATAAAAAGTAGTCTTATACACCAGAAAACTGTAAATTTAAATGAAAAAAGATTTTGTCCGTCAAAAATGCTGGACGTATAAATGCAGTTGGTCTGACAACAATCCATCACTCACACACAAAGCTATGCGGACGTTGCGGACATGGCGCACTCTGCACGTCCAGTCTAGCAGTATTCCGTTCTTGTCTAACCTGCGTCCGTTTGCCACATCCGTCATGCGTCCGCACTTCTGTGCGGATGTACTTCGTGTGTGGGCTCCATTTAACACAATTGTATGCTATCACGGACGTACTTATGTGCGGTAACATGGTCATGAACACTGCGCTCGTCTGACACGAGCCTTAGAGTTACTATATAGCTTTGAGCGCATGTTCATAATCATTACATTGGCTCAAGCACTTGTGGGAATAGTCACACCATATGTAATAGATTACTGAATAGAACGTGTTCAATTACCATGAGATCATAATCCCAACGTTGTCTGGCATTGAATTCTGGTAGGCCAGACACCCCCTATTCTTTTCCCAGCAGCCCCCACAGTCATGGAATGAAGAGGAGAATGCCAAGTGCCAAGCATTCTTTTCTTGTGCCTCCACCATAACACCAGACCATAACAGAAAAAAGTGCACAACCACCTATATCTGTAGCGCTGGGTAGGTACCTTAGTGAATGCTGCTAATAGGTGAATGTGTTGACGGAGTCAATCCCCAAAACACACCGTCTAAGGATACAATTGGGAGGAAATAACACTCTAGAGCGCTAATAACCAGGGAGAGGATAAAGTGGATTTAAAAAATGTAACTTAATATAATGAAACAACAAAGTGGATTTAAAAAATGAAATTTAATATATGTGTATTTTATGTTTGTTATTTCATTATATTAAATTTCATTTTTTAAATCCACTTTTATCCTCTCCCTGGTTATTATGACCACCACTCTTTCAGCGCCAAAATATAGGCGCATCACCACTGTATCCAGACCACCCACAAAGATATCGGGAGGAAAGAAAGGCAAAACCCCTAAAGAGTTTGCCGAGGCACTTCATACTACAGCCGGTTACCAGGGCTCTAAACCAGGTGAGCAGGAATGTACATTTTGTGGACTATACAGTCCAATACAGGATGCATTAACATACTGCACTATGAGATTGTCTCTGTCACCATTTCTCCCTGAGGGACATCAAAATAGACTACCCAGAATAAAGGACGGCATCACTCCATAATAAGCTGACAGACTACGTTACCTATAGAGCCAACAGAAGGGCTCCACCTTTGTGAGTTGGATACCATATGCTTATTTTTGACACACTGGCTTGAACTGTCTGGGCAATACTGCACTATATTTTGTTGTCTGCTCTTTTTGAGATAAACGGATCCCAAAGACACCCGAACGTGGACAATTATACCTACAAGAGTTAAAGGTTCACCTGCTCATAAAATACATCACCGAGTACTCTTCACCACTATATATGGTGCTATGCACACTTTGGACTACTCCTATGCAACATTTATTATAGGCTTTAGCTGTCTTTTATATAGATCACCATATATGTGTTATATGTAATCCGGTTTCAAGAAATTTTCTACAAAGTGAGATCAATGACACTCACTGTTCTGTTTGTAGATAGACAACTATCCTACCTTATTAGGTACCCATTTGCACTTTAGAGTGTGTTTTTTCCTCCCAATAACACCAGACCATAGCTGGAAGTATGGATACAAGCATTTGCCTACTGGGACTACCTCTCCCAACATAATACAAGACTAAGGGGCAGAGTTCACGATTCATACACACTTACCAACTTCTGGAAACTACAGCAGACCTTTCTTTTAACATTGTATTATCCCCCTATTGTGCATGGACTCCTCCGCTTGTATGTTTTTACATTATTTTTTAGGTCACTACACTGCCATTCTGTTTTGTGGCTAGTTGTTTCCAGTTCTCTGGGGGCCCTCTCACTACACCTATGAGTACTTACGCCGATCTCAGTGTGCCACCATAGCTGTACCTACCTGAAGCTTTCACATTGATCTGGCCAAGTTCCTCTCATAGCAGTCTTATTCGCATATGATAATGTCACCAACATGCTAAAACCTTAGGAGTCCTTAGCGGTGAGCCATCATATGGTAGGCCACTTATGCTGCTGCCCATTCTTGGTGCTCTCATAACTTGTTTTTGTTCACTACTCCCCCAGCCACACACTGTGCTCAAGAATACGTTCCACATCATAATGTCATGTGGTCTGGGAGATAACTAATTACATTGACCACACTGCCATGGGGATAAAGATTGCCCACACCTACCTGCTTCACATCAGTAGTCATGAACAGTGATCCCTGAAGAGATCAGAGGCAAGTATAACATCTTCAACCGATGACATGTTATGACAATCACGGTCATGCTTCCAGCCCTGGAGACCACAGGAGGGATAAGTAATCCGGCGCTGAGCAGATCCGGGGTGGTTCTTTCCCTTGTCTGGCCCAGCAACACATTCCAATCCAGGACCTTTGCACAGTCTACCACTTACTCACCATTCACCTGTGGAGTCAGCCTTGCTATTTAAGGGAGTTACCCCCGTCATGCAGTGCTCTGGTGGAGTCACAGTGCCTGTTCTCAGGTCTGTCTACTGTTTCCATATCAGCTTTCAGATATTCATCCCTGCCTTGTTCCAGAAACACTCAGCCGTTCCTCGCACCAGTCTTGCTGCATCTCCACTGCCTGATCATGTTTACATCTGAGTGTTCTGCGGATCCCCCCCCCCGGTGGTCATACTCCTATGAGCCTCACCACTTGTGTCATCTTTATGTCCAGAATACACAGTCTGAACCGGTTTTGCCTGCCATGGATTCTTGTGCCAGAGTCTCCTGAAGCCAGTGTGCCCACCTTGCTTCAGAGACTTGTGTTAAAGGGACACTACCACTAACATAAACTGTAACTAGATTACTTGTTCGATACAAACAAAACCACCTTATAAAAACACATTATTGTGCATTATTCACGTGATGCAACATTTACCAAAATCTAATAGTGAGTTTTACTTTGTGGCTGTGCTGTATCATATATAGTATTTGAAAGTTAATTAGGTGGAGGAGGGAATGTTTAAATAAGGCAGCAGGGGGTGTATTGTGATTCAGGCTACACGAGATTAGAGCTGGCAGCTGAATGAGATGAGACTAAGCTTAAAATACTTCTTACCTACCCCAGTGATGTTCTCTGAAAACATACCACACATTACAATGATTTGAGTTGACTGCCTGACCGATTATATGGCCAAAGCCACCCAGTGAGGAGCACGTGATGGAAAGGTAATGTGGGGGAGGGGGCAGTTTACAAGTTTACAACAAAAAAAGATCACAAAATGCATGCACCCAGTGACACGGAGTGAAATATTTTCTTAATTAAACAAGACTAAAACAAAACATATGTAAGATATCAGCAACCTAAAATACACACAATAAGGACATTTCAGTTTTTGGTGCTAGTGGCCTTTTAACCTCGTTGGCGGTCTATTTATTGTGAAAATTCTTTGCTGAAAGCGGTCAGGTTTTTTTTGCCCCCCCCCTAGCGGCATCCCGAGTGTGGCTCGGGGTTAAATTCTTATCGGTAATCCCGAGCAACACTCGGGATGCCGCTAGATACATCACCTCTCCCTGCGCTCCCTCGAAGTCCCCAGCTGCCTCCTCCGGTGACCGTGACCTCATTACTTCCTGGTTTCCTCCTCGTGAGAAGGAATCCAGGAAGTAAAACGCCGCGATCGCCGGAGACTTCAGAGATCAGCGAGGGTGCGCAGGGAGAGGTGATGTATACAGCCCGAGTGTATCTTGGGGTTACCGCTCTCAGCGGTGAAATTTAACCCCAAGGCACACTCGGGAACACCGCCAGGGAGGTTAAGCTTGCCATAGAACTCTCTGCCTTTGTATGCTTTGTTATTCCAATAGACCTGTAGTTTACTTTTACTGGCTTCATCTTCCCTATCGCATAAACATAGAAGAAATCTGATCTAAATACAAGATCACTGCTAGTATTTAAAAACTTTGCCACAGAAACATTTAATATGCATACACTCTGCATGTTTATAAAACATCCCTCTTCTGTTGACAAGTATTTCTTTCATCATTCGCCATTTAAATGGTTTTATCACACAATGATACGGTCACGGGTCTAGCAAACCAAAGGGGGAGCTAAGGTACAAGCCCAGGATGCAGGGATACGCACGGGAGGCGAAGATGCGGTAAATAAACTTTTTATGTGAACATACTGGTTAGCACTAGTTTGGGCGAGGCAGGAATGGGGCTGACTATGGATGCTGCTGGGTAATGGAGAGAGGCAGGAGAGGAAAGGGGCTGATCAGGACAGGAAAGAGGCTGATCACAGGGCCAAGGCAGGAAGAGAGTAAGACACAGCTACAGAAGACACCGGATAGGCAGTACAGGAAAAGGACTGAAAACCAACGAGATACCGGGACGCTATAGACAGGAAAATGGTGGGCAGCAGAACACAGTGGGCAATGGAGCAGGGACACTGTGGGCAGCAGAACAGTGGAGGCGAGCTATTCAGAAGGGTCAATCAAAAAAACAAGGGGCAAGGGTAAATCCATAGGTCGGGGACAGACGGATAGCAAGCAGGGTCAGGAAGGAAAGCCAAGAGTCTGGTACACTGGAATCAGATAAGGAGTCAAGGGAGAGCTACAGTAGCTTCCTTGCAGACGGGCAGAACACTGAGCAATGCAGAAATATAGTGGTTCAGGGGTGGCTTCCTTTTCCAGTTTACTAATTAATAGCAATGGATTACACCTGAGAACTGGTCAGGCAGAGCAACTGCAGGAACGCTGCTGCCATCTCAGGTGCGGGCACGAGACCTTCTGTAATTCTTTGGTGGCATCTGGTAGGGGTCGTGACAGATATTTGGGAGGTGTAGGATCCATTGGAACACAAATTACTCTATCCCCCAAGTGCATTTGCTTGCATCGTGTAATGTTCAACAGATATTTAAGATGCTATTTGATATTGCATATAAATCAGGGTCATAAGGCACCGGATTTGAATTTGCAGTCAGACATATATGTACTAGTTTCTGTTATCCATGAGAAAGACTAGAGTGCGACATGGGTACAATACGACTGTTGTTCAGATGATACTGCAAAAGAAGTAATTGTAGAGAAAAGCAATAAAACATCTGCACAATGACTCAGTGCTTTAGAAATGTCATCACGACTGAAAATATCAAAATCCAAGCAACACTTGTTTTTGTTGAATTCAGAGGATATTTCATTTGGATAAGATATATGAGAGGAACCTGGAATGAGCTCATAAAGTCTGTTCTAAAGCTGAACAATACAGATCGGGCTCCTGTTATCGAAACGGAAAGGTCACTGGTATTTATAAAAGTCACAGTGTGGATCAAATGCAATCTGTTAGCAGAATGCACTCTAGGGACACATTTTTAGAGCTTCTCATAATTGCTTACATTAAGCAGTCTGTCTTGAGAACGTGGGAATAACAATCTGCACACGTGCATTTTATTTAAAGGGTCTTGTTTGTTGGAGTTTAGCGTAGAGTATTGCTTCTAAAAGTCATGTGATCACTGGAATTTTTTTTTATATAGATTAAAATTGGTAAATAGACCATCCATTATATATTGCGTGCTCCTTTTGCATCTTAAATGCCAAACATGCAAGACATGGTCAACTATAGCATGCCTGTTGTCGCAAAAAAACAGAAAACAGCGCTGACATCGGCTATGATTCTCATTGTTATATTTTTCAGTGTTTCAACAGCAAAAAAAAATAATACAATTGCAGCCTTTTTCACTAGAGGTTTTTGATTTTAAAAATGTTTTTATTCTAAAATTATTTGGTAGACGCAGTTGCGGAGCACAGGATTTTTGTCTTCATAGGTTTAAAGAGGACATGACGAAAAAGTTTAAGAACCACTGACATATTGCAAAGATGCCTGAAGTTGAAGCATAGTCATAGAGAGACAATCCTTGATCAGAATTATGTCTGTATAATCGACCCCTCCCCTTTCTCTATAATCTTGTATGTTGGGAGACCATGGATTTCCATTTACAGGTGATAAGACCTCTCGCCACCAAGATCATGAGAATGCCATAGATATATTGTATGTTTGAGGTGAAAATGGCGAGCGTGAGTAAAGGAAGGTTTCAGGGGTGAAGGTGTCAGGACTCATCCAGTCCGGTGTGGCTCTTCCCACTATTGCTCATTCCAGGGCTAGATTGTGGGAGGGTTCCATGGTTTGGGCTGTAGGCCTGCGGCAGATCAAAAGGGAAGAATGCGTGACAGGCGTGGCGCTTTTGCATCCGTAGCGCAGGCAGTCATTGCGGCGGCACCACCATCGGCTGACATTCCATCCCTCATTCTTGCTGATTTTAACATCCCTGTTGACTAGCCACTTAGCTCAGCTGCCTCATGATTTCTTTCCATTACGTCCTCGTTTGGCCTCACTCAATGGCCCGATTCCCCACGCACACAGCTGGCAATACTCAGGATCTCATCTTCTCCTACTCGTATCCTATCTCCAATCTCACAATTACACCTCTCATGCTTGCTGACAATCATCTTCTGATTGATGAACTCCGTTTTCTCCCCATGGTCCTCCATCTGAACCCAAACTTTAGAAAGACACTCAGAAATATCCACTTGCTTTGTCATGGACCTAACCGCCGGCACCATAGGAAAGGCAAGTCCGGTGCTGCTCCACCCTTGGAACCCTAATAGCACTCTTCCTGACATGCTTTGCTCAGCCCTGGTTTCCCCACAGCATTGCCGAACATACAGGTGCTCACAATTAGTGGCCTAATGTTTTCCAACTAAAGGGTGGAACGCCCATAGTGCTTTGTTTTTGCTTTTGCTGTTCTTTCAGTGTTCTGTTCACCAAGCAAGCTGCAATAAGCCTATATTCTGCATCCTGATCACCGGACACTTGGATTTGCCTCTGGAACCTGCCTATAGGATTACCCCTCTGATACCACATATGAATAACCCTACTGCTGAATCTATTGTTTGCCAAACCCCTGCTTGATTACTTGACCACACTTCGCCAAAATATTTTGCTAGAGATACTACTGCTGAACCCCTGCTTTATGCCCCGAAGACCCGTTCCTTATTTTGAAATAAGGGTTAAAAATAAAAACGAAAAATTCTTTCAAATATCGTGCCTAGGAGGTCCCCATAACCTGCCCGTGAAGTGGCGGATTTGTAGGATGTATAGAAACATATAAAAACAATGTCCGGGTCCGGGTAGTGCCTTGGGGGACAGGAAACCAGGACAAAAAGTTTAAAAAAAGACGTTTTTAACCCCTTCACTGCTGACGACGTGTGGGACACGTCCTCAGTTACTCCCGCTGTATGCTGAGGACGTGTCCCACACGTCATCAGCTTTGCGGGACCCCCGGCAGAGATACTCACCTCTCTGCCCGGGGTCCCGCGGCATTCTGAATTCAGCGTCCTCAGACGCTGAAGTCAAGCTCCTCCCGACGTAAATGACGTCATCGCGCAATGCCGGGATATCGCCTGGAAGAGAGGGGGGGGATCTGTTCGGATCCCTCTCCCTCCCGATCGGGAGGTCCCACATAAAAAAGCCAGGCACCACTTAAAAGGGAAGAGTCTCCCCTTTTAAGCGGTGCCTGGCTTTAAGGCTAAGGTCAGACTAACGCAGTATTAACGTGCGTTTAGCCGCACTAAATCACGGCCACGCTAGCAGCAAATTACGTCCAATGCCGGGCAGCATACGAAGAACGGTGTGGCCACGCAACACAAGTGGCAAACGAACGTCAAACCGCTAGTACTGACGTACAGAGTGCGCTGCGTCCGCTAGCGCCATGTGTGCGTGATTAGGAGACGTCAGACGCTGCTAATGTCCGGCCAACATCACATCCAGACGCAAAAAGTGTTTTATTCATAACCGTACAAAATCACAGACGAAAATGCGCATCGTATGACCGCTATCGGGTATTCCGTGAAAAAATGCATCCATTCGTTCGAACGCACTTTTTCACGGAAAACATGAAAAAATGCGTTCGGCGCCGAAGTGCGACCCGGTGCCTAAGTGCGACCTAGCTCCGGTGGGGGCCGCCATCTTGGATGGCGGCTCCACCCCGGGTCCCCCCTCACTGCCTGACGTCCTCACGCATAGCGTGAGGACGTCAGATAGCCGGGGAACTGTCGAGTATATTACAGAAAGGAAAAATTAAAATGGATGCCTGTAGCCATTTTGTTTTTAAAGACACTCTTTTCTTTAAATTTTCTCTAGGTTTAGAAATGAACGAGATTTTTTTTTTTACAGAGTTCATTCCTGGGTGAAGTTTTTTATATTTTTTTTAGAAGTGCCAGACATGAAGGAACCTAGAATGTTTTTGTGTGATAATGCTAGAGTTAAGTGCTAAGACGTGTCGTAATTAAATTTATTGGTCTGTCTTAAGTTTTTAAAACAAAAGATATTTTGTCTTTTGGGTATAGGAATAAGAGCTAATATTTCTGTAATATATGTTTATAATCAAGGTATATTTTATTATATTTACAGTAGGAAATATGTATACTCCAATAAATATTGTAGAAAGTATATAATTGGTAAATAATAAAAATTACTAAAGAATAGATTCTGTTGAGTTAACCAGAAAAGAATTCAGCTGATAGTAAGTAATTTCAAAAGGGAGTGAGGATATAAATTAGATATGATAGATAGAGACACAGTGTTTATAGTGACTGAGAGAGAGTCTTTGTTAAGTCAGATTGAACTTTGACCCGAGATAAGAATATTAAAAAGAAATGGTGGAATTAAGAAGTGCAATACTGCCCTCTAGAGGATAGTAAATATTTTATTTGATATACCAATAATATTGCCAGTGACGTCAAATTGACTATAATAAGCGGCAATGTTGGTTGCAAATCAGTCCGAGATTCCAGCATTCAGACGCACACCGCAATGCATTCAGACGTCCAGTACACATGACACTCAGATTCCGAGAGTCCGAGATGCTCAGTCCGAGATTCCAGCATTCAGAGACTCACACCGAAATGACCCTCTGAGAGTCCAAGATTCCAACACTCAGACTCACACCACGATTCAGGCAGATCCCAGGACATGAGGCAATCAAGATTCTCCCCAAATCTCTGATGCTCACCAAATCTCTAACTCACATGCATTGATTATCTGATATCGATAATCTTCACACATTCCAAAAATATTACATCAGGAATTCCAAGGCAGACTTATCAAAATCCAAATTGGACAGGTAATATATGAAATTAAGGAATTAATGTAATTATATATATTTGGAGATATTCTTGCAACGTAGACTGAGATTTCTCAGATACTGGGTAACTCCAAAAATTCTAAGTATTTCTATTCTGCAGATAGAAATATGAAGAAGTGGATATAAGGATTTATTCCTAAAAGAAATGTTGTAAGATTGATACCAATATATATTGAATTTGGAAATTACTGTGATTATAATTAATAAGCAAAGAATTATATAACTACAAAATAAAAAGCAAAAGATTAGAAGTTTAATTCTCGAGATTAGGGGAGGATTCACTAAATAAGTTTTTATTACTTAATAAATTAGCTCATCTTTTGTTGATCCATGTAGCATAGAGAGGAATATATATATCTATAAGAGCTGGCTGGTTAAACAGTGTTTGCTGGGAAATGCATGTTGTATTAAGCAGAAATGTTTATTAACCATTTGTGTATTAGTTACTAACTGATAAGGTAAATGATATTAATCATATATGCAGTTACTAACAGGAGATACATATATTGTGAAGCTAGTTTTTATATGCTGATGGATTGTGGTTTATAAATCTTTGTCTATGATATGAGATTTGAAACTTTTTTGTATACATAATAAATATATATATATTTTTATCCGATTATTGATTATTGCATTTTTCAAAGCAAAGCACAGACAATTAAAAGAATTCAGGAGAATTTCTAAGAAATATAAATGATTGATATTTGTGTCTCGTATGGATTTCTTATGAAGTAATAATCCCTGATATATTGGAGGCAACTGCCGAGATAGGTCCAGTAAGTCCAATATAGACATATTGGAGGCTTGGCTGATAAGTCCAATATATAACGTGTTGTATTTACGTGCAGAGATTATATCCGACAGAACCCATAGCTGCCCAGAATCCCGTAAATTAGTCTTACGTCAGTAGTGGGAAAATTAATGGAAACCATGTTAAAGGAAAGGATTGTTGAACATCTAAAAACACATAGATTACAGGATCAGAAACAACATGGGTTTACGTGATTTTTTTGATTGGGTAACAAAAATAATAATAGACACAGGTGGTGCAGTAGACATTGCTTATTTAGATTTCAGTAAGGCTTTTGATACTGTTCCGCATAGAAGGCTTATCAATAAATTGCAATCTTTGAGCTTGGATTCCAATATTGTTGAATGGATTAGGCAGTGACTGAGTGACAGGCAACAGAGGGTTGTGGTAAATGGAGTTTATTCGGGGCAAGGTCTTGTTACCAGTGGGGTACCTCAGGGGTCAGTACTTGGACCCATTCTATTTAATATTTTTATTAGTGATATTGCAGAAGGTATTAATGGAAAAGTATGTCTTTTTGCTGATGACACAAAGATTTGCAACAGGGTTGACGTTCCTGGAGGGATCAGCCAAATGACAAATGATTTAGGTAAACTAAAAAAATGGTCGGAGTTGTGGCAATTGAGTTTTAATGTGGATAAGTGCAAGATAATGCACCTGGGACATAAAAACCCAAGGGCTGAATATAGAATATTTGATACAGTCCTAACCTCAAAATCTGAGGAAAGGGATTTAGGGGTTATTATTTCAGAGGATCTAAGGGTAAGTAGTCAATGTAATGGAGCAGCAGGAAATGCTAGCAGAATGCTTGGTTGTGTAGGGAGAGGTATTAGCAGTAGGAAAAGGGAAGTGCTCATGTCACTGTACAGAGCACTGGTGAGACCTCACTTGGAGTACTGTGTGCAGTACTGGAGACCGTATCTCCAGAAGGATATAGACATCTTAGAGTTCAGAGACGGGCTACTAAAATGGTGTACGGCTTGAAGGAGAAAAGTTACCAGGAAAGGCTTAATGATCTTAACATGTACAGCTTGGAAAAAAGACGAGACAGAGGAGATATGATAGAAACATTTAAATACGTAAAAAGGGAATCCACAAGGTACAGGAAGGGAGTATATTTAAAAGGAAACAAAGTAGCAAAACAAGAGGACATAGTCTTAGATTAGAGGGGCAAAGGTTTAAAAGTAACACCAGGAAGCATTATTTTACTGAGAGGGTGGTAGAGGCCAAAACAGTAATTGAATTTAAGCAGGCATGGGATAGGCATAAGGCTATCCTAGACAAAAGATAAATCCAGGTAAAGTATCCATGTAATTGGGCAGACTAGATTCTTATCTGCCGACATTTTTTTATGTTTCTATAATCCCCTGGTGGAGATAGGGGGTTCATTTGAACCCCGATATCTCCAGAACCGTGGCAGCTAGGGGGTCATGGAGGGTGTCAATCGAAAGGCCTGAGCATGGCCTTTCGAATTATACCCAACATGACCAGGTATAAAGTAAGAAAATAAAAATAAAAAAACATGTATTTTTTTGTGTTATTTTTATTAATGCAGCAATATTGTTCACATTTCAATTATAATGTGAACAATGATGCTGCACTAGTGATTTTTTTCTATGGTGTGCGTTTGCTAAAAATCACATAATTCCCCCCCAAAAATTTAATAAGTCCCCATTTCTAATTTTTTTACAAGCGCACCCCATAGAAAATATAACCGCAAATGTTCATGTGATAAAGGGTGGAAAAAAACACTTTACACGCTGCAGATGATTAAAAATTCAAGTTTTATTGCATTTTTTGTTATAATATACAGGCAAAACATGACTTATACATATAAAAATTATATATTATGAATCTGCCGAGTCTGCCGGAAAGAACGATATAGAATATGTCTGGGTCGTATAATAAAATGTGGCTTCAAATCGCATTTAAACCTGAGCGAAAGCGGTAAAAATTTGCTCAGAACACAGCGGTGAAATGCCTCAGCAGTGAAAGGGTGAAACAGTGAGTTTTCCATAAAATAAGGGTTAAAAATAAAAACGAAAAATTCCTTCAAATATCGTGCCTAGGAGGTCCCCATAACCTGCCCGTGAAGTGGCGGATTTGTAGGATGTATGAAAACATCGCCATCACAGACCCACACACGACACCTGACACTCCCAGTCTGCATACAATGTATCAAATTCATGAGACCGGACTAATTAGAAGCACATGTTATTTCCAAACACTAATTAAACACCTGTTGTTTACGCTGTTTGAGAGCATAGGTCATTTAGAGGTGAGAATCTTTGCACCTAAACATTAGTTTTTAATTCAATATCTAATAAATCGTTGCTTATAATATTGTGCAGTAAAGAGTCTCTTTATTTCTAGATTTTTTTGTATTTTTTTTAAGCATTTTTTATACTTTTTTCAATTATTTTTTTTCCGAACTCGAACCGAACACGCCAAAAAGTTTGAAGTTCGCGAACTTGCCAAAGGCCAAAGTTCGAAGTTTGCGAACGGCCAAAGTTCGAATCGAACTCCGAACTGATCGGACCGAACAGCTCATCCCTACCCCCAAGACCATATTTGTTGTGGACTTATAATATTCAGTTACCCCAGTTCTCTAGTTTGTGTTTCATCCCTTCCGTATACCCATTTTTTCTTCTAGCCCTTCTAGTTTGTTATTCATTCTTATTCCGGTCACGTCCATCTAGCTCTTACTCAGCCCCTTTCTGGTCAGTTCTCTGTGTCTATTCACTTTCTCCCTTACCTCTGAGTTTATTACTCCGCCGCTTTCCTGCTTTGCCTCTTTATCTCTATCCTCTTGTGTTTTAGTGTATCCAGTACCTATTCTATTTCCTGTCTCGCCAGCCACCTCTCATACTAACGTTATCTCATATTGTTTTTGTTTCATTCCTTCTGTGCGTCGGGAATTAAACCTTTTCCATTTATACCACAAAATTCATGTATACTCCTTCTATTCACCGCATATTGGGCTCGTCTCTGTGCCCCCATATGCTGAACCGTGACACTCTTGATCCACAGAAATTCTCGGACGATATATATCTACCAAGAGAGAAAAAATGGGATATAGATCTACAGGGGACATATATATCCGTATATATATCTACCACTCCCATCTGTCTTATTGCTCTCTTGTCCTAATAAAGCCACTACGACTCGACTCTACTCTCCATCCTCGATAAGTTAGTACCATCAAAACCCGGGTGAATGAGGAGACCTGCAAACCTGGCACAACAAATTGACCCAGCATCTCCAATGATGTTCTAGAACTGCTGAACGCTATTGGAGAAAGACCTGCTTCCACTCAGACTTTCTGCACTATAAATGTATGCTCCGGTCCTACAGCTTTGACCTCCTTCTAGCCCAGCAGTCGTATTATACGGCTCATATTATACTCGCTCCTTATTGGCCTCCCCAATGCCTGGATTGTTCCTTCGCAATCTAATGAATGCACATGCCTGGGTTATTTTTTGCACCAGATGCACCTCACGTACCCCCCCCTCTATTGGCTTACTGTACGTTTCAGGATACAGTTTAAAATACTAATGCTCATGTTCAGATTGCTTAACTCAACCCCCCCTTACATGTCTTCGTTACTCCGCAAGCAAATCCTGTCTAGACAGCTCCAGTTGGCGGGCGACTACCTATCCTATGTCTACAACTGCACAGCCAACTCTCGACTCGAAGACTTCTCAAGGGCAGCTCCGGTGCTGTGGAATGACTTGCCTCACCCTATCAAACTCTCCCCTAATCTTCAGGCCTTCAAGAAATCCCTCAAAACCCATCTATTCAGATTAGCGTACCACATCACTGATGCAACTCATCCCCCTGCTCACCTACTCACACATGATGGAAACCACTTCCATTGCCCCACCATTCGAGAAACATTGGCCTTAATGATCCTGACATTCAGTAAAACCCCCCTTCTTCAAACCAAATCTCTCTAGACTGTAAACTCCCATGAGCAGGGCCCTCTACACCTCTTGTTTCCATCTTCTGTCAATCTATCTGTATCTTGTTCCCTTTGGTTATTGTAAAACACTGCAGAAACTGTTGGCGCAATATAAATGATGATGATGATGTTACAATAATTTATAGACCAGCAATTCAGCTGAGCATTTCGTCCGGGACAACCATGGCTCTCAGAGTGGCAAACAAAGGCCCAGGAGACTCTGTTGATCTCCTTCTTTGCATCTGTTGACAGAAGTATCATGGGCGCAGAAGATCATTTGGCCCAATGTATCATATTCAGTGTACGAATGGTACCATCTATAGCCTTTAGGGCAGTGTTTCCCAAACCTGTCCTCAGGGCCCTCTGCCTCGCCAGGTTTGACAGATATCTGAAGCTCAGCACAGGTGATATGATTTGCTGCTCAGTGATTGCAGGATTCAGTCTTCTTTTCCCCCAAGTTGATCTGCAAAATCTGGCCTGGTTGAGGGTCCCGAGGAGAGGTTTGGGAAACCCTGATTTAGGGGAATTAAACAGTGTTGCACAAGCATGGAAGCGAAAATCTTTAGATCTGTACTGAGCAGTGATTTGGGTCTAGAACTCAAACAGGACTGTGGGTCCTTACCTGCCTTGGGGATCAACTCCATCATCGCCGAAAGAGAATGGGGGTGCAGTTAATGACTGTTGAGTAGCATACTGAATGTACAGACCACATGAGGACCTAAGATACTCCCAAAACGCTTGTATTAATGCGCCAGGAGGTCATCTTGTCCCGGAGCCTTGCTGTTCTTTTGGTTGTTTGATAGCTGCAAAGATCTCTTCTGCTGTAATCGGCAGGTGGAGCAAAGCACACTGAGGCACGTGTGGCATCCTAGATGCCAGTTATGGCTCCGGAGAGGGTGTTGATGGAGAATCAGAGGCATCTGTGATGTTGTAGGGAGGAGTAGTATTGCCAGAAGTCGTCCACTAACTGAAAGAGTCAGGCTTGAGGGCACCAAAAGAGGTTTGTATCTTTGAGACATAGGCCCGCATCCGGCATGGTTTCAGATGTCTTGCTAAAAGACAACCAGGCTTATCCTCTCTGTAAGCAAAGAAGCAATAGTCTGCAATACCGCCCACTGTAGCTTTACGTTTTGGATGTTGGCCAATTGCATTTGATGGTGCAATAGTTGAGTGTAAGTACCCTGTCTCCAGTAGGGTTTGTTCCAGTTATTCAAAACTACGTAACCATTCATGGACCTTGGCAATTCAGTCTTTCGTTTGATTAGAGGTTATGGCAATCTACTTGCCACGTATCGCTGCCTTGTGGGATTCCCACATTATGGGGATGGGGGACGTCTGTGGTCACATTTTCATCAAAAAAGGCCTGCAACTTCCACCTAACTCCCGTTTCGGCCCCTCATTTTTGATGAATTTCTGGCTGATGTCCTCCCCCACCCTTTATTGATTTATCTGGATGGTATATAATGCTTCGCCACCCCCCCCAAACACTCTTTTGCGGACTTAATTTTTCATATCCAGAATGTGGTGTTACGTGGCGGTCGGTCGTCTGGCCTCCGTTTTTTTAAATTTTATTTTTGGGGGTGTGGGACCTTGGGTTTTTCTGGGTGAGCCATTGGAGGGGGTACTATGGCTCTGACCGCTTTCTCTGGCCCCAGCTCCCCTGGTCCTGTGGCCTCTTACGTGGCCTACAGTTCCCCACTGGGTTCTTGGAGCGAGCTGGGAATGCTGCTCCTCCCCAGGCAGTCCCCCACCCTTTCGCTTGTTTTCTTTTGCCTGCCCAGATACCCCAACCGCTGATTACCTGCAGATGCGAACACCTCCCTGGTACTGCTATCCCATGTTTGTTTGAGTGTCCTTCCCCCTTATATTTGTTAACTTTGAAGACCCTTGCTGTCTATTCGTATTATTTTTTTTTATCTTTTGTCTGTACTGCAGTCTGCGGTTAACAAAACCCAAAACGGCTGGGTAAAGCTGCAAAAAATTGAAAAATTCGGACTTTACCCAGGAAATCTTAGGACTAACCATCAGCCCTTGGGTAACAGTCTGGAAGCGCTGAAAAATTAGCACTTTGCCCAGATGATCTGCAGACCTTGTGTGGTTAAACCCAAATTTTGTTATCATTCAGATAAAAGTCTGTAGCTTCACCCGGCTAATCTGAGGGCTATCCACAGCTTCACTTGGGTAATCTGCAGAGTATCCAACCCCGCTTGGGTAAAAGTGAATTTATCTATGGATATTATCAATGAAAATGGCAAAAGACAAAATGTATTAAGGATATTATGAATATACAGAGTGACAGGATATGCTTCTTATATGAATGTTAAAGAGCTACATGATCTTTACTATGTGTCACATGTGCTTATATATCATTTATAAAACATAACCATCAGGTTACTCTTTATGTAATATCTTGATCTTCATAAATTAATTTTCAGACAATTATTGCACAGCGTTACAGGACATTTAGTGTGATATGTGACTGGATACAATTTGGTTAAAAATAACAAAAAAACACAGTTTTGTTATCAGTCAGATAACAGTTTGCAGCTTTATCTGGTGTAATGAAAATCAATTTAAAATAAAGGTAATATCAGCCGATGGCATGAGAAATTGAGTAGTGACGACACAAACACAGAGATGGGTATAAAGGATTTACTTAAAAATAAATAGGATAAACAGAATGAGAAAACATTAAAATATTATTAAACTAAACCCTGGACACTGCAATAACACAAATACTCAGCATAGGTACAGTGATATACAAAGAGATCAACAAGAGCAACATTCATTTACCAAATCCAGGAAAATACAGCACATGGCAGCCATGTGCTCTCTGGTCCAAACCAAATCACAAAGAGGCTGATCTCTTCCAGAAACTCCAGGTTGAATCAAAACAGGGTTGGACTAGAGTCTTGCCCCCCCCCCACCAACAATGTATACACCTTTATCCCAGTGGGAGTCACCTTGAGGTAAACTCTAGAGTAGGCTGGCTTAATGATGTCAGCTAGCCACACAGGGCAACAAGCCTCACACTGCCTCTAGTGTTCCCTCTTTGATATAACACTCGATTTATGACTCAATTCATTCACGATCACCACAATCCACCCTTTGACTTATGTCATAAATCAATCATCTATTAGATACCTCCCCATTTTACCTATTGTGAGTTCCCCTCCTTTTAAACACCCTCAACTATTGCAACATCCAGAATTGGAAAAACACAGTATTTTCATACATAAACACATAATACGTTTTACCGAATAACATGGTCACAAATGACCTCCTAAAGTAGGACACACCAAATTGTTGACCAGTGACAAACCTGTAAAACACAAACACACCATTGCATTCAGGGAATTCAGTAATGCCTCATTTGGGGAAATATTTCCAATATGCTTTTTCTTGTACCCCTCCCACCCCCATAATGTTCCTAACAGAGACAGTGCACGAATTTGCTCATTTGAGAACTCTTTTAAGCCATAGGCTTTAGGGTGATAGTCTTTTGTCTGCTGTTCATTGTACGACTCAGGGGCAGTGTCAATATAGTCCATTTGTATGGGCTGCTGGCTTGCTTTGCTGCATGTTGTCATCTTTGTATCACCAGGAGCAGTCTCCTTTGCATGGTAGTGATTGGCATCTCTCCTTGCACTTAAATTATTCTTATGCCCATTGCCAGTTCTTTGTTCACTGCAGTCATTTTGAGCTTTATTGGTCACAGGTCACCTCTCCACATTGTCTTTTACACAAGCATTCACGTTGCTTGACATGAACAAAGTGTTTATTTGATCTTTGTGCGGCACAATCTTCTTGGCCTTTATTGCTCAGGTGCCACTTCTCCACATAAGCGCAGGTGGAGCAGGCTTTCTGTTTGCTTTTCTCAATTAAAAGAATAGTCTTTTAGGTGGGCAATCACAAGCCCTGTCAGAATAAAGTCTCTCTCACAGTTCCTCTGTATCTGGTCACTTTGTCTTTCTTTCAGACTAGTAGCCTTAACTGGACTTTGGCAGCTCTCCATGCTCTGGAGAATAGTCCCATGGGTAAGACTGGTTTTTGCTTTTGTCTGTTCTGGGACAGGTTCTGAGATAAAATCCTTGATTTTGGCATGCTTGTCTGTGGCGGCTTTGTTTGGCAAATTGTAATCCTTTGGATTTACATGTACAGTTTGTTCTCCCAGGCAAAGGAAACTTGTTTGCGTTTTTACCTTTTCCAGTCTCTCTGGGAGTCGGTTTTGCATCAGGCTACCCAGCATGGTGGACGAATGAACCACAGGTGTTACAATTTTCACTAACACTGTTCGCACTGTCTCTAACCAAATTCCCATTTCCCAAAAGCAGTTCTGGAGGCACAGTAACATATGTTACACTTTTGGCGACTACCTTGGTGTCTGAAGCCACTTTCGCTGGGGCTGCATCTGTGCACCCTGCACCCAGAGGCTTCGCCATTCTTCCATCCACACTCACAAATGCTCTGTTCCCCCATTCCTTGCATTCACGGGAATCAGGACCCCTAGAAGGTGATGGCGGGGCTCTCCACCAGCTGCTCTTTTCATAAAGGGGTACAGGGTGTCTGGGATAACAGGAGTTGGACCAGGGCTGTATCAGGGATACCCTTTCCGTACATGTTCGGTTTCTATTTCATCTCTTAATTAGCTCTGCTGTGGGAATGCCATCAATTTCATTCTTACACGCACCTGCTCTTATCAATTTATGCCATACTTGCCGTCTAGACATTTGCACTTTATATTTCCTACATTCACTCCTGGCTTCCTTCTCAATCAAGTCAGTTTTACACACTTTGTTTGGGGTATTCAACTCTAACATCTCAGCCAACAAGGACGTCAGTTGGTGAATTTTTTCAGTTTTAAGCAATGAAAAAAATGGAAGCTTTAATTTCCACTGACACACATCTTTACAATCGTTTTCTCATGCAAGCAGTGAAATCTTCCATATCAGGTCCCTCCCAGTTATTTGCATTCAATCCAGCCACACATCCCATAATGCGAACCCTGTGAATGACATCTTCCATTGTAATACAGGGGGATGTGGACTCTAAATCTGCATGTAAAGGAAACACATTTATCAAAGCCTCTCTGATGAAATCCAAAGAGAAATTAACTCTCCCAGAGCTATCTCTCCTTAAGGCATTTCTGACTTGGGGATGTAAAGTTATTTGTCCCATACACACAACTTCTGATGCATTTAAAAACACACAATCAGTTCCATTATCAAAAATTCTTAAAATCCACTCAGCCAACATTTCACCCTCATTTTGCTTATAACGCTTAACAAGATCATTTAATTCAGTCATTGTGAAAGATCTAAACACCTCTTTCACAGTATGCGCATCTTCATGCAGACCATTCAGTCCAACACAATCCTTGCTCAATTTAACAGTCTGGGCATTCACTGTACAATTCAATTGCCTTATCAGTGCCCTTAATTAGTGATAAGCCGAACTCCATGCAAGTCAATGGGACTCAAAAGTTCGATTTTTAGATTGCCCTCCAAGATATTTGCCTTTAAAGGTGTATGGGGGTCCTGGTAGTTCCCTGGGGGACAGGAAACAAGGACAAAAAGTAAAATAAAAGTTTTTAGAGGAGTTTTCCATGAAATAAGGGTTAAAAATTGTTCTGCCCTCACAGTGTGTCTGAGGTACAAAGCTTGGCAGACAGCTAACATAATAAAAATCTGGAAGCAGGATTGAAGAAAAGTCTTTACTGAACTTTATTTGTATCTTTACTTTTCAGATCTTTAAACTTTGTAAAACTGTGGAAAATACGGAATTATGGCAATATATTAGTCTAGGAATGCAAATCTACACAAATAAGTGACAGGCATGCTACCTAGATGTAAATTACTGGCTAACAGAAGTTTAACTTAATGTGAAGACAATTAAACACTACTAAACTAATCTAACAGTGCTTTGAGTTGCTAAAAATATATACATAACTAAAAACATGAAGGTTCTACTTACAGACTTATAAGCAGAAGGCCTGTGTAACAGAACTGTGGAGCTTGCTTTCTGCTTGACTCACTGGTAGCTATGCTGGTTGAATCTGGCTCTACCAGGAAGTAACTGTACTGCATGGCATCAGTAATGGCCGCTCAATTAAAGAAACAGTACTCTAATAAACGAAATGCTTAGAAATTTGTGAGTGACAGAACACTCCCCACTTTGGATAATAACATTATGCAACTATGTATCCTTTTTGAGAAGTAAGACAACTTCAGAAACAGGCCTAAAATAAACTTTTGGAGTACCTTCCTTCATGACTTTAATTTCTACCTTTCTAACTTTGTTGTCAACACTAGGTACAACTTTGATAATAAGTCCAACAGGCCATTCATTTCTATGAACTTGAGTGTCTTTCAGTAAGACAACGTCTCCGACTTGTAAGTTAGGCTTGTCAGCTTGCCATTTCCTGCGTGGCTGGAGCGTCACTAAATATTCCTGTCTCCATCGTCTCCAGAATGTGTCTGCAAGACTCTGCACTTGCTTCCACTGCTTGGCATGAAGATCTTTGAGTTCAAAATCTCCAGGAGGTGCCGTTGTTGTTTTGACTTTCAGAGTCAGAAGCATCGCGGGTGTCAATACTTCTGGCATTTCAGGATCTGTGGATACTGGAACTAAAGGTCGAGCGTTCATGATGGCCATGACTTCAGCCATGAGTGTGGTCAGGACTTCATGTGTAAGACGTGTAGAGGTAGCTTTTAGAAGCAAGGCATCTAGAATACGACGAGCGACTCCGATCATCCTTTCCCAAGCTCCTCCCATATGTGATGCATGCGGAGGATTAAAGGTCCAAATACATCCTTGTTCTTGAAGGTAAGTATCCATCTCAGAGCCTTCCGTGTTAATCTTCAGTTCCTTGCAAGCTCCTACAAAGTTCGTACCACAGTCAGAGCGAAGTTGCTTTACGGGTCCTCGGATAGAAATAAATCTTCTCAGGGCATTGATGAAGCTTGACGTAGACAAGGACTCAATCACTTCTATGTGTGCTGCTCTAGTGCTCATACAAGAAAACAGAACGGCCCAACGCTTACTCCCTGTGCTGTGTCCTCTGGTCCGACGAAAGGAGACGTTCCAAGGACCAAAGACATCGAATCCAACATGCGTGAATGGTGGTTCCGAAGTAAGTCTATCTATGGGTAAGTCTGACATCTTTTGTTCTTCAAGTTTTCCTCTAATTTTTCTACAAATTACACATTTATGAATTACATTGGAGATTAGTCGTTTACCTCCTATAATCCAGAATCCAGATGACCGGACTGCTCCTTCAGTGAAGTGGCGTCCCTGATGACCAATTTGTTCATGATAATGTCTTATCAATAGCAACGAAAGGTGATGGTTCTTGGGTATGATGTAGGGATGTTTCTCCTCAATAGTTATGTCACTTGCTGACATACGACCTCCAATTTTCATGACTCCGTTTTCATCCAAGATAGGGTTCAGTTTTCTAAGTGAACTATGTTTGGGGAGCTCTTCTCTTTTAGTAAGACACTTGATGTCTTCTTTGAAAACTTCTTGTTGTACACATCTGATAATGTTGATTTTAGCTTGTACGAGATGATTGTCATCACACTTGTCAGTGTTTGTAGCTCTGCAGAAAGATTTGGCTAAAGTAATAAGTTTTGCTACTGCTCGAGTAAGTGACTTCCAACTTGAGAATCTTTCAAACCTGTACGTGCCTAGACTACCTCCGGTAGATTTAGTAATTAACGCTGTGACTTGTGGTCGTATTTCCTTGTCATCATCTGGTTCTATAAGTTCAAAGGTCTCTGACTGAGCACTCTCTCCTTTCTCTCTCCTGTTTAGAAAGGGTGGACCTGAGAACCAGTTAGTGTGTTGTAGGGCAGATGCTGTTATAGGTCTAGTCCCGTGGTCAGCTGGATTTTTATCTGTACTGATGTAATGCCACTGTTCTGGATGGGTGGACTTCCTAATGCGGGTCACTCTGTTCAGAGTGCATTGCATGGAAAGGAGACGCTTCATTGCTTGTCTTCTGTTATTCGGGAGGTGACATCGTGGTAAACGGAAAGGTAAAGGAGCTACCCAGTTGTTTGATTCATCTATGAAGACTTCTTTGCTCATGATCTCAAGGAAGAGGTTATCTTCCACAGATAATGCTTGTTTGTCATCACTTTGTGTTCTTTCGAACACCTTGCACCCTAATCTATCTGTATCTTCTGTTGAAGCTGTAGTCGCCATGTAGACCTGATGCTTCTGGTGTTGCTTCGAGAGGACTAGTCTCTCTTTGATTTGCATGTTGTTTGTACAAGGGCTCAAACATGACGTGCGTCCATTTTGCAACAGGTTCGTTTTGTAGACATTCACTTTTGTTGGCTTGTGAACTCCGTCCAGACACACGTCACCAATGATAACCCATCCAAGGTCGAGACGTTGCGCAAATGGTGCGTTGTGTAGCCCATTGTACTGTTCCCTAACCTTGTGTACTCTCAGTATGTCTCTTCCAAGTAGGAGGAGGATTGCAGAGTCTGGGTCAAGTATTGGTATCTTTTCTGCTATTTGTCTCAGATGAGGATGTCGACGTGCAATTTCGGGCGTGGGGATCTCTGATCTATCATCTGGTATCGTATCGCATTCTATGAGAGTTGGGAGGGACAACTGTGTTTTTCCATCTATTGACTCGATGATATAGTTGGTTGCTCTTCTCCCTGATGTCTCTATAATACCTGAGCAAGTCTTCAAGGTATATGAAACCGGATTTCCACTATCGTTGAAGATGTTGAAAAACTCTGTTCTGGCCAAAGACCTGTTGCTCTGCTCATCTAATACTGCATACATTCTCACAGTTTTCTCTCTGTGACCTTCAGGATATACTTTTACTAAACATATCTTTGAGCATGATCTAGGACTAAATGTCTTTGTGCCGATCTCTGTACACGTTGACGTTATTGCTGGTGCTACGTCCTCTTTTTGCTCCCCACCATGATCTTCTTGGGTGGTTACGTTCTCCTCTGCCCATGGTGCTGGGCCTGGATGCATTGCAGAAAGATGCTTGTCACTGTGGCATTCTCTGCATTGTATTGCTGTCCTACAATCTTTTGCGAGATGTTGAGTTGAAGCACAGCATCTGAAGCAGATGTAATGGTCTTTAAGATAGGACTTACGTTCTTCGATTGTCTTGATCCTGAAACCGCGACATTTTTTCAGAGGATGAGGTTTGTTGTGTATCGGACACTGATCGTCTGGATCTTCAATTTTCTTTTCTGCGATTCTATTGTTGACGTATTCAGACTCAGGTGGTACTTCTGTCTTCCGTACAGACACCGTTGTCCTTGATTCCCTGTTCGGCTGCAGTGATTCTGTTCTGCTATAGTTTGGGTTTCCCAGGTTCAAAAAGGCAAAGCTTGGGTCATTGCGGGTTTTCGCTTGGTTCGTTATGAACTTAGTGAAGAAGGAGAAAGGTGGAAATGCCACTTGATAGCATTCTTTGTATTTTGACGCTGCTGTAACCCATCTTTCTTGCAAGTTGTAAGGAAGCTTCACTATTATAGGGTTGACCCCACGTGCCGTGTCTAGATATGAGAGACCTGGTAGGTGTCCACCATTTTTTGCTGATTCCATCTCCAGGAGTATGTCTCCAAGCTCTCTTAACTTCTGATTGTCTTTGTTTGTTACTTTTGGGAAATTTTCAATTTTCTTCAGGAGTGCATCTTCAATTACTTCTGGTGATCCATAACCTTCCTCCAATCTCTGCCACACCATAGCGAGTCCTGTTGTTGCGTTGTGAGCGTGTACGGACCTAATTCTTTTGGCTTGTTCGGAAGATTCTGGTCCGAGCCATTTAGAGAGTAGATCTAGTTTTTCTCTGTCTGTCATGTTTAAGTCTTGGGTGCTGCTAAGGAAAGATGACTTCCAGGCCAATAATTTTCAGGACGGTCGTCAAACTTCAGGAGACCGGAACTCACCATTTCACGGCGTATCAGGTACTTCGTTACATCTGAAATTCCAGCTGCCTCAGGTGAACGTACTCTGGGAACAGACCCCGGGCTTGGCTGTGGCTGATAGGACGGTGGGGTTGTTAGGTCAGGCTTGATCTGGTTATATGGTGTGTTTTCCTCATTGTAAATAACTCTCCTATAGCCCACATTGGTGTGTGCCTGGGTAGGAATCGTGTCGTTATTGATTTGATGTCTGGAAGAGCTGGCTAACTGGTCTTTGGGTTCGTAAACATTTGGCTTGTCGTGTTGGAACTCTGTTTTGGCTTTGCAGACTTTAGGTGATTCTAGGTAGCCGTCTGCTAGAGGGGCTTTTGATAGTTTTAATGCATTGTCAGTTTGTTGATCGGTGTACACGGTTGTGTGTAACTGAACATACTCCCTGGTACGATGAATTGCACTGAGAGGTGTCACCTGTTCTTCTATGACAGGGAATGTTTCTTGATACTCTTCTTCTGCCGCATTCATGAGAACTTCAGCTTCTGCTACTGCTTTCATGAGAACTTCAGCTTCTGCTACTGCTGCTGAAGCTGCTTTCTCGTGTTGAAGAATATGTAGAGATGCTTTTACCTCTGCTTTTCTTCTAGTAGTTTCAGCTTCATTCTTATGCTGTTCTTCCTCTATGTAGCCCTGTTCTCTTATCATTTCAGCTTCGCGTATTGCATAGGCAGCCATTGCATATGCTTTTTCTGCTTTTGCACGTGCCTTGATGGCAGCAGCACTCGCCGTCGACAGGTTGGAGCAGATTGAGTGTCTTGAACTAGTGTGTTTGGACCTGGCAGTTTTAGCACTAGCTGATGTCAGATCTGATTTACTAGAGACTGTGGAGCTTGTGCACCGTGACCTGGTCTTTGGTGTGCTGAGTGTGCTTTGCTCTGCATCTGAAAGCTGAGGAATGGCTGGAGTAGCATGCTGTTCTGTGTGCTGCATGGTGAGACAGATTACTACTTTGCAGGATGCTTGAGGAAGTTAGAGATAGATGTGTAGAAAGAATCCACTTTTCTTTTGATTAGGTCTGCTGTGCTTAAAGTCTTTTTACTGTTCTGCCCTCACAGTGTGTCTGAGGTACAAAGCTTGGCAGACAGCTAACATAGTAAAAATCTGGAAGCAGGATTGAAGAAAAGTCTTTACTGAACTTTATTTGTATCTTTACTTTTCAGATCTTTAAACTTTGTAAAACTGTGGAAAATACGGAATTATGGCAATATATTAGTCTAGGAATGCAAATCTACACAAATAAGTGACAGGCATGCTACCTAGATGTAAATTACTGGCTAACAGAAGTTTAACTTAATGTGAAGACAATTAAACACTACTAAACTAATCTAACAGTGCTTTGAGTTGCTAAAAATATATACATAACTAAAAACATGAAGGTTCTACTTACAGACTTATAAGCAGAAGGCCTGTGTAACAGAACTGTGGAGCTTGCTTTCTGCTTGACTCACTGGTAGCTATGCTGGTTGAATCTGGCTCTACCAGGAAGTAACTGTACTGCATGGCATCAGTAATGGCCGCTCAATTAAAGAAACAGTACTCTAATAAACGAAATGCTTAAAAATTTGTGAGTGACAGAACAAAAATAAAAACAAAAAATTTCTTCAATGTGCCTAGGAGGTCCCAATAACCTGCCCGTGAAGTGGCGGATTTGTAGTATAGAAACATTTAAAAACAAAAAAAAATGACATTTCAAATGACTGTAAACGGTTTTCCTTTAGTCTATTCATAAACAACTGCTTTGGGCGGCAGCCTGTATGAAAAGACATTTTAGGACACACAGAACAAGTTTAGTGATTTTTTGGGCTAAATTATGGTGAAACTTATGCAGGCTTTGGATGAAAGTAACAAAAGGTGCTTTAAAATTGGGCCTTTAGTGTCGGCAACAGTGCCGTCACACCGTAACACCTCTGTGGTATTGTTGTGGAAGAGTGCAGGATTGGACCCTGCGGTCCAATATTAAAATTATATGAATCTGGTACAGCGTCAGTGCACCCAAATATTGTGCCTTTGGTGGCAGCAAGTGCCTTCACACCGTAACCCTTTTGTGGAAGAGTGTAGGGTTGGACCATGCGGTCCTATATTAAAAAGATATGAATCTAGTAAAGACATCAGTGCACCCAAATATTGTGCCTTTGGTGGCAGCAAGTTCCTTCACACTGTAACCCTTTTGTGGTATTGTGGAAGAGTGCAGTGGAGGTTTTGTGAACGCAGAAGAGATCCCCGATCTATTAAGTTACGTCAGCATCAGGGGATTGATAGATGCTGATCCAGGACTGATTCATTTTTATAAAGGTCAGCTGGTCTACAGAGTCGGTGGACAGACGCACTCTTTTGTCTGTGACAAAACCTCCAGCGGCACTGAACGTCCTTTCAGAAAGCACGCTGGATGAAGGGCAACCTAGTAGCTGCATAGCAAATTGGCTAAGTTCTGGCCAGTGATCCAATCTCAACACCCAGTAAGCCAGTGGATCATCTGCTGGAAAGGTATCCAGGTCTGCCCTTGCCCCTAGGTAGTCCTGCACCATACTGTGAAGACGCTGGCAATGGGTGCCTACATTAGACGTCCCTGGGCGACGTGGACTAAAAAAATTGGAAAAGGCATCGGTCAAGCGGCCCCTTTCACCGCTCTTCCTCTGATCAACCGCAGCCTCAGAATCACTTGTGTCATCACTTGGTAACCTACCAGTGCCTGTAAAGGTGTTACACAAGTGTCGCTTTAGAGCGTCCAAGTTATTTCATCCTGTCCTCCCTCTGAGGGCAGGATGAGCTCTGCAACTTTACCCTTGTATCGTAGATCAAGAAGGCTTGCCAACCAGTAATGATCCCTCTCCTTGATAGCACGAATCCTGGGGTCCTTTACCAGGCTTTGCAGGATAAGGGAGCCCATGCAGCGTAGGTTGGAGGTGCATTAGCTTCCAAGTCTTCCTGGTCAATGAAGATGACCCCATCGTGCACTTCCCCCTCCCAGCCACGTACTAGTCCTTGGGTTTCTGGGCACACAAAACCCTCCCTTGAGGAATCCCCACCTTCAATGCCCCCACTACTTAAATATTCCTCCTCATCCTGTTTGATCTGAGGAGGACCCGCAGGAATGCTGTCTGTGGAAAGACTGGGGCCTTGAGAGCTAGGGAAGGCCTCCTCTTCCTCCTGCTGCTCTGCCTCTAGTGCCACATCTATAATTCCCCACAGAGTGCGCTCCAGCAGGAACACTAAAGGAATTGTGTCATTGATGCATGCACTGCCCCTGCTCACCATCCTCGTTGCCTCCTCAAATGGTGACAGTACAGTGCATGCATCCTTGATCATCAACCATTGCGGGGGGGAAACAAGTTGACCTGAACCTGTCCTTGTGCCATACTCACACAGGTACTCATTGATGCTTGTGCAGACGCTGCAGCATTGCTAATGTCGAGTCCCACCTGGTGGGCATGTCACAGATCAGACGGTTTGTGGGAAGGTGGAATTCTCTTTGAATTTCTGCCAGGCGAACGCTTGCTGGGAATGACCGTCTGAAGTGGCTGCAGACTTTTCTGGCCTGGCTGAGAAGCTCTGCCAGCCCTGGGTACCTGGTTAGGAAACGCTGTACCGAAATTGGGATGTCTAAGGAATAATGACACAGAAATACAATCATCGTGCATTATATCTACATTAAAAAGTGAGATGCCCTCTTGACACTGGTCGCACTCACAAAATGCCAATTTTTTATAGCATATATAAGAATAGCTATAACAAGAAGATGTTGTTTTAGAAGTTTTTACTAGTGGTTTTTATGTGTGTTTTTACATTTTGTTTCTGTTTTTTTCTTTTTCTTCTTTTTTTGTTTGTGGGATCCCTTTGTCATGGGGGGCCCGAGATGTGGACTCTGTCTGTTTTTCTGTTGAAGCAGAAAGAAACCGCCATTACCTGCAGTTGATCTGCAGTGTTTTCAGACTGCTATGATCAATGCCCAGACGAGATGATTGCGATATGTCACTTCCGGCGGAAATAACCAGCTTGAAACGCATGTTAAGGAGACAGGAAGGAGGAAGTGTAGGTGCGTTCCAGGGTGACCCGCACGCTGAGACTGGAAACCGGAAGTGCCCCTCCTAGTGGCAGTTGAAGAGGACTATAAAGCTGGCAGGCAGAACTAAGAAAGACAGACTATTATTTGATCCATTATGTTTATTTTTATGTATTAATCCTTGAGGAATTGCAGTATATGCACAAAACGCATTGGAGTACTTGTTTGTTACCCTTTTATTAAACTTTCTACCATCCACTGATAAGCCTCACTTGTGTTCCTGTGGCAGTGGGAGCTACCGAGCGGAGTATCCAGACTTTCCAGTGGACGGAGCAGTGGGTTAACAGCGAGTATATTCTTATATATGCTATAAAGAATTGGCATTTTGTGTGTGCGACCAGTATCAAGGGGGCATCTCACTTTTTAATGTAGATATAATGCACGATGATTGTATTTCTGTGTCATTATTCCTTAGACATCCCAATTTCTGTTTTACATTGATTGTTGTACTTGGACGTTTGGGAAGAATGACCCGGGAGTACTAAGGTTAATTTGTCTATACCTAAGGTGTCACACCACATCTGTGCCATTAGGAAACGCTGTACCACTAGATTTAGAACGTGTGCTAGGCATGGTACATGCGTCAACTTACCGAGGCATAGGGCGGAGAGAAGGTTGCAGCCATTATCACACCTGCACCTGCCCCTGCAGAGCTGACAGAATTTCTGGCATGGTGTGGCTCTTGTCCCCTAAACAAACCAGCTCAAGCACAGTATGACATCTTTTTGCTTGATCCATTGCGTAGCCCCTGTCACGCGTCGGTTTAACGGCCACTTCGCCAGAGACAGAGAAGGAGGAGGGAGAGGTGGTGGTGGAGCAGACAGACGTCATACAAGCAGCTTTCTGGAGGTGTGGTGGATGAACAAGCTCCAGCACAGAGCCCCGTCTTGGCTCCCTACCAGCTGCAATCAGAGTTACCCAGTGTGCCATGAAGGAAATGTAATGGCCCTATCCATGCTTGCTGGACCACGTATCTAAAGTCACGTGCACCTTGCTGCTGACTGCCTTTCCCAATGACTCCATAACATTGTGTTCCATGTGTTGGTATAGTGCTGGAATGGCCTTCCATGAAAAGAAATGTGTTTTGGAACCTGCCACTGTGGTACAGCACATTCAGCAAATTCACGGAAGGAAGCAGAGTCCACCAGCTGGAAAGGCAGCAGCTGTAATGCGAGTAATTTTGCTAAGCTGGCATTTAGACACTGTGCTTGGGGATGGTTGTGACTATATTTTTTCTTACGCTGCAACAGCTGGGGCAACGTAATCTGACTGCGTAAATCTTCAGCTGATGGAATGCTGTCACATTGTGAGGAAGGACCTGGTACATCCATTAAGGTAGCACCATCCCTGTCAGTGGAGGTTGGAGTCAATGACATGGCAGGACATATAGTGGGGGTAGAGACAGGTGAGGAGGACCTATGCAAAGTGTTGCACCAACGGGATGCGTGGCAGGTGGTCATATGTCACCTCAAGCACGTGGTACCCAAGCGTCCAGGGTCTTTCCCACGCTTGATCCTCATCGGACATAGATTACAAATAGCAATGGTGCGGTCTGCTGCACATTTCTTAAAGAACTCCCAGACAGCAGAGTTCCTGGATGTGTGCTTTGAGACAACAGCGCTCTGCACCTGAGCAGCTCTGACATCTGATGCCTTGGACTGGCTAGTGCTATGGTTGGTCATAGAGGACATTGTGCCTCGTGTTTGTTGTGCTTCCTCCTCCTCCCTTGACTCCTCTGTTCAATCAGGCACCCAGGTAGAGTCAGTGACATCATCTTTGTCATCACCCCCTATCTCCTCGTCACTGGAGCCAACTTGGCAGTATGCTGAAGCTGCTGGGGCAACATGAGTGCCAGTTATTTGTGTGTCATCACTGGCACCCCCTTCCTCTAGGTTGATTATATTCCCTTCCTCAACATCAGAGTTTGAATCAGAGCACTGTAGTTGCTGCGCATCCTCAAGCAGCATGTCACTGTCATTGTAGTCAACCAATTCAGCTGACTCCTCCATGTGTGATAGTGAGGCTATGGCAGGAGTAGCTGTGGACATGGAGGCTGCATTAGATGCTTTGGCAGCTGAGGTGGACTGTAAACCACTACAAGCCTGACTGGCAGAGGACTCCGAGGATGAGGATGGCCTGGTTAGCCAATCCACCAAATTCGCTGTATGTTGCTGCTGCTTAAAACAGCCAGCACCAGTTAGAAAGGACAAGCGTGCCCCTGCAGAGGATGCACCACGTCCACGACAACCAGAGGCACAGCCTCCCGAAACAGAGGCTGCTTGCCCTCTTATCTGTGTCTGGGAGCGTCTGCCTGTCCTTTTTGGTCTTTCTGACATGGTGAGTGATATATATATTAAAGCTATACAGAACTCTGATTCAACTCTGGTATAAAGATTAAAGATTTCCAGAACTTTGGTATAACTCAGTGAGACACCCTGATAGCTGGCAGCCAGTGACAAGACACAGATTACAATTCCCAGAAACCTCCTATAAATCAGTGAGATCCCCCTGGTGGGTGGCAGTGAGAATACACAGATTAGAACAATTCCCAGATATTTAGTATATATGACTGACCCCCCAAAATAGTTGCTGGCAGTGAGAACACACAGATTAGAACAATTCCCTGGTATTTTGTAGAAGTGAGAACCCCCCAATAGCTGGTGGCAGACTGGCAGTGAGAACACACGCTAACAGAACAATCTCCTCTCAAAAAACATGTGATGGGGCTGCAAGGGAGGCCTTATATAGTGTGCTGCGGAACTTAGCTCTTTGAGCCCATGATTGGGCAAAATTTGACCAATCAGGACTCTGAGCCGTGATTGGCATAGTCTTGCACCTAAACTGTGGTCAGGTGCAGGCAGTAGCCAATTACAAGCTTCAGGCCAGTGGAAAAAGTGCATTGTGGTCCATTGTGGTGCATTGTGGGCGAACATGCGGCGAACACGCGGAAATGTTCGTAGTTCGCGAACAGGCGATGTTCGAATCGAACTCCGAACCGATCAGCTCATCCCTACCCTTAATCAGATCGCCTTTTGTCTTAACAAAGTACAAACTTCAAACATTCCTCAGTCACAAACCGTTTATCTTGTACAAATTTCAAGTCTATTTCTAATTTAGCCTTTGCTCTCTGAAACGTTTTTATTATAACCCATCCTGTTTTACAAGCAATTTTGCGTTCATTTTTACTGTATGCACCAAGATTTAAATGGTGTGCTTCACCCCCTAAAATAGGGGCTGCATATTTTATCAGTTCATCTGCCACAAATTTTAAATCGCCACTGCACCATTCTGGTAATGACCCATATTTAGGATTATTTCCTGACACTTTCTGTCCAAATAAAGGCGTCTTAAAACAGCAGCAATTTAAAACACACTAGTGAAGACTACCAAACACACGTCACTCGCTAAAATTTTCGCTATCAGGTGATATCCTGCACGACTACGCCAAATGTAATGAAAATCGATTTAAAATAAAGGTAATATCAGCCAATAGCGCGAGAAATTGAGTAGGGAGTGACGACACAAACACAGAGATGGGTATAAAGGATTTACTTAAAAATAAATAGGATAAACATAATGAGAAAACATTAAAACATTATTAAACTAAACCCTGGACATTGCAATAACAAATACTCAGCATAGGTACAGTGATATACAAAGAGATCAAGAGCAACATTCATTTACCAAATCCAGGAAAATATAGCACATGGCAAGCCATGTGCTCTCTGGTACAACCCAAATCACAAAGAGGCTGATCTCTTCCTGAAACTCCAGGTTGAATCAAAACAGGGTTGGACTAGAGTCTTGTCTCCCCCTACCAACAATGTATACACCTTTATCCCAGTGGGAGTCACCATAAGGTAAACTCTAGAGTAGGCTGGCTTAATGATGTCAGCTAGCCACACAGCCTCTAGTGTTCCCTCTTTGGTAGAACACTCAATATAATTAAATATGATGTTTTATGACAAAATTCATCCACAATCACTACACCGGGTAATCCTCAGATTTCAGTCAACTGTAACCTGCAGAAAACCCAAGAAAAGCGGAGTACCCAGAGGCGTTTGGATACTTTGCAGTTTACCCGAATGAAGTCCGATGTTTCATTGCACATCGCACTTTATCCAGCAACACTACGATAATGTGCGTTTTATCCGGGTGAAACAGCAGAAAACCGGGGTACCCAGAGGCCTCTGGATACTTTGCAGATTACCCGGATAAAGTCCGAAATTTCATTTCACTTCGGACTTTTGCTAATGACGCCTGGGTAATATCAGGATTTCCCGGATAATCCTAGGATTAACCGTACTTTGGGCTTTAACCGTAATATACATATACAGTATATTTCTAAGAAAGGAAAAAAGGGGGGAGGGGAGAAAGTGAGAAAAGACGAATGGGAAAGAGGGTGGAAGAGTAACGGGAAGGGCCGTTGAGTATTGGGGATATGTACAGGGAAGGAGAGGGAGGGAAATGATTTGGGGTTGTACAATGCAAAAGAACCGGGAGCATGGCTCACTAGGAGGAAATTCAGCATTAGTCTGGAGAGACCTGATCACAAAAAACAACCCTATTGGGTGGGAGGGGGGTAGAAGAGTGAGCTTTCCACGACAGGAAGAAGACACCAAGCCTGTGCGACTCTGCAGGTACAAACATGTGACAATCAAATCTAAGTAAATGAGAAAACAGAATCCAAATTCTAAATACAGTAAGTGAAATATAAACAATAAACAAACTCCTCTAGTCCCCTCGGACTAGAGGCTAGCAAACCCTAAACATATGCATGGCGTGTCCACCATAATCGGGCAGGGGGCTAATGTGACAATGCCACGTGCTTTATTGGGAAGATTTCAGATATAGTCACGTTGTGGGAATTCCAAGCATAAATCCAGGCAACATGGATGGACAAAAGGTAAGGAATTCGGGAGACATGTCAGAAAGAGGGTAGAAACCCCCACCCCATCATAACCTGTTATCTACCACCTTACTCCCGCACACCCCTAAACCACATCATAACATAAGCATAAGCAATAGGCACCTTGTATTAAAACATGTACAGTGAGTGTAATGACCCCATGTCCTCATGGCTCATCCACATAAAGATTCATGGGTTTCACGGGAATCAAAGTCAGATTCCCAGGCCCAGGGCAGCAGTGATGAGATAAGGTGGCGGGATGTTGAGGTGCTAGTAAAAGTCCTGGCTCTATACAGATTGCGTGAGCTGAACCACAGGCTCAGTTCCACCAAGTAAAAATAATGCAGATCCGCCTGGTGAATCCAGAGAGGAGATCCAGCCTGAGGGTCCTGGGAGTGAGCGGCCTTCTTGGGAAATCTGTTGAAGATCAAGATTGCACCTGGGGAGAATGGGCGCCTGAATAAGTTAAAGACCCATAACACAATTCATTCCAGAGCCGGAACTAGGCTCAGAAAAATGCGAGTTGGAAATCTGCTAATTAATTCCACACTATTGAATTGATATACTGCACAATCTTGGTCTCTATTTCCTCATGCAGTATTGCTGATCTACAAGTACAAGGAGTGTTCTCTAGAAGAGAAGAAAAAAGAACCATTGATGGACATGTATGGTGCCTAATCGCGTTTAACCAGTGTTCTACTGGCGCTACGCTGTCAAATTTGTATAAAATAGTGTAACTGCTCATTTTTTAAGTGACATGAATCACTTTTGTGACACTACATCATTTATTAATCCTTTTTATATACTTGTATAGGTTTGACTTATGATTTGTTTCTTCATGGACTATAGCAGAGTGACCCTTCTCAGGTTTATGACTCAAAATCAGAATTTTATGGTGTTTATTTTTTTTTGGTCCTCTTTTTTACCTTTTATACATACTTACATAGATTTGACCCCGGATCCTCAAGCCAACTGTTCCTCACAAGAATTTGACATGAGCATTTTTTGACACTGCATAATTTTTACTGTATATTCTTGCATAGATTCGCTTTTTTACAAACATTGAGTGTCGTTCTCTTCAGCTGGTTGACTTGCAAGTCAAAGTTTTAGGACACGGGCAACCCTATGTACTCTATATAATGTTGAATGCATCAAAAAAGTCAGCTTTTTAGCACTTTGGGAAAGAACAACATTGGCAGCATTCCTACAGTAAATCTTTTTTTGGGATGGTTTTAGCTTTGTCAGAAGGTGAAAGTAATGGGAGCAATAAGATTGCCTAGGTCTTTATTGACATCTAGTGGTCATTAAGTATAAAGAGTCGAGCCTGTGCTGTTAACTGAAAACACATTTATGTTTTAGGACACACAGTTTCAGTTACTTATATAGCGCCAACAGATTCTGCAGCGCTTTACAATGGGGAAGCAAAACGCGAGACATTATAATGATACAGTTGGAACAGACAGCTCTGCCTGGAGGATAATTGTCCAGCCAATACAGCACTTTATACAAGTGCTCAGCCAGACATCCTGTGAGCTTACAATCTAAGGGACAAAGGTAAATTAATCAAAATGGAGCGGAGGGGGTGTGGATCTGCGGACCAGAAAAAAATAGCAGGAATTGCAAGGGAAGGACCAGAAGCTTGGGCTTGAAAAGGGTGATTAGACAGAAAAGTGGAAGCAGATGGAAGGGAGAGCTATAGTTTAGACTGGGGGGGTGGATGAGACGGTGGATGGGGAGAGCGGGTGAGAAGGATGGGGAGGGCGGGTGAGATGATGGATGGGGAGGGCGGGTGAGACGATTTGGAGGGCGGGTGAGACGGTTGATGGGGAGGGCAGGGGAGACAGCAGACTGAAAATGCAGCAGCAGGAGAGGATGATGGCTCTTGATGGTGAGCTGTGTGAAGAAACTCTCCAAGATACAGAATAAAGGAGAGTGCGTGGTGTAGGAGACGTACTTACGACATGGGGAGGGGATGGGGAAGCAAATTGACAGTGAGTTTAGCAGAAATCAATACATAAATGCAAACATAAAATAGCGACAGAATAAGAGCGGAGCTTGAGGAATGGGTTGGCGGACGACATGTTTGATAGCAGGACACCCTGGTTTGTTTCAGAGTGAAAATGCAGTAGCAGGAAAAAGGGATGGCTACCCCAATGTCTCTCCCACCAAGCTATGGTTGTTTCTATTCCCGTAATGTATTTCTCCATTATGGACATCATTTTTTATATCTAGAATATCAACCCCAACCAATAATGCCTCTTTTTCATCTCACCTGATCTGCTTACATCTCTCCAAAATTAAACTCACCCTTTATGCATTTATCTTCCTTTCTCATCTTCTATACTATATTGCTTCAAATCTTCCCCAATGTCTCTGGCATGTCCCTTTGGGTCTCACCCTTTTTGTCTTTGAGTGTTCTTCTGTCCTCCTGAGCGATGTCTAATAAAGTTTAGCAGAGAATCACTGGACATGTTATCATTTCACTAAATCTCATCACCAATATTAAAAATTAATGCATTGCTGGCCAATCATTCATGGCACCCCTTTTTACATATGGCCAACATAGTTCTAGTGCATATGGGGATTTGTGTGATGAGAGTACAGAGAACATCACTGGGTAAACAAATTCCTAGCCAAAGGTGTGTGCTCCAGGTAATGAACGAACTCCTCTCTGGCAGAGGCAGCTCTAACATTTAGGCAAAATAGGGCATGGGTCAAGTCCCAAAAAATAGAAGTGTAGGAACTCACCAAGATTTGTCCCCGAATTAGCAATTATCTCACACTTCATAGAAACACATGCTCAAATCGAAGATATACAGGGTGTTCATAAAGTCTCTACAATTTCAAAAATAAGTTACAAAAGGTAAATGAAAAGACAGAAGTGAAAATTACTACAAAATGAGATATATATAGTTACTTTTTGTTGCATCATTTAATACACCTCTATATGGGCACCATTAGTTGCACGAAGCACATCAAGACGGTACTTGATTTCTTGCCATGTTCACTGTAGCATACCCTCATCAATGGTGGCAATAGCATCAGTGATCCTCTCCTTTAGATTAGTGATGTCCCGTATCTTTGTTTGATACATGGCATCTTTAACATAGCCCCATAGAAAGAAGTCAAGGGAAGGGATATCTGGTGAATGAGGTGGCCAGGGAATTGGGCCAACCCTTCCAATACATCGGTCTGGAAATGTTTCATTTACGAACCCACGAACATGCAGTCCCCAATGTGCACCCTCTTGCTGGAAAATGATCATTGGTCTGTTTTTCTTTGGCAAGACATTCATTACTGCAGAGGTTTACCTTGACCTTTTGCCTGAATACGTGGCACCACAACTACATTACCATCAACCATCATTTGACAACAAGAGGTGTAGCAATCCCTGCTTGTAGGATCTTTACAGTCTAGAGGGATTGGGGTTGAGGAAGACAAGGAGTTTTACTGGATGTCAGGATCATTAGTGCTAGCGGTTCAGGAATGGTGGGGCAATGGAAGCGGCTTCAATCATGTGTGAGTAGGGGAGCAGGGGGATGAGTTGCATCAGTGATGTGGTACGCTAAGAGATGGGTTGAGGGATTTTTTTGAAGGCCTGAAGATTCGAGGAGAGTTTGATAGGGCGAGGGAAGGCATTCCACTAAACCTTGAGAAGTCTTGGAGGCAAGAGTTAGCAGCTTTTAAACTGTATCCTGAAACGTACAGGAAGCCGATGGAGGGACCAGCAGAGGGGGGGTACGTAAGTTGCGTCTGATAAGAAAAATAACCCTGGCGCCTGCATTCATTCCAGATTGCAAAGGGGCAATACGTGTGTTGGGGAGGCCAATAAAGAGTGAGTGGCAGTAATCAAGCTGTGAAATGACAAGCCCATGAACCAGCACCTGCGGTATCTTGCGTCTGAAAGGGGCAGAACACAGGCAATGTTCTTGAGTTGGTAGTAACAGGATTTTGTCACCGTCTGGTCAGGGGGAGAGAACGTTAGATTAGAATCGAAAGCGACACCAAGGCATCTGAGCTTGAGGAATTGTGCGAATGAGCGTTTCATTTACTTGTAGTAAAATAGGTGGTATTTGGTTTTTCTTGGGAGGAACAAGAATTTCAGTTTTAGCAAGATTGAGTTTAACCTCACTGACGGTTTTCCCGAGTGTGGCTCGAGGGTTAACTTTTTGTACTGAAAGCGGTAACCCCGAGCCGCACTCGGGCTGGATACGTACATGTCCTGCGCTCCCTCGCTGCTCCCCGCAGTCTCCTCCAGCCGCTCGCAATGTCACACTGCCTGGTTCTCTTCTCGCGAGGAGTGAACCAGGAAGTGTGACATCGCGATCGGCTGCAGTGTGACTGCGGGGACAGCGAGGGAGCGCAGGGACATGTAAGTATCAGCCCTAGTGTGGCTCGGGGATACCGCTTTCAGTATTGAAAGTTAACCCTCGAGCCACACATATACCGCTAGGGGGCCAGATTAATTGGACCGATTCGGACATATAAAATATTCTAAACAAATTAGTGTGTGAACTCTCCAAGATTTCGGTCTTCCAATTAGCAATGGTCTCACACGTAACATACACGAAAAACTTCCATATTTTTGATAAAATCCACATATATAAAAGTGACAATATAGAATTTAACAGAGAATCATAGGATTAAACCCCTGAAAACAGGCTTTAGAGTATATGGGACCAATGGGAATTCCGGTCCCTCTTAAATAGTGGAGGAACTGCGTACCAACATGTTCCTCCGACTTGAGTCTGTTGCGCCCCCTGTGGTAAAACGAAATATGCCTTATCTGCTTCCAGCCACCCTGGAAAGAGATAAAACAAGCTGCCCCAATCTAACAAAAAACTGCAAACACTTTCCTGGGGCATTATAGCAGCCAGGGAGAGGGCAGAATACAGGGAGAGCTCTGGGGTTACTAGTGCTGTACAATCAGGGGGTTATAATGAATGAAAATCCCTGTACAGTACAGATAACTTCACTGCAATTTCCATATATAAAGGCATTATGCCACATATAGATATTTTATATTCTGTTGGTATTTTTTGGAAGCTGCGTTGCTAATAATCTCTTTACGGTCACTACTAAAACCCATAAGCAGGAGATCTGACCATTTTTATTATATAACTAAGAAAGAAGGGGTTCGGATCGAAATCCCTACAACCAGGTTCCCTAATGCAAAAATCCCGACGGTCGACTTCCCTACACAGACAACTTCCTGACAGCCAACTTCCCTACACGGCCAACTTCCAGACATCCAAAATCCCAGCGGCTAACACTAACCCTTCTCTCTAACCCCCCCAAACCTAGCCCTAACCCCCCCAAACCTAGCCCTAACCCTAACCCCCCTAAACCTAGCCCTAGCCCTAACCCCCCCAACCTAGCCCTAGCCCTAACCCCCAACCTAGCCCTAACCCTAACCCCCAACCTAGCCCTAACCCCTAACCCCCCAACCTAGCCCTAACCCCTCCAAACCTAGCCCTAACCCCTCCAAACCTAGCCCTAACCCCCTTAAACCTAGGGTTAGGGTGTTAGTATTAGGGTTAGCCGCTGGGATTATGGATGTCTGGAAGTTGGCCGTGTAGGGAAGTTGGGATTTCCGGCACTTGTTCTGTCTGGAAGTTGGCCGTCGGGATGTTGGCATTAGGGAACCTGGCTGTAGGGATTTTGTCCGGCACCCAAAAAGAAGGAAACAGCGCCAATGTGCAGGCTCAAAAAATACAAGTATTAAATGTAGTACACCACAATAAATCAATCGAAAAGGTGGTGATATAGGAGACCATAAATCCCTCACGCGTACGTTTAATGGGGTGCAGTATTACTTATACTCGCATATGTGCAAGAATCTTAAATCCCTAAAGTGCATACTGATACAAAGACACATATAAAACTTTACCCTCCTTAATAGCGTATAAGGGATAAATTGTGTGGAAATCTCCCGGGATCCTCAGGAATACATGCAAAGATAATGAAAAAATATTCCCCCATTAATAATATGGAGCACTTGCATATTTCGGACTCCCTGTAGTAAGAAAGGAATATCGGACACAGCTTACATGTAAAAGGAAGTTCCATCATGTGACTTGCTGCTACGGAGGAGGAACCGTGAAAATGTGGAGGTGCACATGCACCGGCATGAATGGAGAAGATCTGACTACATCCACAGCAAAGATCACGTCATCAGCAGGCGTCATAAGAGCGATACCAATGCACGGACATCACGCATACGGTATGGTAATTAGAGTGGACACCTGGAGGTTTCAGGTGGTTGGATGTATAAATATTGGTATATTGTTAATGGAGAGGTATAACCAACTGATGAGCTTAAATGTGAAACCTGTCTATGTTTGTATGCCTTGTTTTTTATTAAAGTAGTGGTTTTTACATCTTCTGCAGCCTGCTTTTTGTCCGTGGATTTGGGATTGGTACTCCCATTACTCTGAAAGGTACCACAAGTGTCACGAACCTACCACACTGCCTCCACTTCCAACACTATTCAGAAACACCTCCTTACCTTAAACTGGCCATCTGCATGTCTTGTTTGTGTGTAAAGATCAGCATCTTGATGATGTCATCAGAGGAGTGCCGGAGGTACAGAGATATACTCAGAGAGGTACCTGAGATCAATCCCACACCAATCAGAGGCCCATAAAAGAGAGGCTTGCTGGGTAAGTCATTGCTCAATTATTGTCCTCCCTACCTCGAGCTAACCATTCTATCCCAGCCTTTTGATCCTGATACCCAAGTTGCTGAACCTCTGCCTGTGACACCAACAACGCTATCCTCTGCCGCCCAAGTTGCTGAACCTTTGCCTGTGACCAACCACGCTGTCTTCTGCCGCCCAAGTTGCTGAACCTTTGCTTATGACCGACAACGCTATCTTCTGCCGCTCAAGTTGCTGAACCTTTGCCTGTGACCAACCATGCTATCTTCTGCCGCCCAAGTTGCTGACTTTTCCCTGTGACCAACAACGCTATCTTCCACCGCCCAAGTTGCTGAACCTTTGCCTGTGACCGACAATGCTATCTTCTGCCGCCCAAGTTGCTGAACCTTTGCCTGTGACCAACAACGCTATCTTCTGCCGCCCAAGTTGCTGAACCTTTGCCTGTGACCAACAACGCTATCTTCTGCCGCCCAAGTTACTGAACCTTTGCCTGTGACCTCGACAACGTTAACTTCTGTTGCCCAAGTTGCTGAACTTTTGCCTGTAGCCTCAACAACGCTATCGTCTGCTGCCCAATTTGCTGAACACTGCTTGTGACCTCGACAACGCTATATTACTAAATAAAATGTCCAAGACCAGTAGTTGTGGCGTCTAACCTTATCTTCTACCACCATATTGTACTGACCGAATCTCCATTACATCTGGTTCCTTATCAGAATATATATAACACCGTGACAGAATAATTGAGCCTACAAAATGGAACCATCGGGGATAAGCGAAGCTGTGTCAGCCATCTCTAATCAAGTCACTGCTCTTGCTATGACAATACAAGATATGCAACAGAATCTAGCTACAGTCCAGACCATACAAGAACGCCTCGAGACTCATATTGCCGTTTCCACTCCTTTACCTGGGGATTCTAGAATACCTGAACTGCCTACATATCATACTGTAACCAACGTGACTGAACCTTAGGTCTCCCCGCCGGAAAAATTTGATGGAAACCGTAAGAAATTTAGATGCTTCATCACCTCATGTCAAATTATGTTTTCTCTTCAACCCCGTACTTATGCCTCTGATTACTCCAGAATACATTCAATGATCTCTCTTCTCACTGGAAGGCCACAATGTTGGGCTCATCATCTTATACATACTAATGATCCTGCACTCAGCGATTGGAATTCATTCCTAAAGGCTATATCTGAATTATATGATGACCCTCACAGACTAAACAATGCCGCTTCTGCCCTCTTTAATCTGAAGCAAGGAAGAAATGACATGGAAGATTATGTGACTGAATTCCGTCACCATGCACTAGAATCTGAATGGAACGAACCCGCCTTACTAGCCCAATTTAAATCTGGCTTATCAGAATACATAAAGGACGAATTGGCTAGAATAGAGGCCCCAACTTCATTGGAATCAGTCATGTCTCTCTGTATCCAAATCGATAGACGGTACCGAGAGAGACGGGCAGAAAGACGGGTTGGCAACACTCCGGCATCTCCTTCTCTATTACCTGCTCTACCGACTCCTGGACACAAACCCATGCAAATTAACAGTACTAGAGGACCCCTTACGGATAATGAGAGGACAAGACGTAGATCTCTTGGTCTATGTATGTACTGTGGTCGTGCGGGCCATCAACTAAGAGAATGCCGTGAGAAACCCAACTACCGAGGAGGTAAGATGATATCTGCCGCTAACAATATTATGTATGATATAAATGCTACTTGTGCTTCCACTCATCTAACCATTCCTATGTCCTTCCAGTGGAACGATCAGCTCAAGACCGTACCGGCAATGATTGATTCCAGAGCTAGCGGTTGTTTTATTGATATCGCCCTAGCCTCTACACTGAAGATTCCTCTTGTATCCAAAAAACAACCGATTATTGTACAATTATTGGACGGAAGTCCACTAAAAACTGGGCCCGTATCACAAGAAACCATTCCACTAGAAGTCTCCATAGGAATCACTCAGAGAAATGCTATCATTTGACATAGTCGGGTCACCCATATTTCCTGTTATCCTCGGACTACCTTGGCTTCGCAAACACAATCCCGTTATAGATTGGCAACACGGCACACTTTCCCTTTCTACGGAAAATAAAAATACTGCTGATACACAAAATAATAATCCTTCTCCTATATTTATTGCAGCTGCTATACCTAGTATATATGCCGAGTTCTCTGATGTTTTCCAAGAAAAAGAAGCTGATATATTACCCCCTCATAGGCAATATGATTGCCCAATCGATCTATACCCAGGGGCCTCTATCCCTTTCGGACGAATTTACCCACTTTCTGGTCCTGAGTTAAATGTCTTAAGGGATTATATCAAGGAGACCTTCATAAAGGTTTTATATGGCCTTCTACCTCACCTGCTGGAGCCCTATATTTTTTGTCGGGAAAAAGGATGGAGGATTAAGACCATGTATTGACTATCGAGCGTTAAACAATATCACCATTAAGAACAAATACCCGTTACCTCTCATAACGGAACTTATGGATCGACTAAGAGGGGCCCAATACTTCACTAAACTCGATTTAAGAGGTGCCTATAATCTCGTAAGAATAAGAGGGGGCGACGAATGGAAGACTGCGTTCCGCTCCCGCTACGGGCACTTTGAGTATTTGGTGATGCCATACAGGCTTTGCAATGCCCCAGCAACCTTTCAACATTTCCTAAATGATATTTTTAGAGATGTATTAGATATCTCTGTCGTCATATATCTAGATGATATATTGATCTTCTCTGATACCATTGCACAACATCATGACCAAGTAAAGAAAGTATTACAAAGATTAAGAAAATATAAATTGTACGCGAAACTTGAAAAATTTACCTTTTGATAGCCAAGAAATTGATTTTTTAGGATTCGTACTAACACCAGGCAGCATCAGAATGGACCGGGAGAAAATAAAAGCAGTAGAAGACTGGCCAATACCAGCAAATCGAAAGGGTATCCAATGTTTCCTGGGATTCTGCAATTTCTATCGCAAGTTTATCAAAGATTTTTCAAGGTTGGTAAAACCCTTAACAGAATTAACCAGTATCCATTCTCGTTTTATATGGACCAACAGAGCACAACATGCTTTTGATGAATTAAAGAAAAGATTTACGACACCCCCTATACTAGCCTTACCAAACCCCAATATATCCTACTACATGGAAGTCGACGCTTCAGAATATGCTATTGGAGCTATATTATCTCAAAGAACCGATCACAATGATATGTTTCATCCAGTAGCCTACTACTCGAAAACCTTATCTCCAGCACAAAGAAATTATGATATAGGAGAAAGAGAACTATTAGCAATCAAACTTTCTCTAGAAGAATGGCGTCATTTACTAGAAGGTTCATTATATCCAATCACAATCTTTACTGATCATAAAAACCTTGAATATTTGCAAAAAGCCAAAAGATTAAAACCAAGACAAGCAAGATGGGCCCTCTTTTTTAGTCGGTTTGACTTACATATAACATACCGACCAGGAGATAAAAATGGTAAAGCAGATGCCCTTTCTCATCTACACTTTACAGAAATACCTGCCAGAGAAGAGAATATACTTCTGAACACCTGCTTCCTAACTACTGATGTACCCTTATGGGATGATTTAAAAAGATATACACAGAATGATAACCCAAACATTACTAGTGTTCCTTTACAGAGAAAAGATGGATTCCTCATGAAAAATAATCAATTCTACGCTCCAAGAAATCCGCCTACGAATCCTTCAATTCTATCATGATTCAACATTAGGGGGTCATGGAGGTGTACACAAAACAATTGAACGGATAAGAAGATACTTCTGGTGGCCAGGTATGAACAAAGATATTCTCAATTTTGTCCGTAATTGTTCCACCTGTAATCGTATGAAGGATACCAGGTCGCCAGTACAATGGTTATTACGTCCGTTGCCCATACCCTCTTCACCATGGATTTTATTACAGATCTCCACGATTCTTCTGGTCATACCACTATCATGGTCGTGGTTGATAGATTCTCAAAGATGATACATCTTATTCCTACCAAGCGTGTGCCTACTGCTCTTGAAACCGCCCAACTATTCATGGCAAATATATTCAAGCTTCACGGAATACCCGAGTCCATCGTTACTGACAGAGGTCCACAATTCACCTCCCGTTTCTGGTCTGCTTTTTGTAAAGGTTTACATATACAACGTAACCTCTCAACCGCCTTTCATCCGCAAACAGATGGACAAACAGAGAGAATCAATGGCATTATAGAACAATATCTACGCTGCTTCATCACACATCTTCAGGACTATTGGGTCCAATATATACCATTAGCAGAATTTAACTACAACAAAGACAAACGTCCACTGGTATGTCTCCCTTTTTCGCAGTCTATGGAACACATCCTACCCTAATACCCAGTTCTCCTATAACAAGCGATACTCCCTCTGCTGATCAGAGAATAAAGGATATAATCGCTAACTATAAAATAATATGTTCAAATCTATTTCGTGCTCAATTCAGGTATAAGACATATGCGGACAGACACAGAATACCGTCCCCTATATATCACATTGGAGATCAGGTATGGCTTTCTACAAGGTATCTGAAATTACATTGTCCTTCAAAAAAATTAGGACCTAGATTCCTTGGTCCATTTTGCATATCTAAGATCATATCTCCAGTAGCTGTAAAATTGAAATTACCTGCTTCTTATTCTATACATACAGTATTTCATGTATCTCTTCTAAAGCTTGTTGGAAAGGATTTGTGCCAAGGAAGAATAACTCATTGCCCAGGCCCTGTTCCTACAGAAGATGAGGACATCTATGAAGTTCAAGAAATACTTGATTCCCGCAAAAAAAGAGGCTCTCTTGAATATCTCATCAGGTGGAAAGATTACGGTCCTGAAGAAGACTCTTGGATTCCTGCTAAAGAGGTTAGTGCTCCTGATCTTGTCCGTGATTTCCATCTGCAACATCCCAATCGCCCTCGGAGAGGTCACCTTATCGAGGGGTACTGTCACGAACCTACCACACTGCCTCCACTTCCAACACTATTCAGAAACACCTCCTTACCTTAAACTGGCCATCTGCATGTCTTGTTTGTGTGTAAAGATCAGCATCTTGATGATGTCATCAGAGGAGTGCCGGAGGTAGAGAGATATACTCAGAGAGCACCTGAGATCAATCCCACACCAATCAGAGGCCCATAAAAGAGAGGCTTGCTGGGTAAGTCATTGCTCAATTATTGTCCTCCCTACCTCGAGCTAACCATTCTATCCCAGCCTTTTGATCCTGATACCCAAGTTGCTGAACCTCTGCCTGTGACCCCAACAACGCTATCTTCTGCCGCCCAAGTTGCTGAACCTTTGCCTGTGACCAACCACACTGTCTTCTGCCGCCCAAGTTGCTGAACCTTTGCCTGTGACCGACAACGGTATCTTCTGCTGCCCAAGTTGCTGAACCTTTGCCTGCGACCAACAACGCTATCTTCTGCCGCCCAAGTTGCTGAACCTTTGCCTGTAACCACAACAACGCTATCTTCCGTTGCCCAAGTTGCTGAACCTTTGCCTGTGACCTCAACGACGCTATCTTCTGTTACCCAAGTTGCTGAACCTTTGCTTGTGACCACAACGCCATCTTCTGTTGCCCAAGTTGCTGAACTTTTGCCTGTAACCTCAACAACGCTACCTTCTGCTGCCCAAGTTGCTGAACCTTTGCCTGTGACCTCAACGACGCTATCTTCTGTTGCCCAAGTTGCTGAACCTCTGCCTGTGACCTCAATGATGCTATCTTCTGCTGCCCAAGTTGCTGAACCTTTTTCCTGTGACCTCGACAACGTTAACTTCTGTTGCCCAAGTTGCTGAACTTTTGCCTGTAGCCTCAACAACGCTATCGTCTGCTGCCCAAATTGCTGAACACTGCTTGTGACCTCGACAACGCTATATTCCTAAATAAAATGTCCAAGACCAGTAGTTGTGGCGTCTAACCTTATCTTCTACCACCATATTGTACTGACCGAATCTCCATTACATCTGGTTCCTTATCAGAATATATATAACACCGTGACAACAAGCCTTTATACTTAGCCAATGAGGTCTTTACAGGCTCACCACCACGTGAGTTGGATATCTACTCTGTCCATATATGTATACTTAATACACTAAGTTGCTGTGCTGATCTGGGTTCCTGGCGCCCCCTCTGGCTTCTATGAACTTTACATAGTTCTGGACTTTCGTGCTCCTTGGATTTTCCAGCCCTGGATTCACACCTGGACGCACTTGTTCAATTGAACACTGTATTTAAGCAGGCAGCACGCTAGGGCACACTGTCTCATTTTGATCCAAGCTCAATTGATTCTACCGCATTCAGACTCTGTCTTTCATTGCTATTGCATCCAGGTTAGGTGTAGTTCGGTTTTGTGATTTTTTGTCTGCACTCTGGTTTATGTTCGTGATTCTAGTTGTTATTCTGCTTTAGATCTCCTGTCTGCATTCTGGTATATGTTCTTGATTTATGCTCATTTCTGGTTTATGTTTCTGTCTGATAATGTTTCTAGGTTGTATTCTGGTTTATGCTTATGTCGGTTATTTATGTTGTTTTCATTTCATGTTCTTTCTCTAGTTTAAAGTAGGTTTATGTTCTTGCTTATGTTGCTCTAGTGTATAGTCCTCTTATGTTGTTACATGATTAGTTAGTCATTTCTTGCGATTCATTCGGTTTTGGTTTCATGTTCTTGCTCTAGTTGTGTTTATTTTGGTTATAAATTAACCAGTTTTTCTGTTTTATAGCAGTTTTTATGTCTGTATTCTTGCCTAGTCACTGCACATCTAGCTCACACCCTTTCTACACCATGTCAGGCCAGGTCCCACGTAACAGTTGCACTATTTCCTGTATATTCCTCTTCTATAGGTGGTCGAGATCAGCTGGCGTATGGAGGAATAGGGACGTGTCATCCTTGAATGGACCCAACGCATAAGAATTGAGCCTTAATCTTACAGGCTCAACGATCATGTGAGTTTTTATCCACAAGACCACTATTTCATGTACACATTGTTAAAACTGTAGTGCGCGATTGTGTATTTTTTCATTATCTTTGCATGTATTCTGAGGATCCTGGAAGATTTCCACACAATTTACTCCTGATACGTTATTAAGGAGGGTAAAGTGTTACATGTGTCTTTGTATGCACTTTGCGGATTTAAGATTCTTGCACATATGCGAGTATAAGTAATACTGCACCCCATTATACGCATGCGTGAGGAATTTATGGTCTCTGATAGATCACCTTTTCGATTGATTTATTGTGGTATACTACATTTAATATTTATAGTTTTTGACCCTGCAAGTTGGCGCTGTTGCCATTTCCTTTTTTTGTATAATTCCTTGTTTTTTTCGGGAGGTTTAAGGGACATACCTCCCTGGTACATAGCTGCCTCACAGCAGGGTCATTATCAATTCCTTATTACCCATTTTTCTCTGCATACACCTAGCACCCCTCCCATTCTTTTTGCTTGACATTTTTATTATAGATCTGTATCACAGTAACTGTACTTGGCACAAAGTCTATTTCTGCCAGTATGCCAATAATGCAAACTCAATGTTACATAGTTATATAGGCTGAAAAAAGACATGCTTCCATGGGGTTCAGCCTCTCCCACATCACCTACTGCTGTTGATCCAAAAAGAAGGCAAAAAAAACTGTCTGAAATGCTCGCCAATATGCAACACACTGGGAAAAAATTCCTTCTTGACCCCAGAATGGGAGTCAGATTTCTCCTTGGATCAAGAAGCTTACCCACATATTAAATATTATAACCCTTGATATTCTGTGTCTGCAGGAAGTCATCCAGTCATTTTTTTTAAAAGTCTGTACAGTCTCTGGCCCAACCACGTCAACAGGCAAAGAATTCCACAGTTTTATTGTTCTAACCGTAAAATAACCCTTCGTATGCTTTAGGCTGAATTTCCTTTCCTCCAGTCTAAATGCGTGACCTCGTGTTCTGTGTATAGTCCTGTTAAAGGAACACTCTAGGCTAAAAATCACCCCCCCCCCTTTTTAAAATTATATTAAACCTATTGCCCTACCTAGTTTGCAGTATTTTTTTAATGTAATACTTACCCTAAAAACCACTTGTTTCCAACAGGTTTTTTTTTTTTTTTTATATATACTATCCTCCCTCCTCTTCCGCCCTGAAAATCTTCAACTTGGCTAATGGTTTACGTGAGAAGCGTGCATGCGTGCCTCTCACGTAAACCAGCCAATCAGCAGGCTTCCTCCCGGCTCCATCTTCTTCGATTAGTGGGACGCGCAAGAGGATGCGCTCAACACTAATCTCAGCCGCTGCCGCCAGCTACTGCGGCGAGTTGGAGACGTCATCGCACTGAAAGCGCAATGACGTCTCTTACTCGGCAATAGTCGGCAGAAGCGGGAAATATGAATCCCGCTCTGCTGACTGACAGCTGGGAGGGCGGAGTAGAGTCCTCCGTGTCTCTCAGCTGTTTCAGCTGATCGGCTGAGCGGAGGGGGCAGCGGAGGAAAAGGGCATACTTAGGACATCATGACCACCTAAAAAAGCTTAGGTGGTCATGTTGCCTAGAGTATCCCTTTAATAAATAGGTTTCCAGACAATGGTTTATAATGGCCCCGTATATATTTATATAAGGTTATCAGAACCCCTCTAAGGCCCCGTTTCTCTAAACTAAACAGGTTTAAGCTGGTTAGTCTTTCCTCATAACTTAAACCTTCCATTCCCCTTATTAATTTAGTCGCCCGTCTCTGCACTTTTTCTTGTGCTATAATATCCTTTCTTAAGACAGGTGCCCAAAATTGCATGGCATATTCAAGGTGCAGTCTTACCATTGTTTTATACAGAGGCAAAATTAGGTTTTCATCCCGAGAGTGAACGCCCCTTTTAATGCATGCCAATACCTTGCTGGCCTTGGCGGCTGCTGTTTGACATTGCACATTGTTACTTAGTTTGAAGTCTATAATTATTCCCAAATCCTTCTCCTGCTTGGATTTCCCTAACTCCATACCATTTAGGGTAAAAGTTGCTTGTGTGTTCTTCACTCCAAAGTGCATAACTTTACATTTATCTACATTAAATTTCATCTGCCATTTAAGTGCCCAGTCCCCCAAGCTAACTAAATCCCTCTACAGCGAAATAACATCCTGCTCACATTGTATCACTTTTCCTAGTTTTGTGTCATCTGCAAACACTGATACATGACTTTCAATGCCTATCTCAAGGTCATTTATAAATTTAATTGAATAGAATTGGTCCTATAACAGACCCCTGACGGACACCACTTACCACTGATGTCCATCTTGAAAATGTACCATTTATGACCACTCTCTGTACCCTATCTTTTAGCCAGTTTTCTATCCAAGAACAAGTATTTTCATCTAGACCAATTTTTCTTAATTTAAATAGTAACCTTTTGTATGGAACTGTGTCGAAAGCTTTGGCAAAATCTAAGTAAATCACGTTCACTGCGACCCCCTGATCTATACTTTTACTTACTTCCTCATAGAACGTAATTAGGTTAGTCTGACATGATCTGTGTTTCATAAAACCATGCTGATTTTTGCCAATTACATTATACCTCCCAATAAATTCCTGAATATTATCCCTTTGTAACCCCTCAAATACTTTCCCAGCAACAGATGTTAAGCTCACAGGTCTATAATTCCCAGGCACACATTTTAAACCTTTCTTAAATATAGGGACCACATCAGCTTTTCTCCAATCCTCTGGTACGATTCCCGAAAGAAAAGAATCTTGAAAGATTAAGAACAGAGGTTTACATATTTCATCACATAGCTCCCTCAGTACTCGCGGGTGAATTCCATCTGGCCCTGGGGCTTTATTCACATTGTTTAATTGCTGCAAAACCTTGTCCTGAGTCAACCAGTCACTTTTTATTAGTACGTTTTTAATCAATTAATTGCATGTCTCCTGTTATAGGTTTCTCTTTGATAAATACTGAAGAAAAATAATCATTTAAAATTTCTGCCTTATCCTGATCTTCAGTTAACAATACCCCTGACTCAGATTTTAGTGAACCTACATTTTCACTCTTGTTTTTTTTTAGAATTTATGTACCTAAAGAATCTTTTAGGGTTGGTCTTGCTCTCTTGGGCTAAACTAGAAAATGAAAAAGAAATAGCCAATCTAATCGCTTTTTTACATGCTTTATTGGCTGCCCTATATGCTTTATAGGATGCCTCAGATTTATCATATTTAAAAGCTTTAAATGCCTTTTTATTTTTCACTTCCTTGGTTATCTTCCTATTAAGCCACATTGGTTTCAGTCGGTTTCTTTTATATTTATTAACCAGTGGAATATATTTTGACGTGTACTTTTCTAGTGTTAGTTTAAAGATATTCCACTTATCCTCAGTGTTTCTCCCATGAAAGAGTTTCTGCCATTCAATGACATTGAGAGCTTCTTTTAATAAAGTTGGCCTTTTTAAAATTATATGTTTTAGCATGCCCCCTATGACTATGTTTTTTTCAGACTAATTTCAAAAGACACCATATTATGGTCACTGTTTCCCAACTGTTCTCTTACACAAATATTTGAGAAAAGATCCACATTATTTGTTATGACCAGATCCAGACATTTATCCTCTCTAGTTGGTGTTTCTACCAGTTGTGTCATGAAGGTATCATTTAAAAAGGTTCAGAAACCGGATTCCCTTTGCTGAATTACTAGTCCCACTATCCCAATTAATGTCCGGGTAATTAAAATCTCCAATAATTAAAGTGCTACCATGATGTGCAGCCTTCCTAATTTGCTCTAACAGTTGTTCTTCCTCATCATTATCTAAATTAGGTGGTTTATAGAATATGCCAACCAATATTTGACTTCCCGTTTATTCCCCAAATAAATATTTACCCATAAGGATTCCAGGTGTGTAATATTTGACTTTAAATCCTGGATTTACATACAAACATACTCCACCCCCTTTCTTATGTTTCCTAAAAAGTTGGCCTTTTTAAAATTATATGTTTTAGCATGCCCCCTATGACTATGTTTTTTTCAGACTAATTTCAAAAGACACCATATTATGGTCACTGTTTCCCAACTGTTCTCTTACACAAATATTTGAGAAAAGATCCACATTATTTGTTATGACCAGATCCAGACATTTATCCTCTCTAGTTGGTGTTTCTACCAGTTGTGTCATGAAGGTATCATTTAAAAAGGTTCAGAAACCGGATTCCCTTTGCTGAATTACTAGTCCCACTATCCCAATTAATGTCCGGGTAATTAAAATCTCCAATAATTAAAGTGCTACCATGATGTGCAGCCTTCCTAATTTGCTCTAACAGTTGTTCTTCCTCATCATTATCTAAATTAGGTGGTTTATAGAATATGCCAACCAATATTTGACTTCCCGTTTATTCCCCAAATAAATATTTACCCATAAGGATTCCAGGTGTGTAATATTTGACTTTAAATCCTGGATTTACATACAAACATACTCCACCCCCTTTCTTATGTTTCCTATCCCTTCTAAACAATGCATAACCATTTAAGTTTACAGCCCAGTCATGCATTTCATCCCACCACTTTTCTGTTATTCCTATTATGTCGTATTGCCTAGTGTTTGCTATTGCCTCTAGTTCCCACATCTTGTTATTGAGGCTCTTTGCATTAGCAAGCATACATGTGATACTGTCCAAAGATTAGGGACACCATAGCGAGTTCAGAATCTATCATTTCAACAATATTTTGGTGAATGATAAATACATGAAAAATGAGCACATTTACATTATTTACTTTTAGTTTTAATCATCTCAGAACAACAAATTTTCAGATTTATCCTATATTCAATTGTTAACTTTGAATTCCTTATTTCAAATAAACATACTGCAAAAAAAAATATATAATAATTATATACACACACAACTTGAAAATCACTTGGTAGTGAAGGAGTTAAATAAAGCAGCAGCTACTTCGCTAATAAAATAACATGAAATATTGAATACACTTCACAGGAATGAATTTATTAGAAGAAATTTGAGTTTGATGGTTAGGGTAACTACAACACTTAAACATCAGAATACAGATTATATATACACACACACACACACACACACACTACAACCACATGAACAGTGTGCAACTAGAGAAACTTAAAAAATAAATCTCTTAGGTTTTGTCCCGCACGTGCCATGGCTTAATAGTTATTGCTGGAAAAAAAAGTCAAGAATATCCGGTTTAAAACCAAATTTTATAAAGCGACTCCGAATCGCCTCACATACACCATTCTGGAATTATACCTCAATGAAAAATGTCACATTCCTCCCTCCTGTCAAAAATAGAGTTTTGTTGTTGGTGGGGGTCATTTTTCTGTAACTTGCATCTGTGTTCATGCCAGCTAAACCTTTAGTTCTCCATGTTGTCATCACATGGTAATCCAGCATCGAAAACCGCAGTCAAAATATTTCTTTCAAATTAAAGACCATGAAATAAAATTGGCCTCTTTATAAATCATCAGGCAAGAACGTTTTAAGCTTCAAAAGATCAGTAGCTGAAAGTTTTGCGTTCTGAAAAAAACTAAGCCCTGTAAGCAGCTCTATATCTTTGACACTGGCAGCGTGAAAATGAAGAAACTTTTCCACCCATAGTGACTTGTCTTTGTCATGCTGTGGGTATGAAACAAATGAAGAAAACATGAAGAAAAAGATTTGACAGATATAAAGATCATTTTGCAGTTAACCAATATTTTCATTTAAGCATTTGTCATATTGCAGTGGTTCCTAACCGTGGTCCTCCGGTACACCTAGAAGGACAGGTTTCCAGATATTTGAAGCACAGCACAGGTAAGATGATTTGCTGCTCAGTGATGGCAGGATTCAGTCTGCATTTCCCCAAGGTGATACTTAACCCCTTCACAACAGGCAGGCATCGCTCATCGGTTAACAACGGCGAGGCATACAGGTATGCTGTGCCGCTGCAGAACTCTTATTTGGCCCGCCCATGCAGCAGTCGTGTGGCGTGGAGCACGTCGGCTGCAGGGAGGGGCTGAGGCAGCCCATTTAAGACAGCGGGCGTACTTGTACACCCTGCGTCTTCAAGGCCCATCCGCCGCAAGGATGTCATAAAACGTCCTGTGGCGGGAAGGGGTTAAAATCTAGCCTGTTATGGATAATTGAGGACCAGGGCTGGGAACCACTGTCATAGTAGATCTCTCCATTAAAAAGGGACACTACCACTTACATAAACTGTACTAGATTACTTGTGCATTACACATAAAACCATATTACAAAAACACATGTTGCTGTTTTTTTTAGCTTTGTTTTAGGTAAAAAGGAAAAATAAAGTATGGTTTTGATTATTTTGATTCAATTTTGTTTATTTTTTCCCCATGGCGGAACATTTACCAAAAGCTTTGCTTTGTGGCTCTTGTTTAATCTACATTATTTAACAGTTAATGGAGGTGGAGGAGGGAATGTTTAGATAAGGCAGCAGGTGGGTATTGATCGAGGCTGAGACGAGAGCTGGCAGCTGAAAGAGATAAACCAGGGAGCTTAAAAGACTTCTATTCTACCCCCTCCATTCTATGACTAAAGCCACCCAGTGGGGACCAAGATGTAAACCTAATGTGGGGGGCAGTTTACAACACAAAAGATCACAAAATTGATGCACCAGTGACAAAGTAAAATATTTACAACCATACAATAAAATTAAAAAAAAAACATGAAAATAAAATGCACACAATTAGGTACATTTCATTTTTTTGGTGGTAGTGTCCTTTTAACTTAACATCATTTATCAGTAGAGGGAGCCATTGCTCTGCACATCATGTCAGTGACGGACTACCTTTTCAGATCTTGACAACATAACATTATTATAAAGCTCCTTGCTTGTCACTTTTATTAAGTTTTGAGCAGCCGTAAGTGTAATACTCCTCCACCATGATCTCCCATGACACTCTTCCAGCAAGACAGAACCTCACTGCAGGAAATAGCTTGCACTCTGCTGTCATTTTTTGTTCCAGTGGACCAACCCCATGAAAACATGTCTAGTGATAGCCGATTAATAGTTTTCAGAGTAGAGGGAGGACCTACACTTTGAAGCTGTGTTATTACACACAGGGACAGCAGGGGATATGGTGAATTTAAGCAGGCATGGGATAGGCATAAGGCTATCCTAAACAAAAGATAAATCCAGGTAAAGTATCCATGTAATTGGGCAGACTAGATGGGCCGAAAGAAAAATATCGTCAGATAAGAACCTATGTTTCTATGACACCAAGACCACATAAATGATTATGTGGTCTTGGTGTCACCATCTTTGCCTTTGAGGGTCATTTGGATCATATGCTAACCTAAAACGAAGATCGGGAAAATAGTTCCAATTTCTGCAAACCTGTCTTGCTTTACATACACTGTCTAAAACTGTGGGAAGAGAGCGCTGTCCTGCTGTGTACGTATATCCGACTGATCGATTACTCAACTCCTCCCCCCCCAACTAACCCATAAATGTATGTGACCATAGTAAAAAAAAATTACACGCGCTCTTGAGATAAGAAATATAATTTTACTTTTGTGTTAGAGCTTCAGAACATGAGTTCTACATGGAATGATCAACAAAAAGTTACCTCACAGTTTTCGCTGTTGTCTTCTCTGTGCGGTACAATAAATGGTAAGACATCTAAAGGACCAATGCATTGCAGGGGAGTCTGCGATACGTTTTTACAACTTGACAAAATAATAAAATAGTGAGTTGGGATGTAAACATCAGTATTTGAGGTTCTGAAAATAAAAAAAAACAACTATTAGAATAATATAAGCTTCGCTTAAGCAATGAAATAAGAAAATGTTGTGCTATGGAATGTGTTCATTCATCGTCTTGTAAATCGAATTAGTGGCATCATATAACAAGACTACATAGTAGAGAATTTAATAACAACCAACAAACAAGTTATGGTGAATAAAACAGTCAAGATAAGCGATGACATCTACAAGCAAGAATTCGAGATAAAAAGAACAAAATGATTCCAGTGACAAAAATAACTGTACATTCATACATAAATCCTGCTAATCTAAACTCAAAAATAACAACATTGGTGTAGGGACTGGGGGGGGGCTCTGGGGCTCTAATGTCAGTGCTACAGGGGTGTGGGGGAGCTTTGGATCCCCCCCCCACGGGACCTGGAGGAGGCCTTACCTTGCGGCTGCGTGGAGGCTGTGGATGGAGAGCTACTTGCGGAGGAGAACCCGGAGCCACACAATGAAGAGGTGCTGTTGTCTGAGGTGCCTACGGTGCAAGTTGAGGTTCCAGGGGTGCCTTGTGACAAGGTTGTGGCTCCTCTCGATCCGCCTTGCAACATACCTGTCTGGTGGATCCACCGGAGGGAAACTGAGTCCGGAGTGCTGCCTCCTTGCTCCTCCTCGGGACCTGGTCGGGGTGAGAGGGAGCCTGGCCCTGGCTTTGTTTTTTCTGGCCTGGATGCTGCGGGAGTGGGATGCGGAGAGGTACACGGACAGGTCTGTGGAGTATTTAAGCACCGCGATACCGTGGGACACAGGCTGAAGAGGTCTGTCTTCCTATCCCGCTGACCATTGCCCGACCATACCCTGACCAGCTGAGTTCACCACCCGTTCACTCTCTGCAGCTCTTTTAGAAGTTACCATTTGCTGACTGCTATGATCTACCTGCCCTTCAGCCCCTGCTGTTTATTGATGCTAGATGAACAGTCTGCAGAACTTGATTTGTCTTTTTGTGTCCCCCACCCCCGCTGTTACCAGTAGAGAATTTTTGATTCCTGAGGCCGAGACCGTTGTGGTTTCTGACGTTTCCCCCCCCTTTTTTTTTTGGGCTTTATTGGGTGGTCCTGGGGGCTGGCCGTGGCCTGGAGCCTAGCTTTACCCCTGGTGCTATTTTACCCCCCTGGCCTTCTCTCATGGGTCCTTTTTTTTTGGACTGTCGGGAAAGTGCCAGGGGAAGCACTGATATGGCCTATGCCATATTTCTCCCACTCTTCGCTCCCCCCCCCATTGTATTTTATTTTCCTGTGTTGTATGCTAGAAGATGAGTTTTGACCCAACGAGGCTATTTTTTGTATCTTTTTCCTACATTTTTGAAGAGACCCCCCAATCGGGGATGATTGTCCTTAGATGATTTGTCAGTACCTGCTATTGATGACCCTTTTTGCATACCTGGTCCTTTTTACAGCTGACTTCTTTTAATTGTTGTTTTTCAGAAGATGTGTTTCTATTGCTGACATTGTACTTCTATATAGCTGAGACCCCCCTTATGGGGATGTTTTTTGCAGACTTACTACTATTCGCCGATGACTTCTTGCCTGTGAACCCTAGATGCCTACTTTCTGCTGACCTATCTTGGCCCTGCATGGCCAGTCTTGCTTAAACGCTTCAGTTTGGTCCTGCGAGGCAATCTATTATTTGTTGTTAAGCAGACTTCTTTTCCAAAAAATATAAAAAAAAATTGAGGGACCTTCTGGACCAACATCAATCTTTTCAGGATGTGACCCATTCGATGAAGTATAACCCTGGATGTGTTCGTTGTTTAGGTTGCACGACCTGCAATTCTTTGGTATCTGGAAAGATTTCTTTATCATCCACACAATGGCACTAAATTTGTAATTAAACATCGGATTACTTGCACCACTGAATTTGTTGTGTATAAAAATCACTTGCCCGTGTGGGTAAATCCATTAATGGGTTACGCACATGGATGGCTAATTGGTCTGCCATCAGGATGCACTTGCTGGTAATGAACATTCCCAGCCAGTTGCCTGACATTTTCAAGCAGCAGGGCACCCCATGCCCTCACTTAGGGTCATGGGCATTGATCATGTCCCACCTATGCGGAGGGGGGTGGGTGATCGAGCTAATGAATTGCTGAAATGAGAGGCTTTTTGGATCTTCTCATTGAACACCCTGGCACCAATGGCCAGGGTGTTCAATGGCCAAATTCGTACACACCATTTTTACTGACCAGTTGAACTCACTGTTTTAGGATCAATTGTATTATTGATCCGTGTTTAATGTTCTTTTTTGTTTGATCTTCCTCCATATACGTTTATACACACTTTTTTGCATAGCTGTGATTATATATGTTAGTATACTTTTTGGTCTCTTGTAATATACAGTGGCAAGAAAAAGTGAACCCCTTGGGATTACGTGGAGTTTTGCATGAATTGGTCATAAAATGTGCTCTGATCTTCATCTAAGTCACATCAATTTGAAAAACACAGTCTGCTTACAATAATACAACACAAACATTAAATGATTTCATGTGTTTATTGAACATAACATGTAAACATTCACAGTGCAGGGTGGAAAATGTATGTGAACCCCTAGCCGAATGACTTCTCCAAGAGCTAATTGGAGCCAGGAGTGAGCCAACCTTGAGTCCAATCAGTGTGATATTATTGGATGTGTTGCTGAAAGCTGTCCTGCCCTTTAAAAACACACACCAGTTTTGGGTTTACTGGTTTCAAGAAGCACTGCCTGATGTGAACCATGCCTTGCAGAAAAGAGCTCTCAGAAGACCTACGATCAAGAATTGTTGACTTGCATGAAGTTGGAAAGGGTTACAAAAGTATCTCCAAATGCCTTGATGTTCATGTGTCCACGGTAAGACAGACTGTCTACAAATGGAGAAAGTTCAGCACTGTTGCTACTCTCCCTAGGCATGGTTGTCCTTTAAAGATGACTGCAAAAGCACAGCACAGAATGCTTAATGAGGTAAAGAAGAATCCTAGAGTGTCAGCTAAAGATTTACAGAAATCTCTGGCACATGCTAACATTTTTGTTGACACATCTACAATAAGGAAAACATTAAACAAGAATGGAGTACATGGGAGGACACCACGGAGGAAGCCATTGCTGTCCAAAAAGAATATTGCAGCACGTTTGAAGTTTGCAAAAGAGCACCTGGATATTCCACAGCACTACTGGCAAAATATTCTGTGGACAGATGAAACCAAAATTGAGTTGTTTGGAAAAAACACACAACACTATGTGTGGAGAAAAAAAAGCACAGCACACCAACATCAAAACCTCATCCCCACTGTAAAACATGGCGGAGGGAGCATCATGGTTTGGGGCTGCTTTGCCGCCTCATGGCCTGGACGGATTGTTGCCATTGAAGGAAAAATGAATTCCAGAGTTTATCAAGACATTTTGCAGGAAAACGTAAGACCATCTGTCTGCCAACTGAAGCTCCGCAGAGGATGGTGATGCAACAGGACAATGACCCAAAGCATACAAGTAATTCAACAAAAGAATGGCTTCAAAAAAACAAAATACACCTTCTGGAGTGGCCCAGTCAGAGTCCTGACCTCACCCCGATTGAAATGCTGTGGCATGACCTTAAGAGAGCCATTCACACCAGACATCCCAAGAATATTGCTACACTGAAACAGTTTTGTGAAGAGGAGTGGTCCAAAATTACTCCAGATCGTTGTGCAGGTCTGATCTGCAACTACAGGAAACGTTTGGTTGAGGTTATTGCTGCCAAAGGAGGGTCAACCAGTTATTAAGTCCAAAGGTTCACATACTTTTTCCACCCTGCATTGTGACTGTTTACATGTTCTGTTCAATAAAAACATGAAAACATATGTTGTATTATTTTAAGCAGACTGTGTTTTTCAAATTGTTGTGACTCAAATAAAATGTGCTCTGATCTTCATCTGAGTCAATTCATGCAAAACTCCACGTAATCCCAAAGGGTTCACATACTTTTTCTTGCCACTGTATGTCTTTTTTCAATCTAGACAGAATGTTAGGATTGCAATTAAGATTATTTATACCATTTCTAATATATTTAGGAGACCGTGATCGGTTTTTAATTTTGTTTTTATTATTATTGTTGGTTTCTCTACGAGTAGTGTTCCCTGGCTCACAGGTGGTGTAGTTCCGTCGGGACACACTCCTGTTACCAGGGAGTTAGTCTCAGACCTCATTTTGGGTTAATTGATGTCTGTATATGTATATGTTGTGTTTTATCTTGTATTATCTTGAGAAAAGACCCTGATGGGACTGAACCATCGATCCTAATAAAAAAACTTCTTTGAAAGTTTTCATACGCATCTGTATATTTTTTGTTTACTATTTTCATGCAAACAGATTTGCATCGAAGCAAGTACATCATTGTAGGAGGATTATACCGAGTGCGGGGTTACTTGGAGATATATATATATATATCTCTATGAAAAACACATGGGGAAGGGTAAAATCAGTAGAGGGTATGTGCAATATTTAATTAAATACTGTGACTGGTTTTTGGAAGGGAAAAATGAATAATGAAGCATGAAGAACTTACTGTACAATCTGTTCCACGGTGTCAAACCGACCATCAAAATTATAATCAAATATGGGACCACTTACGACTTGCACGCCGTTTTTTTTCTCTGCATATTTCAATAACAACACATCATGGAAATAATTCCAAATCTCTGAAATTTAGAAAGATAATGCTGTGAATCTTAAAACGTTTAACATATATATATATATATATATACAGTATACACACGCATGTATCTCTATTGAATGCAATGCTCTCCCATTTCTTACAATGATAAATCTATGAATTCACATGTGATGAACACCTTTTGAAATGGTTTATCAAAAAATGTATTAAGTTTAAACTGTTCCATACCATTTAAGCAAGCACAGGAGTACCTGGCAGCGGTTATAATTTGAAGGGTCTCATGATTATTTTTGTTTAAGCATAACTCATAAGGGGAGTTTCTTTATGGACCAAGTCTGTTCCTAGTACACTATAGAGTCGAAGATTTAATCTAATATTTATTTTTTAACTCCGATTTATATTCTTATCTGCCCGTGATCATTCATGTTAGAATACAGACCAGGTCTGACTTTTATTTAAATGTAGGGGATAAAAGAGCAAAATACAAAACAAAACAAGCATATTTAACAGGATATGTACCAACCTTGGAAAGCAGGATACATTGGAACAATATTGCTGGTGATACTCCCAACATAAGTGTTATTTTTAGCATATCCTAATGAGATAAAGACAAATTTAAAACGATTTTTCAAACCAGTCTTCTCTGAAACATTAATATACTGCCTTAAATGTTAGATACTAACGTAATGTATTTTGTAGACCATCATTAAAAAAGTTAAATATGAGCACTTTAAGAAAAAAAAATAATCACTATTTTTTTAATTTATTCATTTAAGAGCACATTATGTCAAGTGCAGTTTATATGCACTTGCGAAAGTTACTGTGCAGTGCTTACATTACTGCTGTTCAAATATGCAGAAGGGCTGTGTGACTCTCATCCAACACTTCCCCCTCAGTCTTGCTCCGTAATCTAGAAGAACCTTAACTGCTGGCCTAGCCTTTTCAAAAAGACTCAATGTCTTGGATTCCGATTCTTTTGTTGTTATTATAGAAGATTTTTTCTTACATACTAAAGCTATCCAGTAAGAAAACAGGAGTATAGAACCTTTTGGTGGAATGTCTTAACTCTTAGGATGTCCAGTTAATGCTTAAAACTAGGGTAAAATAGCTTATTTTGCATTAACATAGTTTTAACTCTTTTAATGTTCTCAGAATAACTATAAAATTTGCTCACTCTTTATTTGTTTATCCATTACAGAAATATTGCCGATAGACAAATTCATAACCGTGGCAGCCCTAGCAATTGTCATACTAAGTAATCGTATTTATTACCATCTGAAACACATCCATGTAAGCTAGCGAGTGATCACACAGCTCTCCCTGTATTATGCCCCTCCCTATCTGTTATAATGCAGCAATAAAGTTTAGTAAAGCAGAAATTTAACAGAGAAACAAAACCTACAAACAAAAGATCTGTGGATTGAACATTTTTAATTAAGTGTATGATCAAATGTTATACCTACTTGGAGGAAACAGAAATCCATATTTCAAAGAAGTATGAGAATGGTAAAATTTACAACTTTGACTGTAACCAGAGGTCATACGGGTATCCACGAAAATACATGTAGAATTAAGGTCTATAGAGGACGATGGGTAGGCCTAGAAAATGTTAAATGGACAATATCAAAGCATGAATCATATACAGATGCTGCTGTTATTTGTAGTACTATTACACAACACATTTTTTTTTAAGTAAGCAGCAAATTGTGGTTCACAGCAATTGTAAATCCAAACAAGTAGTATTTATAACACACGGTGTTCATAAAGTCTCTTTACAATTTCAAAAATTTATTACAAAGGCAAATGAAAATACAGATAAGTGAAAATTATTACAAAATGAGTCGTATATATTTAAGTTGTTTTTGCCTCATTTAATACACCTCTATATGGGCACCATTAGTTGCACGAAGCACATCAAGACGGTACTCGATTTCTTGCCATGTTCGCTGTAGCATACCCTCACAATGGTGGCAATGGCATCAGTGTTCCTCTGTTTAAGATTAGTGATGTCCCGTAATTTGCACGATATCTTTAACATAACCCCTATAGAAAGAAGTCGATGGGAGTGTTATCTGGTGAACGAAGTGGCCAGGGAATTGAGCCACCCCTTCCAATCCACCGGTCTGGAAATGTTTCATTTAGGAACCCATGAACATGCAGTCCCCAATGTGGTGGTGCACCATCATGCTGGAAAATGATGGTTGGTTGAAGGTCATGTAGCTGTGGTGCCACGTATTCAGTCAAGAAGTCAAGGTAAACATTTGCAGTAATTGATGTCTCGAAGAAAAATGGACCAATGATTCGAATGCACATGATCCTACACCACACATTTATCTAAAGCAGAGGATCACTGATGCCATTACCACCATTGAGGAGGGTATGCTACAGCGAACATGGCAAAAAATATAGTACCGTCTTGATGTGCTTTGTGCAACTATTGCTGCCCATATAGAGGTGTATTAAAGGAGGCAAAAAAATAAAAAAAAAATATATGCGTCTCGTTTTGTAATAATTTTCACTTATCTGTCTTTTTATTTGCCTTCGTAATCATTTTTTCAATTCTAAAGAGACTTTATGGACACACTGTCCCAAATAAAAAAAATCATACATACAGGGTGTCCAAGTTCACATTGAAACAATGGTTGATTTAGTCCCATGGGTACCCAAAACGGAGTCTTAATGAATAAACCACAAACCATTTTTTATGGCCTGCGTGACAGAATTTAGAAAGTTTATAGCATCAGCCTGTGATAGTCTGCAATCTCAGCTGTCATCTTTATCTTCAGGGATGCAAATCATCCCTGAGGATTGTGGCCATGTGAGAAGATATGAGATGCGATGCATACACTATACAGCCATTGCCAGGTGTGATTGGGTTCCGTTTGGGAAATCTAGGAGGAATATGGGCTAGCCTGTTCAGAGATTTGCAGGATTTGCAGATAGGCATTTGTCCAGTGTGTCAGATGGCCAGTTGTGCCCATTTATGTTCCCAGCTCACAGCAGGTGAAAGTAGTTTCTGTGTTGTGTACGCACAGATAAACCTGCAGGTTTCTCCTTTGTGTCCCCATTTTAGCGTGATATTACGATGCAGGCGCTAGAAAAGCTGCCTGCATTGTAAACCTGCACTAAAATGCGGGATGTGTGTGGTAGCACTAACCGCCGTCGCGAGCATCCACTCGATAGAGTCAAAAGGACTCCATTAACCTCCCTGGCGGTCTAATTTTTTCAAAATTTCGTGTCTAAAAGCGTCTAACTTTTTTTTTAAAGGAAAAGAGTTTTTGTACATAGTTAGCCTGTAATAATTAGGAATCACACACTGAAATCTGTGCAATCAAGAGTCCTTCCAGGTAAAATCCTTTATAAATAAAAAAAGAAAAAATAGTAAATACACCGAGTCCGATAAAGTTTGAAACATGAAATAATAATTTATCATCCCAAAAATAATTATCCAAAATAATGCAAATAAATGATATTCAATAAAATACAAACAAAAAACACTGAAATCTGTCTGAAAACAAGGGTGAGACAATGTATGGTCTGTTTCTTATCCTGTAGTTTTCCCCCAAGGAAAAAATGTCAAAGTCCCTTTAATTTTGTTTTGGGGTAACAAAGAATAATTAACATTTTTAAAAAACTAAAACACCGTTTCTCGCTGCACCCACATCAAAAGAAGGGGCAGAATTTGTTGCCTTATGATGAAGCAAAAATTTATCAGAATGTAAGGGCTCAGGTTAACCCTAAAGACAAGCACATATCGTAATCTAACCCCAATTTCTAACCGTAGCTAGAAATTATACTCCTTTTCTGCCCAGAGGAACCAGAATGCTGGGCATCAAAAATAGCTGCAAGTCTTTTTCAAGACTATTTTTTTTACCCCTTCATTTTCTGATGATTTTATGCGGGACAAATGGACATTACCTCTGCTTTACAACAGAAAAAGGGGGGTGTATCATTAGAAAGGCCAGGCTCTGACCTGCCCAATGACACTTAATGGAGATGGAGAGGTCCAAAGGACTCCTGCTCTCTTCATAGCAGAGCTTGTGTTTTAGATTAACCAATGCGTTGTAACGCATTGCACCATCACTTCTACATTTGCTCCTGGCATGGGTAATGAGAAGGCGAGTTGAGTGCAGTGGCGCTGTTTGCTTGAAAATAAAATGCACGTAATGCCACTGCCTTTAGAACAGAAAAACATAAAAATGGTTTTAAATTTTTTATTTATACACATTACATGGTCATGTTTGGCATCAATGGAAAAGCCTGACTCTGATTCTTAGATCGCACAGGCAAAAAAAGGTGTGTCGTAGGCACACACCTAGTCTGCCCAATTATAAATCTGGCTCTGGTCCCAGTTGATCAAATAATACCAAAGAGAAGGTAATACAGGCGCTAATATGGAGTTATGTGAAAAGCTGCAAGGACATTTATAGATCACTCACTATATATACACCATAAATGCATAAAGGATAACAAAATAGTCCTCGCCAGTGCTTTTTCTCTGGAAAAATAGGTGGGGGTACTCTCACACCCAGGGGAAAAACTGATTATTAGGACTATTTTCGTGTCCTAATAAACAATAGTTGTAGCTCACTTAAAGGAAGACACTATAAAAGGGAACCATATTTCTTAATACTGTGTTCCTTTAAATGAACTACAACTATTGTTGTAACACTATGGGGGTTATCCTCTAAGTGCCTCTGTTGCAAGAAAAATCTGTATTGCAGTGGATAATCCCTAGAATTTGTGAGCACCACAGCAATGAAACTCAGTTTTGCTGAGTATGTAGGAGCTCCACAACAATGAAACTCACAGTAATGCACAGTGTGTGTGAGCTCTACAACAACGAGACTCACAGTAATGTGCAGTGTATATGAGCTCCACAGCAATAAAACTCCACTATCCACCAACTACTGTTTGAATAATATTGGGAATTCAATTAGAGGGTGTTTAACCTTGAGAACACCCCCACATGGTGGTAACCGCAGGACCAGGTGAACATACACTATATTACCAAAAGTATTCGCTCACCTGCCTTGACTCGCATATGAACGGTGACATCCCATTCCTAATCCATAGGGGTCAATATGACGTCGGTCCACCCTTTGCAGTTATAAACAGCTTCAACTCTTCTGGGAAGGCTGTCCACAAGGTTTAGGAGTGTGTTTATGGGAATTTTTGACCATTCTTCCAGAAGTGCATTTGTGAGGTCACACACTGATGTTGGACGAGAAGGCCTTGCTCTCAGTCTCTGCTCTAATTCATCCCAAAGGTGTTCTATCGGGTTGAGGTCAGGACTAAGTGCAGGCCAGTCAAGTACATCCACACCAGACTGTCATCCATGTCTTTATGGACCTTGCTTTGTGCACTGGTGCACAGTCATGCTGGAAGAGTTCGGGGCCAGCTCCAAACTGTTCCCACAAAGTTGGGAGCATGGAAATGTCCAAATTGTCTTGGTATGCTGAAGAATTCAGAGTTCCTTTCACTGGAACTAAGGGGCCAAGCCCAGCTCCTGAAAAACAACCCCACACCATAATCTCCCCTCCACAAAACTTTACACTTGGCACAATGCAGTCAGACAAGTACCATTCCCCTGGCAACCGCCAAACCCAGACTCGTCCATCAGATTGCCAGATGGAGAAGCGCGATTCGTCACTCCAGAGAACACGTCTCCACTGCTCTAGAGTCCAGTGGCAGCGTGCTTTACACCACTGCATCCAATGCTTTGCACTGCACTTGGTGATGTATGGCTTGGATGCAGCTGCTCGGCCATGGAAACCCATTCTATGAAGCTCTCTGCGCACTGTTCTTGAGCTTATCTGAAGGCCACATGAAGTTTGGAGGTCTGTAGTGTTTGACTCTGCAGAAAGTTGGTCGACCTCTTCACACTATGCGCCTCAGCGTCCGCTGACGCCGCTCCGTCAGTTTACGTGGCCTACCACTTTGTGGCTGAGTTGCTGTCGTTCCCAAACACTTCCACGTTCTTAGAATACAGCTGACAGTTGACTGTGGAATATTTAGGAGTGAGGAAATTTCATTACTGGATTTGTTGCACAGGTGGCATCCTATCACAGTTCCACGCTGGAATTCACTGAGCTCCTGAGAGCTGTAAAAACAGTCTGCATGCCTAGGTGCTTGATTTTATATACCTGTGGCCATGGCAGTGATTGGAACACCGGATTCTGATTATTTGGATCGGTGAGCGAATACTTTTGGCAATATAGTGTACCTGTGTTGACAGAGCTGATATTTTTAAATGCTGTTTTGAAGTGTATGTAGCGCTGGTTTAAATCCTGCCGCTGTAATTACTCATTTCTGGCCACCAGGGGGGAGACGAACGCAATGTAAACCAATACTGGACACTTTCAGACTACGTTTTCCAGCATGCTTTTTTGGCAGGGACAGGAAGTGGGTGGGGAGGACTGAGAGACATCCGCAACCTCGTGGAGAGGAGAGCCAGTGTGCGCCAAGGGGTGAAGAGAGCAAGAGGCACATGAGACAAGGAGCGATTGTGACCAGGCCGGAGCGCAGGTACTGCCTTGCGGAGCTGGAGATCGTCTTAAATCACTTGCCAGAGACCTAGTAATCCATCAGTGAGAAGTTTATACAGATACAGAGCTGCAGAAGGACCCCGAGTTAGGAGACCGCGATGATCTAATGGGAGTGCAGGCGGTAAGCTGAGCATCTTGTCGCAGAAACGGACAAGCAAGACAAGCGGATCCGGTGGCACAGAGTCCCAGTCAAGTCGAGCGGAAAGACGTCCTGGGTCGAGCAGAGCGCAGAGTATCTGGTGGATAGGTGAGAGGCCTTCCCGGCCACAGTAAAATAATAAAGCACACTGCAGTTTGTCTAAACCTACAGGGCCCCAACGTGACTAGTCGAAGACACTTTGAAATCATTCACTGGCCAGTTGAATCTAGTACCCGGGTACCAACACACGCATACACGTACACCTTCTTGGGACACAACCTGTACGGGACTCACATTTCAGCAACGAAGGGGTTAAAATTCCTTTTTCTTTTCCGCTGCACGTTTCTCGCATTACGAACTTCTGTAAATATATATGGGTAAAAAACCTAGAAGGTGAGTGTTTAGGCGCTTATTGTTATAGATAGAGAAAAATGGTTGTATGATTGCAGCTCACCAGCTGAGTGTATCCTTCACTCCTAACTACTAAGAAAAAAATACCAAGGTATATGGGAGCGCATAAAACATGTACAGACAATGTGATCAATACACACAATATTTTAGATGGTAAGTCCGTGGTCTTTAGGATAGTCCGCAATCCTAGAAGAGGAGACAGAGAGAAACCATTGCGCAGTACATACTGGAATCAGGTGACCACACACTAATCGTTATGCAACTCACAAGTGAGGAGTCTTCAAGACTCTAGATGCACGTCTTTAAGTCTCTTTACGGGGGACTTCACCCGTATGGTATGCACTTGTCCCGTGTGATGGATGCTGTGTCTTGATGGAGAATGTATCTCAAATAGAAAGAAAATACATAGTACAGTACTGTATAGCTGGAATATATATGCACTATAAAGAAGCACACTCACGTGTTTCAGAACCTCAACTATGGGTGGTTCTGTAATCGCGCTTTGGACCTCTTATCACTTTAGGGGGTCCCGCCTATTGAGCACTGCTTCAGATTCCAGGAGCATCAGGGTGGAGATCCAAGGGCGTAGAAGTGGAGATCCAAAGGCTACTGCTTCTTATGTATGTGTCCAGTATTCAGGAATCAGAATAAATGAATAAATCAAAAGAGTAAAATAGAAATATAAAATTAAAATAAAATAAAATTTATTAATTACAAATCGAGACGCGTTTCGCCCGCATCTGCAGGCCTTATCAATCGAATTAATCTGATTTCGTTGTTCCCGGCTTAAATAGTGGCTGAGAGTCATAATTAGTTCCAAGATGTGGCGTGCGGGTCACAATACCGTCCACCCTGCGTTCCAGACGCCGTTTCGATGACGCATTTCCGCTTCCGGTATGGCGCACCTCCACCTCCACTTCCGGTCTTCCGTGGCTGCAACATACTGAATGGAGCGCCGGATAAAGCGCACCTCCACCTCCACTTCCGGTCTTCTGTGGCTGCAGCGTGCTGAATAGGACGCCAAATAATGACATCCTCATCCAACCATGTTTTTACTTTCGCTCTCAGCCGTGGTGAAGGTTCTATATCTATCTGGATACTAAACAAAGCGCATTGCATATATAAAAACACAAAAGCAACCAAAACATCAACATTTAGTCCCAAAGAGGCCCCAGATCTCCTTATTGGAGCAACCACGAATAGCAAACATAATATTTTTTGAATAGCAAACATAATATTTTTACACATAAAGGGTCGCATTGGACAGTAGCATCATAACATCCTATGTATGCATACCCCAAAAAAGGGGGATATATTAGATGGTACCATTATCAAAGAAAGTGACAGACCTCAAAATCTATATTAAGGCCTCTAGGGGTCATGGTGTCCAGATTATAGATCCATCTCATTTCAGATTTAATCAATCGCTCAGTTAGATTATCACCCCGCCAGTTAGTGCTAATCCTTTCTATTGCCCAAAATTTAGTGCCTCTAGGATTGCATTGATGTTTATCGCTATAGTGGGCAGAAACACTATGTTTAGCATATCCTTTGTTAATATTGTTCATATGCTCATTAACTCTAATGTAAAGTGCTCTAGATGTTTGGCCCACATACCATAGTCCGCACGGGCATTCTAGTATATAAATGACTTTGGTGGACATACATGTAATCAGATCTTTAATTTTGTAGCGCTTATCTATGTTTGATTTAAAGCTATTGATCACTCGTTTCTTATTTTCTGCTTTTCTACATGCTATGCACTGCCCACACCCATAGAACCCCGGGGATAACCCAAACATATCACCAGTCTTAACAGCCTTATTGGTCCTGAGATGATTTCTTACTAGATCTGTTTTCAATGTTTTACCTCCCCTGAAGATAACCACAGGGGTGTCTGGTAAAATTTTATTAAGAACTGGATCCCTTTTCAAGATCGGCCAATGTTTATGAATAGATTTCTTAATTGTCTTATTATTCGTGTTATAATCTAGTATAAAAGGAACATTCTCAGTCCTATTGGAGTCACGTTGCTTGTATCTTAGAAGACATTGTCTATCAATATTATGGATCTCATCGCGTGTTGATACTAAGAGTTGCTCATTGTACCCCTTTTCCTTAAAATCTGTTATCAATTTCTGAGACTGAATAGTGTAATGCTCAATGTCACTACAATTTCTTCTAATACGCATTAGTTGACCCTTTGGTATGGCAGTTAACCAGGGGGGGTAATGATTACTATCAATAGGTATGTAACTATTAACGTTTACTTGTTTAAAGTGGGTTTTAGTTTTTAATACCCTATGATCTATGTAAATGTTGAGATCTAGAAAATCAACCTGTTCCTTACTGATAGTGGAATCTAATTTTATTCCCAATTGGTTGTTATTTAAATGGGCAATGAATTCCATTAAAGACTCACTCTCTCCCTTCCAAATAATAATGATATCGTCTATATATCGTCGGTAGAGGACGAGGTTAGGCTCCCAGCCATGCCCTGCCCATACCGCACCGGATTCCCAGTGGGCCATGAACAGATTGGCATAGCTGGGAGCGAACCTCGTCCCCATAGCCGTACCGTTTAACTGCATATAGAAATCACCCCCGTACCAAAAATAATTATTATTAAGAATCAAATTGATTCCCTCAATCATAAATTGGAGCTGATCCATCTGGAATTGACCTGATTGTATCACGAAGTGCTCGACTGCTGCACAGCCCTCCTTGTGCGGAATTATAGTATACAACGAGCTTACATCGCACGTGGCTAGAATGTAATCATCCTTCCATTCGATGTCTTTCAATATATTTAAAATAGCAATACTATCTTTTAGATGGGCCGGTGTTGACATAACTAAAGGCTGTAATAAGTGATCAATATATTCAGATATCTTACATGAAATGGATTGTATGCCAGAAACTATAGGTCGACCAGGGGGGTTATCAAGATTCTTATGGATTTTTGGTAAATAATAAAATACCGGAATACGAGGATGTAGAATTTTTAAGTAACGGTGTTCGTGATCGTTCAGAATACCCCTGTCTTTCCCCCTTAGTAGGTATTCATAAAAAATTTCTTTAATTCTATTAGTGGGATCATTGGTAAGTTTTTGGCGTCCTATTCAGCACGCTGCAGCCACAGAAGACCGGAAGTGGAGGTGGAGGTGCGCTTTATCCGGCGCTCCATTCAGTATGTTGCAGCCACGGAAGACCGGAAGTGGAGGTGGAGGTGCGCCATACCGGAAGCGGAAATGCGTCATCGAAACGGCGTCTGGAACGCAGGGTGGACGGTATTGTGACCCGCACGCCACATCTTGGAACTAATTATGACTCTCAGCCACTATTTAAGCCGGGAACAACGAAATCAGATTAATTCGATTGATAAGGCCTGCAGATGCGGGCGAAACGCGTCTCGATTTGTAATTAATAAATTTTATTTTATTTTAATTTTATATTTCTATTTTACTCTTTTGATTTATTCATTTATTCTGATTCCTGAATACTGGACACATACATAAGAAGCAGTAGCCTTTGGATCTCCACTTCTACGCCCTTGGATCTCCACCCTGATGCTCCTGGAATCTGAAGCAGTGCTCAATAGGCGGGACCCCCTAAAGTGATAAGAGGTCCAAAGCGCGATTACAGAACCACCCATAGTGGAGGTTCTGAAACACGTGAGTGTGCTTCTTTATAGTGCATATATATTCCAGCTATACAGTACTGTACTATGTATTTTCTTTCTATTTGAGATACATTCTCCATCAAGACACAGCATCCATCACACGGGACAAGTGCATACCATACGGGTGAAGTCCCCCGTAAAGAGACTTAAAGACGTGCATCTAGAGTCTTGAAGACTCCTCACTTGTGAGTTGCATAACGATTAGTGTGTGGTCACCTGATTCCAGTATGTACTGCGCAATGGTTTCTCTCTGTCTCCTCTTCTAGGATTGCGGACTATCCTAAAGACCACGGACTTACCATCTAAAATATTGTGTGTATTGATCACATTGTCTGTACATGTTTTATGCGCTCCCATATACCTTGGTATTTTTTTCTGTAAATATATATGTATACCGTGCTGCTCTATATATGCCAGTTTATTTGAGATCAGTAAACTATATAAGTTATAAAATACACAACAGTGCTGGTGTATATTTATTCCCTAGTGCGGGGAGACTGACCCGAGGTTTAAATTCAGCGGCTCCTCCGGGAATGAGCGCTACACGTATTTGGAAGCAGCAGCAGTTTTTTCTTTGTTCTGAGGCCTGCCTGTCACTGAGTCCCTGCAGAGCACTGCAGCCAGGACTTCAATTTACACCTTCTCACCTTCAAGGGCGCACCACACAGTCTGGAACTGCTGGGGAGGTTGGGGGTAGGGTGGCAGTGTAGACGTCTTTTTGGCACGCCCTCCTCTTGACATCATCAGAGGGGCCAGGACAAGCAAGGAGGAAGGGACCAGGAGGAGAGCGAGTGTCAAGGTTGCACCAGGCATGGGCCATGGTGGGACCCAATTGCAGGAGTTATTGAGCCCAGTAAGCAGGGTAACCCACAGTACAGTACCTTGATGGAAGTGGATACTGGGTTATGCCAGAGCGCATTACAAACAATGAGTGGTCAATAGGAGGTCTGAGGTCAGAGGATATCACAAGGCGGTGGTCGGTGGGCAAAGCAGAGGGGTCTAGTACACGGTGGATAGAGAGCATATAGACATGTCTGAACAGAACACGATATAGACCAATACTGAGGTGTTTTCACAGAGGAAGGAAAGGTCCTTTATGGACAAACAGGGGGGTGTGGTTGTGTGAGTGTTTGGTAATTGACATAATTAACCCCTATCAATGCTGGAGGTTTACTGCAGATATGAGGGCAGCACCTTTCCTGTAGCTGCTCCAGCAGCGGACATAATTTCTGATAAGCAGGCATGGTTCCTGACAGTACCCTCCCCGTCACGGGCACACTCTGGGTGACCAAGAACTGGCAGCAGCTGGCATCAGCCGACAGGTACAGGGGTTATGACCTCGTAGGCTCCTGGAAATAGAGGGACACTGGTAGGAGGCAGGATCACCAGGGAATTTCGTGCCAACAAAGGCAGATGGCATCAGGACAGATGTAGCCCGTGTGAGGTCCTGGGTCACTCCAATGGGGAAGTCTGTAACACCGGCCTGGAGACGGTTCTTCCTCTGTTGTCTCCGCGCCCTTGATTTAGATTTCTTCTTACAGGTCTCATCAGGTGAAAAGCAACTTGAATCGGTAGGCACACAGGTAGGCATGTAGTCCTCTTCAGTGGTGTCCCACTCATGATCAGACGCCTCACCGGGTGTATCGAGGTTACTCCAAGCGCTCAGATTTATTTATTTATAAAGGATTTTACCAGGAAGGATACATTGAGATTTCTCTCGTTTTCAAGTATGTCCTGGGTTCGAGAACATTGAGTGGTTACAGAAATACAAAATAGTAAAAATGCAAGATATTAACACAAGACCAAATATACAGATTAACAGAAAAATAAATATGGAGGAATTAAAGTCATTATGTTACATGTTTACAGGTGCATTCTGTATGGAGGTATGTTAATAGGGAAGTCTTAAGGGACTTTAGACTGGGGGAAGATTTGACGGTGTTTGGGAGGTTATTCCATATTTGTGGTGCTCTGTAGGAAAATGAGGGGGCGGCTGCATACACTACATCTCCGTATTCAATGGCTGGCATAAGCATTTGTTGTACAATCTGCTTTCTTACCGCGGGCTCAGGCAGGATTTGTTTCTGTACAGGGCACCTAGTTTGGGGTAGAGTTTAGATGAGAGTTTTTCGATATGGGGCGAGGTGGTGGCAGCCTCCACCCCTTCCTCCTTGGTAGGTAAACTGTCCCAGGTGGTACCCCTTGGTAGTGGCTCTGGATCTAAATAATAAGAGGATAGACGGCCAAATGGCAAGAAATCACATAAAGGGTCAGAACCAGTACCTTCAACTCCATGGATAGACGGATCGTGCTGGCTGAGAGTGGTGGGAGTTGTGGTTGCACCTGGACTCTGTATACAAATAAACTCCATAGGGAGTGGAGGTTCTGGTTCCACAGGTATATTTTCAAAAGTCCATAGGAGTAACTGGATCAAGCTCGGGCTCCCTTGGCAAGGGTATGGAGTCCTCCATATCCATGGAGATGTCATACTCCTCTTCAGAGCTGGACTTCGGCGACGCCGTAGTTTGGGGTACAGCTCTCCTAGGAGTGGGTCTGGGTACCAGAGGTTTTCTGGGTGCAGGTCTTGGAGACCTCTCGGGCACAGGAGGTTCTCTGGGTGTACCCTCTCGTGCAGCATACCCCCTGGGGGCCGGTCTGGGAAAGGGTACCGACTTAGGTGCTGCAGGTCTCCTCGAAGCGGGCTTCACATCAGGGACTTGCTTGGAGACAGTAGGCCTGCGGTCTCTTGATTGCAGGCCTGGGTTCAGGTGCGGACAGCTGGGGATGGGGTGCATCTCTGAGCTCCCGAGTAGTACTAGATGCAGACTTTGTCATGGGGGTTCATCGTGAGGCTGTAGATGGCTCAGGTACAGGAGCTGGCCCTTTCGGGGGTCTCACGGGACAGTCTACGAGCCAGTGGGAGGCCGCCCCACAGTACATACAGAGACGCTCCGTCAGTCTCCGGGTACGTTCCTCTGGAGTCAGCGGGCCTTTAATCCTCCTCACCGGGGGAACATGCACCTTGCTGGGGGGGGTTTCTCAGAGTATCAATAACAATCCTTAAATCCTCCAGTCCCACGCATAACCGATAAAAGATGCCATCCAGGACTGAAAGTAACCCCACGGGCTCAGTTGTTGACCTCAGAATTCTGTCAAGGTTGCACCAGGCGTGGGTCATGGTGGGACCCAATTGCAGGAGTTATTGAGCCCAGTAAGCAGGGTAACCCACAGTACAGTACCTTGATGGAAGTGGATACTGGGTTATGCCAGAGCGCATTACAAACAATGAGTGGTCAATAGGAGGTCTGAGGTCAGAGGATATCACAAGGCGGTGGTCGGTGGGCAAAGCAGAGGGGTCTAGTACACGGTGGATAGAGAGCATATAGACATGTCTGAACAGAACACGATATAGACCAATACTGAGGTGTTTTCACAGAGGAAGGAAAGGTCCTTTATGGACAAACAGGGGGGTGTGGTTGTGTGAGTGTTTAGTGCTTGACATAATTAACCCCTATCAATGCTGGAGGTTTACTGCAGACATGAGGGCAGCACCTTTCCTGTAGCTGCTCCAGCAGCGGACATAATTTCTGATAAGCAGACATAGTTCCTGACAGCGAGAGTGCAGGCTTCCGTATCCAGCACCGTGGGGGAAGTCTGCTCTCTGACCTGGCAGATACAATGCAGCTCAATGGGCACCGGTTGCGTGTGAAAGGAGGAGCAGCAGGGACACAGCACCAGGTAGATCGTTTAAAGGTTTGTATCCCTGTCAAGGCAAGTGACCAGGGATTACATTTTTTTTGCACCCCCTCCTGGTCTTGTGCTCTTAGGCAGCCGCCTGTACCGCCTTACAGTGCCAGCTCCTCTGATCATACCGCTTGCCTGACAATCCACAATCCAATGGCAGATGTGTGTAAACATGCTGCACCCCCCTCCCCATGCTGTTCAAAGTTTCCGCGGCTGCAGAGAGAAGGGGTGCAGCATGTTTACACACATCTGCCAGAGCTGGGCCACTGAAGAAACAGGGCAGATTTTATTTAACCAGCCCTCCCTTGTCACTTACAGGGAGAAGAGGGGAGTTATCGGTCCATACACTCCTGACAATCAGAAGCGTTCAGGAGCAACATGAGCTGCCGAGTGCTTCCGATTCTCTGCCTGTCACTGCAGGAGGAGGGAGGATCATGCTCTATCCTGTTAGTGTGGTGCCAGTACTGAGTACCGGCGAGAACCCCCTGAAAACAAGCCCTGGAGTCCTCGCGCATATAGTGAGAGTGTCCACAAGTAGTTCTTTTACTCCTCACGATTCCTAGAGTGGAAACAGTAAAGAGAAATACATTGTGCAGCATGCCAAGATTCTAAACCTCCACATATATTGCAATAGGAAACTCACTCACTTATATCGCATGTATGAATTGAATAATCTTGTATCCTCACCACCAGCAGGTTTTTCGTTCTCTCACGATATTTCCCAGGGTATACAGGTGACCACGGGGTTTGTAGGGTCTCCACAACAAATCTCGTATGGATAAACCCACTTCACACCAGATACAGCCAATAGGCCAACATTTGGCCAGATTTATTAATAAAAATACATATAAACCGCACAACATGTTTCAGCGTCAATCTTCATCAAGGTGCAGAAGAGATTTGTTCTGGAGACACTACCCTGGGAAATATTGTGAGAGAACGACAAACCTGGTGGTGGTGGTGAGGATACAAGATTATTCAATGATGGCATTGCGCGATATGCTGAACTCTTTATTGGCATGCCTTTGTTTTTTGTTGGGAGATGGGAGAGTTAGTGCTATATATTAAATTTCTATCAGATATTCAATTATGTATACTTACATTTTTTTCTACTGTATATGAACTCCACATTGGCATACGTTTACTGAAGCTGTAGCCACTCACATATTGCTCATGGTACAACACACAAAAGCTACTGTTCCATAAAACTCTTGGCCTTCCAAAGGGTAGGTTATGTAACTTTGTGTTAGATTCTGTTAACAACAACATGGAACAGGTCAGTTAAGAGAGAAAGATGTTCAGAAAGCTCAATTTGCAGAATAAAAATATATGTATTAATTTTCAAAAATGATTTTGAATCCCTTATTTGTACACGATCATAGATCACATTGTTTAAAAGACATTTTACATCAATATGCTATTGTCCAATATCACAAAGGAGGCTTAAATATGGCAGCCCCCCTCCCCGCTTAATTGGCTATATGGGTAATGCAATGAAAATGCATTAAGTACAAAATAATTCTAAAGTAGATAAAAACATTGCTGTATCTACTGCATCTGTTGGGGGAAGGGCTGAATATTCACAAAACGCATACTTTACTGTTGTTGCGATGATGATTAACCTCAGTTGTCCCCAAAAGGGACTCAATGAAGCTCACCCTGCCATTCCTTGAATTTACCCCTTAGGATCGCCAAAGTTTATTGCGCAACAACGGTAAACTACAATGGTTTGTAATTAACTTTATAGAGTCTAACGGAATCAAGTGTACTAGTTTCAACAAAAACCTATGTGCTTCACAAAACTGGCTGTCTATGGATTGAGTGGTTACAATAATAAGAATATATCAATTTGTGAAATATACTGCAGATGCATATTATGATATTAAATAAAATCTCTCCTCAAAACAAAATAGCTCCAAATGTGTAACTAACTACCATATCCTATATAAGCTGTGCAAAACAAACGTTTTATTTCCACACACACTTCCATTCCTCCTGACCTGGCATGCAAACCACTGGGTGTCAATGAAAGGGGAGACACACCTGGAAAGAGGAAAAGGAGCATTCCCGCACAGAATGTGTGCTTCTTGAGAAAACGTGACATATTGTATTCTCGGCGGGACAATTACCCCAATTTGGGATTGTTCAGTTTAAAATGAGACAGATGAAAGCTATGCACTTCCCATTTCTGCAATTGACCATTGCATGTCAACTAATGTAAATCCAGGTTGTAAGCAAAAAGGAAGCACACTTCCATCTGCTTTGACTTTTGGACTCTGTGTGATACGGTTTTTTCTTATGTGGAGATAACCTTGACCTCAAGGTTTTAAATAAAAAGAGCACAAATCATCTACCTGCAACTCTGAACTATATTGAAGTGTACCTGTCATACTGATCTGTGTGCTGCCATTGCTCAACTACCATAGGACGGCTCTTCTGATCTGACCTGACCTGACACAAACATTGGCAACTCTGATTGGACCTCAGATTGCTGTGCCTCTATCACCAGATGATGGCGCCATTTATGAAAGTATAACAAATATGCACATATTTCTCTAACATTTACCTTGCATAGGAGTAAGGATTAACAGTTTCTCCAATTCCTGCATTGTCAGACCCTGCAACAAAAGCAGATACAATAACAAGCTTAATTTACAAATGCGAAGCTTGTATGATTTTAGAGTAAAGTTTTGCTGTTTACTGAGCACAGTAAGGGGATGTAGTTTTTAAATTAAGATTATATAGTTTCTAGGAGTTGATGTGCTTCTTTATTTGTATAAATTTAACAAATTAGGTTTCAATTCTCATGTAAGTTAAGGAAGCAGCAAAAGTCTACTTAAGGGATACAGAAAATACAATTATGTCTCTTAAAACATGACTTCATTTACTTGCAAAGTGTGCGTTTGTGCTCGTTAATTCAATTGAAAAAAAACCCCAATCCTTCTAGATCGTAAATTCCCACGGGAATAGGGCATTTGTTTCCTCTTGTAGTGGTTTGTCAAAATTTTGTTCAATGTATTGTACCCCTGTCTATATTGTGTCCATTGTACAGCGCTGCAGAATATGCTGGCGCTTTAAAAATAATCATAAAAATACATATACAAAATTCAGCACACAAAATATATTTTCACTTCTCACTAACCAAATATATATAGATGCACTCAAATATTTTGATCTTTATCTATTAACCAGATAAAAACATCCCAAAACGAAGGGTAGGACCAGGTCACCCATCAGTATGGTTATACCAGGGAACAGAAGACACTTTCTTTACACAAGTATGGATTTAATGTGTCAAATCAACCCCTGAACAGAACAAATGGGGCGGAGAAAAGAATGTACCGACATTTGTGCTGAGAGCTATGATTTATTATGTAACCAGATCCTCCAGGTGTTCTTGGACGCATTGCATGAAAAATGCATCTCTAACATGTAGAATTTATACCCTGCAGATACAATTTGAATAAAAGAGTCAAAGAGGGCATCACTTTCCATGGGTGTCTCCCTCTGTACTAAAATATTAATGTGCGTCCAGGAAAACATGGGCAATATGGAGGGGGGGAGCGTGTCCAGATGCTGGATGGCAGACAGGCGGCAGAGGAGCTCCTGTGCTTGTGATCCTGTTAGGCTGCTTATCTGCCTTTTGGCTCCCTGCCCGTGGTTTGGTTCGATTCCGGAATCAACTTGCAGGGTCTTCTGCCTGCCGGCTATCACCTCCAGACCCTCCCCAGGAGGCGTTAGTCACGGATCCTCGGCCCTACTGACGGTGACAATTTTGGATGCGGCCTAAGTGGCGGCCTGCCCTGTCTGCGCTCAAGGAGAAGGGCAAGAAGATGGAGGCGCCTGAAGCTACCGGACATCCGGACGTCTTTGGGTGGTGCACAGCCCCATCGGCCTCCTCTGCAGAGTGTGGAGGATCCGGGGGCGGCTGTGTCCTCGGATGCTCCTGCCCCTCTGAATCCACTAGTGCAGCTCTCTACTAAAGAGGACATTCAATTATATGGATGACCTCAGAGCCCTGTGGCACACTGATCTTTCCCGGGTTCAAGCCGATATATTGGCCATTACGTCTAGCTCCTCAAACATGGGAACCCGCTTGGATGTGTTTGAGGAGGGGAGGCTGGAGTCTTCAACCCAGTTGGAGGATCTCCAGAAGCAGGTGGTATCCCTGACAGCGACAGTGATAGATCAGGAGGTCAGGCAACAGAACCTCCGTCTGCGGGGGATCCCCGAGACAGTGGGCGACGGCGACTTGAAGACCTGCGTCTCAGGCTTCATGGCCATGCTGCTGAAACTACCCCTGGACTCCCCTACTACCCTCATATCTGCCTCTTGGGTGCATAAGGTGGCTGCTGTGCCGGCTGAGTCCCCCCCCCCCGAGGTGTCATTATTACCACTAAAGAGGTCTCTGCCCATATGAAGATTCTCTGGGAGGCCGGGAATATTCCAGCAATGGCCTATGGTAATCTGATGGTCTCTGTCTACAAAAACCTGCTGTTTCTCGCACTGATGGAACGCAGATGCTTCCAGGACATAACGATCCTCTTGAGGGAATGTGGGATTCACGATTGTTGGGGGCCCTAGGGTTCCCTGGTAATCTCACACGCTTGTCGTGCATGTCCTGTAACCACCCCTGAACATGCTCGGGGCCTTTTTTGGACTCCCACCTGCAGCCCCTGATGGTTGTGGGCCAACCTGCCCCTATTCTTTGGATACCACTTCTCTGGACCCGGGTTGAGAACCGCTAACTTTCCTGCTGTCCGGTCTGAAGTTTCCCCCCATCGAACAGCTGACTTAATTGTTGATCCCCCCCCACTTTCCTGTTCCATGTTTTTCCCTTTCTTGCTCTACCTTTTGTGTTCCCATGCTGAATACATTTCTTGAACAGACCGTTCTTTTTTTTCTTCAATGGTTTTTGTACTTGGGAGACACTTTATTTGTGGACTTTGACGTTGGCTTCTAGGCCCTGGTTTCGTGTGGTTGATGGGGCATAGGGATTTTAATACCCCCTCTTTTTTTTCTTGTGTGCAGGACAATAGGTTGTCCTAGGTTGAGCCACCTGAACGGCAACCATGCTCCTCTAGCTGTCTCTTTTGGCCCCTGGTCTTCCAGCCTTGTGGCCTCTTCCATGGTCCCCGGTCTTCCCTCGGAATGCTGGGGCATGCCAGGAATGTCATCTATTTTGGGGATTTCCCCCTCCCTCACCTGCCCTTCCTGATGATCCCCTGCAAATCCCCTTGTACTGATTGCCTGTTTCATTCCTCCCCCTTTTTACCTTCCCGTTATTGTTTTTCTTCTGCTGTTTATTAGTTAATGCCTGCACAGTTTTTGCTGTGTGCTGTACAGATGCCATAAGAAAATAATATATTTTTTTAAAAAAATCATCAAAACATGGCCCTTCTGGACAACCTAGTAGCTATGTTTGGGTTTGTAAGCATTTTACATACATTTCTGCAAGAAAATAAAGAACAATAGAACTAGAGTCGCCACAATTTCTCAACACTTTACATTGGCTACATATGCATTAAAAAAAAAGTGCATTTAGGTTGATTTACCTACCGGCGAATCACAAGAACATCCAAGGCCATCATCCGCCTTGGCTCCCTTCATAGGTGCACACTGAAGAGGTTCAGATATCTCATCGTTAAAGGATGGCTGATAAACTGGCTTTTTCAGTAAATGATTGAGGCTGCCATGGGTTCCATTATTAGGAGCTGGTGCAATGTTTAACAGGTCTACAACAACAATTTTAAAATTATTAAAGCAATAAACAAATCAACTGCAACCATATTATAAATATGAAAACTGAAAACTCTGTTCAACAGAAGACTGTCGGTGATTATGTTAATACTCTTACCGCACATTAAATTGTAGATTTCTATATTTTCAAAAGGCTCCACTTCTGTGCTGAACTTAAATCCTGGACCATAACCAATGAAGAGAGCCTGTAAAAAAGTTTATATTCATGTTCAATAATCTGAGTTCCATATTGCGATAGCAAATGGTCAATGCACATTTGTAATGTAAATATAGTAATGATGTTATCTCCCAGTTTGACAGCTTGTCAAGGAAACGGTCCAAGATTTTAAAATGAAACATCACTTTCCATTCTCATTTTCGTCGACTTACCTTAATTAGTAAGTTAGTGTGTCTCCTTTAAAGACAAGGGGAAAGCTAACTTTAGCCAGTTTTCGTTTAAAACAGGACTGTCAAACTCCAGTCCCCCAGATGTTTCTAAACTAGAACTTCCTTGCTTCACTGGCCATCTATTACATTCAACAAATACTGGGAATTGTAGGCAATCAACATCTGGGGGGCTGAAGTTTAAACATCTTTGGTTTAAAGCAGGGATCCTCATGTTTTTTGTTTGAGAGCCACAGCGGCAAAAGATCAGTCAAGACGAGAGCCGCATTACTGAAATACCTGTGCCCTATCAGTTTGGGCCCCCACTAGAATACTGTATATTTTAAGCCTACAATACAGACACAACTGTAACACTTCTATATATTTTTAAATGAAACCAAGAAGAAAAAAATCCTAGCTATAATCAGTATGCAGATGAAGGAAAAACGCATTAATTACCTTAACTGTAATTCTGTCTCAGCTTTTGACTTCCGAGATTTCACATGGTTTTCCCCTCAGTTTCTGACTGTCTCAGCTTATTTCTTTGCAAACTCTGCTCTGTCCTCCTTTCTTTCATGCATTCTTTCCTCTGCCCTGTTCCGCTTTTTCCTCAGCCTCTTTCTTTCCTTCTTCTGTGCCCCTTTCTTTGAGGTGCCCGTGCCTCACCAGGTGGCGCCAACCTTCAACGCCGCTAGCGGGGGCCTGTGATCTGCCACTGCCGGCTACGCAGCCTGTGAGCCGCCCCTGCCAGCTATGCAGCCCGTGAGCCACCACTGCCAGCTACGCAGCTCGTGAGCCGCCACTGCCAGCTACACAGCTCATGAGCCGCCACTGCCAGCTACGCAGCTCGTGAGCCGCCACTGCCAGCTACGCAGCCCGTGAGCCGCCACTGCTAGCTACGCAGCCCGTGAGCCGCCACTGCTAGCTACGCAGCCCGTGAGCCGCCACTGCCAGCTACGCAGCCCATGAGCCACCACTGCCAGCTACACAGCCCATGAGCAGCTACGCAGCCAGTGAGCCGCCACTGCCAGCTACGCAGCCCGTGAGCCGCCACTGCCAGCTACGCAGCCCGTGAGCCGCACATTGAGTAACAGTGGTTTAAAGGAACACCCTAGGTACAATAACCTTTAAATTCAATTTAAAGCCAAGTGTCTACCGGATAGTCCTTGGGGTAGTAGATTATGCACAGGTCATTTCATGAAAATGTAACCTACCTCAGGAAAGATAACACTTTATTAGGACAGTTCATCTAGGACATTGCTCCCATAACCGTAAATATTACAAGAATGAACAGGGGAGGACGGTGCCGGCACCTTCTTTGACTGGTCCAAGCCCATAGACGACATAAGGGGCCATATTACATAGTTGGTGCTAACTTAGCCAGAGCTGTTGTAAACTTAAAACTTACATAGGCTATAATGGCTCTGGGAAGTTTACAACAGCTCTGGTTAAGTTGGGCCATATTACATAGTTGGTGCTAAGGATTGCCTGAGCAGTGAATACAGTTTGACACAAGGTAGCCATTTCTTCCTGTATGAACCTATATGTGAATGCCAAATACTTACTAGTATTACAGCTTTTGGACTGAAGAGACCATTAGATGGGAAAATAGTTTCTAAAAAAGACAAAGGTGTCTTGAACACAAGACATCTGAAATCACTAAAAGATCCTATTAGATAACTTACTAAATCTTCATGAATTCTTTAAAAATATAGGACAAGCAACTTACTTGCATATTTTGAAACCGATTGTCTGAGCCATGAAATCCACCATGACAGGTTTTCAGTAAGGTTTTTGATCTGGATTGTATGAACATACAAAAATTGTATTGACTACTAGCATTGGCAAAGGACAAGTGTGCAACAGATACATCTATTAAAAAAGCTTTATAGAAATCATGTGTATGAAGAGGAATTTTCATTTTTCAAATGTATTTGCTCTAGGTTTGTAGAAATGTAGGGTTGTAAAAAGGTAATCAAACCACAGAGAAGCGAGGGATCTGCTGTTTTTTATTACAATATATAAAAGATGCTTATGCCAAATACAATTTTCCCCAGCCTGGCCCAACGGTGTATTTAGGAGGGTATGCTACTCTACGTAAATCCATGTTGAATTCAGTGACCCAACTGCATTTAACCCTTTGAAAATCATTACTTATTGACCATTTATAGGTTTTCACATTAGTTAGGCGGTTCACCCCCAGGCTCATTGTCAAAAATATTATCATGCCAATATTAATATTTGTGTACATGGAGTTCACCCTCACATCCTGTAATCTATTTATTTTTTTGGATTCTATTTGAATATAAAACACTGGTGTATTTGACCATTTTACTGGAGAAATCATAGAAGTAAACCGAACAAGAAACCAAGTTCAAGGAAAAAGAAACAAAGCTTCAGCTTCGTACAATTTTTTTTCTCCAAGTCCGGCTCTGCCCAAAGGTGTGTCAGTATCTTGAAACCACACTTACAAAATTAGAAAAAGCTTGACATAGCACAACTTGGTTAGCACAGACTGATAACCTATATTACAATACTTACATTACAACCTGCCACTTTGGGTCTGTGTAAAAGGTAAGTGGCTCAATCCGATCATTATTGGCATAATGAAGTCGTTTTGGCAAATTATGCTTCAGGAATGGTTTGAAATGTTGATCTCTGTGTCTGCACTGAAGTTAAATCAGAATTGCAGGTGTTACATATGCAAATAGAATATATGAAGTGAGCATTGATGGAGATTTCTCCTCCACACACTAATCAAAGTCATTTTAAATATTCATATTAAATAGAGCTGTAGAAATTTAAAAACACAAGTACGGTAATCTGTTGGAATAAATTCCATTACTGTACCTTAATATATGCCAAAATATGTTTGTATACAAACAATTAATTTGCAAACAATTATGCAAATAAAAAAATGCCTGAATTCTGAAACATAAGATAGCTGAATGTATGGCTTACTAACCCCCCCCCCCCAAAGCTCTTCATTCTTCACCGTCTCAACCTATCAGAGGTGTCCTTAAAATCTGGCCTGTTGTTGTTCTGCTAGGACCAGGGTTGGTAACCACTGGTTTATAGCATTAGAAGAAATGCTAAAGCTGTACTTTTTAATTGTCCTAACTCACATATAGTTTCTTTTTATCAAGATAAAATCTTCAAGGCTAAAACATAAAAAAAAAAAAAAATTCATTCACAAATAAATTTTTCAGTTGTAGGATTAAATAAAATCATATTTAAAACGTCTTTGGTAACTTTTTCATTTAAGTACTTATCTAATAAAGGCTTATTACATTTTATGGTTTTATTCTTTTGAGTGTTGGCCACGTATATCTTACTTTAGTGGAAACATGGGCTCAGGAGACCCTGCCACATAAGAGATGTATCATACATGACGAGCATTCGGCTTTCTTTTGCAGAGTAAACATGTACCCCACGTAGATTGATCCCCTCATTTCCCACACCATCTATAACAATTCCTGATTCATTAACAATTCTGCATCCTTAATAACACCTTGATTGCAAACACAGGGCCCTATTACATTCTTTGCGTCAAAACGCTCGCGCAGCGCGTGATTTTTTGCGCGAAGCATTAAACGTTAATGCCCGTAAATTAACGCTGGTATTACCATCCTCGTGCATTTTTCCTTCCGTCAAAAAATTGCGTGCGTAAAACCGACGCTCAAAAACACGCGTGCATTAACGTTGCGTGCATCAATTAGTGGGCGCAATGTTTTTTCACGCGATTCCGCCCCGTTCACACTGTGCGATTTATAGCGCGGATTTTGCTGCGACATTGCAGCAAAATCCACGCTATGTAGCTTCTCCAAAGCATTTCAATGGAGCTGTTCACATCTTGTTGCGCATCGCGGTAGCGTGTCGCTAGTACATGACCCTTTTTTTACAATTTGCATTGGTGGTGCTTTGCAAAATGGCGCAATACCGCGACATTATCGCTCTATGTCGCAAATATGAAAATCGTGTGATTTTCAAATCGCACAGTGTGAACGGGCTAAGAACCACAATTGTCTCACGTTAAGTTCTTACGCTTGTCAAAATCAATCTGCGCATATATGTTGCAGCAATAATAAAAACACGCACAACGTCTCAATTTTATTGTTTAGGTATGCGTAGAATGTGTAACTATACGTTGCTGCGTATTTTTTTTTTGGCTGGTGTATTTGCGTTCGGCCAGGACGTTCAGATTTGCCGTTACCACCAGCTTTTCAAAGACGTTAAAATTATGCGCTCAAACGTTGTCCGTTAAAATTTGCGCATAGATTGTAATACCATCCACGTACCATCGGACAAACGCATTTGCGCTCACAATATTAAGTATAGGATGCGCCAAGTACATTACGCTCGCAAAGAGTTCGCGCAGGGTCACCCGCGGTAGACGTTAACATGCATTTTTTGCGTGGATGTTGTAATACGATGTTCAGCGCAAAGGGTTTTGCCCCTCGTGTTACTGCGTTTTTGCACACGCGTTAACGTTTGCGCGAAGAATGTAATAGAGCCCACAATGTTTGAATATTGTAATGTGCATGTACAGAACTTATGCTATATCTTAAGAGCAATATGAAAAACTTATTCTTAGTGGGAATCGATGTACTGAAGGGATGCAGCCAAAAACAGATTTTGCCTTTTCCGAAACAGAAATACAGATGATACGAACACAATGCAACATGTACAAAAATGCAGGATAAAAAAAAAAGTCTCGACGTTTATCAGAAAGTGGTGATAAAATGGTTAGAAAAAAATAATACACCATATTAAACAACCCAAGTTGTGAACCGAACAACTGAACTGCTTCCGCATGCACCATTTACACAAACTGCTAAATTGGATATACTGTATGGAAACTGAAAGTTGCAACAAACTACATAAAAAGGTGTCACTGACCTTTTGGGATGTAATTTAACAAACTATACACTATTACTGCAGAAGAATGCAGAAAAGTATAGTAAATTCACCAAAAATGTAAATTATGTGTGGGTGAGTGATAAAAAAAAAAAAAAAAAAAGCCAAATAAAGCAAAGAAAAAAAAAAAGGTGAAATAGCAGCGTTTAAACCATGACTGCGGGATTAATGGTAGGCCAGAATATTCTTACAGACGCAGAACAAGTACCGCGAAGGAGATAACCAAGCAGGTCAGAGCACTACGAGATCAGCACCGCAGTCAGGGATGTGAGAGTGGAACGAAGCAGCAAAAAACTGAAAAATCGAGAGGAAAGAACGAAAAAGCAAAAAGGTAGGAAGAGAGAGAAGGGGATGGAGGGAATAATCATAAAAAAAAATAAAAAAGCAAACCAATACACATTCAGGGTTATTCAGAGAGCGGTGAAAGCCAGGAGAACTTTTGGAGAAGTGAAAATCCTAGCAGGGTTATTCAGAGAGCGGTGAAATGCAGGAGAATGACTGGAGAATGGAAAACTCTAGGTCAAAATAGCCGATTTGGAAAGGGAGATGAATGGGAGAATTTTTCTGGTTTGGCTATTTTTATGTAGAATTTTCCATTCTCCAGTCAGTCATTCTCCTGCTTTTCACCGCTCTCTGAATAACCCTGTAATCAAAATAGCCAAACCATAAAAATTCTCTCATTTATCCTCACTTTCCAAATCAGCTATTTTGACCTAGAATTTTCACTTTTTCAAAAGTTCTCCTGGTTTTCACCTTTCTCTGACTAAACCTGATGGAACAAACAACAAAGGCGTCCAAAGCGAGCCATACTCCAGGGAGCACAAGTCCACCGCCCACATGCGAGACGGGAGCGCCGGTGTCACTAACTAATAAAACCACGTTCGCGTAAAACGCTCCCCTATCTCTATCAGTCACCAGAGTCTCCTCAGTGGCACGTAGCCAGTTCACGTTGTCCACCAATTCTGTTCTGAAAGGGATCAACGTGAAAGGCCAATGGACCAAGACCAAGACTCTCGCACAAAGCAGAATGTGAAGTAGCAGGGATTTCTTCAGGGTCTTGAGAGGCATCGAAATGTAGTAACCGAAAAACCACGCTTGGAACGGCAGGTCAAAAATCACATTTGACCTTTATGACGTCCCGCAGCATCTGCCAGTACAGTTCCAGGATCGGACAGGACCACCACACGTGAAGGTATGGTTGGCTGGTGTGTGAGCAGTCTCTCCTGCACTCAGCAGTGGGGCGAGCCCCAATGCGAAAGAAGAGGTAAGGCGAGCGATACGAAAATTTAAGAAGTTTAAACAACATCTCGGTAATGGCCAAAAATCGGGGATCCAGAACGGATCAGAGACCGTGTTTTAGTCCAGTTATCTTGTGTGATCACCTCTGCCAATTCCCTCTCCCAAGGTTCCATATAAGAGGGGACCTCCGTATGAACGGATTGCAGCAGTCAGTAAAGCTTAGATATGCCGTGAAAATCTTTTTAGACACTTTTGGATGTTTACATTTGAAAAATATATACTTTTGCCTGACCATTTGAGGTTGTATGATGGCTAATAAGTTTATAGTCTCAAAATATCAAGTTCTGAATTAGGTCAACTTTGCCGAAAACTATGCTCGCCTTTTATTTTTTAAAGGACACGTAACTGGGAAAATAAAAGTTAATGCCATGAATATGGGGCATCCCAAAAAAAAAAAAAAAAAAAGAAGAAACAATACCGTATCTACTTTGAGGAATAATCATTTAGTTGAACCATTCATGATTCAATTATTGTAGGTAAAATGTGTTTGTTAGTTTTCTCTCTTTTTATATTCTTATATTGCAGAGAGGAGTCAGTGGATCCTACTCTCCTCTTCAATGTGTGTAGAGGAAAGAATAAAATTCATTATCCTCTTCATAGTTTTTCCCGGTTTTTAAAGGCATTTCACAAAGTAAGTTTACAACAGGTATTTTTCTCAGCAGAATTATACTTTAATAAAGTAGAACATGTAAAAGAAGAGTACGCATACCTACAAGATACTACTCAACCTGACACAAATGGAGCAATAATATTACAATGAGGACTCGCAGCAATTACCAAGCCACATACAGAGTAGCATTACACGTGTATGCGTCGTATAACGTTTTTTTTTGTGTGCCTAGGAAAACTAAATCCTCTTTGTACTAAATATATACCTATTTTGGATAGATGAAACATGACATTCAATTTGTAATACATTGGATGTATTATTTTGTAACTTATTTCAGGGATGGAGGAATACCGCTGTGAAAACGTTGCAGTGCTTCAGCCAACATATGTTGAACCTTCTAATGAATACATTGTGATACACGGCCCAGCTGCTCGCCTAAGACCCACTAAAGTGCCAGATGGGTGTTCCCACATGATGTAGTATGAAGACTCTGCTAAACAAGCTGAATCCCTCATGCAGATACAGAAATGCTAGAGAAGGCAAAGACTGAATTGGAACTGTACTACTAGATGATAAAAAGAGAGCGACCAGAACTGGAGTAACAGGTGTGCAAATAAGAAGCTGGCTGAATTGGATCAAGGTTGGTCATTTTATCTAATGGCTTCAAAAGGACTCAAGATGTGACAAACTAACAAGAAACCCAGTCACAGAAACAAGAAACACTGAGAATGCATCTCTGTGTAGTCAAAGTTGCCGACAGAACCATCCTTGAAGATGTCCTTTGGTTTAAAGGGTTAGTTTTAATAGTGTCCAGTTGAACTCGGCATTTGGATTGTCTTTAAAATCGAGCACAAGTCACACATAATAAATAAACAGTATGAGGAAGTTGAGCAGTACACCATGTCTGAATTCAAATTCCAGTTAAGGGGACCATTGCAACAACTATAAATGTCAGCCAACCCAATAGTAATTTAATCCTCAATAGAAAGTATGTTTATCCAGCTTGTTAGGTTTTAGTAACTTGTATAGCATGAATGGGTGGAGATTAATTTGCTTCAGCAATACTATAATTAAAAATTCTACAATATGTATGCTCAAATGTCCGTGTCAGCAATTCTTAACTGTGACAGGTCACATCAAATTAAAGATGCAAACAATATATACCTTCATCTGTGTACAAAACACGGAAACCAAGAAAGCTTTAAAAGAAAATAAATGGTGTGCATGAGATTACAAGTACGACATAAAGAGAAGTCAAGCCTATTTATTAAACATTTTAAATATGGTAATGGAATATCGGTGTAGTAACTTACTGTGAGATTCCTGGCAACACCTTCATAGTCAACTGGAAAAGCCACACGTGACAATTAAACACCTGATGTTTAAGGACAGTAGTTGATGCAAAATTAAAAAAGAGAAAATACGTAATACCATTATATCATTTGATACAAACATGAATTGCATAACAATACAATACTAAATGATAAAGACATACAAGCCTATTAGACAATAATAATAATAAAAAACAAGAACAAGTAGATACTTGAATGGATGAGTGTCAGGCATGTGGTATATACACAGGTGGGGTTTCTCCAGTAATAAAATTACTACAGCCTTGGCCAGCACGTTAGATCATCTAGGATATACTGATCACCCCATACCTACGGAAATATTTTTTTTCCCTTTTGAAAGAATACTTTACATGCAAATTCAGCACAATTGTGCTGCCATATTGAGAACAAATACCAGTACTCATCCGTTATTGCACTGCCGTTTGCAGAGGTCTACATTCAACATGTACCAGCTGGGTGGAGTAGAGGTAACATCACTGCGGAGACTGTGCAGACACACAGGGTTATTCAAAGAGAATCAAAAAGTCCCTGCACGTTTGGTGACTTTTCGTTCAATTCGGTGCGATTTGGCGATCCCATTTCGGCGACCCTGCGGTGTATTCCGCAAGCACCACAGGGGCGTCGTAGTGCAGGGAAAAGCCGCCGCAAACTCGACGAACACTCACCGCAAAACCCGGCGAACGCACACTGAAACCTAGAAAAACATCTGGATTAACCCCACGGAACACGCCGGAGAAACCCGAGCAGCCGCCGATCACAGCGCAGAGCAGCAGCCAGAAAAACCTGACATTGCAGACGAATGGAGTGGGAACAAAAAACAGTACGCTTGAATGTTTGAAAAGTGAAACGCTGTTTGCAAAGAAAATACAGAATGAAAATGTCTGAAATTTACATCGAAGATCCAATGAATGATAATAAAAAGGGCTGTTACAGAAAAAAGAAAAACAATTTATAAATCAAAAAACGTAAAAAAAAAAACAACAGGCAACGAACAGGCACCGTATGTGTAGGCAATTTGCCAACATTTGGCGAACTGCCTGCTCTCTGAATAGCCGAATGGCCAGGAAAGGTAACCGTACGCTGAATTTCACTGTTCGGTTGCCCTTCGGCCACAATTCGGATCTCTTTGAATAACCCTGACAGGTACAAATTCCAGCAAGAGCACCTCTCCAATAAGTGTCCTTGGGCAAGACACCTAATGGTACATGCTCACCACCCAAGACATACTTGAAAATTAGAGAGATCTCAAGGGTATCCTTCCTGGTAAAATACTTTAAAAAAAAATAGAAATACAAAGGATTTAGCCCTTTTCGCTACATTGGTTTTGCTACTCAGGGTTATGTCAATTTGCATGCATGTAAATCTGGTACTACTAAATTCCTTGTAGAATTATTGAGGATAACTATTAGAGATCATGTTGTATCCCTTGTTCTCATAAGTGAAAGAGTTCAAACTACTATTAGGAATAGCCACACATACCAGTATAAGGATATATTATCTAGTGTGAAGTTAGAAATGTACTATAGAGCATGTGGAGAATGAATGCAATGGCAAATACAGTTTAGAAGAATGCCTGCATGCCCTGGAATTTTTTTTGAGAAAGTATTTTACCAGGAAGGATACATTGAGATTTCTCTTGTTTTCAAGTATATCCTGGGTGATGCTGCATGATTGTGGGCATAATGCGGAAGAACAGGTGTCTGCATCGCTAAAGGCTTTTCAGATTTCCATTGCAACCTGCAAAAACTTTCTGTATTTCCATAAAGATCACTTGTGCTTCCTTTGTCCAGTTACACCCGTATTGTTGATATATGAAATGCACTATATTGTTACAGAGCAGGTGTACACATTCCTATACTATCCCAGTGCAAGCAGCAAATAAATATATTGCACCTGATCTGGCCGAGTATTGAGTAGTATCAGTGGAAAAGGTAGACATATGCGTTTGACCATTTTAACATTTTGTTTGATATCCCAATTTCATAGGTAAACACATTAACAAGTAAGCCAAGAGAAACCATTAAGTTTCAATAATTTAACGTGTTGAGTACATACAAGAGAAATACTCATCTGGCACTTTAGTGGGTCTTAGGCGAGCAGCTGGGCCGTGTATCACAATGTATTCATTAGAAGGTTCAACATATGTTGGCTGAAGCACTGCAACGTTTTCACAGCGGTATTCCTCCATCCCTGAAATAAGTTACAAAATAATACATCCAATGTATTACAAATTGAATGTCATGTTCATCTATCCAAAATAGGTATATATTTAGTACAAAGAGGATTTAGTTTTCCTAGGCACACTATGCAGGAGACAGAAACTATATTTGTCTTAACATATTTATTGTCTCTCTTACCGTGATCTGACAAAAGAAGGATGTTAATACATTTGTCTAGTCCCATCTGCTTCAGGCCATCCATTAACATTCCAATGATATAGTCTACATTCATTAGTGCTTTTATCACCTGCAATAAGATTTTAAAAATAATTATACAATAATTATACTAAGCATTTGTCAAAACAAACTAAACCTATAAAACCTATGCTAGACAACTCTTGTCATGTAATTTAACCCTTCACTGCAGATCTCTGCACACCCTTCGCTTGTATCTGTAAACATTCAACGATTTTAGCCAATTATACCTTTTTTTCTGGCCGATCCTCAGCTTTTAGAGAGTAAATTTAATTTAAATAAATCGTGAGATATTGAAAAAATTTGAATGCATGAAAAGTGAATTTTTGAGGTCATTTTGTATATCCTACGTAAATCCTAAATAACAGCATAGGAGTTATTATTCCCTAAACCGTTCAAACATACATTTTATTCTTTAACGTAAAGCACTGCTTCATATCTTCATGGACAAACAAAACCTAAAATGTTGTGCCCAATTTCAATGGAAAACACCAATTGAGGTTTTGAAGATAACATGTTGTCACATTATATACATTTGCACAATCTTAATATTTATATAAAAACATTGTGAGGATAAAATATCGTACATTAAAATATTGGGTGCATTTCAAATTTAAAAAGAATAATGGTTTTCCAGAGCAGTGGTGAGTGACCGACACATATGCCTGAAACAAACTCAAGGAGTAAACATAAATAAAAAATAAAAAAAGAAGTGAACACCAAATCATAAAACTGCATGCATGAACAGAATGCTAGATAGAAATTTACAAAATGCTATTTTAACACTCAGTTCATCGGCTTCAATATATGCAATCTTTTTATCCCACAAAACAGTTACCTCCCTGGCGGTCTATTTCAAATTTTCTTGTCCCAAAGCGCTAAATATCCCCCCCCCCCAGCGGTATCCCGAGTGTAGCTCGGGGTTAAATTCCTATGTTGGAAGCGGTAACCCAGAGCAACACTCAGGATGCCGCTGGATATATCACCTATCCCTGCGCTCCCTTGATGTCCCCAGCTGTTTCCTCCGACGATCACGACCTCATACTTCCTGGTTCCCTCCTCGCGAGAAGGAATCCAGGAAGTACAAAACAACAAAGACAAAACACCCACAGACTAGTAGGTGAACACAGCAGTCCCCTCACCTCGTAAGCACTCAGGAATCAAGGTGAACACCCTGAGCAAGGATTGAACCTAATAAGCTATATACCACACAAAAAAGAGAAAGAACAGACTTCTTCAAACGAACATCAGGATGCGGATTAATAAAACATAACTTTTATTAATTATTAAAATGTAAATGAACATATTAAAAAAACACATACACAATAAAGAGCTGAGGTTAAACACATAAGGCTTGATACATATAGCAGAAAATATGTGGTAAATGATTGCACACTTGGCTATAATACGAATTCAAAACCATCAATGGGTATTGGTCACAAGTGGCCATAATGTGGCATACATTGCTAGATGCGTTTAAATAGCACAGATTGAGGCAGGATATAGCAAGTAGGCAGATCACTGCAGGAGTAGGTTTAATCATACGGCAATCAAAAAATTGAAAAATGCCCTGAACACAGTTCCAACAAATAAGCCAGGTACCCCAACATCAGCTATATGTCCTGTAAACTTAATTGCTGGAACGCATCATACAGATAGATTTATAGCAATTAGTATAGCAATTAGTAGCAATGACCAGCAACCACAATACTGCTGAATGCCCCAAACAACAATTGTTTGTCTGTTAAAGCCAGCTCAAAGACATGTTTAAAAACAAACTCAACACAAACGTGTGTTTCGCCGATCACCACACCGGCTTCATCGGGAGTAAAAGTAAATCAGATTTTTCAATAAAAAAATTTGATTGCCGTATGATTAAACATACTCCTGCAGTGATCTGTCTACATGCTATATCCTGTCTCAATCTGTGCTATTTAAACGCATCTAGCAATGTATGCCACATTATGGCCACTTGTGACCAATACCCATTGATGGTTTTGAATTAGTATTATAGCCAAGTGTGCAATCATTTACCACATATTTTCTGCTATATGTATCAAGCCTTATGTGTTTAACCTCAGCTCTTTATTGTGTATGTGTTTTTTTAATATGTTCATTTACATTTTAATAATTAATAAAAGTTTTGTTTTATTAATCAGCATCCTGATGTTCGTTTGAGGAAGTCTGTTCTTTCTCTTTTTTGTGTGGAATCCAGGAAGTAAAACGTTGCGATCGCCGGAGGAGACTGCAGAGATCAGTGAGGGAGCGCACGGAGAGGTAATGTATCCAGCCCGAGTATGTCTCGCGGTTACCGCTCTCAGCAGTGAAATGTAACCCCGAGACACACTCTGGATAACCATCAGAGGGTCTAAATAGATCTGTCATCAATAGAGAGTAGGTGTTCACCTTTCTGTATGTGATCAACTGCTTCTTAGGAGGTCAACGGACCTTTAAGGGTGACCTCAGTACTTTCCGTTTTGGCGTGAGTGGAATTAAGTATATGTGAAAGCAGGGCTGTAAGGCAGCAGCTGCCCAAGTCCTGTTTAAACAGAAGGTTAACTGCTTAAACTAAAAGATCATGTTACTTCAATACAGGGCAAAATTACAATGCATCTGTGCAGAGAACACTGTAGTTAGTCAAGTTCCTTTTTTTGTTCCAATTTAGATCATGGTCAGCATCCTTGGTTCTCCAGATATTTTTGAACTACACTTCCCATGAGCCTCAGCCAACCAACTGACTGGTTGACCATCATGGGAGATGTGGTTCCAAAACGGATGGAGAGTCGAGATTGCTGAGCCATGCTTTAGATCAGTGTTACTTAAACCTGTCCTCGCGACCCCCAACCAGGCCAGATTTTGCAGATCACCTTGTGGAAATGCAGACTGAATCCTGCAATCACTGAGCAGCAAATCAGATCACCTGTGCTGTGCTTCACAGATCTGGAAAACCTGGCCTGGTTGGGGGTCCCAAGGAAAGGTTTAGGAAACACTGCTTTAGATGAATAAACTTGAATAATCAGTAGTGCTGGATTTTTGGCTTCATGGTCTTGGAGCTGAAGAGCTTGGTAGAGCTCTGGAACATTCATGCCACTCCCACTGTGCCTCTGCCATCCCCTAGTTGTAGTTATGCTCATTTGTTCAGCTTCCAGTTGCATCACTGACCCATTTCTCCTGCTCCCCCATTGGGCCTATGTCAATCCCTTTCTAGGTTAGGGTCAGCTGGTACCACAGTCAATTCTTCTATGGGCCTTAATTGACGTATGGGCTTGGAGCTGCTGTTGTCCATAATATGGCCCTACTTATGACACTCCATGTACATTCTAATGTATTAATGCACAGTATTTGAAAGATTGATACGTCTCAATTATTACCAGGAAATGGCTCAAGGGATTGCTCTATTAAATTAGTGTCCTCTTGAACAGCCAGCTTAACAATATTAGATTTGGCGCTCTATACAATACTAAAGTGAACCTGCCATAGATAAGCAGTTCAATATCTCAGTGGCTGATCAGATGTTGCAAACCACAGTTTTCCCCTCAGTCCAGCACCAGGCATCACCATTGCACTTTTCCATGGGCAGTGATGGGTTAGACGCAGGGGTCAGCAACCTTGGCTCCCTAATGTTTTGGGAACTACATCTCCCAAGCTGCTCAGTCACCCATTAGGCTGACTGAAATGTAGTTCCAAAAACATCAGGGAGCCAAGGTTGCTGGCCCCTGGGTTAGAGCAGGAGACAAAAGTTGATTACAGAGGGAAATTATTTATGAGTTCTAATATTGGTCCTTCACAGAGAGGTAGACAGGTTGAGTCCTTAGTAAGCATGAAGCAGTCAGTTAGGAGATCTGACAGAAATGGATTCTCTAACCGATCAAAGCTCATTCACAGAGGTCTGTGATCATAACAGAAATCAGATATAGGTGTGGAGGGGGCACATAATTTGATTGAGGGATAATAAAGAAACTATACTTATGCCATCTGTTGAACAACCAATACAATTCAATTCCCTCTTGAAAGCAGATCCATGACATTCACTTTATAGCCTTACCTGAAGAAAAGAAAGAAAGAAAAACAAAAGGAAAGGAGGCCATTTATTCCTTTATAATGCTGCAGAAATAGATTTCACATTTTGAAACTATAGAAACACCATCAGGATTCTTTTAAAGGAATTCCTACCAATTCACTGTTGCCTTGACAGAGTGCTTTGAGCGTGAATCCTACAGTATGAATTTAACACATTTACTGTGTGTAATAGAGGATGTCACCAAGGTTATTGGAGCAATCCACCATAGAGTTTTCTTCTACTGCATATCTCCTTAAAGATGCTTTTACATTAATTGGATACCTGCAAAACGGCTTTTTGAGTCCTATTTGCAGTGTTTATTTTAGTCGCATTTTAGTTAACTAAAACTACAGTAAATTCAGTCTAGTAAAATAAAACTTGACTAAAAATAAAAAACAATTCAGATAACTAAAATCTGACTAAAAGTAAATGGCATTTTACTTAAAATCAAAATCTGCTGTCAAAATTAACACTACATCACACTTAAACTAAATTTACTGTATTTCAGTCAACTAAAATCTTATAATTAGTCAACTAAAACGGAAAAAAAATTCAGATTACTAAAATTAACAATTTGCTAATAGGGACTTTCTGTAAGAAGCACAAGTACAGCTATACTTAGGGATATTAAATGTTCAAAAACACAACAATCTGTCAGCATTCACTTACAGTGAGCTAAATTAGGCAAATATGGAAAAAAAAAAATCAAAACTGGCGTTAATCAAGGAATTGACTTAAACAGGCCTGTGGCTAGTAAATTCTAACACGGTAAGACAAAACGTCATAAATACATTAAAGCAAATAACGATACGGAAATCACTCACCTCACTACTGACTGGACCATGATTGTGCCCAGAGGAATCGGGTTCATGTAAATACATGGTGTAAAAGTGTGGCCTAAACAAAACAAAATCAGTGGTTACACATGTGTCACTCAAGAATAAAAAGGGTCACTTTTTAGAACTTTTAAAAGGTAGGTTAGCAAAAACAGCACACTTAACAAAAGTGAGCTGGTAAGGGAAAAAAAAATCACTGCGAGACGATTTTACTTACTTACTGGAGCTCCTATTCCAATCCAGCCACTTTATTAGCCAGCCTTGGTATAAAACGGAGGCACAGAATAATACTGGCAGTGGCTCCTGGAGCCCACAAAACTCCAGGGAATCCCACTCCATTGCACTAGTTGGATTGAGCAGGAGCCACTGGAAAGCTCTATGCTCCCTATTTCCTGTTGCTCGTGGTGAGAGGAAGCTGAGGATCCCACCACCCTCTGCATCATGGGACCTGAGGCAAGTTTGGGATTTTTGATTAGGTTTATTGTAGTGTGGCAAGTGATTTGGCTTTTGCAAAATCCCTTAACATTAGGTACTGGGAGATGGTACTTCTTTGGCATTAACAACTCCTGTACCAGGTGTAGAAGACATTAATTTACAGTATTGTGGGGCTATGATGACTGAGCCACAAACAAACCTTGCACTGCAACTCCAGACATTAGGATATCAGCTGCAGCTGATGTCTTACATCAAGTGTGGAATATGGCCCTACATGTCCCATGGTGCCAAGCCAGTCAAACAAAACTTTATAGAAGGTATAGTTTTGAAAACATCTGGGATGTCAAGGTTATCCTTGACTGCATTAGACTATGCCATTCAACCTAATATTAGATAGGGACATGCCAACAAGTAAGCAAGGAGCCATGAGACATCTTCTGGTTTTGTTTTCCAGAAGAGCATATGGGAACAGAAATTGACCTAGAGTTTCAAACAGATGATTGATAGCTATAATGTTCTTGGTGTTAGCAGTCCAATTCTTTATGCTTTTTTATCATTAAGCCGGTAAGGAACATCCAAAATATCAAAGTAGAGTTTCAAGAAAGACCCCTTCACTCAACATTAGGGTGAGCGTTGGAATACCAGCCACACCACCTGGGGACACCGAAGAGAATTGCATTTCTACGTTTTAATGAGGAGACCAGTAAATAAGAATGAAGGGATGGATGTCTGTGCTTTCTTATAGCTGTAACATGGTACAAAGGAACTTCACATGGACACAATAGGATGTGCTACAGCATTAGATTTGCTTTCAACGAACCAGCATCTGCTTCTGAACAATCCCCTTGATACTGCCTGCTGCATTATGGATTATTTTTGCACCTGGATCATTCTTTTGACCTTCAACCAGTTAAAACATGCCAGAAATATATACATTGGTGATGTAAGCAAATATTTTTAATTTTTTTGTGGCAGTGGCCCTTTTAACTTTACGGGGTTTTTTTTTTTAAAGTCATGGTGCCCGTTTCACGATGGCTATGGGTTCTTTTTGTTTGAGCACAGAAAAGTGGCATCATTACACAGCGTGTTCACAATAAAAATTGTAATATTTAAAAAAGAAAAAACAAAACCTGTTGTAACAGACATACAGTATGCATATTGTTATGCTGCACAATTATGCAATCGATGTAAGCAAATATTTGAACCATAAAAGTGTCTAATGCTACATTAAAGCACATGTGCCGTCAGCTCTGGTTCTATTTACTTGAAATCCCAGGAAATGAAAACAAACCTGAAAATATTCTAAAATATAGGCTTCACAAAATACCCCGGAGATACTTGAAAACGAGCGAAATCTCAATGTATCCTTCCTGGTAAAATACTTTATTAGTCACTTTAAAGAAATTTAATAGAAAAACTACTAACAATTTTGCAAAAGCAAAGCAAAGTAGCACCTCAATTGCCAACCTTTACAAGTGATGTTTAACCCCTTCGATGCTGAGCCATTTCAGACCGTATGCAGAGCTGAATTTGACAGTTTTGTGCTCATCATGTTTAAACGTGTTTTAAAGTCCTGTTTTATTATAGGACCCAGACAAATTATATATAAATTTAAGCAGATTGACAAAAGATCATTATTAGGTGTATATAATCATGCTGGGTCAGAATGCTGTAACAAAAAATGTAAAATAAATCTATAAAATTTCCATGCACATTTCAGTCATTTACACTCAGCATATAAAATATTTTTCCCCCATTCTATCATCCAAACCTTTGTGGTTATATATGGGACACCCTTATGATTATGTATAAACCACTGAACTTGCTCCTAGCAAGGGAAATGAGAGAGTAATGGCAGTGTTCTTGCTCATTTTATACGTGACGAAAGACCAATGCCATTTCTTTGGAACAAAAAAAATTAAGAATAAAAAGAATAAAAATATATTAGTTGTGCTCGTTTCTTTTTTTGTTTTATACATTTTACATGGTCATGTTTGGCATCATTGGAAAGGCCAGCCTTTGATCTGTCTAAAGAACTGTAATTTGATTTTGTGGACTGTAACGTATGGCTATACAAGTGTCCAAAGGACCCCCATTCTCCTCACAGTGGTGTGGAGGCGTTTGATTTGTGGACAAATGCGTAATACTGCATTTCGCCGTCATCTCCCCATATGCTCCCTTCATTGGAAATGAGAGTTATAAAGCAAGCAATGCACTAAATAACAGCACATAATGCCGCTGCCTTAGGCTAGGATCAGACGAGCATGATTTCTACGGACTGTACGTCCGTGCACACGGACGTACGTCCGTGCACACGGACGTACGTCCGTGCACACGGACGTACGTCCGTGCACACGGACGTACGTCCGTGCACACGGACGTACGTCAGTACGGAAGACACAGTAGTGGCCACACAGTCCGTTTATTCACTGACGTATATTTTGACGGATGTAGGAGGGAAAATAAATTAAAAAGCAAAACCATTTTGTCCGTGAAAAATGCTGGACGTATAAATGCAGTCCGTCTGACCACGTTCCATCACTCACACACAAAGCTATGCAAACGTTGCGGACGCAGCGCACTTTGTGCGGCCGTTCTAGGGGATGTACGTTCTTGCCTGCCTTGCGTCCGTGGGCCGAGGCCGTTGTGCGTCCGCAGTTCAGTGCGGACGTACTTCATGTGTCAGGCTCCAATGGGCTTTCTGTCATGCTATCACGGACGTACTTTTAGGCGCAATCACGGACGTGAACACTACGCTCGTCTGACCCCAGCCTTAGCATAGAAAAAAAAAGAAAGAGTATATTTTGCATTTTTAAATTTATTTTTTACACATTATATGGTCATATTTTGTATCATTAGAAAGGCCAGACCATGACCGTGGCATTTGAATGCACAAAAAAATATATATATATATATAATTTTAGTAGAATGCTGGGGCACGAAAAAAGCAATGAGAGAGGGTAAAAGAGAATTAAAGAGGCGTAGAGAAATAGCAGGCGAGAATAACAAAACCAAAGGGAGATACTAACAGGGTTATTCAGAGAGCGTGAAAAGCAGGAGAATGACTGGAGAATGAAAAATTCTAGGTCAAAATGGCCAAACCAGAAAAATTCTCCCTTTCAGCTCACTTTCCAAATCGGCTATTTTGACCTAGAATGTTTCATTCTCCAGTCATTCTCCTGCTTTTCACGCTCTCTGAATAACCCTGTTAGAGAGGCAAACAGGGAAAGAAAAAAATAAAGCGGCAGAGAGAATACGAGAGTGAGACAACATGCAAGAGAAAAGGTATGCGAAAGAAAGAATGTAGAAGAGTGGCATGGATTTTTGAGAGCAAAAAAGAAAAGGCAAAAGAGAATGAGACAGCGAGACAGAGTAAAAATGGTAAAAGAGATCTGAAGAGCTCTTATGTTAATTCACCAGTACATAATGATACCTGAATTAACATATTGCATTCACAGAATAAGGATAAAACAAGTATTTCATAGGAGATCAGCTCAACAATCATGTACAAAAAGTAATCATTTTTGACCTGTAGCTTCCACATAATGGGAAATCAAATGTAGTTCGTGCAAGTTTGGACCAGCCTCTTCAGTGCATTTAGATTTTACAAAAGCATGAACTCACACACATACACTATATTGCCAAAAGTATTCTCTCACCCTTCCAAATAATCAGAATCAGGTGTTCCAATCACTCCCATGACCACAGGTATATAAAATCAAGCACCTAGATATGCAGACTGTTTTTACAAACATTTGTGAAAGAATGGGTCGCTCTCAGGAGCTCAGTGAATTCCAGCGTGGAACTGTGATAGGATGCCACCTGTGCAACAAATTCAGTCATGAAATTTCCTCACTCCTAAATATTCCACAGTCAACTGTCAGTTGTATTATAAGTACTTGGAAGGGTTTGGGAACGACAGCAATTCAGCCACGAAGTGGTAGGCCACGTAAACTGGCGGAGCGGGGTCAGCGGATGCCGAGGTGCATAGTGCAAAGAGGTCGCCAACTTTCTTCAGAGTCAATCGCTACAGACCTCCAAAATTCATGTGGCCTCATATTAGCTCAAGAACAGTGCGCAGCTTCATGGAATGGGTTTCCATGGCCAAGCAGCTGCATCCAAGCCATACATCACCAAGTGCAATGCAAAGCGTCGGATGCAGTGGTGCAAAGAACGCCACCACTGGACTCGAGCAGTGGAGACGCGTTCTCTGGAGTGACAAATTGCACTTCTCCATCTGGCAATCTGATGGATGAGTCTGGGTTTGGCGGTTGCCAGGAGAATGGTACTTGTCTGACTGCATTGTACCAAGTGTAAAGTTTGGTGGAGGGGGGATTATGGTGTGGGGTTGTTTTTCAGGAGCTGGGCTTGGCCCCTTAGTTCCAGTGAAAGGAACTCTGAATGCTTCAGCATACCAAGACATTTTGGACAATTCCATGCTCCCAGCTTTGTGGGAACAGTTTGGAGCTGGCCCCTTCCTCTTCCAACAGGACTGTGCACCAGTGCACAAAGCAAGGTCCATAAAGACATGGATGACAGTCTGGTGTGGATGAACTTGACTGGCCTGCACAGAGTCCTGTCCTCAACTCGATAGAACACCTTCGGGATGAATTAGAGCAGAGACTGAGAGCCAGGCCTTCTCGTCCAACATCAGTGTGTGACCTCACAAATGCGCTTCTGGAAGAATGGTCAAAAATTCCCATAAACACACTCCTAAACCTTGTGGACAGCCTTCCCATTAGAGTTGAAGCTGTTATATCTACAAAGGGTGGACCGACGTCATATTGAACCCTATGGATTAGGAATGGGATGTCGCTTAAATTCATATGCGAGTCAAGGCAGGTGAGCGATAGGGATGAGCCGAACACCCCCGTGTTCGGTTCGCATTCGAACTCTAACAGTTTCAAAAGTTCGAGTTCGAGGTTGATTTCCTGGAGTTTTATCCAAGATCCCCTATGCCATCCACCATCACGATCCCTAATTCCTGTGTCTCCTCTCTCCACAGGTAAGACTTTATCACCCATTATCCACAGACACCCACATCTCAACTGATCCCCTGCATACTTTTGCTGGTAGGACCCCCATCACCCAGTATTCGCAGGCACCCACATTGTAACGTTACCTTTTTTTTATATTTATTTTTGTCTTTCTCTACCATTTGCTTTGCTAATTAGTATGTGAATCTCCTGCCCTATTGACACAGCTCATTCAGCATCAGGTGTTTACCTTTTAACTGCCTGAATGCAATCAGTCTGCCCTATATAACAACTAAGAGTGGCTCTATTGACATCCCCAAGTGGCATCCTAAGTGGACGTTCAGAGTTGATTTCCTGGAGTTGTGGGACTGGAGGAAGAAACTGCAAGGCCCACTTTTTACTCTGGGTAAACACGTCTATATCATGCTTTCTCTCACGCTTCTGCTCTTTACTTCTACCTTTCTCCTTAAATGGAACTCCTGCCCCTCTACCACTGACCCCTACACTATCTGCATCTCTCCCTCCCTCCTCTCGTCCCACATGATGGCCTCGCATGAGCTCCTTTGTTTCCTCTGAACATGGTCTCCCTCTATCTCTCGTGCTGCCAATCACTCCCACTCCCACAAATCCCATTCCCACCTTCTCTTTCTCACCCTCCTGCTGTTACTCTATTCAGGTGACATATCCCCTAACCCTGGCCCCACAACACATCCAATACTTACCTCTCATCCTATCTCCATCGCACATAAATCACCTCCCTGCAAGCCCAGCAACCTCATTCCCATAATCCCTCAGCGCCTGTCCTCTTCCTCCTGCACCCTCTGGAACGCTCGCTCTGTGTACAACAAACTCACAGCCGTCCATGACCTCTTCCTTTCAAACTACTTCAACCTCCTAGCTTTAACTGAAACCTGGCTAACCCCCTCTGACATGGCCTCCGTTGCTGCTCTCTCACATGGCGGTCTACACTTGAGCCATACCCCCAGACCGGGTGAGAGAAATGGTGGTGGGTCGGAATCCTGCTCTCTCCTACCAGCATCTCCCTCCACCCCCATCCCTCTCCTTCTCCTCCTTCGAGACACACTGCATCCGCCTGTTCTCTCCTCTGGCTCTCAGGGTGGCAGTCATCTATCGCCCACCGGGACCAACCTCCCAGTTCTTTGACCACTTTGCTACCTGGCTTTCTCACTTTCTGTCTTCTAATCTTCCATGCCTAGTTCTCGGGGACTTCAACATTCCCATTGATGATCCTTCCGCCCCTGCTGCCTCCAAACTTCTTTCACTCGCGTCCTCCCTTGGACTCACACAATCCTCCCTCCTCCCTACCCACCGCGATGGTCACGCTATTGACCTTGTCTTTTCCAACCTCTGCTCCATTTCTGAGTTCAACTGTCGCCCTTTCCCCTCTCTGACACCACCTTCTCTCTTTCAACCTATCTGGACTTCCTAAACACCCTGTCCCCCACCCCGCACACACACTCGCAGAAATCTACATGCTGTGGACCCCCATCAATTCTCCAACCTACTTCACCACCTCCCTCATACCTCATCCTTCACCTGCCCTGATGCTGCCACTAATCACTACGCTTATCTCTGCTCTAGACACTCTTGCTCCTCTTCAACTCTGTAAGGCCCCACGCCGCCAGCTTCAGCCCTGGCAACACTCCAGCCTCGCTACCTGCAAAGATGCTCCCGCACTGCAGAGCGTGCCGGGAGGAAATCCCGCTCTGAAGCTGATTTTGTTCACTTCAAGTTTATTCTCCGGTCATACACCTCTGTCCTCCACTTGGCCAAACAATCCTTCTTCTCATCTCTTATATCTACGCTGTCCTCCAACCCTAAACGGCTCTGGTCCACCTTCAACACCCTCCTCTACCCACCTGCACCTCCCCCCACAGCTGCCTTCAGCGCTCAAGACCTGGCAGACTACTTCCTCAGTAAAACTCTATCAGAAGCAACATCCCAACAAAAGATAGTTATCTGCCACCTCTACTCCCACAGGTCCCCTCTGCCACCCTCTGCCGCTTCCTCCCAGCCACTGAGGAGGAAGTCAATTCCTTATTGTCCTCCTCACATCTCACCACGTGCCCGCTCGACCCCATTCCCTCACTCTAATTCCTCCCCTGCTCACACACATCTTCAACCTATCTCTCTCCACTGGCTCCTTCCATCCACCTTCAAACACGCGCTAGTTACCCCTTTACTAAAGAAACCATCCCTAGATCCCAACTCTCCATCAACTACCGCCCTGTATCCCTGCTTCCCTTCACATCAAAAGCTCTTAGAAAAACTAGTCTTCAACCGCCTCTCCCTCTTCCTGTCCTCCAATTCCCTACTTGACCCCTGAAATCTGGCTTCCGTCCCCTACACTCAACTGAAACTGCCTCACCAAAGTCACCAACGACCTCCTAACTGCTAAAAAACACGGCCACTATTCTATTCTCATCCTGCTTGACCTCTCGGCTGCTTTTGATACTGTTGACCACCCCTCCTTCTACAGACCCTCAACTCTCTGGGTCTCGGTGACACTGCACTTGCTGGGTTACTCCTATTTATCCAACAGGTCCTTCTGTGTGTCCTTTGCTTGTAACTCCTCCTCCTCATTGCCTCTATCTGTTGGTGTACCTCAAGGCTCTGTCCTTGGTCCTCTGCTCTTTTCCATCTACACCTCCTCCCTGGGCAAAATCATCAACAGAGCTTTGTCTTTAATTACCACCTCTACGCTGATGACACTCAGATCTACCTCTCTACCCCTGATCTCTCTCCCACTGTCCTTTCAAAAGTCAGTGACTGTTTATCTGGCATCTCCTCCTGGATGGCCTCCCACACCTAAAGATCAACATGTCAAAGACTGAACTCCTACTTATTCCTCCCTCCAATGCCTCCCCACCTCCTGACTTCTCTATCACGGTGGAGGGTATCACCATCTCCCCATCAAACCAAGTTCGCTGTCTTGGAGTTACACTTGACTCTGCTCTTTCCTTCATCCCCCACATCAAGTCTCTTTCCTCCTCCTGCCGATACCAACTGCGTAATATTTCCAGAATTCGGCCATTTCTTACCGCTGTCACCACAAAACAACTCATACACGCCCTGGTAATCCTCCGACTCGACTATTGCAATAATCTCTTATCTGGCCTCCTTTGTTCCGCCTCTCCCCATTATAATCCATCCTGAACGCCTCCGCCAGGCTAATTCACCTCACCCACCGCTCTGTCTCTGCTGCTCCCCTCTGCGAGTCCCTTCACTGGCCCCATCCCACTGCAGAATTAAGTTCAAAATCCTTATCCTTACCTACAAAACCCTCACTAACTCAGCTCCCCACTACCTGTCCTCACTAATCACCAAATACACCCCAGCCCGCTCCCTAAGGTCAAACGGCGACCTGCGCCTAGCTTCTCCCCGCATCACCTCTTCCCATGATAGACTGCAGGATTTCTCACGCGCAGCCCCCACTCTCTGGAACGCTCTCCCTCGTGCTGTCAGACTTTCCCCTAACTTCTCTTCCTTCAAACGCTCCCTTAAAACGTTCCTATTTAGGGAAGCCTACCACCCAACTCACTGACGCAACCATCAATCACTCTCACCTTACAGTCCTCTCCTCCTGTTTCCAACCCCAACCCTCCCAGATTGTGAGTTCCTACGGGAATAGGGCCTCATCTCCTCCTGTACTTTGTCAAATGTTGGTTCAATGTATTGTAACCCTGTCTATACTGTGTTTTGTACAGCGCTGCGGAATATGCTGGCGCTTTACAAATAAATAAAAATAATAACTCAATGCAAGTCAATGGGACTCAAAAGTTCGATTTTTAGAGTGCCCTGCAAGAGGGCATATATGCAAGATATTTGCCATAAAAAGGTATATGGGGGTCCAGGTAGTGCCCTGGGTGACGGGAAACAAGGACAAAAAGTTTAAAAAAAAATTTTTTTAAAGGAACAGTGAGTTTTCCATAAAATAAGGGTTAAAAATAAAAACGAAAAATTCCTTCAAATATCATGCCTAGGAGGTCCCCATAACCTGCCCATGAAGTGGCGGATTTGTAGGATGTATAGAAACATTTAAAAAACAAAAAAATGACATTTCAAATGACGGTAAACGGTTTTCCTTTAATCTATTCATAAACAACTGCTTGGGGCGGCAGCCTGTATTAAAAGAGGAGACATTTTAGGACACGCAGAACAAGTTTAGTGATTTTTTGGGCTAAATTATGGTGAAACTTATGCAGGCTTTGGATGAGAGTAACAATAGGTGCTTTAAAATTGGGCCTTTAGTGTTGGCAACAGTGCCGTCACACCGTAACCCCTCTGTGGTATTGTTGTGGAAGAGTGCAGGGTTGGACCCTGTGGTCAAATATTAAAATTATATGAATCTGGTACAGGAGTCAGTGGCAGTGGACCCAAATATTTTGCCTTTGGTGGCAGCAAGTGCCTTCACACCGTCAGTGGCGTCACTAGGGTTGGTGTCACCCGGTGCGGTAACTCTTGGTGTCCCCCCCCCCCCCCGAGTTTTACTTTTATTTTTTTAAATACTCTTACTCATAAAGCAGTACTCCCATATAATACTGAATGCTCATAATACACGGCGCACATTACTGTGAGGTTTAAAAAAAATCTAGAACTAAAGAGACTCTTTACTACAGAATATAATAATAAACGGTTTATTAGATATTGGATTAAAACGGGAATATTTTTAACATTGAAGTCTATGGAGCAAAACATTTCCCACACCGAATACACGAAAATGTCCAAAATCCCGAAAAAAAGTCGATACGAAAAACGAGCCAAAACAAAACGAACGGAAACGGAAATCGGCTGAAATGGTCCGAAACGAAAATTGTCGAATTACGAACGAAACGAGCCGAAAATTTTATATCAACACGCAGACCTATATATACGTATATATCAACACGCAGATAGATATATATATACCCACCCACAGACCTCAGACCATATATTCACATGGGGAGGTGGCATGTGGACAATCTCAACTAAATGTGCCCCCCCAATTTGGCTGATCCCTCCAGAAGAAATGTTGAACCCGACAGAGCAGAGAATATATATATTCTCTGCTCTATCGGGTTCAACATTTCTTCTGGAGGGATCAGCCAAATGGGGGGGTGGCAATTAGTTGCCAAAATGTTTGTAATACAAGTCTGGGGAGATATATAAATATAAATAATCATACCTGCCGTTACCTTCCCCTATAAATTTGCTAAAAATATACACACAAAAAGAACAAACGACTGCCTGAGACACCACGCAGCCCACATGCCACCCCCTTCTACCTGGCTGAATGTATCGAATATATATATATAATTAAATTAATTCAGCCAGGTAGAGAAAGAAAAAAAAAAAAAGTTTTATTTTATGTTCCCGGGGACATTTAAGAATGTCCTCGGATTTTTTTTTTTTTTTAGAAATGTGCCGCCTTACCTTAGCCTGGTGGTCAGTGGGGGCTCCCTGGATCCTGGTGGGGGCCGGGGGTCTGCCGTGGCCGCAGGTGCAGTGGCTCCCTCTCTGCGCTGCCTGTCTCTGCCACATGCAACCGGGCGGCTAGCCCGCACAGTCGCAGCTCTGTCATCTGGCGGCCGCATGCTCCTCAAGGGGATCCTTGGGAGGCCCTGCAGGCTGCCCTCTACAGTGCCTGATTAGAGGGCCGTGTCTGCCTGATGTTTTAAGTAACAAGAACGTTTTATCCCATAGGCTTCAATGTTAAAAATATTCCTGTTTTAATTCAATATCTAATAAACCATTGCTTATAATATTCTGCAGTAAAGAGTCTCTTTATTTCTAGATTTTTTTACTATTCAAGCATTTTTTATACTTTTTTCAAAAAAATTAATTTTGAACTTTTGGCGAACATCCCAAAAAGTTCGAACTTCGAACTTTCTAACTGCCAATGTTCGAATCGAACTCCGAACTGATCGAAACGAACAGCTCTTCCCTAGTGAGCGAATACTTTTGGCAATATAGTGTATGTTTGTGCAGTCAAGTAATTCTCAGATCATTAGTAATCTGAATCAAGTCCATTATGTGCTTGAACATCCTTGCATTTGTAGTAAATTAAAGCTATAAAAGAACATTCTTATTAGCGGTTAAAAATGAGGTATCAGAATTCTTTGTGACAGAAAGTGAACTTACAATTTTGTAGCCTGCCATGAAAGCTATGCAACAGTAATCAAAGACACATTTTATGCATGTAGAAATTTATGATGTTTACCTTTCATTTTCTGGCAGGCGCAGCCATTGAAGGATAGTCGCTATTCTATTTTCAAAAGGAATTGACCTACAAAAAAATATGATACCCCATGTTGAAGAATCAATCGTGTGATTTCCATGATATGGACATATAATAATATTGTAATAATGTGTTCGATACCAGACATTCTCTTTACCGTGAGGAGGAGTGATGGTGTTGCAGTCATTTCCATTCCCTTTGCCCAATAAACATGTATGGAATGGAATTCTGGCAGAGAAACCTTTAAGCATACACTCAGGATGACAAATCATTCCCGTAGGATAGATGTTGTCAGAGCTTTTAGAAGTAAACATTACTTTTTGTATCACTTTATCTATGAAAATATGACATTAAAAGGAAGCAAAGTAGCAATATTGCTCATTTCTGGCAGTGTAAAAATATAAGATTATCTAAGGCTACAAATTTTTTTCTTACCCCCTTCCTGATCATTAATGATTGACGGCATCTGCACATTATTTTCTTTAACATCTATTAATTTAAAAGTCCAAAATCTCCCCTTTGTTCCAGCAACTTATTTTTGTGGCTCCAGGGCTTCCAGATGCTATGGCATCAGGCTATTACCTCATACACGCACAGCTGCATTGTCCGCAAGCACTCATCCCATTGTGCAGAACGGTTTAGTTACTAATGGTTCCAGCAGACAGGGGATTCAAAACCCTGCCGCTGATTGACAAATGAATAGGTTGAGGTAACCCCTCCACTTTACACAGCTGCAGAACCATTATAGTCTATGGAATTGTTAAGTTTACAACCGCTCTGGTTAGCACCAATTTTGGAATATTGCCCCATGACAAGGATTTGTAAAGTGTCCGTTTAATCTATTTGTTAATTTATGTAAACAGCTGTGGTGCTCTAAAAAACGAGAGCAACATAAAATACAGACTCAAAAAAGTATAGAATATAATCACATGGTGCCCTATTGCAGTTGAGCCAGTAAGGAAGCCGGCAATGGAAAACTACAGCATGGACCATTAACACTTAGTGGCTCTCCATTATTAAGAGTTGACCCACTACCATAGGGACTCCCTCGTAATTGAGAGCATCTAAAAGATACCAACAGATGGCCTCCTCACCTGGAGTCAATTAGGACTCCATGGAGATTTGCGTGGTTTGCTCAGGGTCAATGGAATGACACTTGAAAGCCATTTGCTCTCTTTGTCCTTCTGCTTGCAGTGAGAGGAAGAGCACATCATACTCTGCACCATGGGACCAGAAGAGAGTATGACATTTTTTTTTTGTGCCAAGTGATTTTGCATCAGTAAAATCACTTACAACCAGTTTTGTTCAACAGGCCAAGGAATCACTTATTATTCTCTGCCTGCCTTAACATCTGCATTTTCTATACAAAATAGAGGTAGCGTTAATTTACAGCAGGCAGTTACAACAGCTAATCTGCAAGGAAGTTTGTAGCTTGGGCCCAAAAGGAGTGAAGTCATTATGATTAAAAAGAGTAGGGGCTCTATTCCCTAGTGAACGCCAACTGTAGCATTTGGGTGAGTAAGTGTTAATGCCAGGAAAAGTGACTTTAAAAAACGCATGCCACTCATAATACCTCTATGGCACTAAACCTCTGAAAAATCCAGACGCGCATTGGTGATTGCGCGAGCTTACTGAACTTTGCGCATCCTATACGTAACATGGGGAGCGCAATCAGTAATTAGTATTAGGGCAAGTAAGGTATTACAAAGTCCTAGCGCTAACTACCACACTAATGCATAACCAAAAATTTAGGGACACATAAAAGCTGGTGCTAACTGGTTTTTGCAGAATCATAGCAGCGGGGAGAACGGTGGCCAGATCCACCCTCCTGGCCACGAGTCGAGTGACACTGGGAAGAAATGGTCCCTAGTCTCCCTTTGCAGCGCTGTGTGATCTCGCGGACCTATGGACTCCTGGAGGTGATACTCGTGGCAGCGCAGAAGCACTACCTTGAGTATCACCAAGGGAAGCGCTTTGTTCCAAGACAAGGTGCTGAAGTTGCCCCTGCCACCGAATCCATATCTAAAATGAGGATGCTACAAGGAAACCTGCAGATTTTCCCTGTTAGGGAGAGAATATTTCCTAGCCGAAACCCAAAAGGGCCACATATATGGAAGGTCAATTTCTAAAACGTAACCTTTAATGTATACCAAAATGAAATAAATGCTAAAAACACCTAAGAAAAATTGTCATAAGTTTGAGATATAATAGGTGTTTTTAGCATTTATTTTATTTTGGTATACATTAAAGGTTAAGTTTTAGAAATTGAGCGTCCATATATTTGGCACTTTGGGTTGGGCTCGGAAATATTATTCAGATTTTTGGTGGATTGCTGCCCAATTATGGACAGTTTAACAGGGGTCCTTCATTAGTGCCCTGAAGGACATTGCAGTGTAATTTTGTTATACTTACTGGCTCACTCGCTGACCATAAAGGACCAAGTTGGAATAGGGCCCATGGCAAGAGGGTCACTGTGCTTTAAAATTATATATAATCATGATATTCTAGAATACAACATAAATCTAAATGGCACAGATACATCTTGCGAAAAGAAATATATATTTACTCATTATAGAGGTTATAGAAGTTTGGGAAAGTTTCATCAATAGCGACATCGGAGCCAGGCCAGAAATATGTTGCTGTCCTTAATCCATGTTTCATTGCGGTGAGCCATAACTGAATATACAGATAGAGAAAAAAAATACATTTTGTTCTTTAAATGAATAGCAACGCAAACAATTTCTGTCAGGATTTTTATTTTTAGAAAGTATTTTTACCAGAAAGGATACATTGAGATTTCCCTCGTTTTCAAGTATGTCCTGGATGGCGAGTTTATACCGTTAGGTGTCTTGCCCAAGGACACTTACTGGAGAGGTGCTCTTGCTGGGAAGGAACCTGTGTCTCCACAGTCATAGAGCAGTGATGTTACCTCTACTCCACCCTTACACAAAACACGTTTTTGTTCAGAAATAAACAAGTGTAGGTTTTCATATTCCTTATATTCACCCAGGACATACAGTAGTTGAAAACGAGAGAAATCTCAATGTATCCTTCCTGGTAAAATACTTTATAAATATTCAAATAACATGGGTAAGGACTGTAACAGGAACACAGTAGGACCAACTCATCCAGCATTAGGGTGGGTCTGGTCACACCGATTATGTGCAGCAATGGGAAAGGCAGGCAAAAGTGAGAGAGAAACCTTCCATTGACACAAATGTCAGTAAAAACGCAATGCTTGTAGATCAATTGTGACTGCATGTATAATTTTAAAGACTTTATGCATAGTGGTTTCAAATATCTGTTACATGTGTATCCTTAGATTTATACATAGACCTCACAGATCATTACCCATGTTGTTTTTTTGTAAAATCACATCTGAAGATGACAGAACACCCCATAAAGAGGAGATTTGTGAAAAATGCGGTGTCATTTATCTACAGATATTCAATTGTTAAGTGATGTCATAGATAGATATATATATTACATGTAGATTAGATACAGAGTTTACAACGGGGAAATCATAATAATTTTCATAACCAAAATTATGTGTCAGTTACCCCGACTGTCAACCTTGTGACAGGAATGTGTGATGTATACGAGTGTATCAAAGCCCCACAGCCATAAAACTCAAAGGAATGAGCGGTGTGTATGAGCGTGAGTTTAGTTAGAAACATAGAAACATAGAAAAATGTCGGCAGATAAGAACCTTTCGGCCCATCTAGTCTGCCCAATTACATGGATACTTAACCTGGATTTATCTTTTGTTTAGGATAGCCTTATGTCTATCCCATGCTTGCTTAAATTCAATTACTGTTTTGGCCTCTACCACTTCAACTGGAAGACTGTTCCATGTATCCACCACCCTCTCAGTAAAATAATGCTTCCTGATGTTACTTTTAAACCTTTGCCCCTCTAATCTAAGACTATGTCCTCTTGTTTTGCTACTTTGTTTCCTTTTAAATATTATCCCTTCCTCTACCTTGTGGATTCCCTTTACGTATTTAAATGTTTCTATCATAGTTGCTGTGGAGCTCTGTGATACGCTCAATGGGGGGGCAGGTTTTTTTGTTTAGTTTTCTTACTTTATTTGCCCCCTCTCCCCGGAAAGAAAAAAACTTTAGCCACTCATGAAAACAACAAAAATATTTGTTCTCCACAGAATAAGAGATTACAAAAAGATCATTAATTTGCCTTCTACCTGGGGACAAATTAATGATTTTATTATTTTATTGGGAAAGGGGGGGGGCAAATAAATATTTTTTTGTTTTGGGATATTTTTATGGGTGACTAAAGAAAGTATTTTGCTTTCCAGAGGGGGGGAAAGTCATTCTGCTTTTTTTTTCTGTGAAAGGCAAGTAAATTATTTTTGGTTGGGGGGGGTAATTTTTTTTACGCAACAGCAGCAGGGGGTGATCTCATTCAGAAGTATGGTGCTGCTCCATCAAGTTTTCAGCTCCAGCCTCCAGGAAGTCCAGGCTGCAGTGCAGACGACATGAGATTCTCTGTGGCTCCTTGGAATCCGGCTGCAGTGCGAGAACCGCCTGGATGGGACATTTAGGGAAGGGCTGGGTGGAGATGTTACACGACCAGCACGCCCTCTGACTCAGAGGCGGCCGGCCGCCATCTTTCATATTCCACCCGGCCGAGCCATCTAGGTAGGCCGCCGCACTGCAGTCTAAAAACACAGCTGGGAAGCGCCGTGGCTGCCAGATGAGATCATGGTCAGACTGATGGGGAAATCATGGCACTGCAGGCATGCCTGGTGTCACCCCCTAGAGTGCAGCCCCCACCCCATGCACCCCCCTTGTGATGCCACTGTATGTTCTGCTTCTCCACCTTAGTAATTGGTCCATGTCTCTACTGCACAAACTGTAGGGAGCACTGGAACAGCGGTTTCTTCGGGTCCCCCTAGTTTCTGCACCCTGGCAGAGTGCTCCCTATGAGGCTCTCCAACTCTATGGATATGGTGTCGCTACCGCTCTAAGCTACATTTATCTCCTCTTCCCTCCCCTCTCAGCCCAGTAACAAGCAACCCCGATTTCCCTTATATACATACAACCTGGTACAGCGCAACTCAAAAGATTTTTACGGTGTGTCTCAATATTTTCAAGCAACCATAAAAAAGACAAAAATAATAACACTTATGTTGTAGTACGCATGTACTATATATACAGATGTGTATTCTAAGAGGATTCCACTCACGAATAAAGAGCCCTAGCACTGGCTCTGAGTGAGTCAATGCCTGTGGGTTATTTTCTTCTTAGGTGGCCCATACACCTTACTCAGAATTTTCCTCCACATGAAATAAAAGCAGAAAAGAAGGGGGACCCCTAGTGCAGATCTATGACCCTTTAGAAGCAGTCAGTTTTTAGCCAATTTTTCACTTACTTTTGGAGGAGCTTCCATAGCTCTAAGGCTAGGGTCAGACTAACGCATTTTTCACGTTGTCCGTGAAAAAGTGCGTTCGAACGAATGGACGTATTTTTTCACGGAATACGCAATAGCGGTCATACGATGCGCAGTTTCATCCGTGATTTTGTACGGATCATCAATAAAACACTTTTTGGGTCTGGACGTTATGTTGGCCGGACATTAGCAGCGTCTGACGTCTCCCAATCACGCACACACGCCGCTAGCGGACGCAGCGCACTCTGTACGTCAGTACTAGTGGTCTCACGTTCTCGAAAAAATGCGTTTGTTTGCCGCTTGCGTTGCGCGGCCGCACTTTTGTGCGACCGTACTTCGTATATTGGCCGTCATTGCCCGGCATCTGCTGCTAGCACGGCCGTGATTAAGTGCGCCTGCACGCGCTTTCGCACTGCCTCAGTCTGACCCTAGCCTATGAAAGCACCCATGTTTTTTTTCGTATTGCTGGAAAAACCCAATAAAAAACTGCTGGAATCTTGCGAGGACGGCAATAGTAGGGAATTAAGAATTTTATTAAAATATAGGTTAAAAACCATAAAGCAGCATGCCAGAACGCGTTTATGATGCTGTGGAACACGGCAAAATGCATTCTGGCATGCTGCTTTTTTGTTTTTAACGTATATTTTAATAAAATTCTTTATTCCCTACTATTGACGTCCTTGCAAGATTCCTGGCGGTTTTTTATTGGGTTTTTCCAGCAATACGAAAAAAACATGGGCGCTTTCTTAGAGCTATGGAAGCTCCTCCAAAAGTAAGTGAAAAATTGGTTAAAAACTGACTGCTTCTAAAGGGTCATAGATCTGCACTAGGGGTCCCCCCTTTTCTGCTTTTATTTCATGTGGAGGAAAATTCTGAGTAAGGTGTATGGGCCACCTGAGAAGAAAATAACCCACAGGCATTGACTCACTCAGAGCCAGTGCTAGGGCTCTTTATTCGTGAGTGGAATCCTCTTAGAATACACATCTGTATATATAGTACATGCGTACTACACCATAAGTGGTTATTATTTTTGTCTTTTTTATGGTTGCTTGAAAATATTGAGACACACCGGAAAAATCCTTTATGAGCATTGAGTTGCGCTGTACCAGGTTGTATGTATATACAGTCACGTCCAGAAATATTGGGACATCGACACAATTCTAACATCTTTGGCTCTACACACCACCACAATGGAGTTGGAATGAAACAAACACAATGTGCTTTAACTGCAGACTGTCAGCTTTAAATGGAGGGTATGTACATCCAACTCAGGTGAACGGTGTAGGACTTACAGCAGTTTGCAGATGTGCCTCCCACTTGTTAAGGGATCAAAGGTAATGGGACAATTAGCTTCTCAGCTGTTCCATGGCCAGGTATGTGATATTCCCTCATTACCCTAATTACAATGTGCAGATAAAAGGCCCAGAGTTCATTTCAAGTGTGCTATTTGCATTTGGAATCTGTTGCTGTTAACTCTCAAGATGAGATCCAAAGAGCTGTCACTATCAGTGAAGCAAGCCATCATTAGGCTGAAGAAACAAAACAAACCCATCAGAGAGATAGCAAGAACATTAAGCGTGGCCAACACAACTGTTAGGAACATTCGCAAAAAGAAGAAATGCACTGGTGAGCTCAGCAACACCAAAAGACCTGGGAGACCACGGAAAACAACTGGTGGATGACCGAAGAATTCTTTCCCTGGTGAAGAAAACACCCTTCACAACAATTGGCCAGCTCAAGAACACTCTCCAGGAGGTAGGTGTATGTGTGTCAAAGTCAACAATCAAGAGAAGACTTCACCAGAGTGAATACAGAGGGTTCACCACAAGATGTAAACCATTGGTGAGCCTCAAAAACAGGAAGGCCAGATTAGATTTTGCCAAACAACACCTAACAAAGCCTTCACGGTTCTGGAACAAGATCCTATGGACAGATGAGACCAAGATCAACTTGTACCAGAGTGATGGGAAGAGAAGAGTATGGAGAAGGAAAGGAACTGCTCATGATCCTAAGCATACCACCTCATCAGTGAAGCATGGTGGTGGTAGTGTCATGGCATGGGCATGTATGGCTGCCAATGGAACTGGTTCTCTTGTATTTATTGATGATGTGACTGCTGACAAAAGCAGCAGGATGAATTCTGAAGTGTTTCGGACAATATTATCTGCTCACATTCAGCCAAATGCTGCAGAATTCATTGGACGGCGCTTCACAGTGCAGATGGACAATGACCCAAAGCATACTGCAAAAGGAACCAAAGAGTTTTTGAAGGGACAGAAGTGGAATGTTATGCAATGGCCAAGTCAATCACCTGACCTGAATCCCATTGAGCATGCATTTCACTTGCTGAAGACAAAACTGAAGGGAAAATGCCCCAAGAACAAGCAGGAACTGAAGACTGTTGCAGTAGAGGCCTGGCAGAGCATCACCAGGGATGAAACCCAGTGTCTGGTGATGTCTATGCGTTCCAGACTTCAGGCTGTGATTGACTGCAAAGGATTTGCAACCAAGTATTAAGAAGGGAAAGTTTGATTTATGATTATTATTCTGACCCATTACCTTTGGTCCCTGTACAAGTAGGAGGCACATCTGCAAACTGCTGTAAGTCCTACATCGTTCACCTGAGTTGGATGTACATACCCTCAAATTAAAGCTGACAGTCTGCAGTTAAAGCACATTGTGTTTGTTTCATTCCAACTCCATTGTGGTGGTGTATAGAGCCAAAGATTTTAGAATTGTGTTGATGTCCCAATATTTCTGGACCTGACTGTATGCGTTTGGTTTAGGGGAAACCACCGTTTCTGGTACTGGCTATAAGGGACTCTGGTGGTGGGAAAAATGTGTTCTGTGGTGCTACACTGTACTCTAAACCCTGATTTCCCACCTGGACAGACATCTTCCTACCAAGGCATTGAACACGATGGACCCTTTCTGCCAATCCGAGCGTGTACCTCCAAGCGGTCGGTTTTAGCTTTGCAGCAGTTGGTACAGACCGGGAACATTCTTCTATGGATGCGTTTCGCTTCCTCCAATTGAAGCATTTTTGGGCTGGCTTAACTATGCAGCACCCCCTTAGACTGGCCTTATTCCCATTTGAAAGCCTATGCACAGCTGACCCTACCCCTGCACCTCCTTTCCTGTATGAACGTGCTGTTGAAGGCATCGGAATACCCTGATTTGCCCCCTTTTGCTGCCAAATGGGAGTTCAAGCTCCTGCCCTCGATGGAAGAAGTGTGGGTATACGTATTCCACATTACTTTCCATTCATCGCGGGATACAAAATAGGTACAAGACATTAACTATAAGCTCTTGTCTCGATGGGTACCTCATCCCTAGCAGACTGGCAGAGATGTACCCAGGGACACTCCCAACTTGCATCGAGATGTGTGCAGAAAAAATTAAAAGCAGCATGTATTTTCCCATTCAGCTTTTCTATTTACAGTATATGCATATACCTACCGGTTCCCCTTGATACCATGAAGGATTAAATTTCTCTATGCCACGAAGAGCGAAAAATGCATTCCTTTTTGGATCATACATCTTATTGTCAATAAGACCATGTGACTCTGGGTAGAGGCCCTGCAATAGATAGTCATGTTAACAAAAAATGCATAGATGAAATAGAAAACAAAAATTATCCATAATGTCTTGAATGTGTTATTAATTAAATTTGACATTCATTTGTATATAAAATACTTCCCTGAGCAGCATCAAAACAGTCTCCAACAGATCTAGCAGCTGGCGCAAAAGGATGTATCTCCTATTACTCCATCCTTGTATTGAATGCTTACTTATTGACCCTTCTCATTTGTTACAGGCCTTCTGTATACAACAATTCTGAATTAAAGAAAAAAAAACTTTTCTAAAAGAGTAAAAAAAAAAAGTAACACTGCTTGCTGAAAATAAGATTTTCTTTGTCAATCACTGTAAATATTGGATGGTGTATGCATTGAAAGAAAGTTTAATTGGATAATGCATAAAAAAAAAACAACAATATAGCAGATGAAAATAATTGCTTTTCTCGAATAGACTATACTTCATGAACTGCCAGACTAGTTTGAATGTGCAAGTTCCAATTCAATATGATGGATCAAAATGTGCAAAACCGACATTGTGAGCTAAATCATATGATACTTTTAAGTCCAAACCGGAAATGACTTCTATCTTGCACTGGGCATACTAGTAGTAGCACAAGTTTCCTATGTAAGATAGAACGGCGTTGAAGATTACATAAATTGTACATACAGAGGATAGGCCCCAATTCTCAGCAAGTTATGGTGAGGCATATGAGAAGTCCTGTATACACAAATAATCATTGCACACTCAAAATATGAATCTACAGTCTATTGAAAACAACCTTTTTGAGAAGTCATGCCTGGATAAATTCCTAATATCAAAATATCATATTACACATTATAAAACACTTCATTCCTCTGGCTCTGGTGGACCGTGTCGACAGTGGTGTCCAAATATGGTTATTTAGAATTAAAACAAATACTCAGGAACAACCAAGTAAAAAAATGAAAGCTTATACAGACGTGTATATACATATACAGTTAACGTGGGTCCATATATATTTGGACACAGGCACAATTGTCATACTCCGTATGTCACTAGAATAAAATTCAAATGAAACAATCCAAATGAATTTGCAGTGCAGACTTTAACTTTAATTCGAGGGGTTGAACATAAATATCAAGTACACTTTTTAGAAACGGCAACTATTTTTATACAAAGCCCCCCCCCCCATTTTCATGGGCTCAAATGTAATTGGACAAATGAATATAATCATAAATAGAACGTTCATTTCATATTTTGTTGAGAATCCTTTACTGGCAATGACCGCCTGAAGTCTGGAACCCATGGTCATTACCAAAGACTTGGTTTCCTCCTTTCTTTGCTTTGACAGGCGCTAACTGCAGCTGTCTTCAGTTGTTCTTTGTGAGCCTGCCTTGATGACCTAGGTTCACAACAAGATTCCAAATGCAAATACTACACTTAGAATCAACTCCAGACCTTTTACCTGCTTAATTGATAAAGAAATAATGGAGTGGTCCACACCTGGCCATGAAACAGCTTTTGATTAAATTGTCCAATTACTTTTGGTCACTTGAAAAAAGAAAAAAAAAAGGGGGGGTGGCTACTTTTAAGAAAGATCCAGGACATACTTGAAAACGAGAGAAATCTCATTGTATCCTGTTAAAATACTTTATAAATAAATTCCTAAACCCTTCCTCCAATTTGAATGTACATACCCTCAAATTAAACCTGAGAGTGTGCACTTTCAGCCCATATAAATTATATAACTATAGCTTGAAAAGGATTCGGTAAATACTGGAAAAAAAAAAAAAATAATAATTGTGCCCGTCTTCAAATATATATGGAGCTATAGCTATATGTACACACACAACACAAAAAATATGAGTCACAACTGTTCCTCTGATTCAAAGAAGTTCTGACATTCTCAAAAAAACTAAAACGTTATATAATTCAGTATTCTTCAATTGTAATTTGCATTAATGACCCAATGTCTACAAGCATTTCCTCTCAAATCTAATATTGTAATTCTGAATACTTACGGTCACGATACTATAATGGTTAGGAAATGTTTTTGACGGATAAACTGGGCGCAAGGCAGGTGTATATGTTCCACATTTTCCTAGAGCAAGAAATAAACAGAGGTAATATATTAAATACCACAGGATTTCTCTATTATTATTATTATTTATTATTATTCTTTATTTATAAAGCGCCAGCATATTCCGCAGCGCTGTACAATAAGCACAGTATAGACAGGGTTACAATACATTGAACAACATTTGACAAACAGTACAGGAGGAGATGAGGGCCCTATTCCCGTAGGAACTCACAATCTGGGAGGGTTGGGGTTGGAAACAGGAGGAGAGGACTGTAAGGTGAGAGTGATTGATGGTTGCGTCAGTGAGTTGGGTGGTAGGCTTCCCTAAATAGGAATGTTTTCAGGGAGCGTTTGAAGGAAGAGAAGTTAGGGGAAAGTCTGACAGTACGAGGGAGAGCGTTCCAGAGAGTGGGGGCTGCGCGTGAGAAATCCTGCAGTCTATCATGGGAAGAGGTGATGCGGGGAGAAGCTAGGCGCAGGTCACTGTTTGACCTTAGGGAGCGGGCTGGGGTCTACATTTTTATTTTAAATTTAGGTGCAAGACAATTAAGTTTATTTCGGAAAAGAGCTGGGATAAAATAGATATTAAAACTAGGGATGCCCCGAAACATAAAAAAATAATAATTATCGGCCGAAAATGGTATTTTCGGCTTTCACCCAATTGATAAAAGCTGGCCAAAAATAAAAGCTGAACATGCAGCATGCAAGGACTACTGCAGCCTCCAGGTGGTGATATGACGGTACCCGAGCCCGGTGCGGTCTGTGCACGGGTGGAAAGAAAGTCAACTACTGCGGTGGTTTATTCTGTCGTTGTAGAGATTACGTCTCCAGTCATTCACTTCTCAGGTGGGAGAAAAAAACACTGGGGCAATACCAGGTTAAAGTGTGTTGGCTCTGTGCTCCCCCTCCCGAGATAAGAGAGAACACTGTCACTGCCCAGGCAATGGAGGGGTCAGAAACATTGAGCCATTTAACCAATTCACATCCAGATGCTACAGACAGACAGAAGGAAAAGAGAGAGTGACAAAGTGGAGAGGTCAGAGATCAAGAGAGGGACAGGGAGAGTTCAATAGACTTTCTACAGCAATAATACTGTTTGACTTTGAGGAAGCTGATTTGTTTCTGCATGTGAGTGTGTCTTAACCCATTACTATACAGAGCTCTTCACTTATTATCCCCTTACTACACAGACCTTATTAAACCATTATTTTACAGAGCCTATGCTCACATTGCTATACTTACCTAATTAAACCATTACTATACAGTGTGTAAAGTCCACCCTGACTCCATTGTGAACATTAAAGACATGTGCATGTTTTTTTTTTGTTCTGGGTCGGATCATTTCGTTCTGTCTGGTATGTTACCGCGATTCGTATTTTCAGACCGATCCGTAATTTCAGGCAGCCGGTTTTAGTTTTTTGGATCACTTGTTTTTTTTTTATTAGGAGTCATTTCATTTTTAAGAGTTTGTAGTATTGTCGGCCGGCATTTCATATTTTGGGTTCGTTAGTTTTTTTTGGAGTTATTTTGGAATGTGAAATGGATTACTACTACAATAAAATGAAAATAACAGCCATACAAAATAATCCCATAGGTGTCAATGAAAAAAAATATTCCCCGTTTTTCTTAAATATTTATTCAACCGTTCATTTTTTTCACTTGCAGCAAAAAGTATTTTTAGGATTTTTTGGGCATTTTCCGGGATTTTTTTTGGCTAAATTTTCCTAATTTTAAAGCAACAAGTCTTTTTTTGCAATGAATAATCCTATTTTTAAGCACCAAAGATAGCTCCAGAGCCCTATCTATGATCCTGAAACATTGTAGTCAATGAATACGATGTTTCAGGACCATAGATAGCCCCGCGGGGCTGCGGCGCTGCTGTCCATGGTTCTGAATCAGCATCCACGGGGATCCGAAGCCATCTTCCGCTCCTCCCCATGCTCCTGGTAAAAACTATATATATTTATTGTAAATAAAATATAATAAAATGCCAATGACTGCTGAAAAAGCATATAAATAAAATTAACAAAGTGACCAAAATGCGTTTCACTATTAAAATGTAGCTTCCATATTTGGTCTGTCCATCTGTAGTCACCTGCTGTTTAAATACTGTTAAAATGGTTTCAGATTTATTTTCGGCCCATTCTTCCAAGATGGCGGTTTCCCTTTAAAAATGTGCGTGCGCAATGTCTAATGTACAGCGCTTCCTACACTGGTGTCCTGTTTCCTGAGTCTTCTGCGGCTCCCAAAGCGACGGCATGCCTCTGTATAATGCATGTGTGTTGTAAAGCTGTAGATGGCTGGCCCTTGTCCTTACTGTGCATGCGGATTTTCAGTTTCTCCGGGTCTGGTGCACTTGTTAGGCAATAACACTTCCTGACTAAACATATATTGAACATCTTCTCAGACATATCATTAAGGTTGTACAACGTCCGACGAGCTAGTTAGGCAATACAGCTTTCTGGATATTTATATGGGAAAGGACAAAATTGATCAATATACAAACCAGTATAGATCATGGAGGTTAATGATTCTCGTAAGGTTGATCTCCACCTATAATTCTAATACAGCCTTTTACATGACCGGTATATGATTACAGAATTGTTGAAATATCAATAGTGCTCCTCATTTCATTTGTGTATCTATATAGGTAGGGAGGACTGATAATATGATTAATATCCTGTTGTGCTAGTATTCCAGAATGGTGTTCTTTGTTGTATCAATATATAGAATTATGTATATATAGTTTGATGGTGTTGTAGGGTATCCGAAGTCTTTATAGACAGTGTGCTTGTGAATTTATTCTATTTTTTATTTTTTAAACCTGGGGAAACCTTCTAATTAGCCCCATTGTTGGCAATAAACTGAGAACTGTGTTAATCATAAATTAATTCCTAATGTAACCGAGTCCCGTCCTTAGACATGCTTATATACAGTGCTTGTCAGTATGACTGGGGGGGGGAATTATACGTTTGAGCCAAGTGTAGAGAGAATGTTGGCTTTAAAGTCAAATAAATATATTTAAGAAGGAGTTGATTGGGAAAATTTGATCGCCAATCTTTTAATCTGAACTTCGGTGACTGTTGAGGTGGAGGGAGGTGGGTACTGGATAAAATATTTTGAAATCCACTACTGGTCCCAATTCAGTGTATGGTTTATAGTTGTCTTTACAAAACAATTTCGGTAATGTTGGTGGGCTGTAGTCCCAAGATGGATATCAGGGCTAATAATAGGTGTATACGAAAAGGAAGGCAGAGATTGATATACAACAATCTTTTCCTTGACCAATCTTCTATCCTATTATCCAGGAAGTGTTGGGGTGCGATCTGGTTCTTCTAGGATTTATGCAGGTAATCGAGTCTAACGGAAGTGGCACAACTCTAAATCCTGATTTAATCCTTTTTTAGGTATCAACGTTGAGTGTGTAGATCCATTTGAATTCAGTTCTACTGCTCTTTTTAATGAAGTCACCTCCTCTCCGGTCTTTTTTTTTTTGCTTGCCATAAATAGTGTTCCTTTTGGGTCTTTTCCATGTGTCGCTTTATAAGGTCTAGGGACCGAGTGATACTCCATAGCTTTCTTGATGTTCAGGTGTTCCCCAATGCGTACATTGAGGCTCCTGGTTGTCCTACTGACGTAGTATTTCACTTACGAACAAATGATCAAGTAAATTAACGTTTTTTTAGCAAAACAAGCCTATTGTTCCATGTATTTTGCACTTTCTCTTCTTTTCCATATCTTCAAACTCATTGAGGTGTCTTTTGGGGAGCCTGGAGAGGAGGGGACTTCTTTAAAAAGATCAGTAGCACTTAAATGGATCTACACATTCAAAACCATACACGGAATTGAAGTGGATTTCAAAATATTTTATCCAGTACCCAGTCACCGAAGTTCGGATTATAAAATTTACGATTATCTTTTCCAAACCAACTCCCCTTCATTAATATATTTATTTGACTTTAAAGCCAACAATCTCTCTACACTTAGTCACGTTGTGAGAAAAAAAAAAAATTGGCTCAAATTTAATATTCCCCCAAAGGCATACTAGCAAGCACTGTATATAAGCACGTCTAAGGAGGGGACTCGGTTACATTAGGAATTAATTTATGATTAACACAGTTCTCAGCTTATTGCGAACAATGGGGCTATTTACAAGGTTTCCCCAGGTTTAAAAAATAAAATAAATTCACAAGCACACCGTCTAACGTCTATAAAGACTTCGGATCTACTACAACACCATCAAACTATATATACATAATTCTATATATTGATACAATAAAGAACCCCATTATGGAATACTAGCACACCACTATATTAAATCAAATTATCAGTCCTCCCTACATATACAGATTACAGGTTTCAACAAGTCTTTAAATCATACCGGTCGTGTAAAAGGCTGCATTAGAATTATAGGTGGAGATCAACCTTATAAGAATCATTAACCTCAATGATATATACTGGTTTGTATATTGATCAATTTTGTCCTTTCCCATATACATATACAGTATGTATAGCCAGAAACCTGTATTGCTTAACTAGCTAGGACGCTCTACAACCTTGATATGTATTGAAGATCTTCGGAGACATAGGCAATAGCGCTTCCTGACGAAACCTAATGAGTGCACCAGACCCGCAGAAACTGAAAGTGTGCCGTTCCTCATGCGCAGTAAGGACAAGGGACGGACCATCTACAGCCGTACAACACGCATGTGTAATACAGAGGCATGCCCCCACCTTGGGAACCACCATGGATTAGACTGGAAAGGGGCTAAATAAGAGGTAGGTGGATGGGACAGCAATAGGACTGAAGGACAAATAAGGCCAAGAGGAAAATAAGTATATAAGAGGGATGAAACACAAGAAATCAGAGACCCAGGGCAACTGAATATAATAAATTCACACTAAAATATAGGCTTGGAGGGTTTGGAATAAGGAAAGTGTCTACAGTGGATAAAGTGGGGTTTCAGCAGTGAGGTATCCAACAAGTATTTGGCAAAGGCGAAGTCCAGTATTCAAGCGAGGGGTTCGGTAATAAGACATCCAATAGAAGGGTTTGGCAAAAGAGAAGTCCAGTATTCAAGCAGGGGGTTCGGTTTTAAGATGTCCAGCAGAGGGGTTTGGCAACTCCAGGGGTCTGGTGGTCAGATACAGGCGGTTTGTTGCAGCTTGGTTGGAATCCGGATACTGAGTGAACAACAATACAAAAGCAAAGCACCATGGGTGCTTTGCTCTTTAGTAGGGAAGTGCTGGGCCTTTGATTGTGAGCATCTGTACCTCCTGCAGGCTACGGGGAAACAGAGCTGAGTACGTCATGAAGGGTGAATTTAGGCTTCCAAGAATGGAAGAGCACCGGATTTGGCTTTCTTGCGGTGCCAGAAGCTAGGAACCTTACAGTACGTTTCCCGTTTTTTTTCTGGAGGGATACTTTTTTGAAGAGGTTTGCAATATCCTGAGGAATCCCCACACAGTGAAAAGAAGAGAGGACAGCCTTCTGACAGGTCCATAGGCCTAATATACGAGCCATATATCTAAGTGCTCCACCCCCCCACGTGAGTGGTACTATTTACTGCTGATTTTATACATCCCATCTGCATTATACACATCTGAGGTACATAAGGACTGGATAGAAGCGCTAACCTGCAATTTCTCTTCTGAAAACTGATGGTGAAATATGGTGCAGTTCGGTGGCACCGAAATTTTCCCAGAGAAGTCAAGGTTAGTCTATTCACAGGATGGCGAACTACAGCAAATGACCTGAGTTTCGGTGTTTCAGTTTGACAGGTTTAAACAGGCTTATGCCATAGGATACAATGTGAAAATTTATTATTTTTAATATGAATTTAAAAGGCCGTTCATGATTTTCATTTTCAGCAAAAAAACTTTTTATTGGTTAGAACAGCTGTTTGTTATGAAATATTTGTTTCCCAAATTTTTTTTATTTTTTTTAAATTCTGTAATAAACTTTTTTTTTTTTAAAAAAGGACCCGTTTTATTATTTAGATACATTAATAAATTTTTATTGGTTTAAACACCTATTAGGAAAATAGAGTAGGATTGTTTTTGCAGTATGGCGGAATTCGCGGATGCCAATTCGACGCAGTTCAGCAGTTATCAGCACACTTCGACGGGTTTTCACCTACATACACCTACATCCGATAACTGCTTTGGCGACTCCAGTTTTGGCAAAATACGGTGACCATTTGCTAAATAAATCATGAATTCACTGTATTTTCTTTGAGAATAGACCCTTTAGTCATTTTTGAAGGTTGAGGATTGCTTCACTGTCCCTTGAAGTAAATAGAAAGGTCATCGTGCATACTGTTTGTAATGGCGCGGCCACTGGTGTATTTTGGCCTAGGCCAACAAGGCCCAGGCCTAGGGCGGCACTTTCCAGGGGGCGGCGGCCCGCTGGGTGGCCCCACCCCTAAAAAAAAAAAACTTTTGCTAACTATTTTACCAGGAAGGAAACATTGAGATGTCACTAATTTTCAAGTATGTCCTGGGTAGGCAAGGCCTAGGCTTTCACTTTCCAGGGGGCAACAAAAAACCTCACCACTAATTGGGTTACTCACAGAGCACCGAAATGACGCCAACATTTTGGTGGTCTGTAGTTCCCTGCACTTCGGGGAATACAATTTCCCAACCCTGCAGTGAATTCACCATTCACCGCAGGGTCCCCAAAGTGCATGGAGTCGGCCGCTGTATGCTGCCACCGCAAACCCATGGCCTGCTGTTTTCAAAAGAACTACTGAACGAAAATGTCTGGAATTTACATATAAGATCCTATGATTGATAATAAAAAGTTCTGTTACAGAAAAAGGAGAAACGCTATTAAAAAAAGGGGGGAAATTTGCCAAAAAATTGGAAAAATCACTAAAAGGTACAAAAAAAAAATCAATAAATAAATAAAGACTTTTTACTGCAGATTAAAATAATAAATGGTTTATTAGATATTGCATAAAAAACGGAATATTTTTAACATTGAAACCTATGGGGTTCGCCTGAATAAACCTGCTGATTGAAACCACCGAACATCAGGGCATTTCACTGACATTTCTCTGCTGTTTGGTGTTCTCTGAATAGATTAACCATTACTTCTCTATGGGGATTTGCACTGCCTTCAAACAGCACCGTACTTGCTGCAGTTCGCCAAACTTGTGTGTGAGCATATCACCAGAGCAGTGGTGTACTTAGGAGTGGCGGAGGGCGGACCGCCCCAGATACCAGTGATTATTGGGGTGTCATTAGGGGTACTAGGAGGTGCCACTGTCACTGTGTGTCAGCTTTGAGCTGTGTTCTCAAACAACGAGCAGCGGAGCATGGCGTTTGCATACGGAATAAAATCGAATAGAATAAAAATCCCCCTCTCCTCCCTCCATAGCTCCTCCCCTGCCCCGCAGCAGCTCTAGGAGAGGGGAGGGGGATGTGATTTGTGTCCAGAGAGAGAAGATGACAGTAAATGGCAGGTAAAGGGGGGGGGGGTTTCAGCAGAATATGAAGCCCTGTCTGCTTACTGCTGTTTAAAGTGGACCTTTCCTTAACCAGCACTGCAGTGATAGAGATTTGTCATTGAGCTGCCTGGCTCCTGGTGAGGCTGCTTGCATGCAGGTCACACTCGGTCCGGCCAGTCAGGTGGTACTGAGTCTCAGTACCACCTGACTGGCTGAACCACATGACACGCATGCACGCAGCTGCCTGCCCTTTCGTTAACATGGACTGTCACTCTATTCTGGACTGAACACCACCGGGAAGGGAATCAAAGCCACGGTGCACCCTCTGGCAGTGGCACCCCACTGCTGACAAGAATGGCTCCACGCACAGGCACAGCCGTGATCCTAACGTGGCCTGGAGCGACCTCCTGCTGAGTCTGTACACAGTCCCTGCTGACTCTGCACACAGCCCTACCGCGGACAGAGGCCGGTAAATGTAGAATAAATAATTGGCGTGTGCTCATATACACTCGGTTTGCTGGGAGTTTTATTGCAGTGGATTCTGATGCACTCATACACACCACACATTGCATTGCTGGGAGTTTTATTGCAGTGGATTCTGATGCACTCATACACACCGCACATTGCATTGCTGGGAGTTTTATTGCTGTGGATTCTGTGATACACACTGCATATTACTGTGAGTTTTATTGCCCTGAAGCTCTGGGATACGCTCATCACACTGCACATTACTGTGAGTTTTATTGCTGTGCAGTTCTGTGATATGCTCACAACACACAGTCCATTTCTGTGGGTTTTATTGCTATGCAGCTCTGTGATATGCTCATATGCAGTGCACGTTTCTGTGGATTTTATTGTTCCACCAATTAGAGCGGCTGTGATCCCGTTACTTGACATGCGTGGCTGTTCTTTGTAAAAATACTTAAATAAAATTATGAATGTTTAAATTCATCTCAATAGATACATTTGAAATGGTATACAAAATATACAAGTAGGCACTTGGTATCCACTTTTAATATAAAGAGAGGAAAAGGCGGAGCTCTAAGAGGAAAAGGTGGAGCTTAAAGAGGAAGGGTGGGGATTAACCAGGAAAGGTGTGCCCTTGACAGGAAGGGGTGCGTCAAATTTAAATTAGGGGTGCACGAGTTTAGTCAGGCCTAGGGCAGCACAAAACCTAAATACACCACTGGGCGCGGCTGTACCTTCACTGAGTACCTTCACTTTTACACAGTCGCCACCGTCGCTGGGGAATCTTCCCTAACAGCCCACCCAAACTTTAACCACAGTTGAAAGAAGGATGCACTCCAATGAAATTCAAAAAGCAGACTGCCTAGTTTATTCACACAGACACAAAGCTACACAGTCAAAGAACAACCCCCTTCATGAATATAACCAGATAATATCAGAGATCAAATAACTGCACGTGGAATGGGACCTTCAAACAATGGAACCTCCTGGGAGAAGAAGGGGGGAGGGGGGAAGCAGGTAAAACAAAGGAATATCTATTAGTAATACAGAGGTCTGCACTATACAGAGAGGGGTTAGATAATAGAGGGAATGTACACAGTATACACAAAAGGGAATAACACACAGACATTAGAAATCTTTAGTTAGCTCGCGGATGTTTAAAACAGTGAGAAGACAAATATTTTTAAAAGGTCCACCAATTCCCCAATAGTCTTTTTCACGCGCCATAGTCACTGGGCTGGAGGCTACCCCACAGCCCCCTCCAGATGCTCCAGTGACGGCAGGTTCCGTCACACTGTTATTATAGGTGTAACTGGCCAGAGAAAGAAGAACAACTGAGAAGTAGTGATGAATAAAGTAGTAACAGTGTGTAGTGGTGCCAGGATGTAGAGGTATACGAATAGGTCAGGGATCAGCAACCTTGGCTCCCTAATGTTTTGGGAACTACATTTCCCATGTGGCTCAGTCAGCCTAATCAGTGACTGAGCATCATGGGAGATGTAGTTCCCAAAACATCAGGGAGCCAAGGTTGTTGACCCCTGGATAAGGGGAAAAGCAGGAATTAATTTTTAGCCCAGGCAGGAGGCAGGCCTCTTGTATACAATTATGCATAGAACAGGACATGGGTATCATTTAGGTAGGTTCTGTACAAGATTTGAGCAGCTTTGACCATTTTAAGTAGTTCAGCTCAGTTAAGGATATGTTTTGATCTCCCTGATGATTGTTTGGACCTGTAAAATTATTGTCTAGCTGTGAGTCTCCCAGCCTGCCTATGGCCATTGCTGTCCAGGGAGCATGAATAGCATGGAGGGTAAGCAGTGAAAGACTCTTGACGAGCAAGTGACTTTATATATCAACAATAATTTTGTTTAAAAATTGTATAAATGGTCATATCACACTCCAAATACACATCTAAACTCTCGTTCGATCAATCAGCAGATCCTACCATACTCACGCAATTTACTAATGACAGGAAGAAGTCCTCCCCAAGTCTGTAAATATTCAGCTCTGAAACCATCAAGTGAAAACAGAAGCAAGGGAGGCTGGGAGAACCTGTGAAAAAATACATTATGTATATATATGTATTTAACAGCAAAGACAGGAATTCTGAAGTGCTAAAAAGAAATTGCATTTTCTTAATAAATATTTAAGTCAGGCCTATTAACAAAATGTATAACCGACAACAGTACCTTCAAAAGTGGCAAGAAGAAAAATATGTTGGGGGGCGTGTCCGGCGGCCATTACGAGCGGACGCGAGTGATCTGAGCTCCGCAGCGGCGCCCGGCCGTTTTTACAATCCTGCAACTTTACCTCACTTGGTGGAGGCATCGGAGACCACTGACACCTCAGAGAGGCAGGGGGGAACAAGATGCCACCTCCTAAGGCTCCAAAAGCACCGGACCAAGGAAGATCGGTACAAAAATTGAAACGCCGCGAGATCCAAGATGGCGGCTCCCCGGGATCCTCATCGGACTGCATGGGCGATGCAGAGGACATGCAGATGCGAGATAGTTCTCACTCTACCCCGGCCAAAGAAGAAACAGATTCAGGCGCTCCTACAAGACCTTAGGACAACTATCCAAGCGGACTTCCGAGCCATCACAGCTGACATCCACAGGGACATAAGAGATCTAGGTGATCGCGTTGAGCAGGTAGAGACTAAAACTGATGAGATGTGTCTAGCTCACAACGAGCTGATAGACGCACACGCGTCCCTGAAACACTCCCATGAGAAACTTCTTCTTAAGGTGGCTGATATAGAGGACAGATCAAGACGCAATAATATTAGAATAAGGGGGATACCTGAAACAGTGCGACAAGAAGCTCTAACAGATTATTTGTACGACTTATTCCAGGTGCTTCTGCCAAACGTGTCCCATGAGCAATTCCAGCTCGATAGAGCACATCGCCTTCCTAAACCAAAATCCCTGCCACCTACAGCACCCAGAGATACCATCTTACGAGTACACTTTTATCACGTAAAAGACGCATTGATGGCTGCGTCCCGTAAACTGTCCCCGTTGCCAGCACCATACGCCGAGCTGTTATTTTTCGGGGATCTCTCGGCATATACCATGGCCCAACGCAAAGAATTTCTCCCGGTTACGAAAATACTGAGGAATCATCAAATACCATATCGGTGGGGCTTTCCGGTAAAACTTCTTCTCTGGCACCAAGGAGTTCTGCATGTCATGTACACGGTTTCTGAGGGGATGAAAATGTTGGTCGAGTGGAACCTGTTGGAGGAATATACCCCGCCACAGAAAGAGACCTCATCTCCATCGAAAGTCTCCCCAGAGTGGCACAGAGTTAAGTGATATCGGAGATGGAATAATGGTGGTATGTGAATGGAGATCTGCCTGGCCATTTTTGACCTTCCTTACGATCTAGTCTTGGAGGACTCCTAGAGGTATTTATTTTTGGACGGTTGGGCGCCGTGGCGCTCTTCACTGAGTAAATACTTTGGAACATGTTTGGGACTGCTCGATGGGTCCCACGTGATGCACCGGACATGTGTATGGAGACTCCCCCTCTCTCCCCCCTATCCGAAGGGGTTGACCGTACAGTTTTAGTAGGGTCCAGGAGATTTATTGTATATATTTTTGGTTATTTTTATGTTTTTTTCTTGTTACAGGTCCTGTTGACTTGGTCTATGTTGATTCTCTCTTCCTTTCCCCTCGGCAGCTGTAGAGAGTGTGCTGCTCATCCCTTCCCTTACAAAACTCTGAATAGTAGAACGATATTTGTAGACTCTGGGAGTAATGATACCATTAAACTGCATCTCCCTTTTATAGAGAGGGATTTTTTCTTTCATGAAGATAATCTCCCTAAATGTTAAGGGGCTGAATGCCCCCCATAAACGGCATTCCCTATACGCAGATATTAAGAAGGAGACGCCCGATGTACTCTGTCTCCAGGAGACCCACTTTAGGCGACTTGACCATCCACGACTGAATGTCCCTCATTATAAGACCCAGTTTCATGCCACATCCAACAAAATCAAGAGGCGTATCTATATTAATACATGATGGGGTTTCATTCTCATTGCGCCGCGTGATTCTGGATAGTAACGGGCGTTATGCAATACTGATTTGTGACATTAACCATCAGCTTTACACATTAGTGAATGTTTATTGTCCCAACACTGACCAGACCCAGTTTCTTCGACGCCTGTTGATTAAATTGACAGAGACTCAAATGGGCAATCTCGTGATCTGCGGTGACCTTAATATCGTCCTAGACTCTTCTTCTTCTGCCACTAACCGACAAAGGGCGCAGTTACGAGCCAGGACCAAATTGCTGTCGGAATTTGGGCTTTATGATGTGTGGCGAATGTTTCATCCGGGGGAGACTGACTATTCTTTTTTCTCTCAAGCTTATAAAACATACTCCCGGCTGGATTACTTTCTGACCAGGGGGGAGGGGTTACGTGGGATTCAGGACTGTATCATAGGACCGATATCCTGGTCAGACCATGCCCCGGTGACTTTACAATTGGCGGACTCTTACTCCACAAGAGGTAATTCGACTTGGCGTCTGAATGATTCCCTGCTGTCGCGTCCCGAGGTGGTGGAGGATGTGCGACACACTTTGACTCACTATTTTTCAGAAAACCTCACACCGGAGATTAGTCCTCCCATATTATGGCAAGCACACAAAACAGTGGTCAGGGGTGTGTTGATTAAATGGGGCTCCCACTTTAGACCTTTTGCAGCAGATAGACCAGAAGACTACCGAACATAAACTGCAGCCTACTGATCAGTTGCTGTCTGAATTAATGGATTTGCGCACTCAACTGCTAGATTTAGACAAGCGGGATTACGTGTGGGCTGCGCGCCGACTCAGGGCCAAATACTATATCTATGGCAATAGACCTAGTAAGATGCTAGCGAATCGACTGCGAGCGCGAGCGGCAGCGTCGAGGATTGGTACCATGGTAGATGCAGCGGGTGGTTCTCGTCATCAACCGCAACATATTGCGGATTGCTTCGCGGAGTACTATCTTAAGCTATATAACTTGAAAGATGATGAACTTACTCATCAGCCCACCGTCCGGGACATAGTGCCCTTCCTGCAGGAAATAGGCCTACCGTCCCTTACTGAGGATCAGCAGCGGTCCCTCTCCTCCCCGATATCCCCCTTGGAGATATCTGATGCGATTAAGGCCCTGCCTGAAGGGAAAGCTCCGGGCCCGGATGGCTTTACAGCCCGATATTATAAATCCTATATGACTATATTAACCCCCCATATATTGACGTTGTTCCGATCTGTGTTTTCCTCGGGACAGACGCCGCCGGAGTGGCTAGCAGCCACGATTGTCACTATTCCGAAATCCACTCCTCCGGCGTCTTCCTGTGCTAAATATCGACCTATATCTCTACTAAACGTGGATGCTAAATTATATGCAAAAGTCTTTGCCCTTCGGTTGTCGCGCCTCCTCCCCCGCCTCATATGTGATGACCAAGTAGGATTTATCACAAATAGACAGGGACCTGATAACACTTTTCGACTTCTGAACTTAATAGAACGGGTTACGTATCTCTCCACACCGACTTTGATATTGTCTTTGGATGCTGAGAAGGCGTTTGACCGCATTAATTGGTTATATATGAGACATGTTCTCCAAAAATTTCATTTTCCCCCTGACGTTATAACGGCGATAATGGCTCTTTACTCTAATCCTGTGGCGAGGGTGCTGACTGCTGGCTTCATGTCTCGGCCCATTCCAATTTCGAATGGAACGAGACAGGGTTGCCCCCTGTCACCGCTCCTATATGCCTTGGCTCTGGAGCCATTGGCTCAGGCGATACGACAGGACTCGAATATTACTGGAGTTCCCATTGGCCCCTCGTCTTGTACCATTAGCTTGTTTGCAGACGACATCTTATTGACGCTGACTAACCCAACTGAGTCTCTCCCACACCTCCATCAGATACTGAATGACTATGCTAGAGTATCTTATCACAAAATAAACATGGGGAAAACGCAGGCTCTCACTTACGCAGTCCCACAGTCTGAACTTAATACACTACGGGCGACATACGACTATGAGTGGAGATCTCAATATCTGACCTATTTGGGGATAAAAATTGCTTTTAATAAACAAGACTGATTCCTCCTTAATTATCATCCGCTTGTTGCCCAATCTAGAGCTTTATGTTCGCAATGGTCAAAAACTGAGGTATCGTGGTGGGGAAGAATGGCCTCGGTTAAGATGATGCTTCTGCCTAAACTGTTGTATATATTTAGAGCACTCCCAATAGCGACACCACCATCCTTCTTTAATACCCTTCAGTCAATCTTATCGAGGTTTGTGTGGTGAAATAAGAGACCCAGAGTGAAGATGTCTACGTTACACCTACCGCAAGATTTGGGGGGGGGTAGGACTCCCACATCTTAAACTATACTATTCAGCTGCGATATTGTCGCTTGTGGGTAGACTGTTGTCAGGAGCGGTGCTCCCTGGATGGGCAGGCCTCCTGGGTCCTCAGTTCCTTCCCTATGCCGCTGATACTATCTTTTGGCTCGCAAGAGCACGCCGCCTCCATAAACCACACTTGTTGCCGAGCGCTACCCTACTAATACAGACCTGGGATAGGTGGCGCCTCCACCTGACGGCCACACACACCTTCTCCATGGCCACACCAATTAGGGTTTTTAAAGACTTAATACCAACATTTAATCCCCATATCTGGCGTTCCTTCTCAGTATCTCGACTGGGTCAGTTGTTCTCTCCACAAGACATCTTATCTTATGAACAACTTCAGGCTAAATTCTCTGCACAGAAAGATTTTCGATTCCCGTATAGACAACTCCGCTCTTATCTCTCTGCATCAGGAGCCCTAGGTGCATTAATTAACCCTAGACCGAGTATGTCCACATTTGAATCCTATTGTGTGGACCAAACCACTAATTCCCATGTATTGGCATCTTGCTACCAATTAATGATTAAACCCACCTTACATCATAGGGAGAGGTTCCAGAGAATGTGGGAGAGAGACATTGGCAGGGAACTGTCCTCCGAAGAGTGGATGCGCTGTCTCGCATTTGATAAGGGCAAGTTTAGATGTGCCTCCCTTATGGAGGTGAGGAAAAAATTGCTCTATCGCTGGTACATCACTCCGGATAGGGGAAGGCATGTGACACCGGGTTCCTCGGATGTGTGTTGGCGATGTGAATCACAGAGAGGCACCTTCTTTCACATATGGTGGACCTGTCCACTTCTCCGGACGTTCTGGAGTGATGTGAGTAGCATTATATACAGGGTGGTCCCCAGGACGGTGGAGATGACTCCAGAATTGTGCTTGTTACAAATGTTTCCCTCCAGTCTCTCGGTCCCTCTTCGGAAGTTGTTGGCCCATATATTGACGGTGGCGACTACTCGCCTGGCATCCAGATGGCGATCTTCGGAGATCCCGGGGATTAGGGAAATCACTGACCGCATTAATGATATAAAAGGGTTGGATGGCATTGCTTACTCAGTGGAGGGTCATATGAGCACTAAAAGGGACCCATGGTACCTATGGGAGGTGGCGGCGGCGGCAACAATGTTCCCCTAAAACTTTGTTTGCGATACTTATAAAGTATGATGTTAGGAATTGTACACTCTCTATGTAATGTAATATTTTCAGATGTTGCTTTGTGTAAGTGTTCCCCCCCCCTTAGTTTGTTTCCCTTTTTTCTTTTTGTATCCCTTTTGTTTTGGAAAAATCGAATAAACTTTAAATTGTAAAGAAAAATATGTTTAAATGCTTTTTGAAACCAGTATCAATACTTCATTATAAAAAGCAAAAATATATATTTTTAACAAAAAAACAAAAGGCTTTTAAAATTATGTATTCAATAGCAAAAGCGGTGTGGTCCACCAAACTGTTCCACCCACCATCCCCCGGTTCAGGGAGGGGGACGTTTCCTTGCTGCTGTTTATGAGCCCTGCAGGGATATAAGAGTACTTCTGTGGGCAACAAACCCTTCCCACGACTCCAGGCCAACAGCCTTAGAATATACAGTATGTCCAGAGAGAAAAATAAATACGGCAACACTAATCATACCACAAATATCTATGAAAACACTTTGTCATATTCATAAACATTATTAAATAAGAGGATATGGAAAAGTACTTTCTAGTACTTCTATATGAAGCGAATTGCATACTTTAACAAGAGTTCAGTGACTCTATATGGAATGAAAGTAAGGAAATATCATTCCCTGGCTTTGTAATTGATTGGGCTTCATCTATTTAGTTTATGAGGGCTGCTGCTGCTGCTGCTATTTATTAGTTTGTTCATAACATAAACTCAAAATATACAGGAGTTCAAAAGTGTACTGTCTTTCCACCAATACACATCTATTGATGCCCAGTCATGTACACCAGTGGTCCCCAACCCTGGTCCTCAGGGCCCACTAACAGGCCAGGTTTGCCAGATATCTGAAGCACAGCACAGGTGTTATGATTTTCTGCTCAGTGATTGCAGGATTCAGTCTGCATTTCCCCATGGTGATCTGCAAAATCTGGCCTGTTAGTGGGCCCTGAGGACCAGGGTTGGGGACCACTGATGTACACTACTGAATTCCTGAAAGCACTCTTCATTAAGCAAAACACATTCATATTTATTGTCAATGGAAAATAAACTGACCCTGCGGGACAATCTGGTGTCTGGATATCCTCACACGATTCCTGCACCCAACTTTTGTTACCTGGAAGATAAAGAAGTTGTTATACAATCCTGTACACCGTGAAATGAATGTCCTAACATACCATTAAATAATTCCCTGAAAGAAGTCAGATTGGATACAGGAAGTTAAAGAATGTGGAAGAAATTTACACAGGATAATTTGTTATGAGGACATACTATGCAATAAAAAGAAGTTTAGAGAAAGGCCGCTCTTCCAAGGACATCTGGGACAAGTTACAGTGACATAATATTCATACCAGGTGCATGTGAATTAAGAATCGTCGTTAAGGGAATCACAAAAATATTCGAAATACAAGACGGAGCCTGACGTCTTGTACTGGACAATTAAAATTGCAATATATGCGAGTGCAGTGTTTACTTATGTTACCATTAATGAACTAGAACGGTACTCCGAGGTAGTGCACCATGGAAATGCAGGTTTCTCATTTGAAGATAAAAGGTTCCTAAAGACTTACCATGGCAAACAGAATTGTAATTGAAGCAGCAATCTGCCATTTCTTTGCAGTCATCAGAACAGGAGCAGAGACTTCCTGGAAGTCTTTTTTCACCACATCGTAGCTTATCACATGTCCAGGTATGAGCTGGGGAAAAATAGAATTGCTAAAGAGTAAAGTACAACTAAAGTTAAGTGCACATTGCAATTGTATTTTAACACAGACATGCACGATGTATTCCTTGATAAGGAGGATTTGGATGGTCGAAAAGTCAGGGCTTCTGTTATAATCAAGGTTTTTTTTTTTTTTATAAAGAAAAATCCATATCCAAGTCCTAGCGTGCGACCTCAATGTTTGACAGGCAGACGTCACCATCTTCTGGCCATAAAAGGGTTACTGCAGCTGGAGCTCCATGCTGCATCAGCTGGGGATCCATGCCTCAGACACAGATTCATAGCTTTTCAAGCAGTGTTTTAACACCTAGGGTGTCAAGCACGAGGGGTTAAAACTTTTGAAGCACAGTCTGGAGTTAAAATATCAAATGAAATTAATTAGCAAAAATGTAATTTGCAATTTTACAGCATAGATCTAGATTGAGTTTATTTGAGCTTGGCCTGCTGTGTCTCTTGTGGCTGTTCGTGTAAATACAATCACGGTAGCGGAGGAGTTAAAAAAAAAAAAAAAAAGTACTGTAATGGAGAACCTGTGATAAAAGGTGGGGAAAACACCCGAGAGGGGGTCATCAGGCCACAAATTACAATACACAAAAGGGCAGCACTCATCCTGCCTTATGGGGCACATTGATGTTGTGGCAGGCTTATGCAAATTGTGATCACATCTTGTAACTGAACCATCATTTATTTGTAACAGTCAGAATTTTGTAACCGGCTAGATGAATGCTTAGGGCGAGTGCACTGAAGGTTTGCAAGTTGCATATATTGGTCACAGGTTGAGTGCTATCCTTTTTTTTGTGTATACATTTGACACATTTATACCATTTTCTAAGCGACAATGCTTGACCAACTCTGTCTAGCCTTCATAAAAGTGCAGTTTGAGAAATAGCACTTTGGCACTGTGCAATTTCAGGTTACTCATTGCATTTTTGCCAATAATCATTATGCATATAGGCTTTTTGGCATGTGCACCCATAACGAAGGCAGGTTATTATTGTTTTCAAAGCTAGTACAGGCAGCCTCACTCAGGTTGTTTTCTACTCCAACCGCATTTCTCAGAGTAACAAGAAGTACAATATAGCAGGAAATAATGATTTTACAACCCTGCTCCCTTTGACAATGACTATCAGGCCTATTCACTACAAGTGAAACTCAGGAGAACTGGCGGGAGAAGAGAGCAATCTAGACCAAATTTCTGATTTGGAAAGGGAGATACAGTGGTGTTCAAAATTATTCAACCCCCACTGAAATTGAGTGTTTTGGCCAGTTTGACATTGATTTTGATCATTCAGTCATCTTGCTTACAATTAAATCAAAGAGGCACGTGTAGGTCAGAAAAATATAACATAACATTTATAATGAAATAACCACAAATGTCTTTTATGTGCTCACATCATTATCAGTTTTATTCAACCCCAAGTGACATTCAATCTTAGTACTTAGTACAACATCCTTTTACAGTTATAACAGCTTTTAAATGTGAAGCATAGCTTGACACAAGTGTCTTGCAGCGATCTACGGGTATCTTCGCCCATTCGTCATGGGCAAAAGCCTCCAGTTCAGTCACATTCTTAGGCTTGCGCACTGCAACTGCTTTCTTTAAGTCCCACCAGAGGTTCTCAATCGGATTTAAGTCAGGTGACTGCAATGGCCACTCCAAAATGTTCCAGTCTTTAATCTGCAACCATGCTCTAGTGGACTTGGAGGTATGCTTGGGATCATTGTCCTGTTGAAAAGTCCAACGTCTCCCAAGCCTCAGGTTTGTAACGGACTGCATCACATTGTCATCCAATATCTCCTGGTACTGAAGAGAATTCATGGTACCTTGCACACGCTGAAGCTTCCCTGTACCTGCAGAAGCAAAACAGCCCCAAAGCATGACTGACCCCCCCCCCCGCCATGCTTCACAGTAGGCAAGGTGTGCTTTTCTTCATAGGCCTTGTTCTTCCACCTCCAAACATAGCGTTGATCCATGGGCCCAAACAGTTCTAATTTTGTTTCGTCAGTCCACAGAACACTATCCCAAAACTTCTGTGGTTTGTCCACATGACTTTTGGCATACTGCAGTCGACTCTTCTTATTCTTTGGAGACAGCAAGGGGGTGCGCCTGGGAGTTCTGGCATGGAGGCCTTCATTACGCAGTGTGCGCCGTATTGTCTGAGCTGAAACTTCAGTACCCACATCTGAAAAATCTTTTCTCAGTTCCTCAGCAGTCACACAGAGACTTTTCTCCACTCTACGCTTCAGGTAGCGCACAGCAGTCGAAGTCAGCATCTTCTTTCTGCCACGACCAGGTAGCGTTTCAACAGTGCCCTTTGCCTTGAATTTGCGAATGATGCTTCCTATGGTCTCTCTTGGCAGGTTTAACATCTTTGCAATCTTCTTATAGCCATTGCCCTTCCTATGAAGAGTAATCACCTCTTCTCTTGTCTTCCTGGACCATTCTCTTGACTTCACCATGTTTGTAACCACACCAGTAAATGTCTAGAAGGAGCTGAGTATCACAGTCACTTTAAAGCTGCCTAATTGGTGCTTATTATTGTCACGTTCCCACGTTCCAACCCTGTCTCCCTGCCCTCTGTATTCCTTATGTCTGTGTTTCCCTGTGCTGCTTTCCCTGACATGCAGCTCAGGGGTTAAGTTTATTGCTCGTTGAGCTTCTGCTGGTGATATGGGCTGATTACTCCCCTATTTAAAGCCATGGGCCCATATCACCATGCTCTTGCATCCTGGTTCACTTCAGCTACAGATTTGTTCCTGAGAGCTCCCTGTCATTCTATCCTAGTGCTTTCTCAGTGTTTTCCCCTTGTCTGAGTTCTAGGTTTCTGATTGACTTCCTGGTATTGACCCTCTGGCCTGGCTGACGGATTTTCTCTGGTGCTATATCCCCGCTTTGGCTCAAGGCATACGTTTTGGTTTTGACTCCTGGCTTCTTTATTGACGACTCTTCTGGACATCCCTAGCTGTTCTATGCATATTGAATTATATGTTGTGTATCCCTGTTGACCACGGCTTTTGTATATTGAAGTCCTTCCCTGCAAGTTGTTGAGTATAACTCCTTCAGGTGTCTGTGTTTTCCCCAGGACTCTGCATGGCTACAAGGTAACCTTTTTCTATTAGTGCAGATTCGGCCACTCTAAGGACCGATCTATCAGTATAGGGCTCCTTCGGTAATAGCCGTGCAGAGGTCCCCAGTGTCTCCTGTGGTTTATTTACGTATCCTAGATCATTGTGTCACGCATCTCTGCATATAGCGGCTTTTACTCATACCTGGGCCCTACTTGGCGCATGCCGGGTACCGCCATAGTGGCTGAACGTGACAATTATGCTTTATTGCTGCTCCGTGACATCCACAGGTGTTTTCAATACCTGATTGAAAACACTTGAATGAACCTCTGTTCTTCAGAGTGGTAGTCTTTAAGGGGTTGAATAATTGTGTCAATGAAGAATTCACAAAAGAAACATTTACTACTGTATTACAAAACCAATTGATGTCATTTTAGTTGCATATGGTTCTTTAAAAAGTCCTTGTAGGATTTCATTCTGAATACAATTACAAATGTACACTAAATTCCCTAAAACCCTTTACAGCATTGGGGGTTGAATAATTTTGAACACAACTGTATATGGGAGAATGTTTCTGGTTTGGCTATTTTGACGTAAAATGGTCATTTCTCCTGCCAATTCTCTGGAGTTTCACCTTTAGTGAATAGACCTGTATGTAGCTGTGCAATGATAAACTGGGGAGGAAGTATAGAGCATAAAAGGGAAAAAATAAAAATGATATGCATGTGAAACCCGAAAAATTAGAATATCGTGCAAAAGTTCATTTATTTCAGTAATGCAATTTGAAAGGTGAAACTAATATAGGATTTGTCAAATGTGATGATTATGGCTTACAGCTCATGAAAACCCCAAATCCACAATCTCAGAAAATTATAATATTACATTCAATCAATAAAACAAGGATTGTACATAGAACAATATCGGACCTCTGAAAAGTATAAGCATGCATATGTACTCAGTACTAGGTTTGGGCCCCTTTTGCAGCAATTACTGCCTCAATGAAGCGTGGCATGGAGGCTATCAGCCTGTGGCACTGCTGAGGTGTTATGGAAGACCAGGATGCTTCAATAGCGGCCTTCAGCTCTTCTTCATTGTTCGGTCTCATGTCTCTCATCTTTCTCTTGGCAATGCCCCATAGATTGTCTATGGGGTTCAGGTCAGGAGAGTTTGCTGGCCAATCAAGCACAGTATTCCCACGGTCATTGAACCAGGTTTTGGCAGGTGCCAAGTCCTGCTGGAAAATGAAGTCAGCATCCCCATAATGCTCATCTGCGGAAGGAAGCATGAAGTGCTAGATAATATCCTGGTAGACGGCTGCATTGACCCTGGACTTAATGAAGCACTGTGGACCAACACCAGCAGATGACATGGCTTCCCAAATCAACACAGACTGTGGAAACTTCACACTGGACTTCAAGCATCTTGCAGTGTGTGCGCCTCTCCATTCTTCCTCCATACTCTGGGTCCTTGGTTTCCAAATGAGATGCAAAAGTTGCTCTCATCAGAAAAGAGGACATTGGACCACTGATCAACCACCAGGTCTGTTTTCCCTTTAGCCCAGGTAAGATGCTTCTGATATTGTTTGTTGTTCAGGAGCAGCTTGACAAGAGGAATATGACATTTGAAGCCCATGTCCAGGATCCGTGTGTGGTAGCTCTTGATGCACTGACTCCAGCCTCAGTCCATGCTTTGTGAAAGTCCAACACTTTTGAATGGCCTTTTCCTGACAATCCTCTCCAGGCTGTGGTCATCCCTGCTGCTTGTGCACCTTTTTCTTCCACATAAATTTCTATTAATGTGCTTTGATACAGCACTTTGGGAACATCCAACTTCTTTTGCAATTACCTTTTGAGGCTTGCCCTCCTTATGGAGGGTGTCAATGATGGTTTTCTGCACAACTGTCAAGTCAGCAGTCTTTCCCATTATTGTGATTCCTACTGAACCAGACTGAGAGACCATTTAAAGGCTCAGGAACCCTTTGCATGCGTTATGGCTTAATTAGCCGATTAGAGTGGGACACTTTGAGCCTAGAATATTGCACCTTTTCATAATGTTCTAATATTCTGAGATTGTGGATTTGGGTTTTTCATGAGCTGTAAACCATAATCATCACAATTATGACAAATCACAGTTTGAACTATCTTGCTTTGCAAGTGATAAGTCTCATATTAGTTTCACCTTTTAAGTTGCATTACTGAAATAAATGAACTTTTGCATGATATTCTAATTTTTCAAGTTTCACCTGTATGGGACAAAATGAGAAAGCATCTGTTCTTAAGGCAATAAAGTAGAGCGGATGGAAAACTGCATTAGGTCCAGATGCATTTATTGCAATGCAACATAATGGTAGTTAGGCAGTATTGTTTTAGCTACAGTGAAATTAATAAACCCAACAATAATATCAAGTATATAACAAACCGTACTTTAAAACCAATCCAATATGATAAGATGATGAGCACATTGTGACAAGAAAAGAAAAAAACAAAGATTGCAACATAGTATTGGAAACCATATACTGTAAAAAGTTTAAAAGTGTAATAAAGGGTCCCCGCTGGCATCAACGACCTTACACCTCCATGTGTGGGACCGGCATTTTCCCAATTTTGTGAGTTATCATCCAATTTCTATGGCCACCCCATTGCTCTCCTTATCCTACCTCCTACCACATGTCAGATTAGACCGTGGCTCGAATGCGGAGTTACGAATCTTCACCCCTTGTTTTCCCCGGCTGCCATTCTGTCCTTTGTCTATGCCATAAATATTCACTCTCTACCACGCTGTTTCTATCGTATATGCAACTGTATGCTTACCTGAAAAAACAAACTGTCCTGACGAGCCTTTCTATGGAAAAGCCGCTCCTATTTGAAGTTGCACTGTTTTGTCTGGATCCCTTGTCCTCAGTTAAACCTCGCTCATTGTTTTACCGCATACTCAACACGCCATTTGGGACGGAGAAGTGGGCCTGTCTGTCCGGATGGGAAAGAGGCCTTAAGAAGTCATTTTCTTCTTCTCAATGGGAGATGGCATACAAGTTCGCAGTGGGAGCATCAAAATGTGTCACTTTGTTCGAAACTCAGAAAGATTCTATACAGATGGTACACCACACCGGACAAAGTGAAACAGTTTGCCCCACAGGCCTCAGACCAGTATTGGAGGGGTGTATTGACTGTGTGCACCATGGGGCACATATGGTGGCACTGCCCTGTGGCGGTACCCTTATGGAAAGACATTTCACTGTTGGCCACTGAGATCTTAGGGGAGCCAATTCTGCATGCTCCGGAAGTCCTCCTGCTGGGAATGCTAAAATTACCCAGCTCTCACTCACGGATGCTGTTAATTTTGATCTCTACCACTGTTCTATTGTTGGCTCGCAACTGGAAGCCCGTGGTAATACCCACCAGGAGGCAGATAGTGGATTTACTTGATCAATATCGCCACTTCGATTCTAAAGCGACAGACACCATTGGTCTTAAACCTCCCAAACAGGATCCGTGGGCTCTGAGACATACATAAAATCTGTAAGTAAATATAAAGGGATACTGTGCTGCAGAGAGAAAAATGAAATAAAATTTAACTTTTATTCATGCATAAAGACAACCAGGACGACAATATTAAAAGTCTCAGTAACCTTTGACAACAAGTTAGGTACCACAGTGAACACAAAGGATTGATTCAATGTGTCAGGCATGAAAAGGAATATGACCTGCTAAGGCTGAGGTCAGACAAGTGCAGTGTTAATGTCCGTGTTGCCTGCACATAAGTACGTCCGTGATAGCATACAATTGTGTTAAATGGAGCCCCACACACGAAGTACGTCCGCACAGAAGTGCGGAGGCTGACGGACGCTGCAAACGGACGCAGGTTAGGCAAGAACGTAATACTGCTAGAACGGACGTGCGGAGTGCGCCACGTCCGCAACGTCCACATAGCTTTCTGTGAGAGTGATGGAACGTGGTCAGACGGACTGCATTTATACGTTCAGCATTTTTGACGGACAGAATGTTTTTTCATTGTAATTTATTTTCCCTGCTACATCAGTCAAAAAATAGTCAGTGAAAAAAGCGAACTTTGTGGCCACTACCTTGTAGTCAGTCAGAAAGTACGTCCGTACTGCACGGATGCACAGTCCATACAAAATGCGCTCATCTGACCCTAGCCTAAAGGTCCATATATGCAAGCAGGTAACACTGCAGAAAGCTCCTGGGTACATACACTTCTAACCTACTTAAGTTAATTATATTTTTACGTACACAGCTTATCTGTTTGTCACTCTCTGTATACTCCTGATGATGCCAATCTTCATGGCGAAACGCGTAGAGTAATGGAGTGAAGCTTTTTGCAATTTTAATCTTTTTTTATTTTGCTGTTCTCTGGTAGCCTGTTTGTCACCCTATTTGCTGCAGCTCTGCCTATGCTGGTTTGGAGCACTCCCAGCACTGGCTAATGCAGATCTACTTTCTCCACCCTACTACACTAAGATACTCTTTATGTTGCAATTATGGTGTGTGTGGTGTGTAGTGTGTAGTGTGTGTGTGTGTGTGTCCAGGAGCTTTCTGCAGTGTCACCTGCTTGCATACATTGACTTTAAGTAGGCCATATTCCTTTTCATGCCAGACACCTTGAGTCAATCCTTTGTGTTCACTGTGGTACCTAACTTGTTGTCAAAGGTTACTGAGACTTTTAAACTTGTCGTCCTGGTTGTCGTTTGCTTTACGCATGAATAAAGGTTAAATTTAATTAAATTTTTCTCTCAGCAGCACAGTATCCCTTTATATTTATTCATGTTCCAGGGTTACACCCTTATATTCCACATTTTATATGGTCTGCAATGCTACTGACGAGGGGTTATCACCTGTGCTCTGACTTTCTCAATTAGCACATACCATATATATATTTTCTACTATAAAATCTATAAAAGACATGTGGATTTTATCTTTATGGACACGTTCCCGTCCTAATGGTACACTGGACGGCAATGCACATTGTTGAATATGCAGTCCCTGACTCCCTTTTCCCTCTGTTTCTGAAGGTCTTTGTCTAATGTACGTGATGAAACTGTAAAAAAACATTTTCAAAAAAAAAATAAAGTGTAATAAAGCACATTACTCTGCCAATATGCCTGATGGAAGTAAACAAAAATAATAGAACCTAAATCAGTACAAAATGGGCACTGGAAAGGAAGCATTAAGTTGAAGACATGAACACACAATTAGGGATGAGCTGTTCGATCAGTTCGGAGTTCGACTCGAACATTGGCAGTTCGAAAGTTTGCAAACGTCAAACTTTTTGGCGTGTTCGGTTCGAGTTCTAAATTTTTTTTTAAAAAAAGTAAGAAATGCTTAAAAAAAAAATGCTAAAAAAATCTAGAAATAAAGACTGTTTACTGCAGAATATTATAAGCAACGGTTTATTATTGAAATAAAAAACTACCTAATGTCTAGGTGCAAAGATTCTCACCTCTAAATGACCTGTGCTCTCAAACGGCGTAAACAACAGGTGTTTAGTGTTTGGAAATAACATGTGCTTCTAATTAGTCTGGTCTCATGAATTTGATACATTGCCTGCAGACTGATTGTGGCTCCTGCACATGTATGAACAAACACTGTGCTTGTTCTGAATTCTAAGAAGTGTTCATTTCTACTATATGATCCTCTGATATGCTGTTTAACCCCTTAAGGACCAGGGCTCTGTAAAGCCAATCATTAATGATGTAGAGGTTACGCCATTTGTCATCAAGGGCTTAATAAAATCTTTATCACACTCCTTAGATTTAAACGTAATATTCCAGTATTTGTATGTGATGTACCTCTCCCGAAGGGCCTATGTGAGCATACAATTATTATTGTGTTAGAAATGTCTATCCTAAAGCGTACAAGCTGAGTCCCTAGAGTCTCAGACTATCCATTGTCATATATACCTTGCTTTATACATATAATACATTCCCTCATCTAACAGGATAGTAGCCAGTCCCTGTGCATTTTAACCCCTTAAGGGTGGCTAGGTGTCGTGTGTGGGTCTCTGATGGCGATGTTTCTATACATCCTACAAATCCGCCACTTCACAGGCAGGTTATAGGGACCTCCTAGGCACGATATCTGAAGGAATTTTTAGTTTTTATTTTTAACCCTTATTGTAAGGAAAACTCACTGTTCCTTTAAAAACGTATTTTTTTAAACTTTTTGTCCTTGTTTCCTGTCTCCCAGGGCACTACCCGGACCCCCATACACCTTTTATGGCAAATATCTTGCATATATGCCCTCTTGGAGGGCACTCTAAAAATCGAACTTTTGAGTCCCATTGACTTGCATGGAGTTCGGTTCGAGTTCGAACTCTAACTTTTGAAATTGTTCGAGTTCGAATGCGAACCGAACACGTGGGTGTTCAGCTCATCCCTACACACAATATGGTAAGCAGTCCCTGATTTCTGGTCATATAGATCTTAAGGCAGAAGTAAGGTGGATGTGGGAGTTTATGCTGAAAATAAGAAGGACAACTGGTACAAGTATTCTGTGATAAGACAGTCTATCCTCATCAATGGAGAGGAGCCACGTATGAATAGGCCATTGTCATTTTCCTTTGTTAAAATACATCCAGCATTAAAAGTTAAGAATTTCAATCACCTCAGGATATAGGTCTTCTCCCCCCCCCCCTCACATTTTTCGATGATGCCTTTGTGTGGTAACAGAATATAATTGCAGAAATAAATTTCACATGTGTAAGTTGCCATATATGTAATTTAAGATGATCGTAAAACCTGACTACAAAATACATTGCTTGCTTTTAGGTTTGTCAATCTGACACTAGATTTGCAGTTGTGCAGGTCTATAGACATTTAATATTCTCACCCATTGTGCTAGTTGGATATACACACTGCTGTTGAGAAACACAAAACCAGTTGACTGGATTTGCCTAAAAGACTTCGGGCCCTATTCCAAAGTCGTCATACAGATTTTCTTGTTAATACAAAAGGCTTCTCTCATATTCCAGCCGAGGCACAAACTCTGTGCCTCAGCTGTTATGGCTGCCTACTGTGCATTAACACTTCCTATATTTTGCATTTCAATGCCAAGCTCACCTCTTATTCGCACATCCAACTAGTAGTGCGAATATTTAAAAAAAAATATATATATTATTATTATTAATACCTTCTTCCAAAACCTGATGTTATGGGATTTTGCTTTCATTCTGTGACAAAGCATATGGCAAAACTAGAACACAGAATAGTTCTCCATTTTCCCACCGCCAATACTGCCCTTTAGAAGAGGATACTAGTGGCTGGCCTCAAGGCTGGTGTCGATATACATTAGTGGTTTCCTTACATTACTATTCAAGCCACTAACATAGCAGCTCACTAATAGAACTGGTAATATTGAGCCCCTAACGTTAAACTGCTAATGCCGCCATTTGCTCCTCTCTATTCCCAGCTCATCCACAATAGGGGCGTTGAGGTATTTTTGTGAGGTAATATTTACTTTATTCTCTATGATAAAACAATGTCATGGCTTTATTTGACACTATCCTTACCTGGCTGAATGCACACGTCTTCATAATCAATGCAGCAGTTCCCAAGCTCCACACAGGCAGCATCACAACGGCAGCTCCCAAATTTCCGCTCAAAACATCGATTTTTGCAAGTGGTTACTGCACATTTAAAAGAACATTCCAGACAGGTAACTACATTGACAAAGTGTCACAATGCAATGCTTTAAAGGGATATATAATTCTAGGCATGCCCAGGCACTACCCATTACCTAATGCTCGATGAATTAGGCTTGATTATTCCCATTTAAGCCCCTTCCTACAACTTTTTTGTGTCTGAATTTTCATTCCTCGAAATTAAAATGTAGGTGTATGATCTAATTTTTTTTCCAACTTTAACCTTATTTTAACTGTTTAAAATGCATGAAGTTAAAAATTAAGTTTGGGGTATTCATTATCCCCCCGTTCGCATTTTAAGAAGGAAAAACCTATGTGCCTATATTCCACAGAAAATAAAAGGACTACAAATATCCTGGCTACAAGTTATGAAGTCAAACATCACTCCCTTCTCGCTCCCCCTGGCTTCTTCAGTGAAACTTCTGCTTATTAACCCTTTCAGGCTCCATTACAGGGACATGATAGAGAAGACGTTATAACAAAATGTTAAGAGCTCCGGTGTCTACTATTTTGGATGAAGACCAATGCAGGAATTCAAGGGAATGGAAACTAAAAGAATGTTTTGATGTGAAAAAAAAAAACATTAGCTGAATGTTGTTACAATGAAACAGTTATAACACAATATTAATATAAGCTATGTGTCTCTATAGAACAGGGATATCAACCCCCCCCCCATATGTTTGAACTACAACTCCCACGTTCCTCTGGCCATCTATGTTATAGAAAGAATTTTAGGAATTGAAGGCAACATCTGAGGAGCAGAGTTCAAGAGCAGACCAAGTCTTTAACAGATACAATAACTTGTTTTGAGAACTAGGGCCTGCTTTTTTCCTCAATGCAAATACACCAGTTCTGTGGGTGTCACTTATCACCCATCTTCCGCTACTTTCCTGCAATGGTTTTACTTTTATATGTTATGGTTTTACGAAGCTTCAAACTGAATACCTTTGGATTCATATACCATATATGTTAAATTTGCTACATATATCCAAAATATTTAAATATGTGAAATTGACATCCCTATAGTGTTTTCAGAGTTGTAATTTGCAATTATTTTTAAATCGATTTCCTTAACCCCTTCACTACCATTGTGGAGTAGATTTGATTTTTGTAACACTTCAATGTTCTTGAACCCAGGACATACTTGAAAACGAGAGAAATCTCAATGTATCCTTCCTGGTAAAATCCTTTGCAAATAAATAAATAAATAAATAATTTTTGAACGCACCTCTAGGTGCAATGAGATCAAGTGCATTTGCTCTGATCTGATTCTGTAGCAATGTAGTGCAATTTTGTTTATTTCAATTCATTTTCAAATGGGCTATAGCGCAGGTCTTTAAAAGTTCAACACATTGGACATGACAGCCTAGGGTAACAGAATTCCTTGCACCAAATAGGGCTTACCTACAATGAACATATACAGTGGGACACCTACATATATATTTACCATGGGTAAAGGAAAGTAATTTTCCATAAAACTACTGGGTCTTGCCAGTGGTTCTATAGAAAACCACTTGATAGTTTAAAACAGTGGACCCCAACCATGGTCCTCAGGGCCCACTAACAGGCCAGGTTTTAAGGATTACCCTGGGGAAATGCAGACTGAATTCTGCAATCAATGAGCAGCAAATCATATCACCTGTGCTGTGCTTCAGATACAAGGCAAACCTTAGTGGGCACTGAGGACCAGGTTCGGGGACCGCTGGGTTAAAATACATGTATTATAAAACAGTCAATGGAGCGCCAGTACAAAACTGGAAATACGAAAGTGCACTTTACATGTCCTTGGATCCTTCTTCTCAATCTTCTCATTAAAATCACTCTTGAATAAAGCCTCTCTACAAGAGAGAAAATATCATCGCGCAATATATTGGTTCACCGTATGAGGAAGATGGAATAATGATGATTCTACTCACATATTCATGAGCCTAACCTAGGCTCTAGGGTGGATGTCTGATATGGGTCTTCAAAGATATTCAGGTGCCCATGTACCCCCCATGTGGTAGTGATCTTCAAACAGCTTTCCTCTACAGTGGATCACGGAGAGAGAAAAAAGCAAACAATGCACTCCCCTAGTGCAATATCGTTAAAATATAAAACAATAAAGTGATTTATATAGTGCACTCACATGTGGGTGAGCCGCATTGGCTCCAAGACTTCGCATAGGAATTATGAAGGAAATTCCAAAAAAACCTTCTTTAAAATCACGTACCAAGAAGCAGCAGCAATTTAAAATAGATTTATTAACACATAAATGTTACCAGAACGCGTTTCGCTCCTCAGAGCTTCTTCAGCTGGTATCACTTGTCTTGTGTCTGCTGCTTCTTTATATAATGTATATGTGGTAGTTAAATAGATATTTTATATTTCATATTGGTATGATTATATGGATTCAACAGGTATGATCCTGAAACTATCTGCACTTATGTTTTATATATACTATTTGCACCTTATCACTTATGATTATCACGCATCACTAGCACTTTATAGTATCGGGTCATGAAGATGCCCTTATGTATAACATCTTAGTGAGTACATTCTACTTTTAATATTAGATGTGAAGATGTCCTTATGTATAGCACTTTAGTGAGAATATTCCACTCTCAGATTATTTGTGAGAATATCTTTATACTATTAACACTAGTGGTACATATATACTATTTGCACCCGATCATTTATGATTATTATGCATCATTAGCACTTTACAATAATTATGAGGTTATGATGATACCCTCATTGTATAGCACTTTAGTGAGATTTAGTGAGATTAGTGAGGTTATCTCGCTTTCAGATTAATTATTTATATTATCATGTTCACCTATTATCAATTTAATATTAGTTATCTATATTATATATTAGTGTTATATATATACTCATTTGCACTCGAATAGACATGTGCACAGCACAAAATTTCGTTTTGAACTAATGGATTAGTCCTAAAATGCAATTTATTTAGTTGCTCAAGAAATTCGTTTTCGGTTCTTTAGTATGAAAACTAATTTCATTCATCCGAAAACCAGTGGATACAATTACTATTGTAGTGGCTCCACAGAGGGCTGAGATCGCTGTTTATTACAGTATCTCTCACTCTCAGCACAATGTGGGCCATATTACATAGCTGGTGCTAACTTAACCAGAGCGGTTGTAAACTTCCCAGAGCCATTATAGCCTATGGAGGTTTTCAGTTTACAACAGCTCTGGTTAAGTTAGCACCAACATTGTAATACTGCCCCGTGTCAGGCAAAGCTGTTACAGTAACTGACTGCTGCTCATCACAGCGCTCAGAGTTTCAGTAAAACTAGTAAATAATATTTTTATATATAAGAGGTTAGAACAATATTATTTCCTTGTTTTACTGAAACTCTGAGCGCTGTTGCAGCCAGTTCCTGTAACAACTGAGCCTGATACATTGTACTGAGAAATAATGTAACAAGCAGCCGATCTCAGCGCTCACAGCCACTGCATTTAAAGGGCTAAAAAAAGGGCTCCTCTCTGTATAATGTTTAGAACATCCTCCTGTATTAATTAATACCCCTCTCTGTATAATGTATACAACATCCACCTGCATTAATTAATACCCCTCTCTGTATACTATATAGCACATCCTCCTGAATTAATTAACGTCCCTCTCTGTATAGAACATCCTCCTCAATTTATACCTTTCTCTGTATAATGTATATAACATCCTCCTGCATTAATACCCCTCTCTGTATAATGTATAGAACATCCTCCTGCATTAATTAATGCCCCTCTCTGTATAGAACATCCTACTGCATTGGCATGTGGAGGGTGCAGATCTTCGGATGTCGTGATGTTGCGCTCTTCATTGCTGGTCTCCTTCACTCAATGTAATGTCACAAAAAGGACTGAAACTAAAATGTAATGCATTTTATTTTAGTTTCTTTCGTTTTTTGTACTGAGCAGTTTCATTTCTCTTGAGTCATACGAAAACTAAATTATCCCAAAATTCAAACTAAATCGTTTTAGTACAAAACGAATGCACATGTCTACACTCGATCACTTATGACTATTATGCATCATTAGCACTTTATAATATATTAGGTTATGAGGACATCCTCATTGTATAGCACTTTAGTTAGATTTAGTGAGATTAGTGAGATTATCTCACTCTCAGATTATTTATACATTTAAAAGCAATATTTTCACTATTATTAGTTTATTAATCATCTATTTAGCATTCTACATAATAGAATTCATTATTCTGTCATGGAGGATATTTGTGTTGGATATTTTATTGTTGATTATTGCATCTAGTGAGGCTTGTTCTTCTTTAAGAGCTGTAGTGCCGGTTCGCGTTGTATTTTAGTTAGGAGGAGGTTATGTTTGCTGGGGGTGCGCAGTGAGGACTGCGCACTACGTGTATTGCCTATTGCGCATGCGCGTATACATAGCGTGCACCGTGGGTCTGCTCTATGGTTGTTTATGGCTATTTTTGCCCACCTTTGTGGTTCGGCCTGCCCCTCAAGGGGGTTGAGGGGTATTATTAGTGTAAGAGGTGAATTATGAATCCACACCACTCTGGGCCTACATTATCGCCCTATCACAAACTGTGCGCATGCGCCGGGCCATGCGCAGTCACGATTATTAAACGCCAGAATGGCGTTATACACCACTAAAAGTTATATGGCATAAATAACCTGCGTTCCACACTGGAAAGCAACTCATATGCGCATGAGTGCCTCATCCTTACTAATTACTGGCTCCAAGTGTTCTTAATTGTTTTTAATTGTTTTTAACTGTTTTTAATGGTTTTAATTAATTATCCTACTTAAGTAATTGAAAGAATTGGGACTTTTAAACATTATATAAAGAAGCAGCAGACACAAGACAAGTGATACCAGCTGAAGAAGCTCTGAGGAGCGAAACGCGTTCTGGTAACATTTATGTGTTAATAAATCTATTTTAAATTGCTGCGGCTTCTTGGTACGTGATTTTAAAGAAGGTTTTTTGGAATTTCCTTCACAATTCCTATGCGAAGTCTTGGAGCCAATGCAGCTCACCCACATGTGAGTGCACTATATAAATCACTTTATTGTATTATATTTTGACGATATTGCACTAGGGGAGTGCATTGTTTGCTTTTCTCTCTCTCCGTGATCCACTGTAGAGGAAAGCTGTTTGAAGATCACTACCACATGGGGGGTACATGGGCAACTGAATATCTTTGAAGACCCATATCAGACACCACCCTAGAGCCTAGGTTAGGCTCATGAATATGTGAGTAGAATCATCATTATTCCATCTTCCTCATACGGTGAACCAATATATTGCGCGATGATATTTTCTCTCTTGTAGAGAGGCTTTATTCAAGAGTGATTTTAATGAGAAGATTGAGAAGAAGGATCCAAGGACATGTAAAGTGCACTTTCGTATTTCCAGTTTTGTACTGGCGCTCCATTGACTGTTTTATTGTCTGTTTCTTAGGTTCTTAGGGGAACCTCCATATTCATTGTGTAGCGTTTACGACCTTGCACTTATCCTGAGAGAGCTTCACTGTTCTTTCTACTTAAAATATATGTATAGCTGCAACCGTACTGTCATTAATATTCTTCCCTGGTAAAATGTACAAGACTGATGCATTTACTTTCGCAGCGTATGCAATCATAGTGACACAGAAAATGATCTTCTGGTTATCATCATGGAACCAGATTCCTTAGAATGGATTAGGCAATTCTCCCGGTCTAACTCGCATAGTTCGTTTGGCCCAGTTCCAAACGGTTTGGTCCTTCAGTCTAACCATAGAGGCATGGGAGTAAGCATCCATTAATACTGGGTAATTGCATTCTGTTTTACCGGCTTCCTACTAGAAAGCATACCTAGAGAATCTCTCTCTATACATCTCCTTCCCATTCCAAAACCTACCAGAGACGTCCTCTCTATCCATCCACCTTCCTCCCATAACAAAGCATGCTTCAGAGAAGCCCTCTCTACCCACAAGACCCCTTTTATTTGTGGTTACTTTCCAAATAAAGTGAAGAAAATATGAAGGGACTTTGTGTGCTTTCAAAAGAGACAGTATTGACTATCTGACCTCAATCATATTCTGCATGTGACACTCGCTTCTTGCATACAACCCTGGGGTTCCAGAATAGTTATTCATACATTACCTTCTCTAGAACAGCTCGGTTTAAGTCCAAATATACATCCAAGGATGGCTGTTAACAGGCATACACAAATAACCTGAAACGAAGAATATGTGCATAGAAGAATTACATAGAAAGCACACACAAATCTTTTAACAGAGGTCACCATTACTGGCTGAGGTATTGCAGCTAATTTCGCACTGACAGCACAACATTCAAGGTTCTACTTTTATTACAATCCATCTTAATTACAAGAAAATTCACAGCCCATTTAGACAACTGTAGGAAGTGTGATACACTCAGCATTCACTATGGAATAGTGCTGTAATGGTAGCGTTCAGATAAGTAAGTGTTAATGTTAGGATATGAATTCAATGTTAATGATAGTGAATTTAATACATGACCCCATATTAATTTCCCAACGATAAACCCGTAAAAAAAAAAAAAAAAAATCTGTGCATCCTATAGTTAAATGGGGAGCGCAAACATTAATTAGCATTTTGATAAGTAAGGTATTAAAAAACTATTACTAATTACCGTAGGCATGCGCAAGGCGAATATTTAGCCAAATCTAAAACCTGGTACAAAGTCATTTAGTACCCCCTAAACTAGCAATAGATCGATAGCCGATATTTGGTGCCTATTTTCTGTAAAATTTAAAGTTGTGAAATAAACAGCACAAATCTGACATTATGCCATAAACTCAATGAGTTTAAGAACATTTAAACATTGCACCATGTCTACTTCATTTATTCAATTTAATAAAGAAATATTTTATTTAAGCTTTTATTTTTACAAACAGTAAGACCGTGTCATTAGCTTTTGCAATGATCCCTTATATGTCCCTGTATGTAAGGGAGTTCAGCAACCTTGGCCCTCCAAGGGTTATATTACAAAGTTGGGGCAAACTTAACCAGAGCTGTTGTAAACTAACTAGAGCCATTATAGTCTATAGGGTTGTTAGGTTAGCACTGACTTGGTAATATTGCCCCACAGGTTTTGGAATTACATCTGCTATGATGTTCAACTTCTCATTAGGTTCTTGGAGCCTCATGGGAAATGCAGGTCCAAAGCATCTGGAGGACCCAGGTTGCTGACCCCTGCTGTAGGAAATAGACCCCTGCATCTCCTGTTTAGGGAATTCCCTGCCATATGGGATTGAAGCCCCATTTCTGTTGCCATCAGGTTCATGTGCAATACTGTCAGTGAGCAGGGGACGTCCTACAGTGCGGGCTTACAGCCTGATGTGGGAGAAGCCCTGGATTCACACAATCCTGTGGGTCCTCGCGTGTCACAGCTGCATTGAGCCAACTTGTCCAATTATCGGCAAATTGGAAATGCCGATACCAGTAACTTTCTGAATATCGGCAAAACCGATAATCCCCTACCCTAAACCTCCCCCAATAAATCAATATTCACTGCTCATCCCACGGTGAGAATGGTGGCTTTTCTTGTCCCCGGAAGCAGAGTAAGCCTGGGAACACATAGCCAGATCACGCAGGGCTAGCGACCCGGAGGCGTAACCCTTGATGGAGTCTGGAATATTGTACTTAAATGGGGACACTAATTGGAAACCTGCAGGTGCAAGTTTTCTCGGTTAGCATCCCCATTTTAGTGCACGGCGTGGAATAGCCACTAGGTTCATATTTTAACACCCTATTGCCACTACGGATAACAACAGGGGAAAAGTAGTGAATAAACTAAACCGAACAAAAGATTGTTGTTGTGAAAGCATAAGACATCAGTGGAGGTTCATCCATTTTTTGTGCAGCAGGGGCAACAGTTTTTTGGAAAAAAAAAAAAAAAACAAGAGTAATTTGTATTTACTCTCAAGATTATCTTTGAGGTAGAAGTGGGAAGGGGGGGGGGTTGTTTTTTTTTTCTTTTAACATCTGGATAATATCTGCAGTGGGGGCATTTTTGCCCTCTGCCCTGCCTGGGGCAGTTGCTCAATGTGTCTGTATAGGAGAGTTCTGCCTACAGGCCATTAAACTTCCACAAGGAAGGTTTGTGCAAAATGCTCCCCCTTAATAGATGCTACTCTCATTGGCTCAATACCACAACAAGAAGACGGGTGGCCAAAAGTGGGGAGAGAGCATTGCAGAGTGAAGCAGGACATCTGCACTGCTCCAGGAGAGGCGAACATACCACCCCCCTTCTATTCACACTCTCTGTATCCCTCCATTCTAGTAGAGGTGTGTATTAGTTTTGTAACAAATTGGAATTCGTAACAAATTTTTTAATTTGTATTTCAGAAGTACTTCCAAAATAACAAATGGATTTGATCCGAATTCGATAGATAACAAATTTGTTATATGGTTTCAAAGAAAAAATTAATTGGGGTTTAATTTAGTAATCCAAATCTATATCAACTATTGAATCGATATATCAATTATCGAGTTGATCTTAACTTACAATACAAGTACTACAGTCAGCAAATAACTTTATGAAACAAATTTTATTTTCACAAGCACCTGTCCCTGTTAATTGGCCTCTGGTATTACTAAATCAATGAGACCGCTTAATATCTAACCCCTAGCTTGCCTTTTAAAACATAAAAATTGAATAGGGTTTATTTAGGGATCAAAATTCATATTGATCCATCGAATCGATATCAAATAGAAATACGAAACGAAGTTCAAAAAACTAAAAATTATATTAAAACGAAACAAATGTTTCAGCCGTGCACACCTCTATATATTCTAGGGTTGCCACCTGTCCAGTTTTCACCTGGACAGTTCGGGTTTGTAATCCTGTGCTCGAGTTTCAGACCCCATCCAACCTGGACACATTATTCAGACTGGACCAGGCATGAACTGGTGCCTGCAGTTCTTTCTGTCTCTGTAATTGCCTCTGCATTGCCGGTATATACACACATTACAAGTTTAGGCTAGTGCTATTTCACTGTTCGCCTCCAGCGTGACAGGGTTGCTGTGTAGAGATAATAGAGCATGGATACCTGCTGGAGACTGTACGAAAGGATCATGGAACCTCAAAGCTGCTTGGGCCATTTTTGAAAATGACTGGCTCCTTGAAAGATGGAATGCCTGATTAAGCTGCCCTGGACTACTTTTGGCTAAGTGGGACCTTCAGAGAACAAGAAAGGGAAAATTACAAGAAGAAAAAAAAAAAAATAAGGCTGCCCAGAAGTTAAAAAGAATTCCAGGCTGCCCCATATACTATGCACAGGAGCTGTGTGACTGCGGATAGGTGAGCTCAGGTCAATTGCCGTCACGCACACCCACAAACGTTGTCACCCCCCCTCTTTCCCTGCTGAGGGGAGAGCAGGGTAACAAAGCCAGGCCACGGTTTTTTTCACAAACTAACTTCTGTACCTGCTTTCTGACCAGTAGCCACACCTTACAGCACTGGGGGTCACAAAACAAACAGTCCAGGTATGCGACGGACAGGTGCAAAAATGAATATTAGATGGTAACTCATGGCCACAAACAAACATTGTAGCTCAAGAGAATAAAGGACACAAATGGATGGTCCACTGATACAGCAGCACAATTTCACTGGAGCCCAGCTGTGTCCCTGAACATTACATCACATGGCCTTACCTGTCAATACATATACCGGGTATATGGGGGTTGTGGAAGGGGCTGATCTAGGGCATTGTGGAGTTGGTGGGGTGATGCTGGTTTGGGATATGGGGGTTGCTGCAAGGTGTCAATTGGGGTTCTAAGAGTGGTGGAAGGAGCTGGAGTGGATATGGAAATGTTGCAAGGGCCACAGATCAGTACTGGGGGCTGAAAGATCTTCAACTTTAAAAAGGTCTATTTGATTAATATTTGCCGTCCCTCTGTCGCTTTTGTGGCCTCGAGCGCTGACCCTGACCCTCAGGAGTGGGGAGCTGACCTTTAATCGAGGGAACCTGATTGCAATCTCCCCCATTGCCATTTTTGGGGCTACTGCTGCGACCTACACCGGGCGGCTATTTTCCTCGACCTGCAGTGGGGTGCGGAGTCTGCCGTCTGCGTGCAGCCCTGAAACGAGCCTTCTGCCTGGAGAGTAATGGACATGGGGCAGCTGCAGTGGCATCGTCCTGCATCAGACTGCCGACAGTGTGACATTAGGGGTTCCCTGGCCGACGATGGCGGTTACGGCAGGGGATGTCCCTGCATTGCCTGTTTTGCAGCCATTGACCCTGTCTGTGCTGTTGGGCCCGAACAATTACCCGCAACTCCTGCTGGGGACCGGTTTATTATTATTGACCGCTTATGAGGGGTGATCTCCGCCGCTTGATGGCAGCGTTGGAGTGCCTCGGGCAATGCTTTGAGAGAGGCGCGAGGCATTGGTGCTGCGACTGTAGCAGAGACTGGGATGCATTGCTCTATGAAGACTGGCGGCCTTGATGTGGTGCTACCTCTGGGTTCTCTGCCTCCGGAGGAGATGCGGAGACCCTGGAGCCCTTGGCCGGGGGACTTACAGACGAATCACGACCTTCCGGCTGGGATTGTAGTCGCAGTGGCGGCTGACTGGGTCTCCCTTCTGGCTCTCTGCATTGGCCATATCGCCCCTTGGAGTGCAGCGATGTCTGGTTCCAGCCCACAGTGCTGAGAGTGGGAATGGCAGAGCCGTCTGGAGGGTGCGGGAATGGTGTGCTCTTACCCTGACATACGTCCTCGCAGGTGCCGTGTATTTTACTCATCTGAACTCTGGCTAAGATTGTCTGCCCTGCTTGCGAGACTCTGCTGTGTTGCTCTATGATAGTACTCGGTTGGCCCTGTTCGTTCATTCAAAAAAAAGACAAAAACTAACAGATGAATAGATGTGTGCACAGATTGAGGCAATAAACCAGGGGGCCTCCCAAGGTTTGTAATTATTAGGTCACGAATGAAATACTCTCATAAGATGCCCGTTTTCAGATCGTCAAAGAAGGTTTATAAAACATTTATAATAAAAGGCCAAAATGAAATCAAGAAGCTGAAATTGTAAGAGTTTGTAATTTAGATTAATATGGTCTCTGTGCCTGGTAAGTAAGCATATTGCAGTTTTGTTTGTCCTGTTTACCATAATTCACTATTTAGAGGATAGCTGCTTAAGTATAAAAAAATATGATAATTACATACACAAACACTAAATGTAATGCTGACCCTAAAACAAGCACAACATGTGCAGTTTAAAATTGGACTTTTTCTTTTACATTGGTGTCCAAATTCCAAATGCCTGTCTTCCCCTCAGGCACTTATTCATAATGTAATTATTATCCACGTTCAGAATGTGGCATCAGAATGAAAGTAAACCACACACGATACATTACTTCAAACTGTAAATAATCACAAACCGTAAATGTTCTTTGTTTCGTACATGCCTCACTCCAGAAGAGCACGTGATGCGGCAAAGTTAAAAAAAAAATCACTATCCATCTGCGCTAGACCTAGAATGACGACTCTGTTGCACACAATCCACGCACCCACTTCCCTAGTTGTCACGTAATTTATCAACACTGCCACCACAGGCCAATTATTTTTACCCAAGATGCCCAACATCCGAAGCAGAGCTGATCCGAGACCCTGAATATGCACCCCAAAACAGAAAACAGTTCAAACGACTAACTTCACCCCAACTCACTCTTCGATCGTCCGGAGCTAAAAAAAAACAAAAAACACCACACACACACACGCAATAATCCCGTCTTTTCAGTTAACAAGGTTCTTATATTCTTATATCAGACAGAGGCAGATCTTAATACATTTTATATTTATTATGATAAAATAGCACAGGCATATATAATGAATCAAACGGTTTTAGAATAATTACATCCACAAGCAGAGAAATAAAAAAAGGAGATAACAGCGGATTCTAGTTACTTACAATGCAAGCTAAGAGATCAGCCACCAGGGAGGCTTTGGTAGGAGATGGCAAATTTTCCAATTTCGATTGACCTCCTAAAAAATATAAGTGACGAGCATGGCTTTGGCACACAATTCTTCCGCTCCCCCAGTGTCATGCCCATAGGTGGTACAGACTCCACACTCCTAGTAATGCATGTGCATGCTCAGTTCACCACTTATTTAATTCAAAAGGTATCATAAAAGTCATCAAAAAAGATAGTGTCAAGCTACAAAGGCATATTCACTTTTTTGAAATACATGATCGATTACAGGTCGCTGCCACCGAGTCTGGGAGAACACGCTTGAGTTGTTAGCCCCCTAGCATGCAGGTTACGCATTGACTAGGCCTCTTGATTACCCTCTACATCACACCTTCCATGGTTTCAAAGGGGAGCTTAATTGCTTGGTTCAGGAATATTCAAATCTTTGAACCAACTACTCAAACACATCAACTCAGGGTTCAAAAAGGAAACTTGTGTTGTATCTCAATTTATATACAAGAAAATATCAATAATTAATAACATCATGCGAAACCCGATCAGCTATCTCGGTCACATTCTTTAATCACGAAACAAATAAGAATAACCCAAGAAGTATAAATGGAGACCTAACAGATCAAAAGCAGGAGGAATCTACCTAGCCGGCACATCCTTTCACGCACACACACCTATGCAACTATATAAACGAATACAAATATATGCACACATAGCACAAATACAGACGTGTCAACGCATTTCAATGGAATATATGTATGACCTAGTTTAAGATGAGGGTAAAGCGGATTGAAGGTCATTAAATTTTTCATGCAGTGCCAAAAAGCAGAAATGCACTAGAAAGCTTAGCATTAGGAAAATAAAAACAATAAAACAAAGTACCAAAAACATGGCTTGCAGCCATATATTGGCCTTTCAGTTTTCTTCTTTAAAAGCCCCGTAACACTCAAATGTAAAAGAGTATCAAACTGAAGAATAAAACTTGAAAAGGAACACTAAAATTATCCTGATCAGAGTTAAGGTATTTATATATTAAATACTAGGTGGAAAGCCTGCCCAGAGGGCAGTCTATTGTTGTTGTCGCCAGCTCAGAATTAATGTCCACATATTTGTTTTTCAATGTCCTATCCAAGAGTATCTCTCTATATAAATGCATTTGTAACGCGTCCATCGCCATCCCATCCGCAACAGGAGGGCCAACTGAGCAGCTCTGATGGGTGCGTGCACAGCTGATCGAGGAACCTTCTCTTAGATTGTAAGCTCACGGGAACAGGACCCTCAGATTGTAAACTCATGGGGGCCCCTTAGATTCTAAGCTCATGGGGGCCCCTTAGATTGTAAGCTCATGGGGGCCCCTTAGATTGTAAGCTCATGGGGGCCCCTTAGATTGTAAGCTCATGGGGGCCCCTTAGATTGTAAGCTCATGGGGGCCCCTTAGATTGTGTTGGGCTTGGGTGGCCATTTTTTTTGTAGTGTATACATTATGCATATATTTACTTTATGCGTATATATAATGCCACGTGGTATGCATGGCATGTCAGGCTGGTAGTTAGGCACACTGGTATTATGACACATTGGTATTGTGCATGGCAGACTGGTAATATGGCTGGCAGACTGGGGGAGACTCTGGGCAGGGGAGGGATCCGTGAGGGACACCAAAAATCCGATGCATTGGATTTTTCGTGTCCCTCACGCACGCTGGGCGCATGCTGCGGCGGTTGGCTGCGTGCACACCCAGCTGCGCGCGCATCCAACCGCCAAAACGTTAATACGGTGGAGTGTATAATGCGTTTGTGCCCCCAGCAGTACGCTGGGTGCGCAAACATCCGCCCAAACAGTACGATGGCGGAGTGTAGAATGTGTTTGCGTACGCATTAGACACTTCGCCGTCATAGTGTTTGGCCGGTTGGATGCGCTTGCAGCTAACCGCCGCTGGTTGCGCGCACATGCGCAGTACAGGCTTGGCGACGGACACGCCAAGCCTTATTCTTTTATCATATAGAAGGGCATGGAGCATCTCATGTGATCTGAAGAGGCTGCAATTCACAAAGAGGCATTTGTTTACCAACATCAAGAGATTCCAATGATTCTCAGTAAACAAACCTTAATGGTAATTGTCCATCAACCATAAGCTCACCCAATTGTAAATCAAGAATAAATGTCTGGCTAGCTATATATCTATATAGTTAACAGAGCTTAGGGTTACAAATCTTGTAAAAAGTCTTGAATGGGTTAAGAACTGTTGAAATCCTGAAATGGTTAAGAGTTGCTAGAAGCTTTAAAATGTTAACATTTGGTAAAATCTTGAAATGTTTAAATGCATAAGCTACGGTTTGAAGTTTTTGTATGTGTTAGCTGGAGTGCTCTCCTCTTGGTTTAAGACAGAGATATATACTTGTGGAGGCCCTGCATGTGCGAAAGCATACTCTACAGATTGTTACAGGTGATTTTCTTTTTCTGTGAGTAAGTAAAAACCCTCCAGCTTCCACACAGCCAAATTATAATGCATTATATATGTTCCACCATAATTAGACATCTGCAGCATAACAAAAAGAAAGAAATGTATCATGAAACAGCATGTATCTTTGTATAGTTCTTTTGAAACCGCTTCAGGTACAAAAAATAAACACGGACACAGGGGTGTGTGGTTTCTTATGTCAACAAGGTCTGGGCCTAGGGCAGCAGCTTTTTTTTCTAATACTTCTCGTAGAGGTTCAATATATCTGAAGTGTGTGGGTTTATAAAGAGCTGCAAAGCAGTAAACATCCTAGAAACTAACAATTGTCAGAAATCACTATTACATTGGACAAAAGCAAAATATCTTATTTGCACAAAGTTACATTATTGTCCTACATAGTCCCAATAGGCTGTGAGCATTTGTCTTATGTTCAGGTTTATGAACATAATTGAGACAAAAAAAAAAAAAAAAAAAAAGGGCGCAACATGGGTGGAAATTGAATAAATACCTCTGGAGCACCCCAGATACAGTTAGGGTACTCCTAGGGTTCACAGTAGATTCATATATTGAAAGAGCGCTTTTGCTTCTTAGTTGGTTAATATAGCATGCACTGAAAAATCATAAAACAGCATATATTGTGCAGTATATTTAGTAAAAAAAAATTTTTAAAAAAATATGTGTTAAAACAAACTCACAAAAATAGAGCACGAATAAATGTGCAAAATAGCATTTGCAGTCCATCAACATATAGATCGAAGCCCGTTGGATCTATATGTTGATGGACTCCAGACCGGAGGTTTGGAGTACAGAAATTGGGAGGTTCTGGCCATTGTGGCAAATGCGGTTTCGCACATTTATTTGTGCTCTATTTTTGTGAGTTTGTTTTAACACTGATATTTTTTAAAAAAATTATTAAATATACTGCACAATATATGCTGTCTTGATTTTTCAGTGCATGCTATATTAACCAACTAAGAAGCAAAAGCGCTCTTTCAAGATATCAATCTACTGTGAACCCCAGGAGTACCCCAACTGTATCTGGGGTGCTCCAGAGGTATTTTTTCAATTTCCACCTATCTTGCACCCTTTTCTTTTTTGTCTCAATTATGTTCATAAACCTGAACATAAGACAAATGTTCACCCTATTGGGACTATGTAGGACAATAATGTAACTTTGTGCAAATAAGATATTTTGCTTTTGTCCAATGTGATAGTGATTTCTGACAATTGTCAGTTTCTTTTTTGTCTTTATTCTGTCAATTAAGGGTTAACAAGGTACCCTCTTTAAAAGGCTGCAGTGGGAAAGATTCTGTGTATTTTTTGCTACATGAACATAATTGTGCAGAGAATTTAGTGTGTCTAAAGCAGCACAGCACTTAAAATATAGTGATGAGCCGAACACCCCCGTGTTCGGTTTGCATTCGAACAATTTCAAAAGTTCGAGTTCGAACTCGAACAGGAACCAAACTCAAAAGTTAGATTTTTAGAGTGCCCTCCAAGAGGGCATATATGCAAGATATTTGCCATAAAATGTGTATGGGGGTCTGGGTAGTGCCCTGGAGGACAGGAAAGAAGGACAAAAAGTTTAAAAAAAACAATTTTAAAAGGGACAGAGAGTTTTCCATGAAATAAAGGTTAAGAATAAAAATGAAAAATTCCTTCAAATATTGTGCCTAGGAGGTCCTCATAACCTGCCCGTGAAGTGGCGGATTTGTAGGATGTATAGAAACATTTAAAAACAAAAAAATTACATTTCAAGTGATGGTAAATGGTTTTCCTTTAATCTATTCATAAACAACTGCTTGGGGCGGCAGCCTGTATGAACAGAGGAGACATTTTAGGACACACAGAACAAGTTTAGTGATTTTTTGGCTAAATTATGGTGAAACTTATGCAGGCTTTGGATGAAAGTAACAATAGGTGCTTTAAAATTGGTCCTTTAGTGTCGGCAACAGTCCCGTCACACCGTAACCCCTCTGTGGTATTGTGGAAGAGTGCAGGGTTGGACCCTGCAGTCAAATATTAAAATGATATAAATCTGGTACAGGCGTCAGTGCACCCAAATATTTTGCCTTTGGTGGCAGCAAGTGCCTTCACAGCGTAACCCCTCTGAGGTATTGTGGAAGAGTGCAGTGATGGAGGTTTTGTTAATGCAGAAGAGATCCCCAATCTATTCAGTTACATCAGCAGCTATAACAAAACCGGTTCAGCAATGTTTAGGCACTTGTACTGCGCTACTGTATATGGGGAGAATCGGTGCACACCAGTAGCAACAGGAAGCAAACAGAACAGGCAGGCAATACACAGAGAGAATAGTCAAATGGCAGGCAAAGTCAGCAACAGATCGGGTCCTCAGAACAAGCAGGGTCAGTGACAAGTATACAAACTGATTCGGTAAGCTAGCGATGCGGGAATAAAGGCTGAGACACACTGAGCGTGTAGCAACGCACAGCGAAGCGAAGATCAGCAAACATTTTGCAGGCTTGACTTCACTCTGCTCCGCCTCGCAGCGTGTCTACACTACATTACGTTTGCTTCTCACTGCACTGGACAGGAATCCACTAACTAAATTAAAATGTACACACAAACCCGTTTTATTTTCACAAAGCACATGTTATATAGGCAAAAAAAGTTTCTACTGAATAAAATACATCAAAAATTACTGTTAATTTAATAGGAATAGTATAGAAATATAAAAAAAAAGGTAACCCCCGATCATATATATTATAGGGACACGGAGCGCTGTGTATAGAGTAGGGATGCATTGATACCACAAACAGACATATACGTACTGTATATATCAACACGCAGAGAGATATATATATATATATATATATCCACCCACAGACCTCAGACCATATATACACATACGCACATGGGGGGGTGGCATGTGGACAAACTCAACTAAATGCACCCCCCATTTGGCTGATCCCTCCAGAAGAAATGTTGAACTCGACAGAGCAGAGAATAATATATATATATTCTCTGCTCTGTCGGGTTCAACATTTCTTCTGGAGGGAATTGGGGGGGGCAATTAGTTGCAAAAATGGGTGTGTAATACAAGTCTGGAGATAGATCATACCTGCCCTTACCTTCCCCTATAAATTTGCTAAAAATATACACAAAAAAAGCAGTGCCTGAGACCCCGCGCAGCCCACTTGCCACGCCACCCCTCTACGTGGCATATATATATATATATAATATATATATATATATATATACATACATACATACATACATACATACACATTCAGCCAGGTAGAGAAAGAAAATAAAAAGTTCTATGTTATGTTCCCGGGGACATTTAGAAATGTCCTCGGATTTTTTTGATTTTTTTTTAGAGATGTGTTGCTTTACCTTAGCCTGGTGGTCAGTGGGGGCTCCATGGATCCTGGTTGTGGGGGGGGGGGGTCTGCCGTGGCCACAGGTGTAGTGGCTCCCTCCCTGCGCCGCCTGTCTCATGCACCCGGGCGGCTAGCCCGCACAGCCGCAGCTCTGTCATCGGGCGGCCGCATGTTCCTCAAGGGGATCCTTGGGAGGCCCCGGCAGGCTGCCCTCTACAGTGCTTGATTAGAGGGCCGTGTCTGCCTGATGTTTTAGTAACAAGAATGTTTTATCCCATAGGCTTCAATGTTAAAAATATTCCTGTTTTAATTCAATATCTAATAAACCGTTGCTTATAATATTCTGCAGTAAAGAGTCTCTTTATTATTTCTAGATTTTTTAAGCATTTTTTATACTTCTCAAATTATTTATTTATTTTTTTAACTTTTGGCGAATGTCCCAAAAACTTAAAAGTTCGCGAACTGTCGAACAGCCGATGTTCAATTCGAACTCCAAAGAGATCGGACCGAACAGCTCACCCCTATTAAACTACACCCAGCACACACACACACACGAAAAAACTAAATTACTCAAATCTTTTCAGTCATTATAGTATGACTGATCCCCAAATAATTATCCCACCCAAATCAGTACAAACACCTTACTCCACCTTTTAAAAACAGCCAAGGACACCCTACTCGGGTCTTCCAATCATTGACTAAATGGTATGACAATTTTGTACCGTCGGCAAAGAGTGTCTGACTCCAGGATATTTGACATACCAGGCAGCAAAGCATAAAGACTCCCTAAGAGGACAAAACATGCCATATTTTTTTCTCATTCCATAACCGCTGCATTTTAATGCTTATTTATAGATGCAAGAAAGAAGAAGAATCCACAACCCTCAAAATGTTGTTTTTCTTGGAGGAAATCTCTTTGGGAAGAGGAAGTATAATTTCTTTACCATCTGCTAATCTCTAAATGGAATGTTAAATTAAGCAATCTTTACATCTGAGAAATACTCGCGTAGAAACGGATATACAGTTGTGTTCAAAATTATTCAACCCCCACTGAAATTGAGTGTTTTGGCCAGTTTGACATTGATTTTGATCATTCAGTCATCTTGCTTACAATTAAATCAAAGAGGCACGTGTAGGTCAGACAAATATAACATAACATTTATAATGAAATAACCACAAATATCTTTTCTGTGCTCATATCATTATCAGTTTTATTCAACCCCCAAGTGACATTCAATCTTAGTACTTAGTACAACATCCTTTTACATTTATAACAGCTTTTAAACGTGAAGCATAGCTTGACACAAGTGTCTTTCAGCGATCTACGGGTATCTTCGCCCATTCGTCATGGGCAAAAGCCTCCAGTTCAGTCCCATTCTTAGGCTTGCATACTGCAACTGCTTTCTTTAAGTCCCACCAGAGGTTCTCAATCGGATTTAAGTCAGGTGACTGCGATGGCCACTCCAAAATGTTCCAGCCTTTAATCTGCAACCATGCTCTAGTGGACTTGGAGGTATGCTTGGGATCATTGTCCTGTTGAAAGGTCCAACGTCTCCCAAGCCTCAGGTTTGTGACGGACTGCATCACATTGTCATCCAATATCTCCTGGTACTGAAGAGAATTCATGGTACCTTGCACACGCTGAAGCTTCCCTGTACCTGCAGAAGCAAAGCAGCCCCAAAGCATGATTGACCCCCCACCATGCTTCACAGTAGGCAAGGTGTTCTTTTCTTCATAGGCCTTGTTTTTCCTCCTCCAAACATAGCGTTGATCCATGGGCCCAAACAGTTCTAATTTTGTTTCATTAGTCCACAGAACACTATCCCAAAACTTCTGTGGTTTGTCCACATGACTTTTGGCATACTGCAGTCGACTCTTCTTATTCTTTGGAGACAGCAAGGGGGTGCACCTGGGAGTTCTGGCATGGAGGCCTTCATTACGCAGTGTGCGCCGTATTGTCTGAGCTGAAACTTCAGTACCCACATATGACAAATCTTTTCTCAGTTCCTCAGCAGTCACACGGGGACTTTTCTCCACTCTACGCTTCAGGTAGCACACAGCAGTCGAAGTCAGCATCTTCTTTCTGCCACGACCAGTTAGCGTTTCAACAGTGCCCTTTGCCTTGAATTTGCGAATGATGCTTCCTATGGTCTCTCTTGGTATGTTTAACATCTTTGCAATCTTCTTATAGCCATTGCCCTTCCTGTGAAGAGTAATCACCTCTTCTCTTGTCTTCCTGGACCATTCTCTTGACTTCACCATGTTTGTAACCACACCAGTAAATGTCTAGAAGGAGCTGAGTATCACAGTCATTTTAAAGCTGCCTAATTGGTGCTTATTATGCTTTATTGCTGCTCCGTGACATCCACAGGTGTTTTCAATACCTGATTGAAAACACTTGAATGAACCTCTGTTCTTCAGAGTGGTAGTCTTTAAGGGGTTGAATAATTGTGTCAATGAAGAATTCACAAAAGAAACATTTACTACTGTATTACAAAACCAATTGATGTCATTTTAGTTGCATATGGTTCTTTAAAAAGTCCTTTTAGGATTTCATTCTGAATACAATTACAAATATACACTAAATTCCCTAAAACCCTTTACAGCATTGGGGGTTGAATAATTTTGAACACAACTGTAGATCTGAAACTACACTATAAAATTAAAAAGTCAAACACATTCCTTCAAAAACGTACAATTCTAACAGAAACCACATCCAAAGCACTGGTGCTTACACTCGTTTCTTAAATTTTGCCTCATGTCTATTTCAAGTGTAAATTGCTTTACTTTAGCCTAGAATTACTGAAGCTAACCAGGGGCCTTATTCCAGTTCTGCCTTTTACTTCTTGGCTGGGAGGTGTTATACATAACAGCTGGAGACACTTTTCTGACTGTGCTGCAAGCTTATCTTGTAGTTAAAAATTAACTGAACTTAACACAAATGTGAAGATTTAAAATTTGAATTGTGCATGATATCATATTGACACAACTCAACGTGACAACGCCAGATTTGCGAGCACGCTGATGACACCATACAGTCGGGCTTCTTTGAAGCCTATATAAGCTTTCATGGTACATTACCCTATCGTGGTTCTGGTTCTAGACTCTTTAGTGCAAGCTTGTACCTTTGTCTTTCTGATGTTTTGACTTCAGCTTGGTTTATTGACCATTCTTGATCTCTGGTACCCTTTGATTTGGCTCGGGTTTCCTAAATACTCCTTTGTATTTACCCTTGTCTGTCCGGCCCAGCTACTTCAAGAAGTGGTAACTTTTTCTTGTGCATCTCTTTATTATTTTTCCTTATCCTCTGTTCCTATGCTGTATTTCCAGCCACCTCAAGGACCGGTGTTCGAGTAAATGCGGACATGGCCGCAAGAAAACTAAAAGCCATGCTGCCTCCCCTTGTAAGCTACATTGGCAGCACGTTTCAGACCTTGCCCTGCAAGATCTGCAGTAACTCAGGTGCTATATGTACTTGGCCCTGTGTGCTGTTTAATGGAGACACCCATCACTTCGAGCAGGCCTCAGGTTTCTCATACTTGGTGATTTGCAGTATTATGCAATGAAGAAGCTCTAACTTCTACTCCCAAAGCTTCTCGGGGCTCCTATACAGAAGTTACCAGTATTCTAACCTTCAGCCCTGCAACCTGTGTTTGTCACCTTCTTGCCTGTCTCAGCAAGTCTTCTGTTGTTGTGTTCCCTTGTGTATTATTATTCCCTTTTGTTCCTCAGCCCCTTTCCTGGAGTTTCCCATCATTTCGTTGATTTCTGTGCAGTACTAATAAAATCCCCGTTTCATCTATTCCATTGTCTCTGTAAATATATCACTGCAATTGTGCTCATACCCTCACCCACCTTGAGGCGGACGTGACACCTTTATTGTCTGTCCTACACTCTGTGTTGGGTTACTAGCAGGGTTATTCAAGGAGAATCGAAAAGTCACCGGCAGTGACTTTTCGTTCAAAGTGCGATTTGGTCCCATTTCGGCGACCCTGCGGTGTATTCAGCAAGCACCACAGGGCCGTCGTAGTGCAGGGAAAAACCACCGCAAACCCCGGCGAAAGGCACACCGAATCCCGCAAAAACATCTTGATTAACCCCGCCGAACATGCCGGAGAAACCCGAGCAGCCGTCGGAAAAAGCCAACACCGCAGACGAATGGAGAGGAAAAAAAAACAAAAAACTGTTTCAATGTTTGTAAAGTGAAACGCGGTTTGCAAAGAAACTTACATATAAAAGGTCCAATGAATGATAATAAAAAGGGCCGTTTCAGAAAAAGGAAAACGATTTAGAAAAAAAAAATGTTGGCAAAAAAATCCAGAAAAATGCCTTAGGCTAGGGTCAAACGAAAGCATTTTTCCCCGCGAACGTAAAAAATTGCGTCCGAACGAATTTTTTCACGAAAAGCGCACGTGCGTTCTGGCGCACATAATTACGGCCGCACTAGCAGCAGATGACGGGCAATGACGGCCAATATACGAAGTACGGTCGCACGAAAGTCCGGCCGCGCAACGCAAGTGGAAAACGAACGCATTTTTTCGAGAAGGCCGAACCGCTAGTACGGACGTACAGAGTGCGCAGCTGCGGCATAGCGGCGTGTTTGCGTGATTAGGAGATGTCAGACACTGCTAATGTCCAGCCTACATAACGTCCAGACGCAAAAAGAGTTTTATTGACGATCCGAAAAAAATCACGCACGAAAAATGCGCATCGTATGACCGTTTTCGCGCATTACGTGAAAAAATACGTCAATTCGTTCGGACGCACTTTTTTACGTTCGCGGGGAAAAATGATTTCGTTTGACCCTATCCTTAAACCCCGGTGTTAAGTGATTTTGCCAACAAAATAAAGACTACAATTTGGCTGTTGACATCAATATGGACATCTCCAACTAGTTTACTGGTTGACAACAAGACTGTTGGACTTTGGAGCTTAGACGCCTAAGAGACACTCATTCCTACAAAAAAAAAATGCAGCATAGATATGAAAAAAAAAAAAAAAACAGAACACAAGGCAATAAACAAAGAAAAAAACTCATGAAAATAGATTTGGAATAGCTAACCATTGCATTATGGGTAAGGATGGGGTCAGACGAGCGCAGTTATCACGTCCGTGTTGCCGCACATTTGTACGTCTGTGGCAGCATAGCATTCGGACCAAAGGAGTACGTCCGCACGGAAGTGTGGATGCATGGCAGACGCGGCAAACGGACGCAGGTTAGGCAAGAACGTAATACTGCTAGAACGGATGTGCGGAGTGCGCCACGTCTGCAATGTCCGTGTAGCTTTGTGTTGAGTGATGAAACAAGGTCAGATGGACTGCATTTATACATCCAGCATTTTTGACGGACAGAATGTTTTTTCATTGTAATTTATTTTCCCTGCTACATCCGTCATAAAATAAGTCAGTGAAAAAAAATGGACTGTGTGGCCGCTACCTTGTTGTCAGTCAGTAAGTACGTCCATACTGCACGGACGCACAGTGCGTACAAAATGCGTTCATCTGACCCTAGCCTAACAGGAGTAAAAAAGATATACCGATGCTGTGCAAAACAGCAAGCAGTGGTGAAAGGAGCAACAGATGGGGCTATGTGGAGATGTACCTACTGGGAAAGCCAGCTTACTCACCTGATATTGTCTTAAGCAAACGGAATACCATAGATACTAGAGTATAGCATGACCCCTAATATAACACTATGGATAGAGATTTATTATGGAAATAAGAGAATACTCAAGGATCGAATATAATGCAAGGAGAAAAAGTATACTGTCTGATAACACAGTCAGGCTGCCCCTCAGGCCAGGGTGCTCTGCTCTAGAATTGCAGTTGTTACTAAGTATGAAGCCGTCCCCTCCAATTTGAAGGTAAATTTTTGTCTCCAAAATCTAGCGGTATGATCGAGTATCTAAAGTAGTATATTTACTACAGTCTTTACTGTACACTTTGTTGTCCGCAGGACATAGAATTTTTACAATTTTTGAATGTTAACATTCTAAATAGGGATGCACCGATACCACTTTTTTAAGACCGAGTACAGATACTTTTGTTCAAGTACTCACCGATACTGAGTACCGATACTTTTATCTTATGTCATGTGACCGCTTTCCAATAAGAACAGACCTCATGGATATGCCCCAGCTCATGGATACTGCCCCCCAGCTCATGGATTTGCCCCGCAGCTCATGGATATTGCCCCCCAGCTCATGGATACTGCCCCCCAGCTCATGGAAATGCCCCCCAGCTCATGGAAATGCCCCCCAGCTCATGGATATGCCCCCCAGCTCATGGATATGCTCCCCAGCTCATGGATATGCTCCCCAGCTCATGGATATGCTCCCCAGCTCATGGATATGCCCCAGCTCATGGATATGCCCCAGCACATAGATAATGCCCCCCAGCTCATGGATAATGCCCCCCAGCTCATGGATAATGCCCCCCAGCTCATGGAAATGCCCCCCAGCTCATGGAAATGCCCCACAGCACATGGAAATGCCCCACAGCACATGGAAATGCCCCCCAGCTCATGGATATGCCCCCCAGCACATGGATAATGCCCCCCAGCTCATGATATGCCCCCCAGCTCACTCTCCGCTCATACTTACCTTCCAGCCGTGACCACGTGGGACCATGTGATCGCGGCTGGGGTCCTTCCAACGAGCGCACGCACGGAAACTTTCCCGGCGTCGCTAAAGGAAGGTAAGTATGAGCGGAGAGCAGCTGCAGGGCCTGTCTGAATGCTCTATCGGCATTCGGACAGGCCCTGCAGCTGCTCACTTTGTTTATGCTTACCTTCCTTTAGCGACGCCGGGAAAGTTTCTGTGCGTGCGCTCGTTGGAAGGACCCCAGCCGCGATCACATGGTCCCACGTGGTCGCGGCTGGGGACCTTCCAAGGAGCGCGAGCGCGCAAAGACTTTCCCGGCGTCGCTAAAGGAAGGTAAGTATAAACAAAGTTAGGAGAGCAGCTGCAGGGCCTGTCCGAATGCCGATAGAGCATTCGGACAGCCGCCCCAGCCCCTAGGATGCCGGCAAGCCGGCTCAATGCCGGCTTCCGGTATCGGAAAAAAATATCGGGGTACTGCACGAGTACCAAGTACTCCTGCAGTACCCAGTATCGGTGCAACCCTAATTCTAAACAAAATGTCTGTGTTTTAGTTTTGGATACAGAACACAATTTGTGCTTTGACCATTTAGTACACATTTCTAAGGATTAACTTCCTTTCCCAAACATACAAACCATGTATTTAAAAGTCTACAGCCACAAAACCACATTTTCTACTTCACTAAAAATAACAAATACTTAAATTGCTCTTTTGAATCTGGAAGTAAATGCAATAGGTATGTAGACCATGACAAATGTGTTCTTTTAAATGAAAGAGTCCAAATAATTGAAATAGTAATTTAAAAACAAAATTACAAAGTTCCCAATGTGTAGAATCAATGCAGGGATTAGGTCTGGATTTGAAAGCAAGAGGCTAATACATTTTTAAAAAAAAAGTCAAAATCTCAATTGATAAAAATGGCATAGGGGGTTTCGGTGCTCTCTCGTTCGGCGCCCATCGGTGAGCTCAATTCACCAACCCTGCAGAGAATTCAGCATTCGCCACAAGGTTCCCAAAGGGATCAGCTGAAGATCTGCGGAATACAGCCGCAAATCACAGAACGTAGTCGACAATCTGCCGAAAAAAAGTTGATCAGAGGTAATAAAGACATTTTGCTCCAAATGAAAACCAAAATTGTTGAATAAAAACACACACACACACAATTTGCCTGTTTAACCGCTTTGCTGCGGAGGACGCATCCAGCCACGCAAAGCCATGGCTGTGGAGGACGCGCTGGGTGCCTCCTCCCTTTGCAGCCGCAATCGGATGGGATTCCAGCCAGTCGCCGCAGCCCTCCGGTGCGGGCTGAAAGCTTGGATGTCAGACCAGCCTCTTGGACCCAGGCGGGCATGATGACGTCATTGCGCCAGCGCAATGACGTCTATTACAGGCACCACCCCCCCCCCCCGCCAGTCTGGGGAAGGTGCCTGAAGGGAAGGGGGGGAAAGGTCCTTTCTGGTCGGCTTGGAGCACTGCAAAAAGGCAGGAACTGCTTGGAAGGGCACAGCCTGCCCTTCCAAGCGGTGGCAGCCTTTAACCCCTTGGGGCTGGATCGCGGTACCCACCCGGAGCTGGCCAATATCTTGGATGTCAGCCAAGCTTCCGGGGTCTCCCCCTGCCTACTGGTGTCATTGCGCATAGCAAGATGACGTCAGTTCGGGAGTTAACCCCTAGCTGCCCCCTATGGTGGAGATAGGGGGTTTATTGGAGCTAGGGGTTAACATTTGATATCATTGGAACTGCCAGAGCATGATATCTCAATGTATCCTTCCTGGTAAAATCCTTTATAAATAAATATCAAACATGACCATGTAAAAAAAAATAAAAAAAAAATATATTTTTTTGCTTTTGTAGTGCTCACTCCCGGAGGAGCCGCTGAATTTAAACCTCGGGTCAGTCTCCCCGCACTAGGGAATAAATATACACCAGTACTGCTGTGGATTTTATACGTTATATAGTTTACTGAACTCAAACTGGCATATATAAAGCAGCACGGTATACATATATATTTACAGAAGTTCGTAATGCGAGAAACGCGCAGCGTAAAAGAAAAATGAATATTAACCCCTTCGTTGTTAGAATGTGAGTCCCGTACAGGTTGTGTCCCAAAAAGGTGTACGTGTATGCGTGTGTTGGTACCCGGGTACAAGATTCAACTGGCCAGTGAATAAAACAAACAAATCTTCGACTAGTTAAGTTGGGGCCCTGTGGAATTAAACAATGCTGCAGCATGCGTTTCTTTAGTTTACTACTGCGGCCTGGGAGGCCTCTCACCCATCTGATAGGTAATCTGTTCAGGACCCGATCAAGGATTTCTCCGCTGTTTACTGGGACTCTGTGCCACCGGATCCGCTCCCTGTTTGTCCGATCTCCACACTGCGTACAACGGTTTACTGCCTGCACTCCCAATGGATCATCGCAGTCTCCTTACACGGGGTCCAGCCGGAACCAGCTTCTTGTCCTCAAACCTCCCAGCTTGGTATAGACAGATCTCCGCAGGGTCTCTGTCCTGATCCCCAGCACCAGCGAGGCAGCCCCTGCGCTCTGGCCTGGTCACGATCCTTAACAGCTCTGCCTGCGTCCTTCTCCTTTCAGCTCCCTGCTCACTCTGAGCATGCTTTCCACGAGGCTGCTGATGCCTTTCCTTTCTTACACACCCACTTCCTGTCCTCACGCAAAACATCATGGAAAATGTAGTTCAGTGCCTTCCTTGTTTGTCCAGCATAATCTTACCATGGTCTCTGTCTCCCTCTGGTGGCCATTGCAAGTAAATGCAGTAGAACAGTCTTTTTAACACAGCGCTAGACTTTATTAATGCAGCCAGCAATATTGTTCCCATTTCAATTATAAATGTGAACAATGATGCTGTGATAGAGAGTGGAGACCATCGCTCACTTATTACCATAAAATATAATAATAATAAAAAAAAAAGCTTCTAACTTTTTTATCTGGCTCCTAGATTCAAAGCAAATTTGTCAAGCCCTGCTCTAGTGTAAATATGTAGGACACAATGGTCCCCATTTTGCCCTAGGGCTGCTAATCAATACTGGCAGTGGCACCACCGGTGCTATTGTCTCCCGGAGTCTTCAATGAAAATCCTGGTTGCTCATCAGAATAACACTTACACTGTTCTACTGCACACGGCCAAAAGAGAAGGCAGATCGCACAGTGAGACTAGAGACAAGTATCAGATTTTTTTTGGCGTTGTAGTTTTTAAGTGTGCATTTAATTTGCGGTCACTCACCATACAAAACTATAGGAAGCATTAATGTACAGTAAAGAGCCATTAAAGCAGCTCCAGTTTTTAAGAAGTGTTGGGCATAACTAGAATTGCACATTGCAGAGCATAACTCCCATTATACAGATCAGTGATTTTTCCCACAGACCTGTATAATGGGGGAGAACAGAGATAGAAATGAAAAAGAAATCAGCTTTCCCCCTGCGAGGTGCTGCAAGTTTAGCTACTGGGTCAAAATAGGGCCCAATAGGTTTAAAAGAACCTTCTGATGAACAGTATTAACGTCTGACGTCAGGCAGATGATAAAAACGTTCAGGAGGTATAAACAGTGGTGTATTTAGGTTTTGTGCTGCCCTAGACCTGACTAAACTTGTGCACCCCCTAATTTAACACACCCCTTCCTGTCAAGATCACACCTCTTCATGTTTAAACCCCACCCCTTTATCGCCAGCACTGATTGTATACTCAGCTTCCTCCACGATTTCTGTGTCTGCTGGAACCGATCCAGATTGGGGGGGGGGAAATCAGAGGACTGCCGTGGATAGACAGAATAGACTGTAAACCTGGGATAGTAAAATCAATTTAATCAGTAGGAATTAAAATCATATATGGACGTGTAAATCCGACGTGTTTCGTCGCACAGCGGTGACTCTCGAGGATAATATCTTTTCAAAATATATACATTCTGTGTGTTATATACACACACACACACACACACATCCTTAGAACAGTTAATTGAAGACTGCTGCTTAGGGTTGCCCCCTTTTCTTCAAGCCAAACACAGTGCTAAGCTTGGGCGCCAATTTTATTTTTTTTGTAGCGTATCAATTACGTCATTATGTGTATATATTATGGTACGTGGTACGCATTCCATGGCATGTCAGACTGGTATTACAGCACACTGGCTGGTATGCATCGCAGACTGTTATTTGGGCACACTGGCTGGTATGTATGGCTGACTGGAATTAAGAGAGGTGGGAGGGATTTACTTACCAAGATCAGATTAATTTGTTGTCACCATGATTCCTGGAGCCTGTGGAATGGATCCAGATCCCTGAATGATTGCTAGGCTTGTGCACCGATTTTTTTTCGGTTCGATTCGATTTTTCGGATTTTTAAACTTTTCGATTCGGCTCGTTTCGACTGATTTCTGTTTCGATTCGATTCGACCTGTTTGTTCGTGTACATTTTTTCCCGGAATTTCGACCATTTTTCGTATTTTCGTGTCACTTAGCTCGTTTTTTTGTATCGACTTTTCGTATTTTCGAAAATTTTAGTTTTTTCGGAACGTCTGTTCTCCTCGTTTCAAAGCAATAAATTTCGATTTGACACATTTCAAGTACATTCGAAAATTCCGAAAATATTTCGTTTCGGCTCGGAAAACTTTTCGGATCTGCCATTTTCGGATCAAAAAATTTTCGGAAAATCAGCCGCATCCGAAAACACGAAATCGGTAAATTTCGTGAAAATTCCGAAATTCCGAAACCCGAAACGCACATCCCTAATGATTGCAGCAGGCACAGCTCAAGAGCAGTTCGTCTTGGTCACGTGTGCCTGAGCAAGTGGCTGAGGGGAGGAGGAGGACCTGGCAGAGTGGGGAAGAAAAGACGTCACCGCACCACCCCCACATGTCAGTGACTGATGGTGCGGAGCGTCTCTCCCTTGCACGCAGCCTGCCCTGCGTACCAGTGAAGATTCGAGGAGCAGGCAGCACAAACGGTCTGATCTCCTCTGTAGCTGCCCCTGTAATAGTCGATCGGCAAAGGTGCAGCTGCTTAAGAGGGATGCGGGTCCTCTACCGGTGCTTTGTGTTTCCATGCCACCACCATCTTGGAATGCCCCTCCGAGTGACGCGTTTCCAGTCTATGTGACTAGGCAGCCGATCCTTGCTCTGGTCACTTCCGGTGGCTATCTTTGTAGTTCAAATAAATAAAGTTTTTTTTGTAGTTTCGGCGATCATAACTTCCAATTCTCATGTTACACAGACTCCATGCGTGCCCAAAGCTTTTTTTTTGCTGCACCCCCTAGAAAGTGCCGCCCTAGGCCTAGGCCTTGATGGCCTAGGACAAGATACTGCACTGGGTATAAATACAGTAGTTGTGATAAAAAGAATTAAAATGGTCAGATATACAAAGTTAAAAACACAGAATCCTTTGAATGCTTTTTGCTATAACTAAACTCTGTAGGCATAGAAATCTGGAGACCCCCCCCCCCCCCGAAAAAAAAAAAAATTAGACACTGTAGTTTCAGCACTGAGTGTCAAAAATACAGCCTCGGCTTAGAGTCCTTTTCAAGACATCACTTTTAAACCACTATATTATTTGCCGCAACTTTAAAAATGTTGGCAAGTTTATCAATCAAAACTTGCTTTGGAACAAAAAAAATTATATACTGTAAATATATATTTATTTTTTTCACATTTTTATGTGTGGTATCATTAGAGAGGCCAGACTTTAATCCAGGGTTTCCCAAACCTGTCCTCGGGACCCTAAACCAGGCCAGATTTTGCAGATCACCTTGGGAAAATGCAGACTGAATCCTGCAATCACTGATCAGCAAATCATATCACCTGTGCTGTGCTTCAGGTATCTGGCAAACCTGGCGAGGCGGAGGGTCCTGAGGACAGGTTTGGGAAACACTGCTTTAATCTGTCCAATGATGCTAAACTTGAATTTGGGTGTAAAGAATGGACATACAGTTGTCCAAAGGCTCCCCCACTTTCATCGCAGCAGAGCTTGTGTTTTAGATGAACCAATGAGTAAATAACTCATTGTACCATCACCTCCACATATTTAATTTACTTGCAAATTATTTTACCAGGAAGAGGAGTCCGTGTGAGCAGTGCGTGAGACCGGGGAGAGAGCACGCAGCGCAACTTCAGCACCAGGTCAGACCCAGCTGCAGTACTCATCCGACCCAGCTGCCGGTTCTGACACCGTGCTGCTACTGCTGCCGGTTCTGACACCGTGCTGCTACTGCTGCTGCCGGTTCTGACACCGTGCTGCTACTGCTGCCGGTTCTGACACCGTGCTGCTACTGCTGCTGCCGGTTCTGACACCGTGCTGCTACTGCTGCTGCCGGTTCTGACACCGTGCTGCTACTGCTGCTGCCGGTTCTGACACCGTGCTGCTACTGCTGCTGCCGGTTCTGACACCGTGCTGCTACTGCTGCTGCCGGTTCTGACACCGTGCTGCTACTGCTGCTGCCGGTTCTGACACCGTGCTGCTACTGCTGCTGCCGGTTCTGACACCGTGCTGCTACTGCTGCTGCCGGTTCTGACAGAACCAGCAGCAGTACATGTCAGAACCACCAGGAGTTAAGTTAATTTTTAAATTTTAATCTCATTAACCCTTTCGCTGCTGAGGCTTTTCCCGCCCCTGTGCTGAGGTCATTTTTTACCTGTTTTGCGCATCATGTTTAAACCTGTTTTGAAGGCTTATTTTAGTATATGACATCGACATATTATATATCGTTCTTTCCGTCAGACTCGGTAGATTCATAATATGTCATTATTATATGTATACGTTATGTCATGTTTGTATATTATAACAAAAAATGCAATAAAATATGTATTTTCAATAATTTACAGCGTGTAAAGTGTTTTTTTCCACATTTTAACATGCGAGCAATTGCGGTTATATTTTGTATGGGGTGCGCTTGTTAAAAAAATTAGAGATGGGGTCTCGTTACATTTTTTTTTGGGGAAAATGACACCATTTTTAACAAACGCACCGCATACAAAAATCGTTAATGCAGCATTATTGTTCACATTATAATTGAAATGGGAACAATATTGCTGCATTAACAAAACAAAAAACAAAAAAAAAAAGTGTTTATTTTTTTTTTTTAATTTTTTTTTTTAATTTTTTTTTATTTTTATTTTTTATTTTTTTTTTACATTTTTTTTTACTTTCATGTTTGGTATCGTTGGAACGGCCATGCTCTGGCCGATCCAACGATATCAAAATTTAACCCCTAACTGCCACGGATCGGGAGATAGGGAGTTCATTGGAACTCCCTATCTCCACACTTCGTGGCAGTTAGGGGTTAATGCTAGGACTGGCGTCATCGTGCTGCGCACGATGACGCCAGTCCTCTGGGGGAGTTCCCGGAAGCTTGGCCGACATCCAAGATGTCGGCCAGCTCCCGGGAAGGATCGCAAATCGGCGCTTTTCAGCGCCGATTTGCGATCCAGCTCCCCAGGGGTTAATGCCAGGCATCATTTGGAAGGGCAGGCTGTGCCCTTCCAAATGATGCCTGGGTTAAGCCCCTGTGAGCCGCCGATCGGGAGGGAGAGAGGTCCGAAGGACCTCCCCCCCTCCCTTTCAGGCGCCTCCTCCGCACATGCGGGGGGGCGCCTGAATTATGTGTCATCGCGGGGGCGCGATGACACATAACAATGGCGGCCACTGCTCCGGATGCCGGGCTGACATCCAGGATGTCAGCCCGCACCGGAGGGGCCAGCGATCGGCCGGTACCCGGCCGAACGCTGACCCCAATGCGAGGACGCGCTCAGCGCGTCCTCCGCATACCAGGGGCAATGCTGAGGACGCGCTGAGCGCGTCCTTAGCATTGAAGTGGTTAAAAGTATTCAATTATATATAAAATAAAATTTAAAAAAAAAAATCCGTTTCGGTTTTTGGCAAAGGGCATCCAGAATTCTCAGTCCAAAATTTTAATTTCAGTGCACCACTAGTGTAAACGGCTTTCAAAATCTATTCAGCAGTGGTAACGAATACTCACTTTAGCTAATTAACCAGTGAAAATCATGAGCATTCTGCGCCATAAGACAATACAGACCCTACACGCACTCTGCTTTGTACGAGGACAGAATGCTGAGGCAATAGGATATTGGCATATAAAATTTTTCGTTAACCATTAACTACACGAGAGTTCAAACACTCATGATAAAACTGAAATTACACACATTTCCGCAGGGAGCGGGGGGGGGGAATAGAATCAGTTTTTTCAAATGCAGTTCATATCAACTACAGGTCAGTCCGTTAATAAAACCAGTTTCAAATCTAGCTACGCCAAAAGTGTATTATGTATGGTATTTCTGCCACTCATCAAGGCCAATCAGTGGTTAAACTCTTTCAAACAAGTTTTGATGAAAGTCCTTGAGAGCTGTGACTCACAAGTGCTCAATCTATTAATAAATGATCTTGAAATAGGCAACATAACTCATGTGTCAGTGTTTGCAGATAACACAAAGCTAGGAAAAGCAATACAATAGGAGCAGGATATTACATCGCTGCAGAGAGATTTAGATAATAAGAATAATAAATAGTCATTTATATAGCGCCAACAGTTTCCGCAGCGCTTTACAATAACCAAAGGGAACGAAATACAAATAAAACAGACGTAAAATGGAAACAGGAGCTTATGGTCTAGAGGGATTTAGGGTTGAAGAGGAATTTCACTAGATAGCAGGATCATTAGTGCCAGTGGTTTGGGAATGGTGGGGCCATAAGAGCGGCTTCAATCAAGTGTGAGTAGGTGAGCAGAGGGAAGAGTTGCATCAGTGATGTGGTATGCTAATCTGAAGAGGTGGGTTTTGAGGGATTTCTTGAAGATTAGGGGAAAGTTTGATAGGGAGAGCCAAGTCATTCCAGAGGACTGGTGCCACCCTTGAGAAGTCCTGGAGGCGAGAGTTGGCTGTGCGTCTGTAGACCGATGACAGGTGGAGATCACCTGCTGAACGGAGTTGTCTAGATGGGACGTGCTTGCGGAGTAACAAAGACATGTAGACAAATGCAAGCAACCTATTCCCTAAAATGGGAAAAAAAAAAGCAGGAGAAGTATTTGGGAATAATCACAGATATTACAGATCAAGCAGCCATTACCACATATTACATTTTTCATTTTACCGGTTGGATGGAGAAGAGGTAACATCCCTGCTCTTTAACTGTGGAGTCACAGGTTCGAATCCCGGCCAGAGCACCTCTCCAGTAAGTGCCCTTGGGCAAGACACCCAATGGTACATACTTGCCTACCACACAATATCGACTGTGGAGTCCAGTGGTAACATCTCTATCCTTCAACCGTGGAGAAGCAAGTCAAGGTCCCGTTCGGCACATCCCTCTGTGCAATGCTTCGGCTATTCAGAACAAAAACCAGCAGGGAAAGGTTCCCGAAATGCCCTGCCATTCGGTGGTTTCATGCGACAGGTTTATGCAGGCGAATCCCATAGGCTTCAATGTTAAAAATATTCCCGTTTTAATTCAATATCCAATAAACCGTTCATAATAATATTCTGCAGTAAAATGTCTATTTATAGATTGTTTAGGATCTTTTAGGGGAGGGGACAAAAAAAAAAAAAAGTTTTTTTCTGTAACAGCTCTTTTTACTATCATTCATTGGTTCTTATATGTAAATTTCAGACATTTTCGTTCTGTAGTTTCTTTGCAAACAGCGTTTCACTTTTCACACATTCAAGCGTACAGTGTTTTTTTTTTCCTCTCCGCTCCATTCGTCTGTGGGGTCTGCTTTTTCCGGCAGCTGCTCTGCGATCAGCGGCTGCTCGGGTTTCTCCGCCATGTTTGGTGGGGTTAATCCAGATGTTTTTGCGGGTTTCGGTGTGCGTTCGCCGGGTTTTGCGGTAAGTGTTAGTCGGGTATGCGGCGGCTTTTCCCTGCGCTACGTTGGCCCTGTGGTGCTTGCTGAATACACTGCAGGGTCGTCGAAATGCGATTTGGCCATCCCACCAAATTGAAGAGAACGAAAAGTCACGGAACGTGCGGTGACTTTGATTCGCTTTGAATAACCCTGATAATCTTTCAATATAATTTTGATAAAATCCTATTAAATATGTTATGTATAACCTAGCAAAATGCTGCTTTGGTTTGACTATGGCAGTGGTGTATTTAGGTTTTGCGCTGCCCTAGGCCTGACTAAACTTTTGCGCCCCCTAATTTAAATGTGACACACCCCTTCCTGTCAAGGTCACACCTCTTCCTGGTTAAACTCCACCTTTTCCTCTTAGTGGATACCAAGTTCCTACTTGTATATTATGTATACCGTTTCAAATGTATCTATTGAGATAATAAAATTATGAGAGGTTTTTATATATATTTTTACAAAGATCAGCCAATGCATGTCCTATGGCAAGTAATAATTGCCTCCACACCCCATGGACTGTACACCCCTGCGCATGACTAGAAGCCAGGGGTAACCAGAGAGGTCTGCCATCCATTATTAGCGACAGGGCAGCGACAGCCACAACAATACTGGAATTGTAGCAGTGAGCAGCCAATATCATTTGTCATTTATCTGATAGGAGCATTGGGTGTTTTGGAGGCCTGAATGACCCTCATAATGTTGTTTTTATTCATTTCATTTTTTATTTTATTTTTTTTAACAGTGGTGACTTGCTAGCAAGGGATGCCCTGCCAGCTCTACGTTAACCCTTGTAATGTCGGGGTGCATGCTGTGACTAGGTCGGAAACAAAATGTGTGATGAATAATTCTTATACAAACCAAATTGCTTTTCATTTTCAAATGAATTGGTTTGCACAAATCTACAACGCATACCATTAGCTTCTCAAATATTTACAAAAAGAGGCAGATTGATTTGGAAAACTTAAAAAAAGGGATATTCTACATACCCAGACCACTTTATATTTTGAAGTGACCAGGGTGTGTGGAGTATCCTCCCAACTCTTTAAATTGTGGGATGAAGTGAATCCAATAGATTCAGCACCGTAGGCCAATTGACAGCGAAATATGATGAAGCTCGGCACAATTTGGTAGCAGCGAAATAGTCCCTTAGAGGAATCATTCATTCAATGGTTCTCTATGCACAAATTGCCGGTGTGCACAGAAAAAAAAAAAATCTCAGGAACTCCGGGTGAATGTTCAGAGACCCTGAGATTCTGAACATTCACCCAAAATCTCAGGGTCTCTTGGTGTATGTTCAGAATCACAGAGTATGTTCAAACATTCACCTTGTGACCCTGGGATGCTGAACATTCACCCAAAATCTCCGGGTCTCTGGGTGAATGTTCAGAATCTCTGGGCTGCGATGGATCAGATCTGTGCATGTGCGCAGCTCTGATCCATTATTCTGCGCAGATGCAATGGGACTTGCGTATGTAAAGTTCGCAAGTCCCATTGCCGTATTCGCTACGCAAGTAGCGCAGGCGCACAAATAGCGTAAAAAGCCTCAGGGACCTCTAGGTTCTGGAGTTCCTGAGTTGAAGAGAAGCCATGTGCAGCGAGGGGAAAAAAACCAAATATATAATAATTGGGGAGAGGCTGTCAGTGGAGTGATCCTTTAATGCTAACTATTCTCGTCACCTTGATTGAAACCAGGGGTCCTCAGCTTCAGCCTGAGAAAATGGTCCAACCATAAAACTCCAGATCCCAGAGGTTGCTAGGGCTTTTATTTTTTCACCATTTGTGCTTCCAATGCTACTTATGGCGCACAATTTGCATTTCCTTCACTACGCAACGGAACTTGAGAGCTTTACACACGCAAGTCCCATAGCACCTTTGCAGAATGATGGATCGGAGCTGCACGCATGCACAGATCTGATCCATCTCAGCCCTGAGATTCGGAACATACACCTAGAGACCCTGAGTGATTTGTCAGTCTCCGATAGCAATTGGCTATGCCGACAAGGCTTGTCAGATACGTGTTCAGGATAAATGGCCTATCACTATTAGGGATGAGCCGAACACGCCCGAGTTCGGGTTCGTACCCGAACTTTCCAAATGTCCGAACCCGAACTCAATACAAGTCAATGGGGCTGAAAATTCGGTTTTTAGAGTGCCCTCCAAGAGGGCATATATGCTAGATATTTGCCATAAAAGGTGTATGGGGGTCCGGGTAGTGCCCTGGGGGACAGGAAACAAGAACAAAAAGTTTTTTAAAAAAACGTTTTTAAAAGGGACAGTTTTTTCCATGAAATAAGGGTTAAAAATAAAAACAAAAAAAATCCTTCAAATATCGTGCCTAGGAGGTCCCCATAACCTGCCCTTGAAGTGGCGGATGAAAAATTCTATTTTTCATTACAATTACCATAAACCTTTTCCAAGTTTCTTCTTATATATCAAAACCAAAGTAAGAGCTGCGCTACGCCATGGCAGAGACCCCCAAAAAGAATCAATCACAAAACTGTATTGGTCTTTCGCAGAAGTCTAGCTTTCCTCGTTAAGCCAGATCTATTTATTAAAATTCAAAGAATTTATAGCCAATCAGTGTACAGATACATTACAACAAAGTTTAGCCACTCAGTTAACTTCCTACCATATATGGTTCACAAGAAATCCTTTTCCCATATTCCCGCTTCTGGGCACATTTTCCTGCACTGAACATAACAGGAAATCGGCCACAGCTCATATCCTATAGAAGGAACAACGGTCTATGCAGTATTGAAACTAACAGAAATGGAGGGGGGGGGAATTTCACAGCCCATTTTATAAGAACAGGCTTTTTAAGACAAAATATTTATTATATTTACAGGAAATTAAAATCTAACAATTCTTTCCTTTGATCACATATCACCTGTGATCATCTAAAAGATAAACCAAACTTAGGCAATTAAACTAATTATACCTGGGCTAAAGTGTCCTTGCCTAAGACCTTTAGATCATTCTAGATGCTCAGAGGGGGAAGAAAAAAATTCTGGTATTTACTCCTAAAATACCTCAATACCTTTATAATGTACAAAAGGGATTCCCCAAGGAGGCCCTTTATGAGCATAAAATACACTTATCTATCTAGATTCACTCTTCCAGCGAACCACTTGGAGCGTAGGCAAAAAATGCCTAATCTAGACATTAAATAACTATTTATTCCCATTTCCCAAAATATAATTCACCGAACAAGAAAAGTATAATAACTTGAATGTAAAAGTTCATTTATCTAATAAATCAACATGAGTCAGATCTATATCTGTGTGTTTTCCTAGGTTCAGCTTCACTCCACAAAACGTATACACACCTGCATTCATACACACACTCAAGAAATACATTCTCATTTTCACAAATCCAACCTTTCTCACACTTATCTAGGGGATTAAATAAAAAATAAAAATAATATTCCATAATCTAATACCGTAGTCCACAGTGCGAGATCAGGGTGTGGTCTTTTTTTTCAACATCCCATCTTGAGACGCATAATCATTGAATGTCATCAGAGCTCCCACCATAGGGACTCCTGAACAAGCTGTCTCTTTGCGCTGGTTGCTTATTACCTGTGACCTTTGACCTTGACACAAAATGTCCATGATTCATTCCATATGCAGTCATTGTGACTGTCAGGTTTCTTGATGATGTGATACGGTTTTAGCAACAATAAAGAAAAAAAAAGAAAATATAGTATACCCCGCTAATCATATACATCCATTCATTCATTGTCACTCTCAAATACACGAAAACAATAAAAATGTTAATTTACACAAGAGACACAGATAATAAATTTTAAAATTTCCTCGCAAAGCCTATCGGCCTCACGCAACGACAAAAAAAATTATACTACTTCTGACTCATTGTTAGAGATTATATATATATATATATATATATATATATATATATAACTTTGGCTCAAAAGGGAAATAGCCGAAGTGCATATTCCATCCATTTTAAATATCAAAAAAAATATTTAATTACTATCCTATTCAGTCTTGTTCGGTGTTTTGAAACAAACCTGGTGTTTATAAAAACACACCAATCCTCAAATGAAATAAAAAAAAAACAGCATTAATTTTACCGAATCAGAACTTTCCATTTACCACTATATATGTCATGAAACGTATTTATGCAAATGCATTAAATTATATGTTCCTAAATACATTAATTAACTAATTTTAATTGGATGTGATCTTCAATAATCCTAAATGTGTCAAGGAATTTTGAACAATATTGATTGTAACCAAACAACAAAAATAAAATATAAAATAATAAGAGACACAAAATAATTATCACTTAGATGACACACAAAGATAATCCATCAGCATATAAAAATACATTATCTTCTTTCTTTGTCTTCTATCTTATTGGTTGAAAATAACAGTTTTGTAAAACTGAAATGTCTTAAGTTTTATTTCCAAATCAATGATCTTCTTTAATCGCATGATTTATTGATGAGTGATCGATAAACTAGAATGTTTTATTGCCTGGTGTCTGATAATTCCTTATTATCCGGTTGATGTAACATTGCAATGTGAAATGATAATGTGTTTGAGTAAATTTCCTTCAATTCCAACAGCTTTAATCAATATTGGTATCACATAATCTTCCATCTAGCTTGATCAAAGTTGGCATGCATGGGTAATTTTCACCTAAAGTAAAAACTTGGGAAAAAAATGTATTATTAACCTGTCAAAAACTTTAAAATTCATATGGTTAAAATACTTTTAAAAATGGAGAAAAAAAATGCAACACATTTTTGGACACAAAGAAATAGGAGTGGTCAGGAGAGAGAGAAAATGGAGGAGCTGGGAGAAAAATGTGAAAACTGTTTTGTTTTTTTGCAACGGTCACCAATTTTCTCAAAATGCTCTTCAATTCAAATAAAAAATAAAATAACAAAAATATCATGAACTGGGAAAGAAAGTATAGAAGGGCATGTTAAAAACTTGACGCGTTAACTAGCACAAAGTTCTCAGAGGAAACTCAGAGAAAAAGATTCTTAATAAACATCTAAAACTACAATCATTATTAACCCCTTAGTGACCGGGCGGTTTTACACGAATCCGTCCGTTCGTGACCGCTGCTGTTTTTACGTTTCTGCGCTCTTAGTGTTTACGTCAAATTTTCCTCTTACTCGCTTATGTAACCCACACATATTTTACACTGTTTTTCTCGTCACTAAATGGACTTTATAAAGATACCATTTTTTTCATCATTTCATATAATTTACTATAAAAAATATTGTGAAATATGACACAAAAATTGAAAAAAACACACTTTTTCGAACTTTACGACCCCAAAATTTCTTATGTATCAACAACCGTCAAAAAAAATTAATTCCTTAGTAGTTTCTAAATTTAGTACTGAGTTTAGCAATACCAATGTTTATATTCCTCGCTTTTTTCCTTATTTTGCAACAATAAGTGCAAGTAGCACTTTGCCATTTCCAAAGAGTTTATTTTCAAAACTAGTGATAGTGACATTGTAACACTGATATCTGTCACTAATTCCTGAATAACCCTCCACATATACATATTTTTTAAAAGTACACAAATCAAGGTATTAAACTTGGGGTATTTTGACTCTTTCCATGCAAACCATTTTACCACAAATCTATGCCAAAGTTTGAGAAAAAAAAAATTTGGTGATTTTTTTTTTGAACGCAATTTAAGAATACATGTACTGTGAACTTTAAGGCTAGGGACAGATGAGCGCATTTTCTGCAGCCACCGTCAAAATGTACGTCGATGCGTGCGCACGCATTTTTTCACGGAATACGCTTAAGTGGTCAGACGATGCGCAATTCTGGACGTATTTCATGACGGTGGGGTAAAAAGAAGTCTAGGGAAATCCGGCTGTTTGAACGTTATGTTGGCCGCACACTAGCAGCGTCTGACGTCTCCTAATCACGCACACACGCTGCTATGCGGCCGCAGCGCACTTTGTACGTCAGTACCAGCGGTTTAACGTTCTGATAAAAATGCGTTCATTTGCTGGTTGCGTGGTGTCGGCGCACTTTCGTACGCACGTACTGCGTATATTGGCCGTCGTTGGCCGTTATGTGCTGCTACTGCCGCCGTGATTTAGTGCGCCTGCACGCGCGTTCCGACTGCCCCACTCTGACCCTAGCCTTAGGTTTACTGCCAAAAAGCACCCCAAAATATGTTCAGCAACATCTTCTGAGTAAATTGATACCACCCAAGTATAGGTATGTCGGGTCATTTGGGGGCTAATAGGCCTTATTTGGGGGGTGCGCATTTCAGTTTTCCAACTTGGAATTTTCACATTTCGTCATCATGCACCCATGTCCTATTTGGGACATTTTTGAAGCCGGCCAAAGTAATTTACCCCCATCAAACCATATATTTTTAGAAAGGGCACACCCTAGGGTGCTTCAAAGAGTTGTATTTTAACACTTTCCATGCACTAGCTCTATGTCAAACTTTCAGGTAGTCACTTTTTGTGTTATTTTTTCACACACTACACAATACTTTAGGCATGAATTGTCAAATCCAGTTATGGGTTACTGCCAAAAAACACCCCAAAATATGTTCAGCAACATCTTCTGAGTAAATTGATACCACCCATATATAGATTTGTTCTGTTGTTTTTGGGTGCTACGCCAATCTTTGACATGTGCTTGTCAATTTTCTAATTTGACATACAGTATCTTCTTTGCTTATCTTCTTTTTAGGGCCTTTTTACATACCCCAGTTTTATGAACGTGCATATATTTGGTAAGCTAACACCCCAAAGTATTGTAAATGGAGTGTTTTTATGCTATGGATGCATCCGTTTGCTCCAAACAAATTGATACAGTTTGGTGGTCATTTTTCATTTTCACACCCACATCAGTTTTGGACTGTGATTTAGGAGACACTGTTTGTTACTGCATGAAAACTCTCCAGGTTGTTTTCTGCAAGGTCTCCTGAGTACACCCATGCCCCCCATGCATAGGTTTGCCAGGATTTTGGGAAGGTTCAAATACAATTTTTATGACTTTGTCATTAGAGTTGAAATTGAGATTATTTCTTCAGCTAGGCCTATCTTTGGTTTTGGGTCTACCGCATACCCCAGTTTGAATTATTGCCAGAAAATTGTTTATATTTGTTATGTTGACACCCTAAGGTATTGCATATGGAGTGCTTTGATGCCATGGATGCAACGGTTTTAGCCCAAAACATTTGAGAAGGTGTGTGGCGGTAATTTTTCATTTTCAGATTTTTACGCCCACAGTAGTTTTGGACTGTGATTTAGGAGACACTGTTGTTTGTTACTGCATGAAAACTCTCCAGGTTGTTTTCTGCAAGATCTCCTGAGTACACCCATGCCCCCATGCATAGGTGTGCAAAGATTTTGGCAAAATACAGCACCAATTGTAGAACATAAAAATGTACGAATAAAATGTAAAAGTCTGGTGCCTGTCAAACTGGGGATGCTCTCTAGGGGGGCACAGGCTGTTGTCACTGAAGTGCATGAAACGCAAAATGTTTTCATACCTTCTACGTGACATTGATTGGGGGTAAATGGGGGTAGAGCAGATGGGGCTACTGCTCCAGTAGGAGCGAATTGAGGGCTTCTTTATGATGCCCTCAGCATAGTAAGTGCCCAGAATTTCAGAAATTCTGGCACATCTAGCGGGGTCCATTGCTGCCTTGCCAAGTAGGAGTCTGGCTTCGCAGCACAATGCTGATGGGCATACAGATTTGATTGGGCCACGATGTGGCCCAACAAATCATCCCCCATAAACACCTGCAAAAACTGTGGCGGTAAATCCTGCAACATCAATATTGATGCCAGGATTTGCCGTGAAAGGAGGGATATCTGGCCTCTGGCGATGAGGCACTACCCACTCCTCAGCTGGAGCTGTGCGTCTCCTGCTGGCAGGTGGTGACCCAGGATCTGCATCAGAAACATCACTAGATACATCAGCCAGCGTAGATAATGTATCTAGCGACGTCTCTGAGCAGTTAGAGGGGTCGAAATGAGGGTCTGAGTCTGACGCAGATGCCTCAGATTCTGACGCCAGGATGGCATATGCCTCCTCGGCGCTGTACACCCTCTCAGACATTATATATAATAGATTATAAAATTTTATAATTATTATATATATATATAGCGGATTGTTGGTTCTTAGAAGAACCGTTGGGTTTCACAAGAAAATACAAATAAACACCTAAATCTCTCTAAATCACTCTAAACCTGCCTCAATTCTTCTAAATCTCCCTAAAATCTCTCTAAATCTGCCTAAATTTTTCTAATCTCACTAAATCTCACTAAAATCTCTAACCTGTCAAATCTGATCTCTCTCTCTCGCTCACCAAAACACAAGTGAGGAGAGGGAGGGAGAATCACAGAGGTCAGAGCCAATATTTACAAAATATTGACCTGACAAATTAGAAATTTTATTTTGATTTTTTCTAACTTCTGATTGGATGTTGCTAGCCTGCCTCTCTGATGAGGCAGGCTAGGAACATCCCACTCAGCCCCAAGATGACCCTGCCCTTAGAACCCTAACCCTAACCCTACCCCTAACCGTCAGTTTATTTTATTTATTTTTATTTTTATTTTACTTTTTTTTTCACTTTTTTTACTCTGCTGGGTGCCTTGATCCCTCGAGGCACCCAGCAGAGCACCTGATCACTGATGTGATCGTTTTTGTACTGAGTGCCACGATACCCGTGGCACTCAGTACTTCCTGCCGCTACCGGAAGTGATCGCTCGGGGGGAGCGATCACGGACGGACCGGCGGCAGGTAAGCATATTGCAAGGATGCCTCGATGTCGAGGCATCCTTGTAATATACTCAGAGCAGCTGGAAGCGATCTGATCGCTTCCAGCGCTCTCTAGAAGTGCCGGGCACCTCTCCGGTGAAACGGATGTTGATCGCTCCCGGGGAGCGATCACATGGTGCCCGGCACTTCTAAACGCCATTGCACGGCTGCCTGGACTCCCAGGCAGCCTGCAATGGCGTTTGAGCTGCTGGAAGCGATCCGATCGCTTCCAGCGCTCAAAAAACGGCAGGACGTACCATGTACGTCAGCGGGTCTAAGAGAGACCCGCTGCAATGACGTACATGGTACGTCCTCGGTCCTTAAGGGGTTAAGGATATTGGCTAAAAACAAACATTCAAACGTGAGGTGTTTGTGCAGCTATTTTACAACCTGTTTTATTCCCTCCAAGAAAAATTCAATGGGGGTACAGTCATACTAGACATCTGGCTACCACTGCAGAAAAAAAAAAAAACAATACTCAAGATACCAAACTACAACCTTCCATCTCCCTTAGTCAACTAAAATAAAACCAAAAAAACCCACCTTCTCTCATTTGAAATCTGCCTAAATTCCTTTGTACATCGCTACTAAACCTGTAGGCGCTTTCCTTTAAACTTTCACTCAAATCCTTCAGCTGTATATCACTTCATCCGCTTAGATTCCAAACAACTAAACATGAACCTACATATATATTCCATTATACACGTTACAAAACTGTAAATGATCTCAGTCAGCCATTTTGGCAAAACATATAACCTATATTAAAGGTGTGGTCAATCCCTTAGTGCTGGACTCAAACAAAGACCAGAGGAAAATAACCGACCACGCCTCTTTTGGGAAAATGTATACTTATATTTAAGGCAGATTGAGCCCATCACCTTGATACACTAATTTTTTTATATATTATACATCAACTTATAACATAACATTCACGTGTAACCTGCCTTGTCAGAGTATTGACTTTCTATGTTCATCTTTCAAACATAAGCGAAGAACAAAACAAAAGCAGTAATTTTTGAAATTTACTGTAAAAGTAAAGCCCTATTGTTTCCATTTCCTTTTTTTTTTTTTTTTTTTTTTTCACGAGGCAAGGTAGTAATGACACAGAAACAAAGCAACCTGGTTTAAGAGAAGCAGTCCCTATACATAAATTACATATAAAAAACATAATATCAAAACTACGAAATACAAAACAGCAAAGATAAACACATACATTAATAGTTAAAGACAAACATTTAAATAAACAGACGCAATCAATGGCAAGAAACAAAATAAAAAATAAAACAAAAACAAACATGCAATCTGAAAGAAAAAACCGTTAGCAAATCCTTTAGAATCAGCGCGCAAACACATGCAGCAAAAAAAATAAAGAAAAAAATAGCAGCAGCGCGCAGGAAAATAAAAATAAAAAATAAGAGGAAAAAGAAAAAACTGTCTCTCAATGGGAGATAAATTCTCACAATTACAAGATATGGACGACCCAGAATCACCAGAATTGAAGTACAAGATAGACACAGAACGGAAGAAATACAACTAGAAAACATCTCTTTCCTTTTTTTTAGGAGTTCAATTTCAGCATATACAAATACTCAGCACACCGGGCGAGTTCAAACACACGTGAGGTCCTCAAACGATTTTTCCTTTACTACAATACATAAAATGACAAAACAAACCAAGAGACAAAGAGTCCAACCTTGCACCAAAAAAAAAAAAAAAAAAAAATCAACAAGCTCTGAACCATAGCTTTAACGTCAAGGAAAATAAACAAAAACCAAGCCTGGAGGCAAGTTCGCAAAATCTGAACAAGCAAATGTAAGGATACATTCAAAAGTAAAGATACACTTAAATGTAAGGATACATCCGAATGGCAAATCCCACTTCAGACAACAACTGAAAAATTCTATTTTTCATTATAATTACCATAAACCTTTTCCACGTTTCTTCTTATATATCAAAACCAAAGTAAGAGCTGCGCTACGCCATGGCGGAGACACCCAAAAAGAATCAATCACAAAACTGTATTGGTCTTTCTCAGAAGTCTAGCTTTCCTCGTTAAGCCAGATCTATTTATTAAAATTCAAAGAATTTACAACATCAAAGTTTAGCCACTCAGTTAACTTACTACCATATATGGTTCACAAGAAATCCTTTTCCCATATTCCCGCTTCTGCGCACATTTTCCTGCACTGAACATAACAGGAAATCGGCCACAGCTCATATCCTATAGAAGGAACAACGGTCTATGCAGTTTTGACACTAACAAAAATGGAGGGGGGGAATTTCACAGCCCATTTTATAAGAACAGGCTTTTTAAGACAAAATATTTATTATATTTACAGGAAATTAAAATCTAACAGCGGATTTCTAGGATGTATAGAAACACTTAAAAACAAACAAATTACGTTTCAAATGACGGTAAATGCTTTTCCTTTAATCTATCCATAAACAACTGCTTGGGGCGGCAGTCTGTATGAAAAGAGGAGACATGTTCGGACACGCAGAAAAAGTTGTGATTTTTGGCTAAATTATTGTGAAACTTATGCAGGCTTTGGATGAAAGTAACAATAGGTGCTTTAAAATTGGGCCTTTAGCGTCGGCAACAGTGCCGTCACACTGTAACCCCTCTGAGGATATGAATCTGATACAGGCATCAGTGGCAGTGCACCCAAATATTGTGCTTTTGGTGCCAGGCCTGCAACTACTATCATACAGTATCCCCTCTGTAGTATTGTGGAAGAATGCAGGGGTGGACCTTGCTTTCCTATATTAAAAAGATATGAATCTGGTAAAGGCGTCAGTGCACCCAGATATTGTGCTTTTGGTGCCAGACTGCCAGGCCAGCAAGTATCATCATACAGTAACCCCTCTGTAGTATTGTGGAAGAATGCAGGGGTGGACCATGTGGTCCTATATTAAAAAGATATGAATCTGGTAAAGGAGTCCGTGCACCCAGATAGTACTTGCTGCCAGTCTGGCACCAAAAGCACTATCATACAGTAACCCCTCTGTAGTATTGTGGAAGAGTGCAGGGTTGGACCCTGCGGTTCAAAAAATTAAAATGATATAAATCTGGCACAGGCGTCAGTGCAGCCAAATATTGTGCCTTTCATGGCAGCAAGTGCATTCACACCGTAACCCTTTTGTGGTATTGTGGAAGAGTTCAGTGCTGGAGGTTTTGTGCATGCAGAAGACATCCTCGATCTATTTCGTTACGTCAGCATCAGGGGATTGATAACTGCTGATCCAGGACTGATTCATATTTATAAAATGTCAGCCGGTCTACAGAGTCGGGGGACAGACGCACTCTTTTGTCTGTGACAAACCCTCCAGCGGCACTGAACGTCCTTTCAGAAAGCACGCCGGATGAAGGGAAACCTAGTAGCTGCATAGCATATTGGCTAAATGCTGGCCAGTGATCCAATCTCAACACCCAGTAAGCCAGTGGATCATCTGCTGGAAAGGTATCCAGGTCTGCCCTTGCCCGTAGGTAGTCCTGCACCATATGGTGAAGACACTGTCAATGGGTGCCTACATTTGACGTCCCTGGGCGTCGTGGACTAAAAAAATTTAAAAATGCATCAGTCAAGCGGCCCTGGCCTTCACCACTATTCCTCTGATCATCCACAGCCTCAGAAGCACGTGTGTCATCACTTGGTAACCTACCAGTGCCTGGAAAGGTGTTACACAAGTGTCGCTTTAGAGCATCCTCAAGTTTTTTCATCCTGTGCTCCCTCTGTGCGGGCAGGATGAGCTCTGCAACTTTATCCTTGTATCTTGGATCAAGAAGGGTTGCCAACCAGTAATGATCCCTCTCCTTGATCGCATGAATCCTGGGGTCCTTTAGCAGGCTTTGCATCATTAGGGAGCCCATGCGGCGTAGGTTGGAGGTGGCATTAGCTTCCGAGTCTTCCTGGTCAATGAGGATGACCGTATCGTGCACTTCCTCCTCCCAGCCACGCACTAGCCCTTGTGTTTCTGGGCACACAAAACCCTCCCTTGAGGAATCCCCACCTTCAATGCCCCCAATACTTAAATATTCCTCCTCCTGTCTGATCTGAGTAGGACCCGCTGGAATGCTGTCTGCGGAAAAACTGGGGACTTGAGAGCTAGGGAAGGCCTCCTCTTCCTCCCGCTGCTCTGCCTCTAGAGCCACATCTATAATTCCCCGCAGAGTGTGCTCCAGCAGGAACACTAAAAGGAATTGTGTCACTGATGCATGCACTATCCCTGCTCACCATCCTCGTTGCCTCCTCAAATGGTGACCGTACAGTGCATGCATCCTTGATCATCAGCCACTGTGGGGGGGGAAACAAGTTGACCCGAACCTGTCCTTGTGCCATACTCACAAAGGTACTCGTTGATGGCCCTCTGCTGCTTGTGCAAACGCTGCAGCATTGCTAATGTCGAGTTCCACCTAGTGGGCATGTCACAGATCAGACGGTTTGTGGGAAGGTTGAATTCTCTTTGAATTTCTGCCAGGCGAACGCTTGCTGGGAATGACCGTCTGAAGGGGCTGCAGACTTTTCTGGCCTGGCTGAGAAGCTCTGGCAGCCCTGGGTACTTGGTTAGGAAACGCTGTACCACTAGATTTAGGACGTGTGCTAGGCATGGTACATGCGTCAATTTACCCTTGCGTAGGGCGGAGAGAAGGTTGCTGCCATTATCGCAGGCGATCATTCCCAGCTCAAGCTGGCATAGTGTTAACCATCTCTGCACCTGCCGCTGCAGAGCTGACAGAATTGCTGGCCCGTGTGGCTCCTGTCCCCTAAACAAACCAGCTCAAGCACAGTATGGAATCTTTTTGCTTGAGCCATTGCGTAGCCCCTGCCACACGTCTGTTTAACTGCCACTTCGCCAGAGACAGAGAAGGAGGAGGAGGAGGAAGAGGTGGTGGAGGAGACAGACCTCATACAAGCAGCTTTCTGGAGGCGTGGTGGATGAACAAGCTCCAGCACAGAGCCCTGTCTTGGATCCCTCCCAGCTGCAATCAGAGTTATCCAGTGTGCCGTGAAGGAAATGTAACGACCCTGTCCATGCTTGCTGGACCACGTGTCTAAAGTCACATGCACCTTGTTGCTGACTGCCTTTCCCCAATGACTGGATAACATTGTCTTCCACGTGCTGGTATAGTGCTGGAATGGCCTTGCGTGAAAAGTAATGGTGTTTTGGAACCTGCCACTGTGGTACAGCACATTCAGCAAATTCACGGAGGGGAGCAGAGTCCACCAGCTGGAAAGACAGCAGCTGCAATGTGAGTAATTTTGCTAAGCTGGCATTTAGACGCTGTGCTTGTGGATGGTTGGGACTATATTTTTTCTTACGCTGCAGCAGCTGCGGCAACGTAATCTGACTGTGTAAATCTTCAGCTGATGGGATGATGTCACATTGTGAGGAAGGAGCTGGTACATCCATTACTGTAGCATCATCCCTGTCAGTGGAAGTTGTAGGCAATGACATGGCAGGACATACAGTGGGGGGGGGTGGAGACAGATGAGGAGGAGGAGGACCTACGCAAAGTTTTGCGCCAACGGGATGTGTGGCAGGTGTTCATATGTCGCCTCAAGCACGTGGTACCCAAGTGTCCGGTGTCTTTCCCACGCTTCCGCCTCATCTGACATAGATTACAAATAGCAACGGTGCGCTCTGCTGCACATTTCTTAAAGAACTCCCAGACAACAGAGTTCCTGCATGTGTGCTTTGAGACAACAGCACTCTGTACCGGAGCAGCTCTGACATCTGATGCCTTGGACTGGCTAGTGCTACGGTTGGTCATAGAGGATGTTGTGCCTCGTGTTTGCTGTTAATCCTCCTCCTCACTTGATTCCTCTGTTCGATCTGGCACCCAGGTGGAGTCAGTGACCTCATCATCAATGTCATCTTCACCCCCTATCTCCTCGTCACTGGAGCCAACTTGGCAGTATGCTGCAGCTGCTGGGGCAACATGAGTGCCAGTTATTTGTGTGTCATCACTGGCACCCCCTTCCTCAACCTCAGAGATTGAATCAGAGCACTGTACTTGCTGCGCATCCTCAAGCAGCATGTCACTCTCATTGTAGTCAAACAAATCAGCTGACTCCTCCGTGTGTGATAGCGAGGCTACGGCAGGAGTAGCTGTGGACATGGAGGCTGCATTAGATGTTTTGTCAGCTGAGGTGGACTGTAACGCACTACAAGCCTGGCTGGCAGAGCACTCGGAAGGCCTGTTTACCCAATCCACCAAATCCTCAGTATGCTGCTGCTGCTTAAGATGGCCAGCACCAGTTAGAAAGGACAAGCGTGCCCCTGCAGAGGATGCACCACGTCCACCACGACCAGAGGCACAGCCTCCCGACACAGGGGCTGCTTGCCCTCTTATCTGTGTCTGGGAGCGTCTGCCTGTCCTTTCAGACATAGTGAGTGATATATAGATTAAATATATACAGAACTCTGATTCAACTCTGGTATAAAGATTTACAGAACTCTGGTATAACTCAGTGAGACACCCTGATAGCTGGCAGCCAGTGACAAGACACAGATTACAATTCCCTCCTATAAATCAGTGACACCCCCCTGATGGGTGGCAGTGAGAAGACACAAATTCCAATTTGCATAAATCTGCTAGAAGTATGTGGGACCCCCTGATGGGTGGCAGAGAGAAGCCACAGATTACAAGTCTCAGAAACCTCCTATAAATCAGTCAGACCCCCTGATGGGTGGCAGCCAGTGAGAACACACGGATTATAACAATTCCCAAATATTTTGTAGAAATTAGTGACCCCCAAAATACTTGCTGGCAGTGACAAGAGACAGATCACCTCAATTCCCAGATATTTAGTAAAAATTAGTGACCCCCAAAATACTGCGTGGCACTGGCTGTGTGACAAGACACCGATCACCTCAATTCCCAAATGTTTTGTAGAAATGAGACCCCCCAGACGCGTGGCAGACCGGCAGTAAGAACACACAACAACAATCTCCTATGAAATCTCCTCTCAAATACGTGCAGAAGCGGTGCGTGGAAACCTTATATAGTGTGCTGCGGGACTTAGCTCTGTGAGCCCATGATTGGGCAAAATTTGCCCAATCAGGACTCGGAGCCGTGATTGGCATACTGTTGAACCTGTCTTGCAGGATAATTCTCCTGATTCACCAGGAATCCCAAGTTCTGAAGTAGAGACACGGTCCGAGAAAGACTGGACCTCAGAACTAGTTCCGACTCCAATAGCAGAATGTCGTCCAGGTAAATGATCAGACGTACACCCTGCGACCGGAGGTGACTCACCACTGGCTTCAGGAGCTTGGTTAAACACCAGGGAGCTGAAGACAGTCCGAATGGTAAGGAGCGGAATCGCCAAATTGTCGTGTTCCATTGAAAGCAGAGGAATTTCCTGGATTCCTCCCCCATCAGATAGGCGTCTTTTAAATCTATTTTTCAATCGTTCGGTTGGAGCTTGTCTCTGAGCAGATGTAGCCCTTCCATCTGAAAGTGATTGTATTGTATCTGCAGGTTTAGTTCTTTCAAGTTGAGTACAGGACGTGTCCCGCCGCCCTTTTTGGAAACCAGAAACAGGTTGCCTAGAAATTTTATTTGTCCCCTCTGGGATCGCTCTATGGCGCTCTTTCGTATCAGGTCGGTAATCTCGTCCTCCACTGTGCCGCGTCTTCTGCTGAGAACACTAGTGGAGGGGGATCGGATCGCTGCGCGGGTTGCGAGGTGAACTCTATCGTGAACCCTTGAACAGTGCGCAATATCCATAGATCTGTCGTTAGCGAGCGCCACTGCTTTAAATGTAGAGACAAACGACCCCCTACTGGAACCATAGAATGATGAATCAACATGTTCCTTACCTGGGGAACGGAAATGTTGGTATCCTCGACCTCCTCTGAAGCTTCTAAATCCCCTGCTGCGCCAGGGACGGGAATGAGAGGGGTAAAACTGGGACACTTGTGTCTGCCTGGGGATTGCCATAGTTGACGGAGCCTGTGAATGGGCGGGATATACCTGCCCTTGCACGGCTGGTAGCGCGGCCCCTGCCCCTACTGGCCCGTGCAAAAACCCCCGCAGTAAAGACTTTCTTGATAGAGGTTGTGACCTTTTCCATCGTTGTAAATGCTCCAGTGTATTCTGACATGTCTTTTAGGAAACCAGGGCCGAATAAACTACCTTGGGCTTTGGCTCCCAACTCGTTATCGACTACTCCAGCAAGCTTTTTCCATTTTTAATAAGATACATTTTCTCCGTTCTGCGGCCAGAGCCGCGTTTGTGTTCCCAATAAAACTAAGTGCCCTTTGTGCCCAGTTGGACACATCATAGGGATCTAGAGTGGAATCGTTCAGTTTTGCCTGTTCGGCAACATCGAGTAATTTCACTAGTGGACCAGTGACATCCAGCAATTTATCTTGGCAGGTTCGAAATGCCAGGTCAATTCCGCGCTTTTGCGACCAGCCCTTAGGCTCAACAAACTTTATAAATTTCTGGTCCACTTCGGGGGTCATGCATGTTTTTCCCCCCCAGTAGAGGGTCGAGGGCACTCAGATTTCATGCGATTCCTAGTGACCTTATCCAAAGGTCTACGCACCCGGGCGTCCACCCAAGCCTCTACGTGAGGAATGGGAGTCCACTCCGCTGATCTAGGTTGAGTTAGTTCTTCTGGGGTAAACATGGGGTTACCAAATGGGTCGAAATAGGACCAAGTGGGTCTGGATTTGGATTAGGGGGAACTGCTTGTTCATTAAAATCCTCATCCGAGGCGTAAACCTCTAGCTCATCTTGCTTCTGATATTCTTCAGAGAAAGTTTCCTGCTCACGAGATGTGCTCGGGCGAGCTACAGCCCTAGAGGAATCAGAAGCTTTAACCCTTTTAGGGGTGTCAACAATTGCATGGTGCGATTTATGTGAGCGCTTTTTGGATACTTGTGCCCCCGACATGACTTCCCCGGGCATTGTTGCGGGTATGCCAGTCCCTCCAGCCCTGCGCTTTTTATCTTGAACGGGCTGTTTCCCCATGGTGGTGACCAAGGGAGCATCAGTGGGCTTCACAGCACTGAGGGATGTGCCCATATCAGTAACCGGATTAAATCGCATTTCTGGCCTCGGTTAAAGCGTTTTTTAGTGACTGAGTGAACGAGTTTGATAGAGAGGAGACTGCCTTAAACATAGCTGTCTCAATAGACGTCTGAATCTGTGGCCCCAGGGATCTATTAGGGTCAGACATGGCAGGGTCTGCGGTGGTAAGGGTGGGAGGGTTGATACCTGCTTTTTCATATAGTTCAGCCATATGTACAGAGCTGTCGTTGGATTCCGAATCCCTGTTAGGGAAGGGCCTCCTGAGGATGCTTGCGGCTTGTTCTTATGAAGCGGCATGCTGAAGACAGTGTGAGGCAGCGCGAGGGGAGAAGAGAAAGCGCGCGAAGACAGTGTGCCTGCGCTCCGCCTCCTAGCAACCGCCACAGCACTGAGGGACGCGCGCGAAGTCTCCGCGCATGCGCCCCGCCTCTTGGTAATGGCCTCGAGACGCCAGATAAAAAAGCGGCCTGACAGAAACTTTTTAAGAGGGGTTGGCGGACCTTCCGCAGCCGCGAGAAAGCCGCCAAGCCTCTCAACACTACTCCGGAAGCCTTGGTTAAAGCCAGGCAACCGGAACACACAATATAAAAAACACAAATTACAGTTAAGGAAGAAATGGCGGGAGATCGGTCCTATTTATAGACTGGCATGGAACAATGGACTATACTGATGGGACAGGGGGGGTTAGAAGATGCTCTAACAATAGTATGTTTTTTTCTTAATGTCTGTTACGTTTTGACATTACTACTTGCTGCTGTTATTAAAGCAAGATAAGAGAATGCAATAGGAGCCTCTGAGTACTTGTATTAAAATTTCCCCACCCTGCAGTGAATTCACCAAAGTGCATGGAGTCGGCCACTGAAAGCTGCCACCGCAAACCCGTGGCCTGCTGTTTTCAAAAGAACTACTGAACGAAAATGTCTGGAATTTACATATAAGATCCTATGATTGATAATAAAAAGTTCTGTTACAGAAAAAAGAAAAAACGCTATTAAAAAAAAGGGGGGGGGAATTTTGCTGAAAAATGACTAAAGGGTACTTAAAAAAAAAAAAAACAAGACTTTTTACTGCAGATTAAAATAAATAGTTTATTAGATATTGCATAGAAACGGGAATATTTTTAACATTGAAACTTATGGGGTTCGCCTGAATAAACCTGCTGATTGAAACCACCGAACATCAGGGCATTTCACTGCCATTTCTCTGCTGTTTGGTGTTCTCTGAATAGATTAACCATTACTTCTCTATGGGGATTTGCAATGCCTTCAAACAGCACCATACTTGCTGGCAGTTCACCAAACTTGTGTGTGAGCATATCACAGTGCAGTGGTGTACTTAGGGGAGTGGCGGAGGGCGGGCCGCCCCAGGTACCAGTGATTATTTGAGTGTCATTAGGGGGTACTAGGAGGTGCCACTGTCACTGTGTGTCAGCTTTGAGCTTTGTTCTCAAACAACGAGCAGCGGAGCAGGGCGTTTGCATACGGAATAAAATCGAATAGAATAAAAATCCCCATCTCCTCCCTCCATAGCTCCTCCCCTGCCCCACAGCAGCTCTAGGAGAGGGGAGGGGATGTGATTTGTGTGCAGAGAGAGAAGATGACAGTAAATGGCAGGTAAAGGGGGGGTATCAGCAGAATATGAAGCCCTGTCTGCTTACTGCTGTTTAAAGTGGACCTTTCCTTAACCAGCACTGCAGTGATAGAAATTTGTCATTGAGCTGCCTGGCTCCTGGTGAGGCTGCGTGCGTGCAGGTCACGTGGTCCGGCCAGTCAGGTGGTACTGAGTTTACTTATTTTTTGCTGTACCACCTGACTGGCTGAACCACGTGACACACACGCAGCTGCCCGCCCTTTCATTAACACGGACTCTAACTCTATTCTGGACTGAACACCCACAGGAAGGTAATCAAAGCCACGGTGCACCCTCTGGCAGTGGCACCCCACTGCTGACAAGATGGCTCCACGCACAGACACAGCCACGATCCTGAGTCCGTACAAAGTCCCTGCTGACTCTGCACACAGCCCTACTGCAGACGGAGGCTGGTAAATCTAGACTAAATAATTTCTGTGTGCTCATATTCACTCGGTTTGCTGGGAGTCTTATTGCAGTGGATTCTGATGCACTCATACACACTGCACATTGCATTGCTGGGAGTTTTATTGCTGTGGATTCTGTGATACACACTGCATATTACTGTGAGTTTTATTGCCCTAGAGCTCTGGGATACGCTCATACTCACAGTAATGTGCAGTGTGTATGAGCGTATCCCAGAGCTCTAGGGCAATAAAACTCACAGTAATGTGCAGTGTGTTTTATTGCTGTGCAGTTCTGATATGCTCATACACAGTGCCCATTTCTGTGGGTTTTATTGCTGTGCAGCTCTGTGATACACTCATATGCAGTGCAGGTTTCTGTGGATTTTATTGTTCAACCAATTAGAGCGGCTGTGATCCAGTATACTTGACATGCGTGGCTGTTCTTTGTAAAAATGCTTGAATTTAAACATTTCATAAATTTTATTTATCTCAATAGATACATTTGAAAGGGTATACAAAAATATACAAGTAGGCACTTGGTATCCACTTTTAATATAAAGAGAGTAAAAGGCGGAGCTCTAAGAGGAAAAGGTGGAGCTTAAAGAGGAAGGGTGGGGGATTAACCAGGAAGAGGTGTGCCCTTGACAGGGGGTGCCCGAGTTTAGTCAGGCTTAGGGCAGCACAAAACCTAAATACACCACTGCACGAGGGGTGTCTGTGTAGCTGCCCTAGTGATGGAAAAAAAACAATAATCAGTGGTGATCTTACTGAAGGGCCATCCACTTAGAAGTGCAGCCCAGCCTGTGCAGCTGCCATCTCACTTCTCCCTTCAATGGGCACCGGAGGTTGTGCAGGAGGATGGGGACGAGCATGCCAGGATTTATCTCATGCAGTGCCAGCCCTGAGCAGATGGGAGACAGGGTTTTTTTCCCTGTGTCCCCTCCCAGCATTCAATAATTGGTCCAGACTGCAGGGGGCTCAAATACAAGCGTAATCAAGAGGGCAGCGCAACATGCTCGTGTTATCACCCGGAGGGAAGAATGCTGCTGCCGAGTGGCTGCGCTCTGTGGGCAGGCCAGCACACAGCCAGTGAGGTGCCACCTCACATGTGGGAAGTTTTGCGCCCACCTGTTCTGGAATGCCACCCTGCCGCAAATGGCACCCTAGGCAAATGCATAAGTTGCCTAATGGGCACGCTGACTCTGATAACAGAAAAGTCTCTGTCCAGTTTCATTCTGACAGGCTGCACGTGCAAAGGAGTGGCTGAACTGCTAGCCGAATACCAGACACCTCTCATATTGTATGAACCATGTGTGATGCGTCCAATGAAAATGCTGTATAGGTCTTGGTGCATTTTCATTGGACAGTTTGTCAGCTCCACTGAGGTAAAGTGCACTGCTCATGAGTCAAGGTCTGAATCGCTTATCTTGGGTGTATTATATATCAGGGGCATGGGATGGGAGGCATAAAAGAAAAAAAAAAATTTAATTTGAGATGTAATCACTTTAAAACATTGCATCTTTTAGGCTAGGGTCAGACTAACGCATTTTTCCTGTCTTCCGTCAAAAAAGTGCGTAAGGATGCATTTTTTGACAGCAGACGCGATACGTTCACATGGTGTGCAATTACAGCCGTGATTTTTGACGGAGCTATAAAAAACAAATGGACGTGATGTAGGCCAGACATGTGCAGCATCTGATGTCTACTAATCATGCACATATGCGGCTATGCGGACATAGCGCACTCTGTACGTCAGTACTAGCGGTTCGACGTTCTTGCAAAAATGCATTTGTTTGCCGCACTTTGTGTGTGGGCCTGCGTTGGACGTCATTTGCTGCTACCACGGCCGTCATAAAGTGCGGGAAAACCTCACATTCGCACTGCGTTCGTCTGACCCCAGCCTTAAGTTTTGAATACAAATATACTGTATGCAGGGCCGGTGCTAAGACTTTTGGCACCCTAGGCAAAATCCTATTTTGGCGCCCCCCCACCCCCACCACTCCAGCCCATTCCATTTTCACGCCGTGCACAAAGCTTTATAACAATAGAACTCACAATAATGTGCAGTGTGTATGAGCGTATCACAGAGCTGCACAGCAATAAAACTCTGTTATGTGTGGAATGTATGAGTTGCCTGTGTGTGATGTGAGTTGCAAACCTAAAAAGACAGAAAACCAATGTGTGGGGTGATAGGGGGGAACAGAGAGGGAAAGAAATATACATGTATACTATATGTATACATATACATGCCTTTCCTTTTCACTAGGGATGCACCGATACCACTTTTTTAAGACCGAGTACAGATACTTTTGTTCAAGTACTCACCGATACCAATTACCGATACTTTTATTTTATGTCATGTGACGCTTTCCAATAAGAACAGACCTCCTATAAAGCCCCCAGGTCTCATGGATTTGCCCCAGCTCATGGATAATTGCCCCCCAGCTCATGGATAATTGCCCCCCCAGCTCATGGATATGCCCCCCTTGCTCATGGATATGCCCCCCTTGCTCATGGATATGCCCCCCTTGCTCATGGATATGCCCCCCTTGCTCATGGATATGCCCCCTGCTCATGGATATGCCCCCCTTGCTCATGGATATGCCCCCCTGCTCATGGATATGCCCCCCTGCTCATGGATATGCCCCCCCTGCTCATGGATATGCCCCCGCCTCATTGATATGCCCCCCCTTGCTCATGGATATGCCCCCCTTGCTCATGGATATGCCCCCCTTGCTCATGGATATGCCCCCCTTGCTCATGGATATGCCCCCTTGCTCATGGATATGCCCCCCTTGCTCATGGATATGCCCCCCTTGCTCATGGATATGCCCCCCTTGCTCATGGATATGCCCCCCTTGCTCATGGATATGCCCCCCCTGCTCATGGATATGCCCCCCCGCTCATGGATATGCCCCCCTTGCTCATGGATATGCCCCCCCTGCTCATGGATATGCCCCCCCTGCTCATGGATATGCCCCCCCTGCTCATGGATATGCCCCCCTTGCTCATGGATATGCCCCCTTGCTCATGGATATGCCCCCCTTGCTCATGGATATGCCCCCCCTGCTCATGGATATGCCCCCCCTGCTCATTGATATGCCCCCCTGCTCATTGATATGCCCCCCCTGCTCATTGATATGCCCCCCCCTGCTCATTGATATGCCCCCTTGCTCATGGATATGCCCCCCTGCTCATGGATATGCCCCCCCTGCTCATGGATATGCCCCCCTTGCTCATGGATATGCCCCCCTTGCTCATGGATATGCCCCCCTTGCTCATGGATATGCCCCCCCTGCTCATGGATATGCCCCCGCACTCTCCGCTCATACTTACCTTCCTTCAGCGCCGCCGGTAAAGTCTTCGCACGCGCGCTCTCCTTGGAAGGACCCCAGCCGCGACCACGTGGGACCATGTGATCGCGGCTGGGGTCCTTCCAACGAGCGCGTGCGCGGGAACTTTCCCGGCGTCGCTGAAGGAAGTTAAGTATGACCGGAGAGCAGCTGCAGGGCCTGTCCAAATGCTCTATCTGCATTCGGACAGGCCCTGCAGCTGCTCATTTTGTTTAATACTTACCTTCCTTCAGCGACGCCGGGAAAGTTTACACGCGCGCGCGCTCGTTGGAAGGACCCCAGCCGCGATCACATGGTCCCACGTGGTCGCGGCTGGGGTCCTTCCAAGGAGCGCGCAAAGACTTTCCCGGGGGGGGAAGGAGGAGGAGAGAGGGGGGGAAGGAGGAGGAGAGAGGGGGAAGGAGGAGGAGAGAGGGGGGGAAGGAGGAGGAGAGAGGGGGGGAAGGAGGAGGAGAGAGGGGGGAAGGAGGAGGAGAGAGGGGGGAAGGAGGAGGAGAGAGGGGGGGAAGGAGGAGGAGAGAGGGGGGGAAGGAGGAGGAGAGAGGGGGGGAAGGAGGAGGAGAGAGGGGGGAAGGAGGAGGAGAGAGGGGGGAAGGAGGAGGAGAGAGGGGGGAAGGAGGAGGAGAGAGGGGGGGAAGGAGGAGGAGAGAGGGGGAAGGAGGAGAGAGGGGGGGAAGGAGGAGGAGAGAGGGGGGAAGGAGGAGGAGAGAGGGGGGGAAGGAGGAGGAGAGAGGGGGGGAAGGAGGAGGAGAGAGGGGGGAAGGAGGAGGAGAGAGGGGGGAAGGAGGAGGAGAGAGGGGGGGAAGGAGGAGGAGAGAGGGGGGAAGGAGGAGGAGAGAGGGGGGGAAGGAGGAGGAGAGAGGGGGAAGGAGAGGAGAGAGGGGGGAAGGAGGAGGAGAGAGGGGGAAGGAGGAGGAGAGAGGGGGGGAAGGAGGAGGAGAGAGGGGGGAAGGAGGAGAGAGGGGGGAAGGAGGAGAGAGGGGGGAAGGAGGAGAGAGGGGGGAAGGAGGAGAGAGGGGGGGAAGGAGGAGAGAGGGGGGGAAGGAGGAGAGAGGGGGAAGGAGGAGGAGAGAGGGGGGGAAAGGAAGACAAAGTCCTGCCAATGGATCATCTCTGCAATACAAGTCAGAGCATGTCAGCCTCTCACCTGGGGCTGCTCCACAATGCTATTAACAGGAGTCTGATATCTCCCAAAATGCAGCACGGGGCAGCAGCCATCCACCTGCACTGCATTTCTGCCTGATGTCATCAGCACCCGAGCCAGGCAGTGCAGGTTACCATGGAGATTGTGAGTGAAGAGGAGGTGGTGAGAAGGGAATGGATACAAAGCAGCAGCTGTTCTTGCAACTCATGTAGGAGTTGTCCTGTCCTGTCCTGCTGCATCTCCCTTGTAAGCGCGTGGTCCTCCTGAAGTGAGCGGGAGCAAGTGGTTGGTGATGGGAAGAGGCGGAGACACAGGAGAGGAAGAGATGGTATCACAGTCCACTCCCCCACACTGTCTGCCGAAGCGTCTCTCACTGTAACCACTTGCAAGCAGGCAGGACATCACACTGAAGCATGGCAGAAGTGGATTCCCCCCCCCCTGCTCTGGCAGCAGCCGGCCAGCACCCTGCCTGACTTCTTACATTTGCACCGGCCGTGAGTGTCTGCTCCGGACTCCCTCCTTCAGGCTGGCTCCGTTCGCAGGCTCCCACCACTCTCGAGCGCCCTCTTCTCCTGAGTGCACCACGTGGATGAAGGGGGCGGTGCTAGCACAACGTGCAGTTCTCTTCCCATTAACTCGTGGTTTTAATTTGGGAGGCGCACGCCGCTGCAGGGAGTGTAAATAAAGCTAATGGGAGCATTGCATTGATCTGGGCCGGCTGCGCCCTAGGCGGCTCTGCGCTCTAGGCGGCCGCCTAGCGGTAGCGCCGGCCCTGACTGTATGTACTGCTGATCCTATTACTTTTTAATTGCATTGCTGGGTTATTCGTTTAAAAAAAATATTATATATGTTGTAACTGTAAAGAATTTTAGCAGTAAGGATACATTAAGATTTCTCTCGTATTCAAGCATGTCCAATTTGTAATTAATAAAAGCTGTTATTTCAAACATTATACCAATAAGAGGGGTACAATATGGAGATGGGCTGCCAGGGGTTACCCAAATTAAAATAGATTGGGAATCACTCTCTAAGGCTGGGGTCAGACGAGCGCAGTGTGCATGTCCGTGTTGCCGCACATTTTTAACGTCCGTGGTAGCATACAATTATGATCAATAGAGACCACGTCCACACAGACGTGCGGAAGCACAACGGACGCGGCAAACAGACGCAAGTTAGGCAAGAACGTAAAACCGCTAGAAAAGACGTGCGGAAGGCACCACGTCCGCAACATCCACGTAGCTTTGTGTGTGAGTGATGGAACGTAGTCAGACGGACTGTATTTTTTTGGTGGACAAAATGTTTTTCATATTAATTTGTTTTTTGACTGATGTGGAAGGGAAAATAAACAAAAACGTCAGTCTCAAAATGGACCATGTCGCCACTACCTTGTCGTCAGTCAGAACGTGCGCCCATACTGCACGGACGCAGAGTCCGTACAAAATGCGTTTAACCCTAGCCTAAAGCACTGAGCTGTCAAGAAACAGAACAATGACAATTTCAAAAAAGCAATAAACATAGAATTGGGAATCCACATAAAAAAAGCACTTTTACTCGCACCGTACCACGCTGTCAGGGTTTACATTGGTTCCTGGTTTGAGAATTCAATTCAAAATCCTGGTCAAGTACAAAGCTCTCCATAAAAATTCCCCTCTCTGCTTAGGCTAGGGACAGATGAGCGCATTTTCTGCGGCCACCGTCAAAATGTAAGTCGATGCGTGCGCACGCATTTTTTCACGGAATACGCTTAAGTGGTCAGACGATGCGCAATTCTGGACGTATTTCATGACGATGGGGTGAAAAGAAGTCTAGGGAAATCCGGCTGTTTGAACGTTATGTTGGCCGCACACTAGCAGCGTCTGACATCTCCTAATCACGCACACACGCTGCTATGCGGCCGCAGCGCACTCTGTACGTCAGTACCAGCGGTTTAACGTTCTCGAAAAAATGCGTTCATTTTCCACTTGCGTTGCGCGGCCGGACTTTTGTGCGACCGTACTTCGTATATTGGCTGTCATTGCCCGGCATCTGCTGCTAGTGCGGCCGTGATTATGTGCGCCAGAACGCGCGTTCGCACTGCCTCAGTCTGACCCTAGCCTTAGCAGTGCTGTTCTGTCCCAGTAATTTTGCTCCACCAATGATTTTGTTATCATCATCATCACCACCACCACCACCACTGTACACACAACCCCCAACTCTAACCATTATGACTTTTCCCAAGCTGTGCCCAATCTATGGAACTCCCTCCCTCGCAACATCCGACTCTTTGAACATCCAGCATTTTCAGACATATCTAGAAGCACATTACAGCCTACCAGCTCACTCCATACTCCCTTCCCAATCTATCAGGGTTATTCAGAGAGCGTGAAAAGCAGGAGAATGACTGGAGAATGAAAAATTCTAGGTCAAAATAGCCGATTTGGAAAGTGAGATGAATGGGAGAATTTTTCTGGTTTGGCTATTTTGACCTAGAATTTTTCATTCTACAGTCATTCTGCTTTTCACGCTCTGAATAACCCTGAATATATCGTAGCATTCTAGTAAACTTGTGTATGACCCCACTCTTAGTTTGTAAGCTAACTTGAGAAGGGTCCTTTGTGTCAAACATAGTTAATTTGGGTTTGTTTTGCTCTACCTATTGTGCAGTATTGCATAACAATAAATAACGACATTAGAGACCATTCACTTGAGGGAATCACAAACAATAATATTATCAGATGTTTCCCCTTATTATTATTTTTTACTTCTTATGACGCTTCACAAAATCGGAGCTCTAGTTTCCCCCATGGTTTTCAAAAAGTAACAATTTAAAAAACTGTTACTGTAGAAGCATCTTGTTTTACAGTAACGTATTGCATAATATTTCAAGATTTTGATAATGCTAACTGTTTGATTCACTAAGCATTCACCCTTCACTACCAAGTGATTTCTCAAAAAAAAAAAAAAAAAAAAACCAATTGTCAGGAACCAGCATTTTTTTTTTTTTTTTTTAAAAACAACAATCATTTTAGTTATTTGGTAAGAAATATTTGGGAATATTGCCAATGTACTCCTTACTATAAACACTTGTATTGAAAGGAGCTGTTGCCATCTGCTGGCCAAATAGAGCTACCGCAGTTAAAAGGTGCAGCTCATGGTTCCCTGCATCAGCTGTGACAACCTCGATGAAGGCCATTCAATTTGTCGATTTTAGGCAGTTTTACACCTTGGGCATTGTGCCTACAGGACTAATACATTGGGGGCACCTTATGTAGCCCAGAAGCAAACAAAATTTGTTTACAGAAATTGAATCTCATTTGCTTTTGTACCCAGCTGCAGATCAAGGCAACTCGATCTTGGGCACCTGATGGTGCCTTTGAAGAAAAAAAAAAAAAAAAAATTTTTACATTTCATTACACCATCAATAGAAGGAATAAGCAGAAACTGAGGAGTTGCAAAGAGATATTGTTGTGCTACATCTTGCATGATGCGTTGTTGGCATGGCTAATATGGAGTTGCAGTTTCACTAAAGCAGGATTGATACTTGAGGCTACAGAGAACACAAAAAAAAAAGGGGGGGGGGGTGATCCATAAAATACCAGGGGGAAAAAAAAACAACACACAGACTGGTATTGCAGCACTGACAAACAGACATTTCACAAAATATAAGCACAACAGCGGAAACAATACGATTTTCACAGATATTTGGCAAAAGCAGTGTTCTCTGAATAACCCCATGTGGTATCATATTTATTATCAGGGTTATTCAAAGAGAATTGAAAAGTCACCGCATGTTCGGTAACTTTTCGTTCAATTCGGGCCAATTCGGCGATCCCATTTCGTCGACCCTGCGGTGTATTCAGCAAGCACCACAGGGCCGTCGAAGCGCAGGGAAAAGCTGCCGCAAACCCGACGAAAAGTCACCGCAAAAACCCGGCGAATGCATGCCGAAACCCGCAAAAACATCTGGATTAACCCGCCGAAGACGCCGGAAAAACCTGAGCAGGAGCCGATCACATGCAGCGAAGCCGCCGGAAAAAGCCGACACCGCAGATGAAGGCAGTGAATAAATTAGGAAAACAGTTTGCTTGAATGTTTGAAAAGTGAAACGCTGTTTGCAAACAAACTACTGAGCAAAAATGTCTGAAATTCACATATGAGGTCCAGGGAATGAGAATAAAAAGGGCGGTTACAGAAATAAATAACTTAAAAATAACCAGAAAAATGCTTAAAATATCCTAAAAAAAAAAAATTCTATAAATAAAAGAGACTCTTTACTGCAGAATTTTATAATGAATGGTTTATTAGATATTGAATTAAGACAGGAATATTTTTAACATTGAAGCCTATGGGATTCTCCTGAATAAACCTGTCGAATAAGGCTAGGGTCAGACTAGCGCAGTTTTAACGTGCGTTTAGCCGCACGAAATCACGGCCGTACTAGCAGCAAATGACGTCCAATGCCGGGGAACATACGACGAACGGCCGCACGAAAGTTCGTCCGCGCAACGCAAGTGGCCAACGAACGCATTTTTTCGAGAACGTCAAACCGCTACTACTGACGTACAGAGTGCGCTGCGGCCGCATAGCGGCGTGTGTGTGTGATTAGGAGACGTCAGACGCTGCTAATGTCCGGCTAACATAACGTCCAGACGCAAAAAGGGTTTTATTGATGATCCGTACAAAATCACGGACGAAAAGGCGCATCGTATGACCGCTATCGCGTATTCCGGGGGAAAATACGTACGTTCGTTCGACCGCACTTTTTCACGGACGACGTGAAAAATGCGTTCGTCTGACCCTAGCCTTAAACCACCGAATGGCAGGGCATTAGGGGAACCTTTCACTGCTGGTTTGTGTTCTCTGAATAGCCGAAGCAGTGCTTTTTTATGGGGATTTCACTGCCCTCGAACAGGTACCGAACAGGCACCGTATGTTCAGGCAATTCGCCAGGATTTGGCGAATTGCCTGCTCTCTGGATAGCCGAATGGCCAAGAAAGGTAACCGAACGCTGATTTTCAGCCTTCGGTTACCTTTCTCCAGCAATTCGGATCTCTTTGAATAACCCTGTATGTGTATTTTGCGTTCATACAGCCAGGGATCATGGCCAGATAACCATGCCTTCAATAAACAGCTAGAAATCCTGGCAATTACAAGGACTCGTTAATCGAGAACACAAAGAATAAAATGACTCTAAAATCTATTATTAAACATTTCACAGTTACTCCAGTTAAAGTTGATTTTTAAAAGAAGAGTTTGATCCTGTGCTTTGCACACCCTGGTTTAAAAGCAGAGGACAGCCTGCTTTATCAGAAACAAGCTCCAATGAACTAAATGAACACAACAGCTGTGCAAATCAACGTGTAAATAGAGATACAAACTCTGGAACTGCGTGTATGTTTCGGATAGAGAAATCACAAAACAAGATTAAGTTCACATTAGTAACTAGATACATGTATACATATTGTATGTGATCAGCCGGATAACACAATGAAACTATAAAAAAACAGTATCCATATGTGTCCATACAGCACAAATATCTCAGCTGTAATAAATTGCTTTTTCTTACCAAGTACAGGACCTTCCACTTGCTGGATTTCTTAGGTTTCCTCTGATGAGATAATGCCCTTGTTGGCTCCTCTGAGATATCCAAAGTATTGAGCATGGACTCTGCCTGCATTTCCCTGTCTGTGGCCCCGTTTCTTCCTTCCATAGTGCAGCCAGGCAATTAATGGCACACTGGCTGCTGCAAGCACTTTCCCCTGTGCTGCTAAACTCTGCCTCTTCTTGTCACGCCTGCTTCCTGGATCCCAGTCAAGCACATGTTCTCCTGCAGTGGATCATATCTCCACATAAAAGCCGGCTTTCTGAATATATGGGATTTAAGAGCTTTGTATAGCCCAGCTAATGCTTACTTTTTTTATTGTGTGTTTTGTTTTTTCTGCTTTTGCACGTTTCAACAAGACTTGCCAGATTCACCATGGCGGTTAATCATAAAACAGCTGTAGTTGCAGACAACATTGAGAAGCGCTGTTGCGACCGCGATAAACTTCGGTATTTCTAAGGCTAGGGTCAAACTAAAGCATTTTTACACGCGAACGTAAAAAAGTGCGTCCGAACGCATTGACGTATTTTTTCACGGAACACGCGAAAACGGTCATACGATGCGCGTTTTTGTGCGTGATTTTTTACAGATCCAAACCAGGAAACTTTGGGTGTCTGGACGTTATGTTGGCCGGACACGAGCAGGGTCTGACGTCTCCAAATCACACACACACACCGCTAGTGGACGCAGCGCACTCTGTACGTCAGTACTAGCGGTTCTGCTTTCTCGAAAAAATGCGTTCATTTTCCACTTGCGTTGCGCAGCCGGACTTTCGTGCGACCGTACTTCGTATATTGGCCGTCATTGCCCGTCATTTGCTGCTAGTGCGGCCGTGATTAAGTGCGCTAGAACGCACGTTAAAAATGCGCTGGTCTGACCCCAGCCTAAAAGAGAGATTAAGGCTAGGGTCAGACTAACGCATTTTTCGCGTCTTCCGTCAAAAAGGCGCGTCCGGACGCATGGACACACTTTTTGACGGAAGACACGACTGTGGTCACACGGTGCGCAGTTACGGCCGTGATTTTTGACAGAGCTATAAACAACAAATGGACGTGATGTTGGCCGGACATGTGCAGCGTCTGACGTCTCCTAATCACGCACACACGCCGCTATGCCGACGCAGCGCACTCTGTGCGTCAGTACTAGCGGTTCGACGTTCTTGCAAAAACGCGTTTGTTTGCCACTTGCGTTGTGCGGCCGCACTTTTGTGCAGCCGTATTTTGTATGTTGGCCGTCATTGGACTTCATTTGCTGCTACCACGGCCGTAATAAAGTGCGGCTAAACGCACATTCACACTGCGTTCGTCTGACTACAGCCTAAAATGAAGCCAGGATAAGTTTGCCATGGTTGCACCAAGGACGATTTTCAGTTTTTCACTACGCAAATGCCTCTGTTTGTGAATAACCCCCATGTAATCTGACTAGCATTACATTGCTTACGCAATACTGGCAAGACAAGTAAAGTGCTTCCCTGCAGTATACAGAACTCATATGCTGTCAGGTCCTGAATGGAGTCTTCAGTAATGAAGCATATATATTCGAAATGCAACTCATTAGCACATTTTCAGGGCTACCCGGCTACCCTTAACATTTGCAGGGGTCCAGGATGAAATAAATTTGTGGGACCCCTGACAACTCTGCCATGACATATCCATCTAAGGCTAGGGTCAGACGAACGCATTTTTCACGTTGTCCGTGAAAAAGTGCGTTCGAATGAATGGACGTATTTTTTCACGGAATACGCGATAGCGGTCATACGATGCGCATTTTCGTCCGTGATTTTGTACGGATCATCAATAAAACCCTTTTTGCGTCTGGACGTTATGTTGGCCGGACGTGTGCAGCGTCTGACGTCTCCCAATCACGCAAACACGCCGCTATGCGGACGCAGCGCACTCTGTACGTCAGTAGTAGCGGTTTGACGTTCTCGAAAAAATGCGTTCGTTTGCCACTTGCGTTGCGCGGACGAACTTTCGTGCGGCCGTTCGTCGTATGTTCCCCAGCATTGGACGTCATTTGCTGCTAGCACGGCCGTGATTTCGTGCGGCTAAACGCACGTTAAAACTGCTTTCGTCTGACCTTAGCCTAAGGTCCGTGTCAGACGAGCGCACTGTGTTGCCGCACATTTGTACGTCCGTGGCAGCATAGCATTCTGACCAATGGAGCCCCACACACAAAGTACGTCCGCACGGAAGTGCGGACAAGCAACGGACGCGGCAAACGGACGCAGGTTAGGCAAGAACGTAAATCCGCTACAACAGACGCATAGAGTGTGCTGTGCCTGCAGAGTCCGTATAGCTTTGTGTGTGAGTGATGGAACGAAGTCAGACGGACTGCGTTTTTGACGTCCAGCATTTTTGACAAGACAAAATGTTTTTCATATTAATTTATTTTGCCTTCTACATCAGTCAAAAAAAACGTCAGTCACAAAAATGGACCGTGTGGCCACTACCTTGTCGTCAGTCAGAAAGTACGTCCGTTGTGCACGGACGCACAGTCCGCACAGAATGCGCTCGTCTGACCCTAGCCTCAATGGGGAGAGATTAGGGATACCAGATCGGCCATGTTTTTTATGACCCATAATTTATTTATGTTCATGGGCAGGGAATGAAAAATGCCACCCTGCAGCATGTAGAATCCATACCCTGCAGATAAGAAACAAAAAAGGAATCCCAGGTGACCTGCCTTGATTTCCTTCCTGCAGCATATAAATTACACATGTTGCAGGGCAGCACGTTTCCCTGTGCTCACCCTCCGCATGAAATAGTAATAGGTGTCCAGGAAACATGGCCAATATGGCAACGGTAGGAGTGATGCAGGTAATCCTGCACTTCAGGGGTCCAAATTAACAGCATTACAAAAATGGAAAAACTCCACTTTTTTCTCTAAGGCTAGGGTCAGACGAACGCATTTTTCACGTCTACCGTCAAAAAGTGCGTTGATGCGTCTGAACGCATTTTTTCACGGAAGACGCAATAGCGGTCATATGATGCGCTATTTGGGCCGTATTTTTTGTCGGAGCTATAAAAAAACGAATGGACGTGATGTAGGCCAGACATGTGCAGCGTCTGACGTCTCCTAATCACGCACACACGCCGCTATGCCGACGCAGCGCAGTCTGTGTGTCAGTTCTAGCGGTTCCACGTTCTCAAAAAAATGTGTTAGTTTGCTGCTTACGTTGCGCAGCTGAACTTTCGTGTGGCCGTACTTCGTATATTACCCGTCATTGGATGTCATTTGCTGCTACTACGGCCGTAATAAAGTGCGGCTCAACACACGTTCGCACTGTGTTCGTCTGACTCTAGCCTAAATCATAATGGTATCTGGTAATCATATGTCTGGGTATCGTTCAAAAGCGTAGTTATTTCACGTTCTTTATCTGTTTCCGAACCTTGCTCGCGAAAGACGTTATACTGGCAGGAAGACCTCGTGCTGCAACGTTATAATGGCAAGAACACCTCATGCTCCAACAATATTAGTAGATCCGGACAAAATTGTGCGTTAGGTTTAGGGTTAGGGTCAGGCTAGGGTCAGACGAACGCATTTTTCACGTCTACTGTCAAAAAGTGCGTTGATGCGTCCGAACACATTTTTTCACGGAAGACGCGAAACTTTGGGTGTCTCGACGTTATGTTGGCCGGACATGACCAGCGTCTGACGTCTCCTAATCACGCACACACACCGCTAAGCGGACGCAGCACACTCTGTACGCCAGTACTAGCGGTTCGACGTTCTTGCAAAAATTTGTTCGTTTGCCGCTTGCGTTGCGCGGCCGAACTTTCGTGCGGCCGTACTTCGTGTGTGGGCCTGTGTTGGATGTCATTTGCTGCTACCACGGCCGTAATAAAGTGTGGCTAAATGCACGTTCGCACTGCGTTCGTCTGACCCCAGCCTTAGAGTTAGGGTAACCCTAACTCTAACCCTAATCCTAACCCTAACCCTAACGCACAATTTTGTCCGGATCTACTAATGTTGTTGGAGCACGAGGTCTTCTTGCCATGTTGGAGCACAAGGTCTTTCTGCCATTATAACGTTGCAGCACGAGGTCTTCCTGCCATTATAACGTCTTTCGCGAGCAAGGTTCGGTAACAGATAAAGAACGTGAAATAACAACGCTTTTGAACGATATCCAGACATATGATTACCAGATACCATTATGATTTAGAGGAAAAAGTGGAGTTTTTCCATTTTTGTAATGTTGTTAATTTGGACCCCTAAAGTGCAGGATTACCGCGATGCACATGCAATGACTAGAGTTTCCAGATCAGCCTTTTTTTTTCCTGAACACATAATTTATACATGGTGAGGGGCAGTGCATGAAAAATACAACTCTGCAGCATGTAGATTTCATGTGGTAGTAGATCATAATGTTATACTTATCTACCACTGGAGGGCATAGTTGTTTGTGTTACCTGTTGTCTGTTGATGTAAATAGTGTTTCCGGGTCAGAGGGTGTTGTTGTCAGTTCCTGAGCTGGAGTGCAGATGCTGTAACAGCGAATAAAGAGAATAAGTAATTCTTCCACAACCTGTCTCTGCATCAGATGTATGAAGATATTACACATATGCTCGAGTTAAGAAATCGAAAAGGAATCCCAGGGGACCCATCTTGATTTCCTTCCTGCAGCCTATGAATTATACATGTTGCAGGGCAGCACTTTTCCCTGTGCTCCACCCTTTATGAAATGGTAATATGTGTCCAGGAAAACATTTATTTATTTATTTATCTATTTATTTATATAAGTATTTTACCAGGAATGATACATTGAGATTTCTCTCGTTTTCAAGTATGTCCTGGGTACATGGCCGATCCCAAACATGGCAACCCTAGCAATGACCACTGCAGCAGTACATAGTAATTCAGGACACAGACTGTAGGACACATTGAAACAGACCCTGGTTCCAGACAATGGTGTCTGTGAGTGGCCCTTGCATGTTCCGCTGCCACGCCCCAGTGACTCCGGAGACGGAGGAGCTGGAGAATTCAGCTCCTCCTTGATGCCTCGTGAGGTAGCGTGCCGCGCCACGCTTCGCATGATTGGGGCTGGCCAACCGCACCCATGACGTCAGTCACTGGCTGCTGTGGCGTGGGAAGGACTGGAGCAGGAGGCGAGCCATGCAACTCATTGAATAACATAGGGCCAGGGAGCAGCAAAATATTATTTTATTATAAAATAAAACCACTATACCAGCTGCTGTATGCAAGTGGTGTGGAGGGTCCCCCTCACCTGGAAGACGAGAGAGGATGGGCAGAGTACAGTAGCAGGCCTCGAGTGCAGCGGGAACGTGGCGGAACGGCGTTCCCGCACTTTTCCCGCAGCGGGAACGCTGCGGGAACGCATCTTGCAACTCCCTGGTTGGTGTCTGTAATGGATGCGGCTGGGGACAGACTGCGAGTTGCGCTGCAGCGGAGCTCGCGGCTGGATCTGGCTGACACAGACACGCATCTGCATGTGGTTGGCTGGAGCCCCGGTCACGTGCCCGGATGCTGGCGGAGGTGCAGTCAAGTGCCCGGATGCCGGCCGAAGTCACGTGCGCGCTGTGTGAGGTCACAGTGCGCCACATGGAGCAGGAGGACGACGTGACCAGGGCCGGCCCGAGCAAGGGCTCCAGGCGGCCGATTTTTTTTTTTGTTGTAGGGCGGCACATTTTTGAAGCCTGTGTCCCGGCGCAACGCTGCACTTTTTTTTTATACCAGCGCCGGCATCTTTGAGCAGTGCCGCTGGCGAACCGTGCCCACAGTGGGCCTGGCCGCCAGCTGAGCATCGGGCTCGCCTTGGCCCATCTGCCTAGGGTACGTCTGGGATTGTCCGCCAGCCTGAAGGACCGGCCTGCAACCGGTGCTCGAGCTACGGACCAGGCGCAGGTGTCTCTGCCAATCAGCTGCTTTGGGCTGGGCACGTGGTTTCTGGTCACACAGAGAGCGCTCGCACCCCAGCCCAGGAAGTGCCCTGCTCACATGGAAGACACACCCAGACAGCACAATCTCACCCTGCAGCCCGACTGAGACTCCCCTGAGGAGACAGCGTACCAACATGGTGAGAGCTGACACCCAACCTTCTCATTGCCCTGTCTGTGTGACCTTCTTGCCTCTGGGCGACACGTTAACCCTTTCACCGCCTCCCAGAGCGACCCATGAGGCAATTAAGGCACTCATTAACCCTCTTCTAAGGGACCAGTTAAGCTATTCTGAGGGTCTCCTGAACCCCTCATTGTCCCTTGGGGGGCTCATTAACCCATCTGAGTGACCAGGTAACACCTTCACCAGTACCCCCTAACCCATTCTGATGAACGCTTTTACTCCCCTCACTGCCCACCTTGAGCGAACCTTTTAACCCTCACGATCCTTCAGTCAGCGTTGGTTGAATAATAATAATAGAATTGCATATAGCCACACTGTTTTCCCCCTCCAATTTTGTCCCTTTATGAGGTATAAGAGTAAGGTATCTTTTACCAGACTTTAGTTATTAAAATGAACCTGTCATTGACTATCTACGTGCTTTGTGTGCTGACAAGCCTTGGGCCCTCTAGTCCTTCTTTCCTTGTTATTTTATTGTTGATCCAGGCATTAAGGCACAGGAGGGAAATTAAGTCCAGTTTTAAGCCTAACAATTTCCCTGTGATTTCTCATCAAGCAAAGATCAATGCATAAATTGTTAGAGCTCTGTGAAACGCTCATACACACTGCACGTTATTGTGAGTGTTATGGTTGTGGAGTTCTGTGATACGCTAATACACACACACCGCACATTACTGTGAATTTTATTGCTGTGGAGCTCTGTGATACACTCATACACATCGTACATTACTGTGAGATTTATTGCTATGGAGCTCTGTTATACGCTCATACACACCGCACATTGCTGTGAATTTTATTGCCGTGGAGCTCTGTGATACGATCATACAGGTCACGTGTTTTTATCTTTTCTAGGGGGGGGGGGAGCATTTCATCCATCGCTCCAGGCAGCACAATGGCTTGGGCCGGCCCTGGACGTGACCCCACCCCTGTTCCTGCCGGGACAGACTGCGAGTTGCGCTGACACAGATCTGGATCTGGCTGACACAGACACACATCTGCGTGTAGTTGGCTGGAGGCCCGGTCACTTGCCCGAATGCTGGCAGAGGCGCAGTCAAGTGCCCGGATGCCGGCCGAAGACACGTGCGCGCTGTGTGAGGTCACACAGTGCACCACATGGAGCAGGAGGACGACGTGACCCCACCCCTGTTCCTGCCGGGAGAGACAGAATGACCGTCACTTACTGTAGAAGATATACTCGGTGTAGCTGCTCCAGATCTTGACATCCCTGTACTGATTGATGAAGCCTGCTGTCCCAGTGGAGTTGCAAGCCACAATGTGGAAGCCAGCTTCAGAGAGCCTATCAAAAGCCTGCTCCAGGTAGGTGAACTTCAGGTAAGATCTAGAAGTGTACTTTTCTGGGGGTCGGTCAGGGTCCCTGCTCTCATTTAAAGTTTCCCCGAAAACCTATTTGGCCAAGGCTATCCATCATTCATGAAGGTCTGCTTGGTCACCTTAGGTGCCAGCATCTTCACACCAGGTCACCCAGCTGGAAGTACTCAGCCTCCCTCAGCAACCTCTCTTTCTGTGGGAAGTGATCGGGCAGGGTTAGCTGCTTGTCCCTCAGGTTGTCCAGGACATATCTGAAGAGGAAGCCTTCTCGGTCAATGAAGAACCTGGATCTGTTGTCCCTGGGCAGGTCCTTCACGTTGTTCCTGGAGAACATGCTGTGCAGGGTGCTCTCTGTGAGAGTGGATTACTTGGTCATGTAGACCTGTCCTCCGTTCAGCTCCACCACGTCCGAGAAGGGAAAGGACATATCGCTTATGGGAAGGATGGTCTCTTTCATAGCCATGTTTCCACATGAAAGAAAAATGGGGAAAAAAGTTGTATTTTGTTCTGGAGTGGTGCAAAGGAAGAGTCACTCTATGGCTGCTGGAAGTCTGAAGTTCCTTTGACTGCTTTCCTCATCCTCTGGCGAGCAGGAGACTCAGACATCAGACCCTCAGCTGAGGAACTCTCAGCACCAGGAGCTGAACAGCAGCTACCAGCCTCAGCCAGTGTGGGGAAATGCTAGTGACCTCACTTTTCAGCAACTACTGCACATCTGTCATTTAAAGGAGCTGCTCCTGCTTTCTCCCCACTGGCAGACAATTAATGAAATCTAAGTAACAGCTGCATGGAGGTCTTCTAATATCAGTTTCTTGACATGTGTATTTGTAATTATTTGTAAACATTGATACTGTGTATTTGTAAACACACTGTAGCCTGCTCTCCCAACCCTACCTCAGCAAGCTGGCAGTTGTCTTTGGCCCCCTCCCATAACAACCCTAATTTTTGCATCTATGTATCTTCACTACCATGCCTGCAAGTGAGGAGGAGTAGGAGTTAAACTCTTTCAGTGCTGTGCTTCTCGCAAACCTTTACTTTAAAATACAACTCCCATGATTCTCTGCATGGCATCTATTGCATTTAAAGAATTCTGGGAAATGTAAGCAATCAACATCTGGGGGTGAGGTCGAGATTGAAGCCCTAGCTCTAACTCAGGAGTCAACAAACTTGTCCCTCCAGATATGTTAGAACTATATCTCCCATGATGCTCAGCCACTCGTTAGGGTGACTGAGGCTCTTAGGAAATGTAGTTCCAAAACATCTGGAGGATCAAGACTGCTGATCGCTGCTCTAAGTACGTCTCCAGCACTTGGCTGTTTGGTTATAACGTGTTAGTCCAGTTGCCAAAATCACGAGTATACCTGTACGTAGTGATACCTTTCACTGATCGGTATAGTTTCCAGACCTGAAGAAGAGCATTACACTCTTGAAAGCTTGTCTCTTAAAATGTAATGTTAACCCAAGAAAAATGGTATCACCACGTACTGCTATACTCGTAATACATATTTTTTCTTCGGCTAATAGGGGTTGTGGAATTCGTGGGGGAGTTCCCTCACTTTTTTTCCCAGGACTTGACCCCTGTACAGTAGACATCTATCTACGTATCCGCGATCTGACTGTGTGACTGCTGCCTTAGTTTGTAGGACTACTCCTGGCAGGGACACTGCCAGCGGCCACAGTATGTCTTATTTAATTTAAAGTGTAAATTTTAAACTAGTGGAAGGGGTCAAAGAAAATTTAGAAATAATGATATAATATACTCTATTGGCCACACTTGTTAAATTTTAGAGTAACTAAAACCTGAAAAAAAGGACGTAATTTTTCAGCTGTATTTCCCGCATTGAGTTTTATGATGAATAATATGTCAATCAGGGTTATTCAGAGAGCGTGAAAAGCAGGAGAATGACTGGAGAATGAAAAATTCTAGGTCAAAATAGCCAAACCAGAAAAATTCTCCCTTTCATCTCACTTTCCAAATCGGCTATTTTGACCTAGAATTTTTCAATCTCCAGTCATTCTCCTGCTTTTCACGCTCTCTGAATAACCCTGTATATGTATATAACACCATTGACCTTACTTGCAGCATGGGAAATGAACTTGTGGAAGTAGACCAGAGAGTAGACAACCGTTTTTAATGGTTTTAATTTGAAACGTACCTTGGTGTCCTTCACATAGGTCTGTACTTTGGAAAATATCCGCCACTGCCTTGATCCGTGCCTCTCCCTGCCAGGTTTCCCCACCGCTGCTCACCAGTGCACAGGGGTAAAGTCCTAAAAAATAAGTGTAGTAACTCACTAACCTTTCTGTCCATTCCAGTCTTAAAGATTATTGGGAGCCACAGCAACTGCAGTGCCTCTTTATGCATGAGAATGCCATTCCTCTGGCATATACTGAGAAATTGTTATTCCCACGCCTTCCCAATGTACTTAAACCCAAGAAAACCCTTAAGGCCTCATTCACACGGATACGCGTTGTTTTATTTTTTTGCGTATGTGTGCGTATATGCGCACATACGCAAAAAATACCTGCTTAATAAAAAAGTTTTTTTTTTCTTTACGTCCCTGGCATCGAGTGTGGCTTGGGGTTAATTTTCAGTGCTGAAAGCGGTAACCCCGAGCCACACTCAGGCTCGCGAGAAGGGAACCAGGAAGTAAAACTCCACGATTGCCGGAGGAGACAGCGGGGATCAGCGAGGGAGCGCAGGGACAGGTAATGTATGCAGCGCGTACGTGCGTATCACTGAGAATGAGGCCTAAATGTAAACCGTTTTATAAATTGTGTCTATATTGAAAGGTATCGCAGCTTCCCAGTATATCAGCCAAAAGGGAACTGTTCCTCCTGCTAAAATAGTGAGGGAACTGACGTTCAGGTACAACTTGCTGATTTCGAAAAAGGCTGACCCTGGACTGAAAAGGGCCTTCCGAGTTGGAGCATTGAGGGGCGGAGCCTCCTCCTACAGCTGCAGTAGGAAGCAGAAGGGCCCAGACCTGGCTAGATTTAACCCCCTGTACTCTGGCAACCCGCTGGTATAGGCTCCACTTGCCACATGCGTACGACATTTTCATTGTTGTCCTTCAACTTGAAGAAATGACAGTTATTTACTAATAAAAAGGTGGAGCTCCACTGCTCCAATACTTCATGCAATGCATTACGTTGCCATTATAATCTCATAGTTTGTAGTGAAAATGAAATGTACCTGCATTTATTTGCAAGGGTCAGTAAGAATTAAGTATCTTCCTCTCAAAACAAATGTAATCGTTATTAGACACTTATGCTCCATTATGCATACATGCGGTTGTTCAAACTGCTAACTGAGTCTTACCTCAGAATAATAAGCGACTCTTATACTCGTATAGATAAAAGAGATTGGTTTTGATGAGTAATTTTTTCATACAGAGGAAGTATCTTAGGATAGTGAACGTTCTATCGATCGTTATTTATTACCAGGGACAGGGTAGTGCTATTTTTTTTATTTTTTCATTAAGTTTATTTTATGCAATGACTTTGTGCTAACCAGTGAATGTGCATATTTGGTGTAATCCTTCAGTGAAATCCGTCTTGATTCTGTAGACATGAGCTAACAGGGTTATTCAAAGAGAATCGAAAAGTCACCGCACGTTCGGTGACTTTTCATTCTCTTCAATTCGGTTTGTTTTGCCGATCCCATTTCGGCGACCCTGCAGTGTATTCAGCAAGCACCACAGGGTCCCCGAATTGCAGGGAAAGACCGCCGCAAACCAAACGAAAACTAACCGCAAAACCTGGCGAATGCACGCTGAAAATCCGCAAAAACATCTGGATAAACCCGCCGAAAACGCCATAAAAACCTGAGCAGGAGCTGATCACACACAGCGAAGCCTCCGGAAAAAGCCGACCCGCAGACGAGTGAAGTGAATAAATTAGGAAAACAGTTTGCTTGAATGTTTGAAAAGTGAAACGCTGTTTGCAAAGAAACTACTGAGCGAAAATGTCTGAAATTTACATATGAGGTCCAGGGAATGATAATAAAAAGGGCTGTTACAGAAAAAATAAGTAAACTTAAAAAAACAAATAGGACTTTTTTAAAAAAAAGAAAAAAATCCAGAAAAATGCTTAAAATATCCTAAAAAAATATATAAATAGATTCTTTAATGCAGAATGTTATAATGAATGGTTTATTAGATATTGGATTAAAACGGGAATATTTTTAACATTGAAGCCTATGGGATTCGCCTGAATAAATCTTCCGCATGAAACCACCGAATGGCAGGGCATTTCGGGAACCTTTCACTGCTGGTTTGTGTTCTCTGAAAAGCCGAAGCAGTGCTTTTTTATGGGGATTTCACTGCCCTCGAACAGGCACCGTATGTGCAGGCAATTCGCCAGGATTTGGCGAATTGCCTGCTCTCTGGATAGCCGAATGGCCAAGAAAGGTAACTGAACGCTGATTTTCAGCGTTCGGTTACCTTTCTCCAGCCATTCGGATCTCTTTGAATTACCCTGTAAGTGTTTACGCTGAAGCTGTGTTGGGCATTTATGCTGCTGGCCTACATTAAGCAGGCATGAATTCAATGTGGTAATTGTCAAAAAAAGAATTACAAAATAACTGCCATCTTTGTGGGTTCATTTGAAGAATTAAAAAATACAATATAATAAGGATAAATAAAATAATTCATTAAATTTTTAAAACATTAACAATCAGTAATATCTGTACAGCAAAATATACAAATTACTATAAGGGAAATAAAAATAATTACAGCTAGGGACCCTGTTTCATTGGGGCCGATGACATTGTTTTCCCTCTTTTCCGGTGCTGAATTGAGTTGTGAGCAGAAGAGCTGTCCTAAAATATGGCCCCTGCTCAGTCCTTGTAGCTGATCATAGGTCAGCTTGCTGATTGAAGATTCAGTGCTCCAACATCACCTCTTTGCAAACCCCCTCTTACAGCTCCACCCACAGATGGGGAAGATGTCAACTTAGCTTCTGCTGTACATTTGAGCTTTCAATATTTTGTATAGTAAGCACAAATGCAGTGGGAGTCAGAGATTATCGAGCAATTCCGAGATTACTCTTTATTCTAGTTTCCAACCACAATTTTTAAACCATACTGATTCTCAAAACCTGGTTTTAAGATGTTTATTGCCTACAATTCCCTGAATCTTTTGAATACAGTAGATGGCCAGAGACTCATGGGAGCTGTAGATCAGAAACATCCAGGGTGGGGGGGGGCAGAGTTTAAGATCCCAGGAAGTTGAATTCCATTGCTTGCTTTCTCCATGCACTAAAGGAGATGGAGTACATATGGTTCTCTAGTGTTCTTCCTTCATTGTAACCGGCAATCTGTTGATTTATTCGGGAAAGGTTAACGTAGTGCAGACAATGACGCTCCAGACACAAGTCAATTGCAGGAAAGGCGTTCTTTATTATGGTACAAGACTTGAGCCAAAGTAAATCCAAAATCTCAAGTGAGGTTTTTGGGCACACAGACAATTCTTATGCATTTAATCTTAAAATGGTATATCCCCTTGCCAAATGTCCCCTCCCTCCATCTCTGAGACAAAGACCACATTGCAATTACACATATAATAAACAATTTGGACACAAAGTTGATTTACAAGGGAGGCATGAGATGTGGTGTACCTTCACAGTCATGGTGGCACTCCTCTCTAGATAAGGATGCAGCTGCAAAAACTGATTCCTTTGTTCGCTTCTTGTCCAGGCTCAAGGCCTGTGTGACCTTGCTTGTTTAAATCAGGTTTCTTGGCATTTCTATTTACAGTAATTGGATTCTATGTTTTAATTGCTACAACAGAAATCCCTGGAATGTTAGAATCTAAGTGTTGAGGAATATTTTAATATCTGTTAATTCATATTCTTAGATCAAACCAATTTTATATTACTCTTTACTCTGTATTCCCAGGGTCATATGGAAGTCACATGCAGGACATGGTCAAAGATATAATAGCCTACTTCATTGTTTTTGAATCTTGCTAAATATGTGAAGCTCTCATTCATTAAGACAGGATATTTGAAAAAGCCTAAATGACCACCACATGTGACCTATTGACCTAGAGGGACCAACTTTATTAGTGTAAATGTCCCCTTTGTTCTATAGCCAACCATGGATAAGTTTAAACAGATGTTGAGGGGTATCAATACCTAGTTTAAAATGATTGATGTATCTTGAGCTAAGCTCTTTGAGAGAAATTTGAAAGATGCAGTTCAAAGTTTGACCAATCAAACCATGTATTAAGAGGTTGTCTTATATTGTGATGCAAATTTCTGTACTTAAGGATAACACCATAGGGCCACATTACAATCTTGGTGCTAACATTAGCGCTCACCTGCGTGAGCATTAACGTTAGCCCTGGTGGCCACCGCAAATTACAATCCAAATGCTAACGGGTTAAGTAATCAGTTTGCGTTTGGTACCTTGCACTTTTCAGCGCGAGGTTACTGCACTTTGCACTCCCTATACTTAACATGGGGAGAACAAAGTGTTAAACAGCGTTAGGATTACAAAGTCCTTATGCTGATTAACGTCTGGCTGCAGTTAAACAAATGTTAAGCACAGCCTGCACCAGCCTGCACCAGCAGAAATCCTCCCCAAAAGAAATCAGATATTCACCTCCTGTCCCACGACGAGGACTGCGACTCCGTCCGCCTCCTCTGTCGCCGGGAACAGAGGGAGAGACAGGGGGAAAAGTCCCTCAGTCACTCCCTGCAGGTCACTACGCCGACCTGACGGATCTCCCAAGGCGAGATCCGGCAGGTCATGTGACCGGCAGAGGGGAAACTCAATGGAGATCTATGGACTCCATTGAGAGGATGCGCGCGGTGCTTAGCGCTGCCACGCGCATCCTGGGGCTAGCGCCCGCTAACAATGCAGGCAGCTTTTTAAGCACCTGCATTGTAGTCTCCCGTTAAAATGGGGGCGCTAGGGAGGAAACCGCGGGTGCAGTTCTTTCTCCCTAGTGTCCCTATTTAGCTTGAAGAATGTAATTTAGGCCCATGTGTCTTTACTCGGAGTAAAAAGACTGAGAGACTCAAATCCATTTGGTGTCTGTGTTTTTTTGCTCTCCAGATATCGGTTGATTTCCAATTTGTAGTTTTATGTTTTATGTAAGAAATAAATTAAAAATCAACTGGCCAGTTGTGGAAGAAGAAAAAGAGGGCCGGCTAATACCATATCCAAGAAATTTTCTAACATTAAGCAAACTGATTACAAGGGTAGTTAGTATTATTCTGAATAAGAATGATGCAAGATGGCTGCCGGTATACAAGACGGCAGGTATTTCTAGCTATTCCCCTTTCATTCCCTCCTTTTGGCGAGAGGTAGCCTTTTACCTACCTCTCTCACCAATTCTGTTTAATATATTACAAAACTAGGGCCTTGTAATCCGGGGGTGTCTTTCATTGGAAAGAATTCAGGGATAACAACAGGTAATTTTTCTTTGGCTGGAGCCAGAACCTTTTTACAAATGGGCCATAAACACAAAGCCAGCCTGTAGCACAGTAATCCTATCTCTAGATCTACCACGCCCATCATTATCAGGGATCCAGCTCGGGAAATAAAGCTGAGAATGGATCCGAAACAGGCTCCGAAGGGCCCAAACCATCGAAAAGGATTCTAGCCTTCTGCTGCTATTAGACGGGGCTGGTACTGTAGTTGGGATACCTTCTCCTGGTGATCTTGAATTACCTGCAAGTAATCTGGGACTTCATCCGTGAAATTACAGGTGAAGATGCAACAGTCATAATGCATAGTCATTTCACATAACCCATTTAAAGCGGCACTGATCTGCTCAAGTGCCATATCATGTATCATTTGTAATTTCTGAATCTCACGTAATTCAATATTCAGCAACTGTATATATTTACTTGTCAAATTTAAAATTTCATCCATCAATGCAGAATAATTGTTCAACCGTCTCTTTAGTTCAATTCCCCATCCAGTCCATGATGGGAACCAGGCCCAGGCCTGGTCCGCACGAGTGAACATTTCTCGCTTATTTTTGTTAAATACCAGAGGATACCTTGGGTGTAGTGTGGTATCAGGCAAAGTTTCATCCCTTTGTACTCTCTGTATTGGGACCAATCTCACAACATAACACAGTCCTGTCAGGGTGGGGGTATCCATGTATAGCATAATTTTGCATAGCAAATATGTAGCCCCCCAGTCAGGAAGAATGGGGGGCATGTAATGAGTTCCCTTATGGACCTCTACTATCATTTTTACCAGGTTGTTAAGGAGGACCTTTCCAGTCTGTCGGGAGAGAGTGAATTCCGTGATTCGTACGGTCGAGGCTCGTGTTGTGTTGGACGGTTTAACAATAAGTCTACTAGTTCCAGCGCTGGTTATGGAAGTATTAACCGATAAATTAAAACGGCTAGCTTGGCAGGGAGTCTCTAGGCTAAAATTCATCAGTCCTACCTGAAAACACCAGTCAGGGAGATAAATTGGGCCAGTTATGGGGTAGTCTGGTAAGGTTCCTGCCTGCTGCATCTGGGTCTCATTTATCAGCTGGACAATAATCTTCCCTATGGACAGAGTTGTCAAGTGAACTGGGACTGCAGCAAATGGGATGTATATCATCTCTGGATGAAGTCGACTACACACCCAACACGTGGTCTGGCCTGATTTGCGAGCATATGCATACTTAAACTTCATTAACAAATGATTCTTTGGTGCTGAAACAGGTCTCAAATCACGCTTTTCTCTCACAATGGTCTAAATGAAAGTGGAGGATAGATTTGCAGATGGATCCTCCCCCATCTGCGAATTCTTTGGAGAGAACATTATCGCATATATCTGTCACGGTTCCCAGATCCCACCACGCAGTACTTAACGCCCAACACTCCACAGAGCCCAGAAGCTACCAACAGAGTAGCCGTGAAAGATCTCTAACTGTCTGGTCCTTAGAATTGGCCAGGTAAACTAGCTAGACAGAAAGGGTTAACAACACGGGGAGTAGTCAGCCGAGCCAGAATCAGGAATACAGAGTTCAGAATGGTCAAATGGAATAGCCGGGTCGATATTAGAGCAGTGGCGTAGTACAAGAAAATGGTCTAGGGCAACAGAAGGCAGAATGGTCAGAAACAAGCAGAGGTCAGGTGAATGGTTAATTCAATATAGCAGTCAGGTACAAGGAGCTCAGGTATGGATAACCACGATCTGGCAACTGCTGAGAATACACTGAGGGTTTTTAAAGACCTTCACCAAACCACGCCCCCCACTCAAGCCGCGCCTCATGCAACCACCTCCCTGCCTGTCTCCATTTAAACCGGGCATTGGTCAGCGAGCAGAATCAGACATGCTGCCCTCAAGCACACAGGTAGGGCTGGAAGCTCCCAATGTTACAGTACCCCCCTCTCCACGGGAGGCCACCGGACGACCAACAGGACAAGCGGCAGGACGACCACCAGGGCGATCGGGGTGTGAGGCATGGAACGTCCTGACCAACCTAGAGGCAGACATGTCGAAAGCTGGAATCCAGGACCGGTCTTCTGGACCATAACCCACCCAATCGACCAAGTACTGCAGAGCGCCCCTGCACAGCCTAGAATCCAAAACCCTCCTAACCTCATACTCAGATTCACCATCAACCTGAATAGGTGGAGGAGGAGGAAAGACCCGCGTGTACTTGTTACACAACAAAGGCTTCAGTAGGGAGGTGTGGAAGACGTTGTGCATGCGAAGATGTTTAGGAAGGGCAAGAGCATAAGCCACAGGATTAATGCGGCGAATGATCTTATATGGACCTATAAACCGAGGTGCCATTTTCATAGAAGGCACCTGCAACTTCACGTTCCTAGTGGACAACCAAACTCTATCCCCTACGTTATAGGAGGGAGCTTGTAACCTATGCCTGTCAGCCTTGCGTTTCTGGACAGCAACATTGCGCTCCATATTTTCTCGAATCTGTCTCCAAATCTCTTGCAGTTGAGTGAGATGGTCATCGAGAGCCGGGATGGCCTGTTCAGTAAACTGAAGCCGTAGAGCCGGAGGGAAAAAACCATAGATGGCAGAAAAAGGAGAGTGGCCAGTGGTCTCGTTAACGGCGTTATTACGTGCATACTCAGCCCAGGGCAACAACTCCGACCAATTGTCTTGTTGTTGTGTGCTAAAGCAACGTATGTACTGCTCGAGACCCTGATTTGCCCTCTCTGCTGCCCCATTAGTTTGTGGATGATATGCTGAAGAGAAGGCCAATCGCACCCCCATCTCCGCACAGAAAACCCTCCAGAAACGAGAGACGAACTGGGCTCCTCTGTCAGAGACTATTTCAGACGGAACCCCATGTATTCGTACAATCTCTCTAGCAAATACAACCGCCAGTTCTTTGGCTGTAGGAAGCTTAGGTAGAGGGACAAAATGAGCCATTTTGGAGAAGCGGTCTACAACTGTCAGAACCACAGTATGACTCTTGGACTTCGGCAAGTCCACAATAAAATCCATAGATAGATGAGACCAAGGCCTCTTAGGCATGGGTAAAGGCTACAATAGACCGACAGGCAAGGATTTACTGGTTTTGCTTCTGGCACAGACTTGACAAGCCAAAACAAACAGACGTACGTCCTGTCGCATGGTGGGCCACCAGAACTGTCTGGAGATACTGGTAAGAGTCTTAGCAATACCAGGATGACCTGCTGGTTTAGAATCATGAAACATTATGAGTAATTCTTGTCTTTCCTTCTCAGGTACAAACAACATATCTGGAGGCTTGTCAGGTGGAGCCCCTACTTGAACTGCCTGGAGGCGTTCCAGGAAAGGCGAGGAGACAGACAAGACTGTGGAAGCCACAATACGTTCAGGAGGAACTATAGGATTGTGGTCTTGTGTATTAGATTCATACGGGTCATATTGACGAGATAAGGCATCAGCCTTTACATTGCGGTCACCTGGTCTGTAAGTCAATACAAAATTAAACCGAGACAGTAGCAATGACCACCTGGCCTGTCTCGCGTTCAAACGTTTAGCATCCCCGATGTACGTAAGGTTCTTATGATCAGTAATTATCAATAAAGGGTCAAGAGTACCTTCCAACAAATGTCTCCACTCTGATAGGGCAGACACAATAGCAATGCAATTCTCTGTTACCGATATCATAATTGCGTTCTGCTGGTGATAATTTTCTTGAAAAGAACCCACAAGGATGTAGAGGTTTTCCTGGAGACTCTCTTTGAGACAGGACAGCCCCAATGCCTATCTCGGAAGCATCAACCTCAAGAGCAAACGGAATCCTGGGATCAGGATGCCGTAACACGGGAGCGGAAGTGAAAGCTTGTTTGAGGGCTTCGAATGCTTGTTTGGATTGAGAAGACCAGATCTGGTTCTTCAGACCTTTACGTGTCATATTAATGATAGGGGAGGCTACAGCGGAATAATTCTTGATAAATTTCCTATAATAGTTGGAAAACCCCAGAAACCTCTGTATGGCCTTGAGACCTTGAGGGAGAGGCCATTCTGAGATGGCCGTGAGTTTAGAAGGATCCATCTCAAAACCTTCTGGAGTGATAATATACCCAAGAAATTTCACAGTAGTAATGTCGAATAAACACTTCTCTAGTTTGCAATAAAGACCATTGTCCAGTAATTTTGCTAATACCTGTCTGACATGTGCATGGTGGGTTTTCAGATCGGGAGAGTAAATCAATATATCATCTAGGTATACTATAACAAAGGTTTGTAAGAAATCTCTGAGCACATCATTAATAAAATCCTGGAATACCGCTGGAGCATTACAAAGACCGAAAGGCATGCCCAAGTATTCATAATGCCCACTCCTGGTGTTAAATGCTGTTCTCCACTCATGCCCCTCTTTTATACGTATCAGGTTGTAAGCTCCTCTTAAGTCAAGTTTTGTGTATACTGCTGACCCCCTTAACCTGTCGAACAGTTCTGATATGAGAGGGATAGGGTACACGTTCTTAATGGTGATCTTGTTAAGCCCCTATAATCGATACACGGGCGTAAATCTCCCTCTTTTTTAGACACAAAAAAGAACCCAGCCCCTGCTGGAGAAGAGGAACGTCGGATAAAACCTCTCTCCAAATTCTCCTTTATGTACTCTTCCATAATTTGGTTCTCCTTTATGGAAAGAGGATATACTTTGCCTCGAGGAGGCATGGTACCAGGATGAATATCTATGGCACAATCATATGGTCTATGTGGAGGCAGTTTCTCTGCCTCTCTTTTATCAAATACAGCCCTGAGGTCGGCATATTGGTCAGGAACCTCTGTAGACAATGGAGGAGCTGTGGGTGTGTTCAGGGCACCGACATGCTGAATGGGTACTAAACAAGTCCCAAAACAAGCAGGACTCCAAGACAGTATCTCTCCCTTAGCCCAATCAATAACAGGATTATGTTCCACCAACCAAGGGAAACCAAGTACAACAGGATTGGAAGGTGAATGGTTAACTTGAAATATGATTTCTTCTTTATGCAAGAGACCAGTGGTAAGAACCACTGTAACCGTATCGTGAGTAATCCTAGGGCAGGATAACGGTCTGCCGTCTATGGTTTCGACGGTTAAGGGTGTCTCTCTTACAACCAGAGGTAGAGAAATGGAAGAAGCGTAGTTAACATCGATAAAGTTGCCAGCAGCCCCAGAATCCAAAAAAGCGGTAGTATGTGTGGTCTTGGTCTCCCAAGCCAAGGATACTGGTAACATAAGTTTAGTGTCTTTGACAGGAGACATGCACGTCACACCCAAGGCCTGTCTCCTCAGCTGCCTTAGGTGCGGTAGTTTTCCGGCTTATCATGCATTTTAGGACGAGTAGGACATTGAAATCGTACATGTCCCCCCAAACCACAATACAGGCACAATCCCTCACGAAAACGCCTTGTTCTCTCTTCCTCTGTAAGCCTAGTACGGCCTAGTTGCATAGGCTCAGAGGGAGGAGATAACTCTCTTGGTGGTGCCTGAAAGACAGGGGCCAACCTAGGTAACGGTCTCTTGGGTTTCTCTCTTGGAGTCCCTCTGTCCCTTATCTGATTATCCAGATCTATACAATAATCAATGAGTTCACACAATACCTCAGGTAGTTTACGTGGAGCCAATTCATGCATCAATGACTCTGATAACTCCTCCATAAAAGCCAGAACCAGTGTCTCATTTGTCCAGTTCACATCAGAGATCAAGGTTTTAAATTCTATGGCATAATCAGACACAGTCCTGTTCCCTTGACGTATGCGGAACAAGGATTTGCCAGCTACCGTGGCCTTTCTGGTAGGATTAAATGTACGTTGTAACTCGGCTATGAATTCTTTATAATCCCATATGATAGGCTTCTCTGCCTCCCATAAAGGAGTCGCCCATGTCAATGCTCTGCCAGACAGATGATTAATAATGAACCCCACTTTGGCAATGTCGGAGAAAAACATCTGTGGATTTAATTTAAAATGAATATCCACATGGACCAAAAATCCCCGGCACTCTGAGGGAGTACCGTCAAACCTCATAGGAGCGGTCATGTGTACCTGGGATGTCTGAACGACAGGGGACACAGGTATATCAAGCGGGGGGGGAACCCCAGCTGGTTCCAGGTGAGCAGTACGAGTCAGGATAGTTTGTAAGGCAATAGCAAACTGATCCATCCTATGATCCTGCTCATCCTGTCTGGATACAAAGTTAGCCAAGTGCTGTGTTAAGTCTGCGGGATCCATATTGGCCAGATCGTAATGTCACGGTTCCCAGATCCCACCACGCAGTACTTAACGCCCAACACTCCACAGAGCCCAGAAGCTACCAACAGAGTAGCCGTGAAAGATCTCTAACTGTCTGGTCCTTAGAATTGGCCAGGTAAACTAGCTAGACAGAAAGGGTTAACAACACGGGGAGTAGTCAGCCGAGCCAGAATCAGGAATACAGAGTTCAGAATGGTCAAATGGAATAGCCGGGTCGATATCAGAGCAGTGGCGTAGTACAAGAAAATGGTCTAGGACAACAGAAGGCAGAATGGTCAGAAACAAGCAGAGGTCAATAACGGGTTAATTCAATATAGCAGTCAGGTACAAGGAGCTCAGGTATGGATAACCACGATCTGGCAACTGCTGAGAATACACTGAGGGTTTTTAAAGACCTTTACCAGACCACGCCCCTACTCAAGCCGCGCCTCATGCAACCACCTCCCTGCCTGTCTCCATTTAAACCGGGCATTGGTCAGCGAGCAGCATCAGACATGCTGCCCTCAAGCACACAGGTAGGGCTGGAAGCTCCCAACGTTACAATATCATTATGAAAACAAGGCTATAGAACGCAAGGTGATAATGAAATGATGCATCGGTTTGAATTTTGCAAAGAATTTCACCGCCTGGACGAACTGACCTAATTACTACAAGACTTGTAATCCATGGCTGGAGCAGATGGGCTCGAACTGATTGGGGGGAATGGGTGGGTCTGCGACATATTCAAATAGTGCGGGGTCTTACGGGGGGTAATGTTTATGTGTTGAACTAACACTCTCCTGACTGAGTTTTGTTTTCCCATTTAGGACTTCATGATCTTTATTTTTCTTTTCTACTTTTTGCTTTCTCTTTTTTTCTCCTTCGGGTCTGGGCAACCCTTCTCTTGTTACTTCCTTCTCTTCCCTTTTTAGCCCTCTCTCTATTTAAGACTGGATATGTTGGTATGTATTCATGTTACTTGATTTTTTTGAAAATAAAAATTATATTTACAAAAAAAAAAAGAATTTCACCTCCCGTTTTTGAGCAGATGGAGGTATTATGAATTCACGGGCTTCCCTTTGGGCTAACCCATTTTCCATCGCTGGCAGGTGGTCAGTAGGGATGAGCTGTTCGGTTCGATCAGTTCAGAGTTCGATTCGAACTTTGGCCGTTCGCAAGTTCGCGAACTTCGAACTTTTTGCTCAGGCCTTTCGATTGACACCCTCCATGACCCCCTAGCTGCCTGGAGATATCGGGGTTCAAATGAACCCCCTATCTCCATCAGGGGATTCCAGGCAGCTAGGGGTTCCCCGGCTATCTGACGTCATCACGCTATGCGTGAGGACGTCAGGCAGTGAGGGGGGACCCGGGGGTGGAGCCACCATCCAAGATGGCGGCCCCCACCGGAGCTAGGCCGCACTTCGGCTCCGCAAGGCATCTCTATACACAGCCCCATCAGCATCTCTATACACAACCTCACAGCATCTCTATACACAACCTCACAGCATCTCTATACACAAACAGCATCTCTATACACAACCCCATCAGCATCTCTATACACAGCATCTCTATACACAACCTCACAGCATCTCTATACGCAACCTCACAGCATCTCTATACGCAACCTCACAGCATCTCTATACACAACCTCACAGCATCTCTGTGAACCCTCAAATGAACCCCCTATCTCCACCAGGGGATTCCGGGCATCTAGGGGTTCCCCGGCTATCTGACGTCATCACGCTATGCGTGAGGACATCAGGCAGTGAGGGAGGACCCGGGGGTGGAGCCGCCATCCAAGATGGCGGCCCCACCGGAGCTAGGCTGCACTTCCGGTGCCTAAGTGGGGTTAAAGTGCGACCTAAGTGCAACCCGGTGCCTAAGGGGTTAAAGCCAGGCACTGCTTAAAAGGGGAGACTCTCTCTTTTTAAGCGGTGCCTGGCTTTTTTTGTGGGACCTCCCGATCAGGAGGGAGAGGGATCCGAACGGATCCCCCCCTCCCTTCCAGGCAATCTCCCAGCATTGCCGGGGGGATCGCCTGGAAATTACGTCATCGCGCATGGCGCAATGACGTCATTTACGTTGGGAGGAGCTTGACTTCAGCGTCTGAGAACGCTGAAGTCAGAACGCCGCGGGACCCCGGACAGAGAGGTGAGTATCTCCGCCGGGGGTCCCGCAAAGCTGATGACGTGTGGGACACGTCCTCCTCAGTATACAGAGGGAGTAACTGAACCCACACATCGTCAGCAGTGAAGGGGTTAAAAAATTTTTTTTTTTAACTTTTTGTCCTTGTTTCCTGTCCCCCAGGACACTACCCGGACCCGGACATTGTTTTTAAATGTTTCTATACATCCTAGAAATCCGCCACTTCACGGGCAGGTTATGGGGACCTCCTAGGCACGATATTTGAAGGAATTTTTCGTTTTTATTTTTAACCCTTATTTCATGGAAAACTGACTGTCCCTTTAAAAAATTTTTTTTTAAGCTTTTCGTCCTTGTTTCCTGTCCCCCAGGGCACTACCCAGACCCCCATACACCTTTTATGGCAAATATCTAGCATATATGCCCTCTTGGAGGGCACTCTAAAAATCGAATTTTGAGGCCCATTCACATCTATTGAGTTCAAGCTCGAGTTCGAATTCGAACTTCTGAAAAGTTCGAGTTCGAATGCGAACCGAACTTGGGGGTGTTCGGCTCATCCCTAGTGGTCAGGCGTTATTATGGCCGTCAAAACACCTACTTGCTGATCAGGGCGGACTTTGTCCCAACTTGAGTGAGTCGCAGCTTGAGTGGGTCAGACTCACTGGATATCACTTCCCACTGACGCACAAAGGCTGCAGCTGCAGGCTTAAGTCTTGAGTGGTGTAGCCATGTGGCCATCTCTGCCACTTTCACTGCTGTGGGAGTGGACAACAAGACAAGATAAGGACCCCTCCACTTAGGGCCTAGTGGATCAGTTTTCCATTCTTTTACAAGACTGTATCCTCTGGACAGTATTTATACAAAGGTGGATACAAGAAATTAGTTAGATTATCACTGACCCAAGTGTTCAATTTCTGCATTGTCTGGCCTAACAACAATACCTGCTGACTTAAAGTTTCTCCCAATGCACGAAGGTCCCCCCTTATCCCACTTATCAGAGGGGCAGGTCGGCCAAACACGAGTTCATAAGGACTCAATTTCAAAAGTGGGGTGGGGCTGCATCTAACATGCAGGAAGACTATCGGCAGCACATCCAGCCACTTCAGTGATGTCTCTTGGCATATCTTGGCCATCAAAGTCTTTAGGGTCTGGTTCATTCGCTCCACTTTTCTGGAATTCTGGGACCTGTAGGCGGTATGCAGTTTCCAGGTGATGCCCAATAGACGGGTAAACTGTTGCAAACAGGCTTGGATTAAGGCTGGACCATTGTCGGATCCGATCTCGAGTGGCAGACCGTACCGAGAGATGACTTCTTTCAAGAGGCACTTCACCACTGCGGCCGTTTTCTCTGTCCTGGTTGGGAAGGCCTCAACCCATCCAGTCAATGTACATACCATCACGAGTAGGTACTTGTACCCTTTACAGGGTGGAAGCACAGTAAATTCAATCTGGAGAAAGGCCATTGGCAATAGCTCAATGGGTTGCACTCCCAGTGGCTGCGATGTACCCTGTCTGGGGTTGTTCTTGTCGCAGGTGACACACTGTCAGGCTACTGTTCGGCAAGTTGTCGAAAGGCCAGGAATGTAGAAGTATGGTTCTAGCTGTTGCTCCATTGTGTCCTTTCCTCTATGGGAGCTAGCGTGGAAAGCTCTGACAACTTCTGGTGCCATTGTGGCGGGCAGGACTACTTGCTTGCTGGTTAACTGGAACCATCCATCTTCTCTGTACTTCCCAGGCTCCTCAGCCATTTCTTCTCCTTTTCTGAGTAAGCCGGTGTCTATTCGTTAAGTGGAGGTGGTAACAAGGGAGCTATTACCGAGTAAGATTTCTTGTAATTCTTGAGCTTTTCTCTGTGTCCCCAGATGAACTCACTCTTCGGTACTTCTCCCATGCAAAGTAGATCAGATCTCTTCTTTCTTGTTTGTTCTTCACGGTGGGCATGAAGTAGGTCAGGTCAGGTCTTTCACATTCGGCAGGTGCTTTTCAACTAATGTCTCTGTCAGGAAATTTTTCACCAGAGGGGCCTGGTACAATTCTCCCAGACATTTCAAAATTCAGGTGATTCTCAGATTATTATGACTATTGGAGTTCGGGTTATCAAACCTTTCTGAGAAATTTTCAGGTCGTTCAACGTCAACTTCTCTATACTCCCCCATTAATTTTACACCGAAGAAATTCAGCATCATCTTGTAGGCCTTTGCTGGACTTCTTCTGTGTTTATCATAAATTCAATTTCTCGCTTGGTAAGTGGAGTGGCCCACTTGTTTCTTCTTTTTTCTCACAGAGGAAACAGCCACTGGATGTAGTGATGATTCCTTTCGAGCAAGTCATAGTTATCTTTCCATCTGTGGAGAAGACTTTCAATAAATTCTCCATTTGGTTCAATTGGGATTCTGTTCATGTAAAACTCGAAGTTAGGCATTACAAGCGAATTCTCATCGGAATAATCTTCATCACTTTGACACTCTGGATGTCCATTTCGGTATTGAATCAGGTCTCTGGCGATCTCGTATTGCTGGTTCGGCTGGTAACTCTTGACTTTGACTTGCTGCCATTCTTCATCTTCTTCTTCATCCCAAGAATCTGTCTCCCCATCTTCTGAAGAGGGTATTTCCTGGATATCCTCCTGCTTGCACTCGACCAGGCAGGATAGCACCTTGCCTGATGAAGGACTGTTATGGCTGGGGTCAGTTTCAAGAGTATTTCTTGCCGCCTCTTTAGCAGCTTGGTCAGCTTTCCTGTTGCCTCAGGGTACCTCTTCTTTCCTTTCTGGTGACCCCGGCAGTTTACAATACTGATAGCGCTAGGCTTCCATACAGCATACAGGAGAATTTCTGTGGCATATTTCACTTTTCTTCCTGCAAATGTCCGGAGTCCTCTTTCTTTGTAAAGTGTGCCATGAGCAGGAACAGTCATGAATGCATACTATTTGTTATGTACACCTGGATGTCTTTGTACATCCCTATTTACGATATCTTTTGTCGACTTGTACTGGTCTTTTGATGGGTGACTGTACTTTAGCACCCATATGGAAACTTTGTCATCTGGTTTGCCACATATTATACAGTAGTGATCTAATTGTTTAGGTTTTAAGCATGAAATAGCCACATCTTATGAATTTTTTGAGTTGGTCATGATGATTTTTTATTTTGATGATTTAGATGAGTTAGAATTTATTATGATTATATTTGGTCTATTGATTTAAGATAGAATTAAATAGAGTCAATGATTCTGCTTCAATGGGGATACACCTGTACCAGCCCAATAATTCAGGTGGACTGGTTATGACATACAGACATAGTATTGCATACCATTTGGTTAAGGAGGGATTATGGATGCTAAAATATGGTTTGGTTCATTATGAGGTGACTAGATAGTATGTATTCCATAATATTGCTTGAGACATTTGAGGAGATCTGCTGGGCTGCTATGGCAATGATCGGCGCATGCGTGCTGCATCTGTAGTGTTGATGATAGCAGAGCAGGGGAATGAATGGAACCTGCTGGTGATGCACTTGGAAGCCCCGGACCATGTAATTGGTCAGTTGAGCGGGATGTCATCATAGTGTGACGGTGGGCACACACACGCGGTATTGAGTTTCTCGCTATACAACGGATCAGTGATTGCCAAGTAGGAGGAGTGTCCCACCGGTGAGATTGCCAGATGAGAGACACCTGGCCTATGATAACTCTCCTCGAATGTGCAGCCCTTCATTGGCCGGTGCAAGTATGTGACCAATATGTACCCAGGTATTTATACATGTACATGAGTATGACCCACTGACTCTTGATAAAGCGTGTCAGACAGGCGAAACGTGTCGAGTGTTTCTACGTTTTGACTGTATTTCTGACGGAGCACCTATGACCCTTTATTGAGAAGGGGATGCATGTAGACCATGCCTAATATGGTGCACTCTGTAGGAATTGATCTCTGATAGATGAATGGGCAACCTGGGGGTGAGATGCAATTGACTGGACTTTGGTCCCTCTTTTAGTAGCATATTTTGGTTACTTTCTATCGGCTGCTGTATATGGTGGGATATCATTGGTGGTCTGCAGAGGAAAATCTGGGCCCCTATTGTCCTCAATCTCATACGTATTTGGCCAGATGGTGTATAATTAGATTGTTTAGCATCATATACAGTCTGTTCCTGTTTGTAGTGAATACCCACTGGCTGTGAATTTATGACATCAAGTTTCCGCCCATACTCCTTGACATCTTTCACCTTTATGATTTTTTATATTGTTTGTCCAGTGATTGTTTTTTTTATATATCCTTAATAAATCATATTTTTTGGGACCTGGATCCAATTTTAGGTACCATAGACACAGCCTTGTGGTGTGCTAGGTGCTTTTTGTTTGTTAATGGCAGTAATGTGCATATTTACACAGATAATATTGATTACTTCATAACTATGTATTAAGCCTGAACATTGGGTATTGCACAATTCAATGCATGGTGTCCTTCAATCTATGGGCCCTATTACATTCTTCACGCAAAAATGCACGGTAAACGCGTGAATTTTTGCACGAAGCGTTAAACATTAACGCGCGTAAATTAACGCTGGTATTACAATCCTCGCGCATTATTTCATCCATCAAAAGATAACGTGTGAAAAAAAGACGTGCAAAAACGCACGCGCATTAACGTTGCACGCAGAAATCAGTGTGTGGACTGTTTTTTCACGCGATTCAGCCAATCAGAATTAAGAACCTTAATTGTCTCACGTTAAGTTTTTGCACTTGTCAAAGTCAATCTGCACATATATGCTGTATCAAAAAAAAAAAACACGCACAACTTCTCAAATTTATTGTTTTTGGTACGTCTAGAATGTGTAACTATACTTTGGGCTGGTGTATTTTGTTTCGGCCAAGTCCGTCAGATTTGCCTTTAACACCAGCTTTCAGGAGTTCCTAAAATTATGAGCGCAAAGGCTGTTACAAACTGTGCATAGATTGTAATACCATCCACGTACTAGCGCACAAACGCATTTGCGCTCACAATGTTAAGTATAGGATGTGCGAAGTACAGTAAGCCCTTAAGGACGGGAGTAATTTTACAAGTTTGGAACACTTTTGAACACTTCTAAAAGTAGAATTTCAGCTATTCGTTGTTCAACCATAATTTACCTCTTACATATTAAGTGTATCCACCCTTATTATATATCATTTGTTCAGGAGAAATAGGGCTTTCATTTTCCATCAAAGATTTATATATATTATATATAGATTTATAAAATATATTGTAGTATGAAAAAAATCTATAAACTATCAGGGTTATTCAGAGAGTGTGAAAAGCAGGAGAATGACTGGAGAATGAAAAATTCTATGTCAAAATAGCCGATTTGGAAAGTGAGATGAAAGGGGGAATTTTTCTGGTTTGGCTATTTTGACCTAGAATTTTTCATTCTCCAGTCATTCTCCAGTCATTCTCCTGCTTTTCACGCTCTCTGAATAACCCTGTATGAGTTGGTTTGCTGGGTCTAGGTTGAATTTGAGAGGGTATGGCAGCCCAGGTATGGAACGTACCCCATCATGGCATATCATTTTGAGAAGTAGACAACCCAAAGTATTGAAAATGGGGTATGTCCAGTTTTTTATAGTAGCCACTTAGTCACAAACCCTGGCCAAACGTAGTCTTCATGTTTGTGTTTTGCATTTTTTACACAAAAACTGTTATTTTGCTGATAATATCATGCTCATTCAACCTTTTACTGGCCTAAAACATTGATATTTGTGGTCGGCAATGTGTTACGAATTCAACGGTACCCCCATGTTGCGTTTTTTTTTGCTTTTTGGAAAGTTACACGGTCAAATGAAGAGTTTGCCCATTTCAGGTTTTACAACTTGAAATTTGCCAGATTGGTTTGCTGGGCCTAGGTTGAATTTGAGAGGGTATGGCAGCCCAGGTATGAAACGTACCCCATCATGGCATATCATATTAAGAAGTAGACAACCCAGAGTATTGAAAATGGGGTATGTCCAATTTTTTTATAGTAGCCACTTAGTCACAAACCCTGGCCAAACGTTGTCTTCATGTTTGTGTTATGCATTTGTTTTACACGAAAACTGTTATTTTGCGGATAATATCTGCTCAGTCAACCTTTTACTGGCCTAAAACATTGATATTTGTGGTCGGCAATGTGTTACGAATTCAACGGTACCCCCATGTAGCGTTTTTATTTTGTTTTTTGGAAATCTGACAAGTGATTTTCAGGATTTATGTCGTCTTTGAGAGAACATGGCACGCTAAGAAAGAATATTGCTCCAAAGATGACGCGCCAAGGATTCTAAATTAGTATTTTGAGTTGTTTGGTGCAGCCACTTTAGAATAGCTGGGCTTAATGTAAACAGGGACAGGCCAAAGTCAGGGGTTTCCTGAAGTCAGAGTAGTCGTTATAACAAGCCAATGAGTCGGTACTGGCAGCAAACAAAGAGTAGTCGTTATAACAAGCAGGGCCGGTGCAAGCATTTTTGTCTACTCAGGCGAAGGTGCGTTTTGGTGCCCCCCCCCATCCCTACCATGCCATGTCAATCAGCATTGAGATGCATAATAATCTCTAAAACATACCAAGAAAATAAGTTGTCATTTGCGCTCACCCCAGGCATGTACTGGCCATAGGGACTACATGGAGATTCCCGGTGGGCCGATGGCTCTGTGGGCCAGTGTGGCTCGCGCTGCCCTTAATGGGTGAGGTGAGAACTTCCTCACTGCAAAACAGACGCAATCTCATATTGCGGCCACCGTGCCGGTGAGACCCTCTGCGCATCCGCCTCACCTTAAGGCATGGTGCACACTTGACCTCAGTGCCACTGCGGTGCTTTACCCAATCGCTCTGCAGCAACTCCAGTATCTGTAGAGCGATTGGTTGAGCGATCCAGTTGGATTATATACTATTTTTGTGCGTATTTGCATAATTAAATTGGGCCGGTCTGGATGACATCCAGGGCTGATTTTCTGTCCCAGTCCAGCCCTGCTCACCCCTGTAGCTCCATGTTGAGCAAAACACAGAGGTTTTAGTTTATTTGAATGGTCATTACAGTGTAAGCTCTTCTGCCACATCACTACACCTCTGGGTCAGGCTAGTCCTTCCTAATGAAACCAAAAGCTGCTTTCTAAGTAACCAAATGTCCTCATGCGGCTTCTGAGCCATGAGAGAAACTGGTGGGTTTTATTTATACCCTCACCAGGAGCAATTCAGGTTTATAAGATACGTCTACCTTATTGATGTACTTATACACACTGCAAATTACAGAGCTCACTTCAATAAACCTTCCAGTAATGTGCAGTGTGTAAAAGTGTATCACAGAGCTCCACAGCAATAAAACTCATAGTAATATGCAGTGTGTATGAGCGTATCACAGAGCTCCACAGCAATAAAACTCATAGTAATATGCAGTGTGTATGAGCGTATCACAGAATCCACAGCAATAAAACTCACAGTAATGTGCAGTGTGAATGAGTGTATAACAGAGCTCCACAGCAATAAAAAACGGTAATGTACCAACATCAGTTTATTCAAACCCCCTGCATATCATTTTACACCCCCAGACCCCGGTACATGATTTTACACCCCCCAGCATAGCAATTTACACCCCCAGTAAATCAATTTACAGGCCCCAGACCCAGTATATCTATTTACAGCCCCCAGACCCAGTATATCAATTTACAGCCCACATACCCAGTATATCAATAATTTACAGCCCCCCAGTATATCTATTTACAGCCCCCAGACCCAGTATATCAATTTACAGTCCCCAGACCCAGTATATCTATTTACAGCCCCCCCCCAGTATATCTATTTACAGCCCCCAGACCCAGTATATCAATTTACAGCCCCCCAGTATATCTATTTACAGCCCCCAGACCCAGTATATCAATTTACAGCCCCCCCAGTATATCTATTTACAGCCCCCAGACCCAGTATATCAATTTACAGCCCCCCAATATATCTATTTACAGCCCCCAGACCCAGTATATCAATTTACATCCCCCCAGTATATCAATTTACAGCCCCCAGACCCAGTATATCAATTTACAGCCCCCAGACCCAGTATATCTATTTACAGCCCCCCCAGTATATCTATTTACAGCCCCCAGACCCAGTATATCAATTTACAGCCCCCCCAGTATATCTATTTACAGACCCCAGACCCAGTATATCAATTTACAGCCCCCCAATATATCTATTTACAGCCCCCAGACCCAGTATATCAATTTACAGCCTCCCCAGTATATCTATTTACAGCCCCCAGTATATTTACTTACTGCCTCCCACCCCAGTATATCCATTTACAGCCCCTGGACCCAGTGCAGCAATTTAAAGCCCCCCCAGTATATTAATCTACACCCCCCTCCCATTAGTTTATTCACACCTGGTAATAAATCTCCTCTCTGCCTCGGTCCTCCATCGCAGCAGAGTGAAAGCACGCAGGCTGGTGGCTCCTCCTGCAGTTGTTTGCCTGGGCTATGTGGATCACGTGTGGGGGCGGCGCCAAATTACACAGTGTGCCTGCTCGTGTTAAGAATGTGGGATGGGACTGAGACAGGCACACACACTGCAGCGCTGCCGCGGTATGACAGTGCATCGCTGGGCCCATCAGGCCATCATCGCTGGGCTGTTAGATGATCAATCCCTCTCCAGTATGTTTAGAAAATCTGATTTTTCCGCCCCTCAAACTGGCAGCAGGCCAGGACAGTAAGGCGGCCGCCTGTGCCGCCTTACATTAGCGCCGGCCCTGATAACAAGCCAATGAGTCGGTACAGGCAGCAAACAAAGGGCAGTCAGGACAAACCAGAAATGGGGATTTAGTAATTTAGCTCGGTGTGATAAATTTTGAAGCACTCGGTTATGCAGAGGCCTGGTAGAGATGGGCAGGTAGGGCAATAATAACTAGAATCCTTTCGGATTCCTTTCTTGCGGCAGACACAACACTTTTTCTGGGGGGACTTTTTACAGCGGGTGGGAGGGATTCGGGAAGGAAAGTGTCTGCCACTTAGTCTTTGGAGATCTCCTGATTCCAAAGCAGATGTATCAGGGATAAGGATAAGTTTGGATATGATCTCTAGCATGAATTCTAGGAAGGGATATGGCTGTTGTACTGCTGCCTGCTTGTAGTATCACGTACGCATTGAAAATTGCAAACCCGGTCAAATAGATGGCAATCTTCTTGTACCATGCCCTAGTCTTTCGGTTCACCAGATAAGGCTGTATACATTGATCAGCCAAGTCTACTCCCCCCATAAACTTGCTGTAATCTACAATGCACTTCGGCTTTTCCAGTGGCTCAGTTCTCCCTCTCACAGACACTGGCACTGTACTTTCGTCGTGCACTGTAGATAGCATGTATACATCCTTCTTATCTTCTTAGTGCTGAAGAGGAGCCTCTACTTTTTTTGCCTGCTGTCAGGATTTGGGGAAAACCTCTGCGATTCTTCCGCACTGTGCCACGCGCAGCCATATTTGGGGGTACCCAATTGCTTTCGCGCCTTGCAGTAGATGGTGGGGGGTCATCACCATCACCGGAGGGTTCACTAAGGGGCTCTATATCAGAGGCTGTGAGGGTGTCACTGTCGGTGAGAGCATCAATCTCAGAGGAAGCCAGGATCTCATATGCCTCTTCTGGGAAATAAAAACGGGAGGACATTTTTATGGGGATCGTGTTATAACTAATTAAATGGGAGGTTGTCAAGTCAAACTGCAGTGGTACAGAATAGTCAGCTAATGAACAAGCAAGTGGGATAATAAAAAGACTGTAATTCAGTTTAGGTAATTGTAATCTGCAAGAGTCTATGAGAACTACTTGTCCCTGCATGCAATTCAGCTCCAGTTAGGGTCAGCCAGTCAGAGCAGAGGTCAGGCTTCCCAGCAGCCTCAGAGATAGAGCTGTAGAGGAAGGGAGGGGCCATCTGAGAGCTCCAGGCATCCCATGAGGCAGGCAACATGGACATGACAAAGTGCACAGATTTACAAGCATCTTCAAATCCTGGAGTGGAGCCGGTGAGCTAAAAGACTATTTTCACAGTCATATGTAGGAAAGGATTGTGTCATAGTCATGTACAGAAAAGGAATTGAGCCAGTTTAGTAATAAATGCAGTCAGTTAACCTTTTTAGATCTATTTCATGCTCAGTGTGAGGAGATTCCACATGCAGTCTTTATAATAGCTCATTTCATGTCTGTTTCTTTAAGTTAAAACATATTTTGGCAGTAATAATATTCTAGAAGTGTGTGCTAGTGGATGCATATGAAACTGGCACAGAGGTAATGATTAACAAGCTTTATATACAATGTAATTATACAATTTCTGTATTTCTTTCTGTTTAAGGTTTTTCACCTTTAAATCATCGCTTTAATTCATCACTAATTCTAATCGCTAAGCTACTCATCACTTTAATTCAGCTATCTATTTATCACTATTCAACTACTCATCTACTCAACTATTCACATATTCACCTAATCAATCTACAGCAACTTAATTTACCCCACAACTTATTGAAATTAAACTTAAATACAAGCGAATGAAGAGTGGAATCCAGTTATTATTTCCAGTGTCGATGTTTGAATTTCCTTTCAAGCGGGAAGATTGTGCAAAAAGCCAAAGAGCTTGACAGTGAAAAACCGCTAACCCAGAGGAAAACTGGGAAAACTGGTAACTCAGTAAAAAACAGGGAAAACTGTGAAAACCGGAACGCAGTAAAAAACCGGGAAACCAGTAAAAACTGAAAACTGTGATGCGAACAGACAAAGTGATACTGATCAATAAGTCGTGCATTCAATCCCAACGTTAAAAAAACCCCAAAAAAAAACAACCATCAAGATGGCTGAGCAGGCGACCGGGAAGTCACTCGAACAGTTGAAGGCGGAAAGGACAGTGGAGAAAAGAGTATTCACTCGTCTAGTCAACACCATATCCAGAACCTATAATGATATGACGGCGGAGGATCTTCAAGACAGCTTGCATAAGCTCACAAGACAAGCAGAGAGAGTTATGGAAATAAATGACGATTTTGAGGCAGGCATCATCGCTGAGTTAGAAGCAGAGCTGAATGAAGGCAAAATAGCTGTGCTAACAGAACAGCAAAAAGCCGACCTTGAAAGAGCTGCAAGTGAATGTGAAGCAAAGCTAAAAGAAACCAAACGCCTACTTCAGGATACTTTCTGGGCCAAATATGGAAGTAAAAAACTGCCCACAGCATTGCAAATTGCAGAAGCTGAGAGTGAACGTGTCGCAGCAATAGTTCCAGATGGCAATCACGAAGCATACAACTTCATGCTTAAGCACCTTCAGACAATAGCAAAGACTGCAAAAGATCTCTATAGCCAGTGGCACCGGTGCATTCTGCCAAGTGATCAGAATAGATTTCGTCAAGGTCTGTAAAACCTCGATCTCAATATTATCAGATTGGTCTCAAGAAAGGCTGACTTCATTCGGGCGAGGAGAGAGGAGGACGCAGTGAGAACAGCGCCCCCACCGATAACCTCCAGCAACCCCGTGTCAACCATTAGGTTAAAACCTACATCTCTTCCAAAGTTCACCGGCAGTAAACGCGACTTCTACAGATGGAAGAGAGACTGGGAAGCGCTTCAAAAGCAAGGGGAGCCAACCGGTTCAAAAGAAGTAAAAAAGTTCCAATTATTAGACAGTCTCGAAGAAAGAATTGTAAAAGATCTCTGCCTCACCACTTACAATGCTGCAGATGACATTTTCCGCGTTTTAGAGAACCATTACGGAAACGTGCTAACGATAGCGATTGAAATAGTGGAAGATTTGCAAGCAATCCCTGCTATCCGGAATCACCAGCCAAGGAGAATAGTTGATTTGATTCAAGCATTGGAGAAGGCACTTGGAGATTTGAGTGATCTTGGAAACATTGGCGCTATCAAAAATCCCTTAGTAACAAAGTCCATAGAAGGAAAACTTCACGAGTCACTCATGAAAGAATGGCTTGTCCACGTCTCTGACCAACAGAATGCTGTCACACCAGACAACCGGTTTGACAAACTTCTGGTATTCCTCAAAAAGCAAGAGAGCATTTACGAGCAGCTCGAGCAACTAAGAGATGAAGAACCAAACAGAAGAGAATCAAAATCTGAACCAAGATGGGCAAGAACAAAGTCCACGAGGTCAAACAATGATCAAAATGGGTGTGTAGTCTGCGGTGATGTTAAGCACAAGAGAAAGCTCTACTTCTGCAAACAGTTCCGGTCACAGAAAGTAACTGACAGGATGGCTGCAGTGAAGAAACTGGGAGCTTGTAAAAGGTGCCTCGAAGTCCACGATGACCGCGCGGTCTGTAAAGAGAACTATCTATGCAAGAACAAAGACTGTTTTCCTGAACATCACTTCTATTTATGCACAAATGCTGAGAGAAGAGAAACCAACACTGTTCAGAAAGAGAACAAGTTTCATTCTGAAGGAGACAGTGGCAAGAAAAATTACACGAAAGTTCAAGAAGATTTCCTTGGTAAACTCTCACCAGATCTGGCACAGCAATGCCGAGGTGTGTTTTCGAACACTACAGCAAGAGTGTTCAATGCAACAAAAGAACAGTCAAGTTTACCAGCAGAATGTGGGTTACTAGAACTGCCCGTAATAATGATGCTCCTCAACGTAACTGCCAATGCTGGACAGACAATCGGGACATTAATAGATTTATCATCTGACACAAATTACATAACCCACAATGCTGCACATTGTCTGAATTAAGAGGTGAGAAAATTACTTTAGTCATCCATGGAGTTGGAGGAATGAATGTCCGCGTGAAGACAATGCGATATCTTCTAAAAATTAGAGTAAAGACCGATCAGGGCTCTCTCTGGCCACACTAATTGGCCTGCTATGGACTTGAAATTATCGCAGACATTCACAAAGCAGTGCCACCTGAGCGACTGAAAAAATTATTTCCAGATGTTCCTCTCATCGAACTCACAAGGCCTAGAGTAGTTGAACTGCTTATAAGTCATCGGGAAGGTCAATTGGTGCCACAAAGAGTCCAAGTAGTTGGCGACCTTGTGCTGTGGGACGGACCACTAGGAAATACGGTTGGCGGGGCTCACCCTGAGCTCTTCGAAGAAGCAGATATGTCAATCCACAAGTCCAAAACGCACTTTGCAAGGTCAATGAGAATGGCGGCTGTAAAATATGAAGAAGTGAAAGAGCACCTTCCAATAGAAGAGCCTTTAGCCAAAGTTTATGAAGCGGGTACCTGTACTAGCAGCCAGGACTTTCTGGAATGGTGGAGGTGGGATTCCATCGGTGCTGCGTGTGAACCCAAGTGTGGTGGTTGCCGCTGCGGGAATTGCCAACCGGGTGGAAAAGAAATGACCCTGGGTGAAGAGAGAGAACTTGAACTAGTAAGAGAGGGCCTCACTTATGTCAAAGAAGACAGCCACAGTAAAGAACCGCATTGGCACGCTAAATATCCCTGGTTAGGAGACCCAGCATCCTTACCGAACAACAAGAGTGCAGTTGAAGCTACGTTCCTGAGGATGGAAAAACAGCTAGCTAAAGAGCCCGAATGGAAAACTGCCTACAGAGCTCATGTTCAAGATATGCTTATCAGAGGAGCTGCAGTTAAGTTAACAGAAAGAATGATCGCCGAATGGAGTGAAGCTGTGTGGTACGTCAGTCATCTTATTGCTCCAAACCCGCACTCTGTCACAACCCCAGTGAGACTCGTTTGGAACAGCAGCCAAAGATTCAGAGGCGTTAGCATGAACGACTTGCTAGTTAAAGGCCCAGACTTCCTAAATGAGATACGTGCTGTCTTGTCTTCAGAAGCGGGGTGCACGCTGCAATAGGAGACATTAAGAAAGTGTACAATTCGGTCTGGCTAGAGGACAAAGAAATGCACCTGCACAGATTCCTTTGGAGAAACTCAGAAAATGAAGAACTGATCGAATATGCAATTACAAGAGTAAACATCGGAGACAAACCAGCAGACTGCATTGCGCAGTTGGCAATGCGCAAAACTGCAAATTTGCCATCTTTTGCTCATCTTGAGGAAGAACGAAGAGTGCTTCACCAAGACAGTTATGTTGACGACATTCTCCCATCTCACAACGACTTTCACCAGCTAAGATCTATTGTGGCAAATGTAGAAGCAATCTTAAAAGAAGGAGGATTTCTTCTTAAACCTTGGGTCTTCTCAGGTCAAAGTGGGAGGAGTAAGTCAGAAGAAAAGCCTTCCGAAACCAAAGTAGAAAAAAGGATTTTACCAAACCAAATGTGTGAAGATGAAAGCAAAGCACTGGGTCTGGGCTATATCGTGGAAGAAGATATGCTTTATGTGATGATTTCAATCAATTTCTCAAAGAGAAAAAAGAAAATGAGACTTGGTCAGAATCTCTCTCAAGAGCAAGTTAGAGCTCAGACACAAAATCCGCTGACAAGAAGGAAGCTGTTAAGCCAGGTGTCACGAGTGTATGATCCAGGAGGCCTAGAGACTCCAGCCAAGCAGAGGGGAGCTAGCCTTCAAGAGCTTGATGAACATTCAGATTGGCAAAGTGGACCAAAGTTCCTGATCCTGCCTGAGAATGAATGGCCAATCAAGTCCGCTAAGGATGTTGCAGCTAATACCAGAGAAGGCATCAGTAAACTTCAAAGGAAGGCATTTGCAGCTCTGCTCACGAGATCCAAAGCGAGGCTGCAGAATCCATCTGAGGAACTGGAGGAAGATGAAAATCCCCTTCAAGCCCAAGCAGGATGCAGGAGACCTCCTGCAGGGTCAGCTGTTCGAAGCTTGTGTGACTCAAAATGATTCCGTGATCTCACTAGACTAGTCAAAACAATAGCCTGGGTATAGAGAGCAGCAAAAAGGTTCCTCAGCCTCAACCGAACCCTAAACAACCCAAAGTGAGAGGCAGTATCTTCAACAGGAACCATATCAGTTATAGAAAGAGAAGATACTCTGCAAGATATTTTTCATATTTTTCTTGCTACATAAGAAGACGTCACCTTTCCAAACACCACCAAAAACAGGTTGGTGATTTATAAAGATCCGGACTCTGGGTTATTACTTTGCGGCAGAAGAGCACAAGCCTTTAAGGAAGACCAGGATAGTGTCCCAGTTCTTCCGTCCAATGCCTGGGTTTCTACTCTGCTAGCCCGAGAATCTCACAGAGAAAGTCACGGAGGGAAATCTACCCTCACCTACATTGAATTCCAAACAGCTCTTCAGATGGCAACCAACCTCGCCAATGAACGACCCATCGATGCTAGAGCGCAAGTTCAAGAAGACTGCATTCAGTATGTAACTCCTAATACACTATTGTTGGGACAAGCATCCCAAAGCGTTGTTATCAAGACATTTGACTTTTCCAGTTATCTGTTTAAGCGCCTCCAAGCAATGCAATCGGTATTGAATGACTTTTAGAGACACTGAAGAATCTTAGTTGGTTTACAACCAGAAATCGAACAGTTTGCCTTCTAAACATTGCAATTTCCCTTTGTATCCAAGAAAATTGAGTGGGAGGTGTCAAGTCAAACTGCAGTGGAACAGAATAGTCAGCTAATGAACAAGCAAGTGGGATAATAAAAAGACTGTAATTCAGTTTAGGTAATTGTAATCTGCAAGAGTCTATGAGAACTACTTGTCCCTGCATGCAATTCAGCTCCAGTTAGGGTCAGCCAGTCAGAGCAGTGGTCAGGCTTCCCAGCAGCCTCAGAGATAGAGCTGTAGAGGAAGGGAGGGGCCATCTGAGAGCTCCAGGCATCCCATGAGGCAGGCAACATGGACATGACAAAGTGCACAGATTTACAAGCATCTTCAAATCCTGGAGTGGAGCCGGTGAGCTAAAAGACTATTTTCACAGTCATATGTAGGAAAGGATTGTGTCATAGTCATGTACAGAAAAGGAATTGAGCCAGTTTAGTAATAAATGCAGTCAGTTAACCTTTTTAGATCTATTTCATGCTCAGTGTGAGGAGATTCCAAATGCTGTCTTTATAATAGCTCATTTCATGTCTGTTTCTTTAAGTTAAAACATATTTTGGCAGTAATAATATTCTAGAAGTGTGTGCTAGTGGATGTATATGAAACTGGCACAGAGGTAATGATTAACAAGCTTTATATGCAATGTATTTATACAATTTCTGTATTTCTTTCTGTTTAAGGTTTTTCACCTTTAAATCATCGCTTTAATTCATCGCTAATTCTAATTCTAATCGCTAAGCTACTCATCACTTTGATTCAGCTATCTATTTATCACTATTCAACTACTCATCTACTCAACTATTCACATATTCACCTAATGAATCTACAGCAACTTAATTTACCCCACAATTTATTGAAATTAAACTTAAATACAAGCGAATGAAGAGTGGAATCCAGTTATTCTTTCCAGTGTCGATGTTTGAATTTCCTTTCAAGCGGGAAGATTGTGCAAAAAACCAAAGAGCTTGACAGAGGTCGAGGAACTGATGGGGTCAAGTTTTAGAACACCTAAACTAAGCCCTCCCGGTCCTTGTAGTGGCCGGTACTTCTATCTTTTTCCAGACAAGGTCAGAATATTCCCAGGGGGGTCATATGCCAATGCGGGTAGTGAGAAATGCCAGGGGGTCATATGCCAATGCGGGTAGTCAGAAATGCCAGGGGGTCGTATGCCAATGCGGGTTCTCAGAAATTACAGGGGGTCATACGCCAATGCAGGTAGGGTACAGGGGTACAAGGGGTACAGTGCCAATCAGGGTACAGTGTCTGCCAGGGGGTACAGTGCCTGCCAGGGGGTACTGTGCCAGGGGGTACTGTGCCAGGGAGTACAGTGCCTACCAGGGGTTACTGTGCCAGGGCGTACTGTGCCAGGAGGTTTTAGTTTTCTCTTTTTTTTTCCCTCTGTCTCTGCTCTGTCGATTGCTGCCTCTCTCTCCTGCTCCTCAGATCGCAGTGAGGAACAGGAGAAAGGGGAAGAGACAATGGCTGAGACATTCTGACAGTTGCAGAGGTGACAGTCTGTCACCACTGCAACGTCGGGTCCAATCGCCAGAATTGGCGGATTGCTTGTTTCCACAAGGGAAACGGCCTGCGTCCCTTCCCACAATGCCGAATGCCGTCTGGGAGGGTCTGCCTAGTTGTCAGGCAGACCCCCAGCCGGCGATCGGCATTGTGGGAAGGGAGGCGGGCCATTTTCCGGTGCGCAGAGCAACGAAATGCCGCGGGGCATACTATGCCGTCCTGCGGTGTTAAAGCCTGCGCTATGCAGGACGGCATGGTACGCCCCCCGTCATTAAGGGGTTAACAGTGACTTGCTGCAGCACAGAGCCACAGCTCCAAAAGGGAAATGGTGAAGCAATGTTGAGAAAGCACACATCAAGTGTTGGGAAAAGGAAGGACGGTGTCAGGGGGGTGACTTATTTTCCCGCCAAAAACTGTGTTTAAAACAGCACTGCAATAAAGCTTATTTTTGCTTTTGCCATTGCACTGAGTCCTGTCTCTGGTTTTGTGTAGAACTATAACCACACTCTTGGTACCTGCATGACAACTACCTTTCTATGGGATGCAGCTATTGCTAGGTCCTTGTTAGGACCCCCTAAGCAAGGCACTATAATCGCTGCTCCTCAGCAGAACAGCTGCCAAAAATGTGTCCTGACCACGTAAGTTCTTTTTACAGCTTGAATCCCTATTATAGAGACGTTTGCCTTCCAATTAGGACTAGTACAGGTAATCATGCATTAATTATATAGGGACTATTCCCACTTTATGAATAATGAAAAGAGATTTTTCAAAAATTCCTGGTAGTGGATTTCTAGAAAATCACTTGGTATTGAAGGGGTTAAATGAGCAAACAGTGAGCAAATAAAACTTGGCTACAAAAGTTTGAGTTGCATCAATTGGATGTAAACCAGGGATCTCAAACTCTGACCCCCCAGATGTTTATTGCTTACAATTCCCAGAATTCTTTCAATGCAATAAATGGCCAGATGATCATGGGATTTGTAGTTCATCAACATCTGGGGGGTCAGAGTTTAGAGATCCCTGCTTTAATTTGAATCATGAAAGATAAATTAAAAGGTTAACAACAACATAAAAAAAAACCTCAAGTGTTATTTTCTCTCTAAGAAAATCAGGGAAAAAAGTTTTAAAAAATTGCTTTTTTTCAGAACAGCTATCTTGGTTTATTTTATGTAATCCTCTGGGCAATTCAACAATTTATAAATTGAAGAGTGTCAGGATAGCATAGCAGGCGGACCAGCACATGGAAGCGAGTTGCTCAACTCTAGAATAAATCCCATCTGCTGACTCAAAGCTGTCTTTTTTGCGTTACTTCTCATTCAGTCTCTGGGTCATGATGCCCTAGCTCCTTATGTAAAAGAACAATGCCTTATTCCACCTATTTAAAATACCACAGCAATGTATGAGACAGGAAGATATCTAAAACGTTCTTGTGTATTATGCTTGTTCTAATGCATATAGTTTTGTCATTAAAATTTATATCTCCAGGCATTTTACATTTGCCTTTTCAGTAAGCATTTAGGGCACTATCACCTCCATAATGCTAGTGCAAGCACAGTCAGCAACCCCGGTGACCCGCTTGCACAGTCAGCAACCCCGGTGACCTGCTTCCACAGTCATCAACCCCGGTAACCCACTTCCACGGTCAGCAACTCCGTTACCTGTTCCCAAGCTCTGTATCTCCGGTTACCTGTTCCGAAGCTCTGCAACTCCAGTTACCTGCTCCTGCCTCTGTCTCTCCTGTACCCCAGCCTCGCCTCTGGCTCTCCTGTGTCCTAGCCTCACATCTCCGGTGTCCATCCTCATCTCCACCTCTCCTGTGCCCAGCTTTGTTCCTTCCCTGATCCCTTATAATCTGTTACTGCCTTGCCTGTTTCTTTGTTGCCCTTCACTCAATAAATACTGGTTTATCAAATATACCTAGTTTCCTTATGTATTTACTGCATACTGGGCTGAAACCAGGGGCGGACTGGGCCGGGCGGCAGGGGGACAAGCGTCTCCCGGGCCGCCGCAATGCGCATCTGTTTAGGTAATCAATTTAAGTTAACCCGATGTCGATGTGTATATTACTCTACCCACAGGCCGCGGCCGCGCACAAGCAGTAGCGCTGGTCCCGCCCCCCACGTGATGCCTCCACGCAGCCTCCACGTGATGGGAGTGTGCCGGCGGGCGCTGTCGACACGACAGTGACGTCGTCGGGGGAGCCTCAGCCTGCGCGAGTGGCATGTGCAGCTGCACCATCATTCCAGGCTGCTTGGAGGAGAACTCGGCCGTGGAGGAGGAGGCTCACAGCGGAAGCCACTGCCAGCCCAGCCGCTGCCCAGATTGACTCGCAGACAGACTACTTGAAGTTGCACTGCACGCCACACACTCACAGTAACAACTTGATGGTGAGTGTACTGTGCGTGGCGGCTGCATCCCAGGCAGTGACACTGACAGAGGGACCTCACCTGCTGGCTGCAGTCTGGTCTGAGACTGTCTGACTGAGTGGGGGTTAATAAATTGAGGGGAGCAGCTTGGTGCTGGAGAATAACAGTGAGGGCTCCTGGCCTGAGAGCTCTCTGGGCCCCAGGGACAATTATATATCCCTGTGGGAGCTGGGGGCAATATATATCTGTGTGTGAGCTGGGGGCAATATATATCCATGTGTGAGCTGCTTGGCAATATATATCCCTGTGTGAGCTGGGGGCAATATATATCCCTGTGTGAGCTGCTGGGGCAATATATATATCCATGTGTGAGCTGCTGTGGGCAATATATATCCATGTGTGAGCTGCTGGGGCAATATATATTCATGTGTAAGCTGCTGGGGCAATATATATCCATGTGTGAGCTGCTGGGGGCAATATATATTCATGTGTAAGCAGCTGGGGCACTATATATCCATGTGTGAGCTGCGAGGGGCAATATATATTCATGTGTAAGCTGCTGGGGCAATATATATCCATGTGTGAGCTGCTGGGGGCAATATATATCCATGTGTGAGCTGCTGGGGCAATATATATTCATGTGTCAGCTGCTGGGCAATATATATCCATGTGTGAGCTGCTGGGCAATATATATCCATGCGTGAGCTGCTGGGGGCAATATATATCCATGTGTGAACTGCTGGAGGCAATATATATCCATGTGTAAGCTGCTGGGGCAATATATATCCATGTGAGGTGGGGGACTATATCCGTGAGCTGGGGCCAATATATCCAAGTGAGCTGGGGGACAATATATCCATGTGAGCTGGGGCAATATTTCCATATGAGCTGGGGACAATATTTCCATATGAGCTGGGGACAATATTTCCATGTGAGCTGGGGGCAATATTTCCATATGAGCTGGGGCAATATTTCCATATGAGCTGGGGCATTATTTCCATATGAGCTGGAGCAATATTTCGATATGAGGTAGGTGGGACATTGCTTAAGGTTAGGTGGTATTGATGGATTTGTTAACCATAGTGTTTTTTTTTTATTTTTATTTAAATGGGGCCGGGTTGCAACACCATGGGCCTGTGGCTTGCACTTGTCCCCTGGGCCAAAAGTTGCCAGTCAGCCCCTGGCTCAAACTCCCTGTGAAACTTGACAATAATATAAATTGTTTAGTGTTAGCTGCTAATAGTATGTTTATCTACTTAGTGAAAGATATTTAACAGCTGACCAGTTTTAGATAAGGTAGGTCTAGAACAAAAAATAGTTTGGCTGGAAGTCGGCTACAAATCATTTGCAGCTGTAGCACAAGCAAACATGGCAGGCATATGGAACATCTTTATCTGGAATGTTAGGAAGGAATTCATATTTACACTGTGATAGAATAGGATCTCTATGCGAACTGTACGCATAGGCAATCTACGGTACCCATTAAGGGGAACCTCTATGCCACCGTTTCTTGGGCTCCGACGTCTGACCACCTTGGCTTCCACAGATTGCCTTGGCCGATATCGGGGCACGGAGAATGACACACACAGACACAGGTTTAGGTCATCATCTCTATGCGTACAGCAATAAACTTGTGCATATCTTTTTTATTAGATTCTATGAAGGAGACAGAGAGAGGGGCCTTTATGTAAGAGGACCCCATAAATGTCATACGTCAATTGGTAACCTTGTCGTCACGAGTTACATTGTTATGGAAATCTGACTATCCTGCATGGCAGGAAGCTTGGGTATTATGACCTGAACATCTTTATTGTGGAACATTTTGATGCAATGCTATTAAAAACACTTTAATTGTAAGGCAAAGATTTTAACTCTTAGCTACGTCTCCTTACACACTTGTTATTGAATCCACATTGAACAGTGGTGAATCACCTGTTAAATTTCTAAAATCAAAGACATAATAGTTTACTTGGAAAAGCTCTTTAACTCGGCTATGTTTCCAAATTAGGAATGCCTCGCAAATTAGTGAAAGAGATTTTGAAAAGTTAACAAATTCCAGTACACTATACACTCCAAACCTGTTGTGTAATCATCATGTATTATTAAATGGGAGGTGATGATATCTAAGATCAATCATTTGCATGTCACAAATGTTAAATATTTGTTATTTTCGTAAACAACTTGCAGCCACATTCCAAGAGGGTTATTAACCCCTTCACTACCAAATGGTTTCCCGTAAAACCACTGGCATGAACCAATGATTTAGTGGAAAGTCACTTTACATTACCCTTTAACCCTAGTACCAAAACACACCTACTCAGGCTAGGGTCAGAGTGGGGCAGTCGGAACGCGCGTGCAGGCGCACTAAATCACGGCGGCAGTAGCAGCACATAACGGCCAATGACGGCCAATATACGCAGTACGTGCGTACAAAAGTGCGCCGACACCACGCAACCGGCAAATGAACGCATTTTTCTCAGAACGTGAAACCGCTGCTACAGACGTACAGAGTGCGCTGCGGCCGCATGGCAGCGTGTGTGCGTGATTAGGAGACGTCAGACGCTGCTAGTGTGCGGCCTACATAACGTTCAAACAGCCGGATTTCCCTAGAATTGCGTTGGTGAGTACCTGCGACTGTGCGACTGTGGTCGTCTGACCACTTAAGCGTATTCCGTGAAAAAATGCGTGCGCACGCATCGACGTACATTTTGACGGTGGCCGCAGAAAATGCGCTCATCTGTCCCTAGCCTCATACACAGTCCAATGCACTGTAGTTTTCATTTCAGGGACCAACTGTCTGATTACCTCACCTCAAATTAATCTCTAATGAAGTGTTTTTGAGTGAGCAGTACTGTAGAATATGCTGTAATATACTTACCTTCATGGCCCTTATGGGTTCAGTCCCTGTGATGACCTTGAGGTGACATTGAGACATGCTCATTTTTTCACGTATTAAATTAAGCAAACGTACAAGCACATATACTCTTGCACTCACGTATTCCTTTCAAAATGCCATTGCCGTGGATGCTTATTTGCATCACTAGCACTCATGACATTATGTGTGTGTCATATTAATTTACATGGCAAATACGGTCTGTGCAAAGAAACTCTGCCTGTTTTACCACTTACAGGCGTAGACATACAAAATGCATTTTAGTGCTTGGTTTCCAGGTTTTCAGTGTCTCTCACCACTCAGCAGTTCCCAAGGCTTAGTGAATCTAAAGTTTACTTTCTCACCTTTATGTTGATAATGCCTTGTTATTAGCCAGCGTGGACTCCTTCATTATGAAAAGAGCAGGTGTGTCTGGCACCTGCTCTTTACTAACATATACAACAAAGATGTATGCAGCAGGCTGAACATTATCCATATGACATTAACCTTATGCATTTATGAAACCATTTATGATGATGTAATGTCATGGTCCCCGCTCTACGGGCAGCAGGGGCCCAGTGGCCGTCCCCGACCCTCAGACCCAACCGCCACCTCGAAGGTGTCGCAGAGGTCCAGCCTTCACCCTCGGTCTGGGTGATCGGTTACCACAGTCGTTGCAGTACAGAGCAATCCTTTCCCCTGCACTGCAGACCTCAGAATGAAGAGAGCATGTGCCAGCCAAAAGGCGCCTCCTCAATGTCACGCACGACGTGCCAATACCGCGGTTCCTAGTGATGGCACGGTCGAAAGTCATGCACACCTGAACACGATATCCACCACCACATAAAAAGCCATCGGGTGGGTGAGTCATTGCTTGTCTATTTTGCCAAATATCAAGCTGTTCCTGTTACTGCCTTTCCATTATTGCCTGATTGACATCCCATTGCCGAACTCAGCCTTGCCCAAGACATCCTGTCTACCACCTGCCTTTCAATTTTTCCTACTGCCCACAACCATCCTGTCTGATGCCCGCCTACCGACTTCTGCTACTACCCATGACTATCCTCCTTTACCGCCCATAAATAGGGATTGCTGTTCGACTGCCAATCATGATTTAAGCTATCCATCTATATATAAATGTATATATATTCGCTACCTGAATCTACGCATTATATCGCAAAACAATCATCATCTACTATCAAGTCATATACATTTATTCCTGTGTCTCATCCTGTGCTTTGAAAAACTATTGTCAATGTCATATCAGCCTGGCTTCACTATCGCTTCCGTGAGAGAGCTGTGGATCATCAAATAAGCTTCTCAAACATGTGGTAGCTCTGTACAGGTCTCTTTCTCTGCACAGCGGTTCTTATTCCTGTGCCTGGACCGTGACATGTAGCCATGTATAAAATTATTTGGTACTTCCCTGGCTTTGTTTATACATCCCTACACTCACTGATTCTATGGTAGCTGGTAGCTATATGAGATATAACAAATATCTGAGATCAGAGCATGGTTATGCTATGCTGCAATAAAACACCCGATCTCTCATAATTACTTGGAACAAAAATGTTTTGTTCCAAAAAAAACCATTACCTATAATGTTTGCAATAAAGGTGTAAAATACTAGTCCACTGGACAGATCGTCAGAGGTTTCATGTGACAGTAAGCCCCTATGTAATGTATGACTTGGGACCATGTTGCCTGCTCAGGCATGCCCTTTGCTACTTGCCTGTTCTTTGGGTAATTGAAGGTGTCCTTGGAGATGCTAAACAAAAAGGATGTAAAGTGCTGGCACAATATGAGTTGAAATAGTATGAACACAATATGAATTATCAATTGAATTATATAGCATAAGAGTAAATCATACAATATTGTAGCCCACAGGGATAAACAACAGATAAGACAACCAAAATCTGTATTACAAAGCAATATCTATATACAAAGGATCCCAAAGTGGCGCATGTGGTTTCCAGTGAGAAGTAAAACAGTACAATAGCAATAAATAATAGCAATATAATAAATCTGACTTTCACTTTTGCTTTACACTTGGCAATAGACCAGGAACTTTTATGGACATTACTGCTGACTGAGGAAAGCATTTTGATGCCGAAACGCGTCTCAGCATTCTTTATACCACCTATGCACTTTATATGCATGTATGTTAAATTGCCATTTGATCTAGATGTTTTATCCCCATTTTTTAATATTTTATACTTTTTATTTCTTTTTCTGAATAAATTAGCAGTTCTATACTTTGTCTGGTGTGACAAAACCTGTTTATTTGTACACCTCATTTCGCACTTCTGCTCCTGAGGATCACCTGCTACCCACCCCACTCTGAGGGGCAGGTACCCACCCAGGAAAAAGGGCCGAAAGAGTTACATCTGAGCCTGAAATACAGAAGGCTGCTGAACTGGTGTGACTCCCTTCTACTGAATATTGGATTTATGTACAATATTACGCCATGGGAGTGCCATTTCTCCTTGTTTTGTGCTTTATTTGAAGTACTCTACACCACAGAAGAAGGGCAGTGCCACATCTATTTGGCTGGAAGCGCTTCACCCCAGAGCCAGAGATTACGTGGGCTCTCTAGAGTGTGAGTTTACTTCCTTTGTCAGTAAATTAGGGACATGGGTTTCAATTCAGAATTACACGATTGTTCCATTTTTTTATAATTTTTTTTGTCTTTGAGATTCACCTAGAGGAAACAGGCGAAATATAGATCGCTGCTGATCCCCTCCTTAAGTATTTATATCTTGGATTTTTCAATACGCTAGACTCTATATTCACTTGCTTTCTACAGGACTTTGTTTAGTCACTGGATTTTTTTAGCACAGGCATATACAATTGCTATTTTACTTCTCAATGGAAACCACATGCACTGTTTTGGGATCCTTTGTATATAGATATGGTCCTTGGAGATGTTTGAAGTGGAGCAGCAGCAGTATATCATAGTCTTGTCAGTGTGAGAGTGGAATGTAAACTGTGATGGAACCGATTTCTCAAGATTTCCCATTCTAGCTGACCTCTGAAGAGCATCTTTAACTCTAGAGAGTCATTATGAACATTTAGTAATGTCTCTTGTACTACAGTGGCCTCCACTAATAATGGCACCATTGGTAAATATGAGCAAAGAAAGCTGTGAAAAATTGTCTTTATTGCCTAACCTTTTGATCTTTTGTTCAACAAATACACAAAGACATTCTGCTGTCACGGATATCAAACTATTGCAATCACAACACAGGTTTAGCCCAAAAAAAAATCAACAATCATCTTTAACCCTTCGGCTGCCAATAATGTGTGGGGAATGTCCTGGTGTTTCCTTGCAACATGCAGATAACGTCCCTCACACGTCATTTATCTGCAACCTCCACCAGATAGACTAAATTCCAGTGGTTGAGCGGATCCAGGCTGGCTCTTACTCTACCTGATTCAATTCATGCATCCGGCCCGGGACTTTCCTTTAGCCATCAGTTCATCCCTGAGTTCCGCTTCCTTTATATGGGTGTGTATCCAGATACTCATTGTTCTGTGTTGAGTCTCCAGCCTGGATATGGTTGCTGTTTCTCCATCTCGCTAATCCCAGTCTTCCTTGCATACCCTGATCTGCAAGCCTGTACCATCCCGCCTAGCAGCGCCTGCAGTAAGCACTAGTCTGTCCATGCCTGCAATGTGCACCGGCCCAGCCGAGTGGTGTCTATACCTCCAGTCCCAATCTGCTTCAATAAACTTCCAGTCTGTATCCAGCCAGTGGCGACTCCCACTTTTTGGGCTTTTAGCCCCTTAACATGGGTCCAACCTTGGTTGCCACCCTGACAGTTGGAAAATACTGAATGGGCCAACCACAAAACCACAGGAGCAAGGCAGCCTGGGGTCCCTGGAGCAAGGCAGGATAAACAAATAAGAGGAGAGAAGAGCCAGCCTGACTTGTACAAGTGTTATTATGACACTAGGAATTAATGGTCTGGCAAGGAAGAAGTGGTAAATCGGGAGGACAAATTAGGGCCAGCTGGGAGTAAGGATCAGGTTGTGGGCTGTATTTTTGCATTTAGCACCAAGTATGTGAAGTAGGCTTGTGAGGAATTGCATTCTGGACAAAAAGGGCCAAACTGCCAAGAAGTGTAGCAGGAAACCTGACACTGACCACGGATAGTGTTATCTCAAGAAAGTGTACCTTTAAAAGCAGCACAAACCTTCCAGAAATTCGAGGTCGTTCTTATCGATGTGTCTAGCATATATATCATTCTGATGCTGCCCAGTAATTTCTGCCTACCATTTCTCAACTCCCATTCCATGGGGTAGGAATGGTAATCACCAAATATACAAGAGGGACCTTTTTTCTGTTCTTTTATGTTCAAGCTGGAACATGTCATAATGCCAGTCACATGATCTTATTTGTGATATAGTTGAAAGCTGAAGTATTTTCTTCTTTTATAATAAAATGTTACATATTTTGTAATTTTGATGTATATTCTCTTTCGTATTCTCACCTTTTTAGCAATTTGCTTTTCTCTATAAATATTTTTAGATAAGCAATTCTGATCTGTGCAAATCCACTTTAATTTTCCTATGTTTACATTGTTATGGCCAATTTGGTATAAATAGGCTAGTTTGAGCTAGGATTGTATTTTTTTTCTATAAGCTGAACACAGAGGCGGCTCTATAATTAAGCAAAATAGGCAGTTGCCAAAGGCCTCACTCAAATAGGGGCCACGCATGATGGAATTTACATGGAATATCAGTGTGCACATGGCATTTCACACACATGTACTCCTACATTCACATACTACCATCTAAAGAGGCAGCTTGAGGAGCTTTGGCATTACTTTTTCAACTTTTTGAACATTAAATGAGGCCTCATATTAGATCCTCGCTTAAGGCCTCACTAACTCTAGGGCCGCCTCTGGCTGAACACTTTCTCATACTTTGACATCTTGTTCTGATGTCGTACATAAATATTTGTAATTCATTTAATAAATACAAGGTCAGTCATCTCCAGATACCGTCTGTAGAGGGGTTATTCAAAGAGCCGAATTGGCTCAGAAATCGCACTGAACAGTGAATTTCCCCGTACGGTGTAATTTTGTGGCCATTCGGCTTGTCAAAAAGCAGGCAGTTTGCCAAATATTGGCGAATTGCCAGCGAAATACTGTGCTGTTCGGCGGCAGTGAACTCCCCATAGAGAAGCAATGGTTAATCTATTCAGCGAATCCCATAGGTTTCAATGTAAAAAATATTCCAGTTTTTATTAAATATTTATTAAACTGTTTATTCTTTTAATTTGTAGCAAAAAGTCTTTTACTTTTTAGGCTTTTTAAGGTGGAAATTCGGTGCTCTTTAAATAACCCTGTATGTGTCTAAGAACCAGAACTGCCTTGGAAGAAGACAAAACAATTTCTTGTTGGACGAAGCATGTAGTTTGAACTCATACATACATATTAAGCTTACTTTTAAATGTTACTTTAAGACATTGCCTAGAACATTATATAGTTACGTAGAATACCATATTTTATTGTCTTCCTTAGCTTAGTTGCTTAGCATAATTAGCTTATGTATTGAAATGTGTTAGCATTTATGAATTAATAGTCTATATGAGGCATCTTGTGTATTAACAATTCAGATCAGAACATATTCTTGGTCTCTATGGATAGGTATTGCGTTTACCATTGGCATTGGTACTTTATTTTTAGATTTACAAGGTTATTCAGAGAAACGTAAAAAACAGGAGAAGAGAACAATCCTGACCAAATAGCCGATTTGGAAAGTGAGATAAATGGGAGAATTTTTCTGGTTTGGCTACTTTGAGCTCGAATTTTCACTTCTCCAGTCATTCTCCTGAGTTTCACCTTTCTTTGAATAGACCTGTAAGTTTTCTGTCAAGCATTCATACTTTAAGCAAATCTAAAAAGCAAGTAATTATTATTTTAATAATAAAAATTAATAAGTTTTATGCGTCAATATTCTTACTGCCCTTTTCTGAAAATATTGTAATGGTTGCTTATTCTTGTTTTATAACAGAATACGAGGATTTCCTACTTGAACTCTATTCTCAATAATAATTCTTTATTTTCCCCATGTAGCTAACATTAGACTCCCAACATTTATAATGTGCTGTTTCAGAGGTAATTCGTTAAACGTATACCCTGCCATTGTTTCAGGATTACCTTATTTCCATTAAAAAAACGGACCTGTCCTTTCCATTTATTAAAATCTGGAATTAAGAATAACTACACACAGTGTTATTGCACGGTTTTGCAGTATATTGTGACAATAATTGTAATAAAAGCATTAAAAATAAGTATGATCAACTATTCATCCAATTCGCTTCGTCTTATACAAACCTGATATTGCTGCTCGAGGTTAATATTTCCACCGATTATCCAAATGTTAGAATAGCGTCAATATTTAATAAATATATAAATATGTCAATGGTCCATGGTTTCCTTGGAAAGACGTACAAACAAAGACTCCCTTATTCAATGTGCTGTGAATAAAAATGTCAAATGTATTACAAACCAAGCAAATCGGCAACACAATCTGCTCAGCAGGTGTTCAATGCGGCTGAGTTCTTGTTAAGTATTAACTTTCAGAAAGTATTATTTGTCAAGCAGGACCAGAATGAAATGTAAAATTAAACGTTTGCAGAGCATATCTTTCCACACGTAAGCTGCAAACCAACGCAAGCTTATCAGCAACAACCTTTAATATATCTGTTATTGCTAATGATCCAAAAGAAAAAAGAATGGGAAATTTGAATCAATGAACAATTATGTCACAAAAAGGGGACAATCCTTCTGTAGTCTAAAATGATAATATGGGCAAAGTGTCGCCCCCTATTTTTCTGGCATGGTTCTGGTCAGCCTATGCAACTACTCCCCTCTAATATATAAATATTTATTTTTAATTAAAAAAACATCTGAATCAGGCTAGACAACCTCTCACACGGCTATAAAAACATTATTGCATCACTTTTATGCCTATTTCTCTCCCCACCATTTGCGGTGATCTCAACGTAATTTCTAACAGTGACATATTCACTTATCCAGACTACAAATCCTGTGAGTAGTGCTATTCATAAATGCTGTCCTTAATCCATCCCAATATATAAAACTAAAAGGTACAGGAAGTGGAACCTAGTAAAAGACAATAAAAAACACTTCATGGTGCAGCAAATCATTTAACCATACATATTAGGCCCCAGAGAATCCCACTCACAGGATTAAAGATCTAAACAGGCATATCATTTATAGTGTTACCCAGGGCCGGACTGGGAATAAAAAGCAGCCCTGGAATTTTTTTTTTATACCAGCCCCATATTGTGAGAAGTGCAAACGAAAAGGATACTAACAGGGTAATTCAAAGAGATTCGAAAATTCACCGCACGTTCGGTGACTTTTCGTTCACTTCAATTCGGTTTGTTTTGCCGATCCCATTTTGGTGACCCTGCGGTGTATTCAGCAAGCACCACAGGGCCCCCGAATTGCAAGGAAAGGCCGCCGCAAACCCGACGAAAACTAACCACAAAACCCGGCGAATGCACGCCGAAAACCCGCAAAAAAACATCTGGATTAACCCACCGAAAAACCCAAGCAGGAGCCGATCACACGCAGCGTAGCCGCCGGAAAAAGCCGACACCGCAGACGAAGGCAGTGAATATATTAGAAAAACGGTTTGCTTGAATGATTGAAAAGTGAAACGCTGTTTGCAAAAAAACTAAGTGAAAAGGTCTAAAATTTACATTTAAAATCCAATGAATGATAAGAAGGGCTGTTACAGAAAAAAAAAAAATCCAAAAAAATGCTTTGAAAATCCCAAAAAATAATAATCAATAAAGAGACTCTTTCCTGCTGAATTTTATAATGAACGGTTTATTAGATATTGAATTAAAAAGGGAATATTTTTAACATTGAAGCCTATAAGATTTGCCTGAATAAATCCGCCGCATGAAACCATCGAATGGCAGGACATTTCAGGAACCTTTCACTGCTGGTTTGTGTTCTCTGAATAGAGGAAGCATTGCTTCTCTATGGGGATTCACTGCCCTCGAACAGGCACCGAATGTGCAGGCAATTCGCCAGGATTTGGTGAATTGCCTGCTCTCTGGATAGCCGAATGGCCAAGAAAGGGAACCGAATGCTGATTTTCAGCGTTCGGTTATCTTTCTCAAGCAATTCGGATCTCTTTGAATAACCCTGAAACAGCAGCCCATGGTCTCATGTATTTGGTTGGGAACAACAGCGTTGTGTTCCCGTTAGACTCTCAGAGATTATATATACCAGAGTAAAGTAGTACGTAGTGATACCTTTTTTTAAATTGGACTAACGCTACAATTAACAGATAAGAGAGGAATCCTCTCGAAAGCTTGTCTTTTAAATGTTACATTAGTCCAGTAAAAAAGGTATCACTACACACGGCTATACTCTTAATTTTGGCATCTGGACTAACACGTTATATCAAAATCTAGAGATCTCCAAATAATTGTTTTAAAAAGAAACATTACATTAAAAAAATAAATCATTATGGTCATTTCAGCTCCCACTGAGCTCCATACATGTATACCCAGACAAAATCTGCCCCCCCCCCCAGATACATGTATACCTAGACAAAAATCAGATCCCAGATACAGGGTCATCTTTAATTTTGACTGGGCCCTGGGGAAACCTTTTCTTGGGGCCCCCCATGCACATTTTCTCTCCACCCCAAAAACTGCGCTTTGTTTTCATTTACATGGTTACTTTTGGCATCATTTGGAAGCTCTGATCACAGCCCACGGCAGACGTATTATTTTTGTATCTCTCTTTTTTTTTTTTTTTTTTTTTGATTACTCACACACGCACATGGAGACCCTGCCCCACTCTCACACCATGCATGCTGCACACACACAGTTGCGCACACACAGGTTGTGCACACACACCAAACTGCAAACACACACACACGTTGCGCGCGCACACAACACACACGTTGCGCGCACACACACACACGTTGCGCGCGCGCACACACACACGCTGCGCGCGCGCACACACACACACGTTGCGCGCGCGCACACACACACGTTGCGCACACACACGTTGCGCACACACACGTTGCGCACACACACACACACACACACGTTGCGCACACACACGTTGCGCACACACACACACACACACACACACGTTGCGCACACACACACACACACACACACGTTGCGCACACACACACACACAAACACACGTTGCGCGCACACACACACACACGTTGCGCGCACACACACACACACGTTGCGCGCACACACACACACGTTGCGCGCACACACACACACACGTTGCGCGCACACACACACGTTGCGCACACACAAAACTGCAAACCACAGGTTGTGCACACACAGGTTGCGCACACACAGGTTGCGCACACACAGGTTGCGCACACACACGTTACGCGCACACACACGTTGCGCGCACACACACGTTGCGCGCACACACACGTTGCGCACACACACACACGTTGCGCACACACACACACAGGTTGCGCGCACACACACGTTGCGCACACACACACACACACAGGTTGCGCACACACAAAACTGCAAACACAGGTTGCGCACACACAAAACTGCAAACACAGGTTGCGCACACACAGGTTGCAAACACTCACAAAACAGGTTGTAAACACACACAGGCTGCAAACACATGGAAAACATTTTTCCTCTGCTTAGAGGAGGGGGGCAGCTGTTGTATTAAGTGGAGGCTAAAGGTTTCCCTTCCCCACTGAGATTGTAAGGGGTATAAAAGTATTCAGCACCCCAAATAGAGGTATGGGAGATGCTATGCCTTGGGGGCTTCGCGTGGCAGAACGGTGCAGGGCAGTTTTTTTTCTCTCTCCCTCTCAAGTGTAAACTGTCCCTGCCTGCAAAATCTACCAGACCCAGCAAATTGAAAGAGGTGCCCAAGGGCAGCCTCAGGAGCACATACATACATACATACATGGGTGAGTGTGGCACTGGCATCTAGTGATGGCCGGATCATGAACGAATCGTTCTTTGATCCGGATCTTTTCACTGAACTGAGTGATTCGAATCACCAAGCTGAACGATCCGTTTTTTTTTTTGTTTTTTTTTCATTCAGTCAGTGAAGCTCTCCCAGCAGCTGTAATGTGATCCTAGAGTGTGTGAGTCAGCTCCGCCTCCCAGCTCTGCCTGGCAGCTGTAATGTATTACATTGTAACCAGTCAGTCAGTGAGAAGGATCTGATTCTGCATCTTAAAAGCAGAACATTACACAGGCTCAATGATCCTTCAATAACTAAATAAAAGATTAACCCTCACTGCCCAAAGATCTGGATTCCTTTACATCTGTATCACTAACTTCCACATAAAATAAATTAAAATAATTCAATTTTTTTTTTTTTTAATTATAACATTAGAGAGGAGCTGCAAACTTTCTGTCTGCCTTCACTGACATCACCAAAGCAGGCAGGAGGTTTGATAAATATAGTGCAGTGATGGCGAACCTTGACACCCAGATGTTTCAGAACTACATGTCCCATGATGCTTACCCACACTGAAAGGCTGACTGAGCATCATGGGACATGTAGTTCAGAAACCTAGGGGTGCCAAGGTTCGCCATCACTGAGGCCTGTTCAATACCTCAGCAGCTGCTGAATTGCTGCAGCGCAGCAATTCAGTTTGCTGCAGCAGTGTCGTTGAACCCTTTGGATGCTAATTTTGAATCCAAAATGGCCGACAATTTCTTAATGAAAAATTCAGATTGTTTTTCGGATCACTCGGACAAAAAATAATAAAGAGAAGCAGTCAGCACAATTCCGTTCTGTACGCACACACCACAAATGATAGTTTTTAATGAATAAACGTTATGTTAACTTCTGAAACAATATATAAATTGAACTGTAATATATGTCTATGTGCAGGGGAAATAATAAATAAATTTTTGTGCTTTGGTGAACAAAAAACCTCAAAATTAACATTGCTGTAGGGAATTATTACTTGCTTCGAGGCGGGCGGCCATCTTGCTGTAGGGCATTGTTACTGGCTTCATGCGGCGGCCATCTTTAATACGTCACACGAAGCATCTCCTCGGGTCGCTGCAAGTGCTAGGTTAGCACTGCTGAGCGCTGAGCGGTTGAACGGCGTTCAATGCAAGTTGCTAACTTAGCACTTGCAGCGGCTGAGGTATTGAACAGACCTCTGGTGTAGGGTGCAAGAGGAGGAGTTTTGATATTATCTGTATAGTAATATAAGCCGGACAGTGCAGGGAGACCCAGGGGATAATTACAATCATTCTTCCTTGCCTTGCTTTATAAAAAGCTATTGCTAATGCTATAAGCAAAGGGACAGGTCCAAACGGTACTTTATCACTATACTGACTGAGTGTGAATGAATGCAGAGAGGAGGAGCTACTTTCCTTCTGCCTGCCTTCAGTGACATCAACAAAGAAGGCAGGAAGAAGCTTCAGAGAGAGAGACTGTAAGGGGGCGGAGCCAATCGGCAGCGCGGGGCGTGACTGAGAGAGAGAAGCGGTTACTGGTGAGTCACACCACCCCCCCTCCCTGTTTAACTTAGTGATCCGGTGATTCGGATCATGATCCGGATCATTTTTATGAATGATCCGAATCGATCCGATTCACAAAAATGATCCGAACTTCCCATCACTACTGGCATCCTCTCTCCTGGCGCTGGGTCTGGGTCTGTCTGTGACAGGTGGAAGGAGAGCTCAATGCTGGGCCCAGGCTCACTGCATGAGCTGTCGGGCTCCAGGCCCCCTGTGAGTCACTGACACTTGGGGGCGGAGCCACAGTCGGCTTCCTGGTCACTGACCTGAGTGAAGTGAAGTGGCTGCACATGTTGTGTCCTGCTGTGAGGGAGAATCGGCCCCAGATGGGTGCTGGCGGCCGTTGGCCAGGCCTAGGCAGGCCACAGTTCCTCCTCTCCATCCTGCTGCAGCATTTAAAAAAAAAAAAAACACCCACTGCTAGAAATCAGACCAGGTGGCCCAATTATGAAGCAGCCTGCCGGGATTTCTCCCGGTATCCCGGTAGGCCAGTCCGGCCCTGGTGTTACCACTCCAACCGATATCTCGCCTCGATCAGGTTCACCCCGCCACCACAGGACAAGCCCAGAGAAGCTCCTTCGGTAAAGGAGATTTTTCGTTGCTGTTGTTGCCAATAAAAATCTCCAACACCCTACAACACAGTGGACTTTCTCCCTAAGGAAGTCCACTGTTGAGGTATACTTTCTCCCTGATGAAGTCCACTGTGTTGTAGGGAGAAACGCGTTGGAGTTTTTTCCTTGCTGTTGTTGCCAATAAAAAGCTTCTCTGGGCTTGTCCTGTGGCGGTGGGGTGAACCTGATCGAGGCGAACAATCGGTTGGAGTGGTAACACTATAAATTATGATTTACATATTTTTTATATTTTTTTTTAAAACTGATCCATTAATTTCGGCAGTTTTGCAGCTTTTTTTTTGTTTTGGTGGTTTTCGTGTGGCTTTTCCCCTCACTCCAGGGACCCTGCATTGAATGCAGAATTAACCGCAGGGTGGGGAAATTTGATTCCCCGAACTGCAGGAAACAACAGAGCACCAAAATGTCGGTGACATTTTGGTGCTCTGTGAACAACCCCCTTATGTTCCTTGGTTACCCACAGTAGAAATGATCTCTCTTCTTTCCCACTCTTCATAATTGAAATACAAGGAAATAAGGCAATGAGAATAATTAGAGAAAAGTGCAAATAATGTCTTGCTGTGTTCACTGGGAAACAGGCCTGAGATGGAGATTACTGCAAAAAGCATATATAGGCTTAGTGCTGCTCTAGGCACTCTAAATTCTGCTGTACCTCTTCCCCCACCAGGTATGAACAATAAAATGTAAACAAAAAGGTAAACATTCACAAGCATATATGTCAATAAAAGCATCTATTTAGAAAAATAGAAATGTGTCCTATTTACACCACGTGATTTCTAAAAATATTTATTATATTTATTAATAGCTGGGATTTACATTGTTTTATAGTTCTATTATATACATCAAATATATCAAACCTCTAAAATGAGGTTCGCACTTCGGCGTGTCCAATTTGCTGAACCTGCATTGAATTCAGCATTCACCGCAGAAGTGCAGCGAATCGGCCGTCGAACATCTACCGCAAACCAGCCGCCGCCAGCCCGTCAGACAGCTGCCGCAAACCTGCCAGACAGCCGCCAAACGCAGCCGACGAGCCGCCAGAGTGCCAACCAGCTGCGGAAAAAAGCCGAAAAGCCGCCGGACGGGTAAAAAAAAACCCACTTGAAAGTGCCAACTTTGAAACACTGTTTGTAGATAACTATCGGATGAAAATGTCTGGAATTAACATATAAGGTACTATGAATAATAATAAAAAGGTTTGTTAAAGAAAAGAAAAAAAATGCTATTTAAATAAAAGAAATAATCGGAAATTGTTTTGCCGAAAACTGCCTAAAAAATCCTAATAAATAAATAGACTTTTTACTGCAGATTCAAAGAATAAACGGTTTAATAGATACTAGATAGAATGGGAATATTTTTAACATTGAAACCTATGAGATTCGCCTGAATAAACCTGCCGAATGAAACCACCGAACAGCAAGGCATTTTGGCAACTTTTCACTGCTGTTTGGTGTTCTGTGAATAGATTAACCATTGCTTCTCTATGGGGAATTCACCGACGTCAAATAGCACAATATTTTGCTTGCAAATTGCCAAAATTTTGCAAACTGCCTGCTTTGTGACTCTCCGAATGGCCACAGAATTGCACCGTATGGGGAAATTTATCGTTCGGTGTAATTTAGGGGCGTCTTCGAATGTATGTGAATAATCCCACAAATCTAGTTGGCCTTCACAAGGATACTCCTCATTATCTGTACTACTTAACACTCAATTCTAATGAAAGCCAGGCTTTAAAAGTATAACACAAAATTTTTAAGTACATCATTACTTAGGCTGGGGTCAGACGAACGCAGTGCGAACGCGCGGGCAGCCGCACTTTATTACAGCCGTAGTAGCAGCAAATGACGTCCAATGACTGCCAATATACGAAGTACGGCCGCACGTATTTCGGCCACGCAACAAAAGCGGAAAAGGAACGCATTTTTTCGAGAACGTAGAACCGCTAGTACTGACGCACAGAGTGCGCTGCGTCCGCAAAGTGGCGTGTGCGTGATTAGGAGACGTCAGACGCTGTACACGTCTGGCCAACATCACGTCCATTTGTTTTTAATAGCTCCGTTAAAAATCACGACCGAAATTGCGCATCGTATGACCGATATCGCGTCTTCCGTGAAAAAATGCGTTCGGACGCATAGACGAACTTTTTGACGGTAGACGTGAAAAATGCGTTCATCTGACCCTAGCCTTACATTTCAACTTCGCAGGTGAAAAAAAAACTAATGCCAAGAATGATTGTCCATTTTGAGGCAAATTTATTGATATAAAGGAGAATATTGTAATAAAATGTTGACATAAAGGAGGTAGACATCAGAATCATAAATACAAAGTCATACAAAAAACATTAATACAGGAAATAGATTTTATAGTCTATTGCTTGCACTACCTTCCTTACAACATATGTATATTGAATGAAATAAAACCTAGAACAAAGGCAACGCAGAATTAATAAGCAACTATCAATAGAACTTTTCTGCATGATTTTCATCCCTACATACAATAATCTCAGTTTCATAAGTATTGTGATATTTATGAGGCCTTGTACAGCAGTGTTGGCCTTCAATTCTCATCCGTCTCAAACGATGGTGAAAAAGTCTTCACTTGTAAAATTTCCGAAACTGGTTGATTTCTACCCTGGTAAAAGTCGAGGCCCGTCAGCAGCTCAACATCTCTCACTCGTGCTGCGTGAACTTGAAGTCTTTCTTTAACCCATTCAGATTCTGGTCTGTTGCCCTAAAATAAAAAAATAGGATGGAGTTATTAAAGCAACAATTATTAAACCGATTATTTTTCTACATATTTTCATACTTTAGTTCACAACACATGGCTTACAACAGGCCTTTTTTAAAATAGTATATTTCCAGTTTTCCTGCATGTAGTAAATGTTTTAATATCTCATCTCTATAATGTATGTTTAAACAAACAAACAAACAAACAGAAAAACGCATCACCCTCACATATTTATGAACTTGCTGGATTTTGTGGAAAATATTAAAGAGTCACTCTGCACATTATTCTGTTATCTGAGCTCGGGTAACTGATTCAGCTCTCCGGATGCAGTGGCTTAGTCCCACCCAGAACCTGAGTGCTGAATTCAGGGTTTGAAACCTTTGGGAACCAGCTCCCTCCAATGACTCTCTATGTTCTCAGCATGGACAGCCAATGAGTTGATAGGAGCATACAGGCCCCCCCCCCCGGAGTTCATCTGAAATGTTGCGGCAGGCAGCATATCACATCTGGCAGCGCTTAGGGGGAGACCAGTGTTGGTTTCAGGTGAGTTTCTAACCTAAACCAAAGAGTTAAATGGGGAGTGCTGAGAAAGTCAGGAGTGCTTAAAGGGCCACTGCCACCTACAAATGAAATGTCCTTATTTTGTTTATTTCATGTTTCTGATATCTTATATGTGATTTGTTTTTCTCTTGTTTGTTTACTTAAGAAAATATTTTACTCTGACACAGGGTTCATCCATTGTGTGATCTTTTGTGTTGTAAGCTGTCCCCCACTGTAGCTTTACATCATTTGCTCCTCACTCTGTGGCTTTGGCCATAGACTGGAGACTGGGTCAATCACTGACTCAAATCTTTGAATACATCCCACATTATACAAAGAACGTCACCAGGTGGTAGATTGTAAACTCGTGTTTTATCTCATTCAGCTGCCATCTCTTATCACAGGTAGTAGAGACAGGACAATAGCCCTCCTCCCCTGCAGTCTTATCCATATATAAAAATTCCCTCATCCACCTCATTAACTGTTAAATAATGTTTTGGGAAAAAACACAGCCATAAAAGTAAAACTCACAATAAGATTTTGGTAAATGTTGCATAATGGAAAAAATACACAAAATGGAAACAGGAGATAAAACAAACCTAATTTTATTTTTCCTATTTACATGCAATTACTTCAGAAAAAGAAAAAAACAGCAACATGTTTATAAAGTGGTTTTGTTTCTAATGCACAAGTAATCTATTTACTGCGTATGAAAGTGGGAATGTTTAACACATATTTTTACCTCTCCTGTTTTAACTCCATATTATCCGTTTAAGACAATTAAAACGTGAAAGAATACGTCTTTGAAAATAAAAGAGATTTCCTTGTCTAAGAAAGGTAATTAGCAGTATTTCCTAAGTGTATGAACTCTGTACATGGGGTATTTAAGCCACTGAACATAATATGTTTATACCAATGGTCAGGATAAAATGATCTTGTGAGATTGCTATCTGGGCTAATACTGTGAATGTCTACAATCTGGCAGCTTCAAAACATCAGCATAGTTTCCTTTGCCTGCTGTGAGAAGCATAAACACAAATCATTCTCATGCTAATGCAGAGATATACAGGGTTGTTCAGAGAGCGGTGAAAAGCAGGAGAATGACTGGAGAATGAAAAATTCTAGGTCAAAATAGCCAAACCAGAAAAATTCTCCCTTTCATCTCACTTTCCAAATCGGCTATTTTGACTTAGAATTTTTCATTCTCCAGTCATTCTCCTGATTTTCACGCTCTCTGAATAACCCTGATACAGTATGTGACTAAAGTTGAAACATATGTTTATGGTACTCTGAGAAAAGAACCAAGATTTTGGTGCCAAAATCCTCTTGATACGCTAAAATGGGGGTGCTAACGAGGGAAATCTGCGCTTGCAAGTTTCCCTGTAGTTTTCCCATTGTACCGCGATATTTTGGGACAGGTACTGTCTCAGGACCTCTCCCTGGAATGCAGCGCAAACCTCTGGGATACTTGCAGTAGCACTTCTGCGCTGCAGCAAGTATCACCTCCTGGAGTCCATAGTACTCCATGGAGGTTTGCACTTCTGGGCCGCAAGCCCTATGCAATCTCGCTCTCGCGGACTGATCATGCAGGGAGACTGGGAACTAGTTGTTCCCAATCTCACTCTGCTCCCAGCAACAAGAAGCGGCAGATTAGGCCACCGTTGTAGCCGCAGGATGAAAGGCGAGTTTTGGATTTTTGGAGGGGGTTTTAGGGGGGTGCTGAATGATTGTGCAAATGCAGCACCTTTTAGGCATAGCTGAGATTTTGCCGTGCTCGCATTAGCGCGAGCACTTTGAAATACCTCACTTGTCAAAACGCTAATTAATGATTACTCTCCCCATGTTAAGTATAGGATGCGCAAAGTAGAGTAAGATTGCGGAAGCTGGCGTAAAAACCGATGTGCTACGTGATTTTATCACAGGTGTCTGTGCGGAGAGAGCGCCCGTTCTCACGACATTTCCGCCGTGCATGTGTGCGCTCGTGTGACCGCGGCATTAATGCTCATCTCTTTAGTTTGGCTCATCATTTTCCAGACTAATCTGTCTCCTACTCTCCTCACATAGGTATTGCTTACAAAGCTCACTACGCCTTTATTTCCACTAAAGTCTAAAAATTGTGTGATATTATTGTTGGTTTATGCACTAAGCTGACATTTACGGTTTGATGATCATGGAAATGTTAAGCAATGATTACTGTTCCCTGTTGGAAATTTCTGCCAAGGATGAAGATGGAATTTTTTGCAAACTTCATAAGCTTACTTTTGAAAAGCAAGTTACATCAAATTTCTGCGGTATAAGTCTATTTGTGAAATTTAATATAATTTGAATAGGTTCCAGGAACATATTAAAAATGCTTAATTCGTATAATAAGGGGTTGATGCATAAATACATTAGTGAAAAGGTTTGAACAATTCATGGAATAAAATATTCATAATAATACTATTAGATTGAGTAATATTACTCTAAAACAAAAAAAGCTTTATAATGTATTTTATGAATAGTTGATACTAGAAGTGAAAGATATTAAGAGTTACTAACCCTATGGTGCAGTAAGAAAAAAAATAAACAGAGATAAGAGTTTTGGTTTAAGATTGGGTACAGGATAGTTTTAAAATACACAGGCAAACTGTCATGCTCCACACCAAGCCCTGCAGACAGCCAGACGTGGCCTGTAACCGAAGTGTACTCCACCTTTGTGCCCTCATCCTCCTTGGCACCCTTGCCCAAACTATACATGGCCTCTGTGCCTGTTGGAAAAGTGTGGATGATGGCCTCTTACCAAGGGATCGCAAACCAATGTGGCAAAGCCAATTCTCAAGGACAATGGGTATAAGTGGCCACCTAAGGGTTAACTTATATTTAAGGGTTAAATATATTTCTATCTTGAAACTGTATTTTAGGAGTTGGTTTGTGTTGGTGATACAATGTAGACTTATTCTTCTTGCTATCTGCTTGACCCTAGATTGATCTGATATTGTCTTTTGCTAATCTCGTCTAGTATGTATTGATCAGGTTTCTGTGTCTCCTGAAGGAATTCAAATCCCCCTGATGTAGGTAGACAATGTATTCTGTTGATTATGTCATTGCCATGGCAATGAATTACTGAAAATGTTGATCTATTCCAAATGAACAACTGATAATAAAAATAAAATGACCATGTAACAATTGGTAACTGCCATTAGATGGTGCTAAAGAGCAAAACAATCTTTGTCTCTGGCCAGGAACCGACATAAGCCAGCTACTCCCTCTTTTTCCAGGAAGATCACATGACACTCAACTAACCATTAAGATCCACTCACCTGGGTGGAGACAAGGCTGTAGCCCAACCTCCTCTGGATTCATTCCAGTGAAACACAGGAAGTGAAGTACAGATTGCTGGGGCTGCTTAAGGGAACACATGCACTGAGCAAGTGATGTGAGAGCCCTGTCTGAATGAGTAAATAAACTGCTGCTTCTTAATCCCTTTATTGCATTTAAAGATTGCCTTGGCATTTTTTCTAATTTCTTGCTAGGGTCCAGAATTTAGTTTATGTTTACTAATGTTTTTTATTTTCTTATGTTTAATCTCTGGGGAGAGCTATTATTATTATTATTAATTATTATTATAATTTTGGACCATGAGTTTAAATGCAGTGTAATCTCTGGGGAGAGTCTTTTAATAGTTAAATATTAATTGTATAATAATTAGTTTCCGGACGAGTCGATTATATTGCTTTTAATTACCTTTTTACTTCTACCAAAGTAAATTCATTTAACTATCCGTCTGTGCGTCATTTTTTACTTGCTATATATTATGTTCCACATTATCAGTTACTTTTTAATATAAATGGTTTAGACGGAGTTATGTTATATTTAGCAGTTAATTATGATTATTATTTCTGCAGAGGCTTCGCAACTAAACTGTGTTGTTTAGGTTCTGCGATTAGATATAAACCTGCCTGAATACCGGATATTGCTTTGTTCTTTGGATGCTATATATAACATAATATATGTTAAATGTACTTCAAAATGCAAAATATGTGGCAGATAAATTTAAAAAAACACTATTGTATTCTGGTGGTTAAGTTGAACCCGCTTCTCATAAAGACGAGACTTGCTTCTCCACAGTTGTACTGGAGGAATGTGCTGAATGGGATTTGACTTGCCTCTCCACGGTCAAAGAGCAGAAAACATACCGTTAGGTGTCTTGCCCAAGGACACTTACTGGAGAGATGCTCTGGCCAGGATTTGAACCTGGGTCTCCACAATTATAGAGAAGTGGAGTTAACTCTACTCTATCCAGCCAGTATAAATGGCCACCACTGTAACTAATGGCCAGCTGACAATTTACAAATTCTGGTTTGGTATTATAAGTTGACAAGAAAAGTATTTTACATTCTGCCCTGTAAATTGATTATGTGTCCTCCTCTGTCTTCTTTGATTTATTGATTTTGCCAAGGTCTTTGACACAGTAGAGCATGGCATCCTATTACAAAAACTTAAAAACTCTGGTATTGGTGATCACACGCTAACCTGGTTTCAATCATATGTATCCGATCGATCGCAATATGTGTTCATTTCTGACAGCACTTCCCTCCCCCTCCCAGTCACATGCGGTGTACCTCAAGGTCGATACTCAGCCCCCTGCTATTCATAAATGATCTGCCCAACGTATGCAAAGCCTCAACTGTACACATGTACGCAGACAACACTAATCTAAACCAGTAAACCAAATCTCCCGCAGCTGGAGGCCGTGCTGCAAGAACAATTCACAGAGGTAGAAAGTGGATCGCAGATAACAAACCTTTTTTAAATACTGACAAAACTGTAACGATGCTCTTTGGAACAGCACCTAAACTACATAAATTGCAAAATCCCCATCTACGTGTCATGACAAAATCAAATGGCATGCTGACCACAGTCACTGCTCTCAAATATCTAGGAATGTGGTTAGACCCAAATCTATCCTTTGGCCCCCACATTGAAGAACTCTCATCTAAACTTTACCCCAAACTAGGTGCCCTGTACAGATACAAATCCTGCCCGAGCACCACGGTAAGAAAGCAGATTGTACAGCAAATGCTTATGCCAGCTTTTGATTATGGAGATGTAGTGTATGCAGCTGCCCCGCAAACACACCTCCAGAAACTTACCACATTGTATAACTCATTCTGCCGCTTTGTGCTAAGATGTAGCTACATGACCCACCATTGTGACAAATAAAAGAACTAAACTGGCCGTCGTTGTAATCTAGACACACTCTTCTCCTTTCCAACCTGGTGTTTAAGAGCTGTTCTGGGAAGCTACCACCCTACCTGAATAGACTTCTTCCCCTAGCAGTTCCCACATCCTATAACCTCTGATCCAGGTCCAGCACCTTACTTGCAGTACCACAATACAAAAAGAAAGCGTCTCGATCCTTATTTTCCTACAGAGCACCACAATTATGGAATACCGTAACCTCCCAGACGCCATCAAATCTTCCCCCAGTATAAAGTAATTTAAGAGCTCCCTATTAAAATACCTCAATACAGAATGTAACTGTAAACCTGTAACATAGTGAATATATTTATTTTCTGTTAATATGTATATTTGTGCTGGGTTTTTTTTAATAGCTTGCTTTTTATCACTTTGTATTTCTGTAATAACTAACAATTCAATGTTCTTGAACCCAGGACATACTTGAAAATGAGAGAAATCTCAATGTATCCTTCCTGGAAAAATACTTTATAAATAAATAAATTTCTGGCCTTTTGTCAATCAATGTATTTTTTGAGTGAATTAAAAATGATAACAAAATACTATGCTAAATAAAGGCTGCATTTTGTCAAGAGGGATGTTTAAGAATTTTGAGGGAAGGGTATACAGTTGATCATTATCTGTAAACACAATTTAGTCACCATAATCTATGTCCTAATCAGTCCATAGCTGCCTAATCTGGTGGTCTGAGACCCTTAGACAATTGGCTATACTCTACAATATTTGCTCCTACAGCATACTACAGTATAGGTATTTGTGATCCTCTATCAATGTTCTATGGCCATGCTATCTGTAATGTTATTTGCAGACCCCTTCCACCGGAACACCTTGACACCTATAGTGTGTGCTGCTTCACATAACCTGGAAATGTTCTTTTTTTCTCCTTGCTGTTTTTTTTCTTTTCATCTAATATGAGATTTCACTATTCTGATATTGTAAATTTTTATTGTTTTTTTTTTTTAAATTATTGAACCAGACAACTTATTGCCAAAGTTTTGAATAATAGCTAAAAAAAAATACAATAATTGTCAAATACATTTCAGAGAATGGACATAAATATTTGTGTTATATAAAAATGTTCGATTCAAGGAGAATGAATCAGTCCAAAAACAGATTTAAACAGCTGATCTACCCGAACTAGTCAAGGTGATCACAGAGCATCGGTGACAAAAGAATTAAAAGGAAAACCTTTATTAAGGCATGAGGCCAACATTAAAAATTCAAATGTAACATGATCATGTCAAACAAACACACACAAATAAAAAACAGTGTTCAATTTGCTTAAGAGTCTCCAGATATGTAGAATATTTGAGGGCCTATATTCCCTTACAGATCTACATATATTGGTACAAACACTGGACGAGCAATGCTCAAATCAAGATGAAGAAGCAAAAAAACATAAATGAAACAGGAGCAGAAACCCTTATTGATTAGCATATATATATATATATATATATATATATGCTAGTCAGGTCCAGAAATATTGGGACAGCGACACAATTCTAACATCTTTGGCTCTATACACCACCACAATGGAGTTGGAATGAAACAAACACAATGTGCTTTAACTGCAGACTGTCAGCTTTAATTTGAGGGTATGTGCATCCAACTCAGGTGAACGGTGTATGACTTACAGCAGTTTGCAGATGTGCCTCCCACTTGTTAAGGGACCAAAAGTAATGGGACAATTGGCTTCTCAGCTGTTCCATGGCCAGGTGTGTGATATTCCCTCATTACCCCAATTACAATGTGCAGATAAAAGGCCCAGAGTTCATTTCAAGTGTGCTATTTGCATTTGGAATCTGTTGCTCTCAACTCTCAAGATGAGATCCAAAGAACAAAAACAAAACAAACCCATCAGAGAGATAGCAAGAACATTAGGCATAACCAAAACAAATGTTTGGAACATTCTCAAAAGAAAGGAACGCACCGGTGAGCTCAGCAAAACCAAAAGACCTGGGAGACCACGGAAAACAACTGTGGTGGATGACCGAAGAATTCTTTCCCTGGTGACGAAAACTTCCCTTCACAACAGTTGGCCAGATCAAGAACACTCTCCAGGAGGTAGGTGTATGTGTGTCAAAGTCAACAATCAAGAGAAGACTTCACCAGAGTGAATACAGATGTAAACCATTGGTGAGCCTCAAAAACAGGAAGGCCAGATTAGAGTTTGCCAAGCAACACCTAACAAAGCCTTCACAGTTCTGGAACAAGATCCTATGGACAGAGGAGACCAAGATCAACTTGTACCAGAGTGATGGGAAGAGAAGAGTATGGAGAAGGAAAGGAACTGCTCATGATCCTAAGCATACCACCTCATCAGTGAAGCATGGTGGTGGTAGTGTCATGGCGTGGGCATGTATGGCTGCCAATGGAACTGGTTCTCTTGTATTTATTGATGATGCGACTGCTGACAAAAGCAGCAGGATGAATTCTGAAGTGTTTCGGGCAATATTATCTGCTCACATTCAGCCAAATGCTGCAGAACTCATTGGACGGCGCTTCACAGTGCAGATGGACAATGACTCAAAGCATACTGCAAAAGCAACCAAAGAGTTTTTGAAGGGACAGAAGTGGAATGTTATGCAATGGCCAAGTCAATCACCTGACCTGAATCCCATTGAGCATGCATTTCACTTGCTGAAGACAAAACTGAAGGGAAAATGCACCAAGAACAAGCAGGAACTGAAGACAGTTGCAGTAGAGGCCTGGCAGAGCATCACCAGGGATGAAACCCAGCGTCTGGTGATGTCTATGCGTTCCAGACTTCAGGCTCTGATTGACTGCAAAAGATTTGCAACCGAGTACTAAGAAGGGAAAGTTTGATTTATGATTATTATTCTGTCCCATTACTTTTGGTCCCTTAACAAGTGGGAGGCACATCTGCAAACTGCTGTAAGTCCTACACTGTTCACCTGAGTTGGATGTACATACCCTCAAATTAAAGCTGACAGTCTGCAGTTAAAGCACATTGTGTTTGTTTCATTCCAACTCCATTGTGGTGGTGTATAGAGCCAAAGATGTTAGAATTGTGTCGATGTCCCAATATTTCTGGACTTGACTGTATATTATGTTTAAGATAAGGTATGAGATGTTAGAAAGCAAACCTATCACCAACCTCCCTATAAATGCGCTGTCACACAGTATTTGGTACAGAATTGATCGATAAATCTTTGACAACACGCTATCAGTGCACACATTGTATATCTATTACTACACAGTTATTTATTGCCAGAGTGTCTGGATGAAGCGACTTAGAAGGCAAGGGTTAACCTCCCTGGCGGTCTAATTTTTTCAAAATTTTGTGTCTAAAAGCGTATCAATTTTTTTTTTAAAGGAAACGTGTTTTTGTACATAGTTAACCTGTAATAATTAGGAATCACGCACTGAAATCCGTGCAATCAAGAGTTCTTACTGGTAAAATCCTTTATAAATTAATTAATTAATTTAAAAAAAATAGTAAATACACGGAGTCCGATAAAGTTTGAAACACGAAATAATAATTTATTATCCCAAAAAGAATTATCCAAAATAATGCAAATAAATGATATTCAATAAAATACAACAAAAAACACTGAAATCTGTCTGAGAACAAGGGTGAGACAATGTATGGTCTATTTCTTATCCTGTACTGCCACCTAGTGGCCGTTCATAAACATTTCCATTTGTATTCAGTGAGTTTTGTGAATGAAATTTGCTGCGGTCCAGCCCCTCTGCATCATGTGACTCGCAGGGAGCCATCCAGGAAGCAGCTCGCTGCGATCACACTGCGGGGACAGCGAGGGAGCCAGGAGGAGGTGAGTAAACATCCAGGCCGAGTGTGGCTCGGGGTTACCGTTCGCAGTAGCGAAATTTAACCCCGAGTCACTCGGGAATACCGCCAGGGAGGTTAATTGTCAACTGCCAACGTGCATCCACTGTACTCTATATAGTGATATAATCACAAGCATTTGGTGCAAAAATAATTTGAAACCAGCTGTCAGTAGATACTAGAGTGTATCCTGTCCATGCATTGAGTAGCCACAGGAACAGCGTTACAATTCTAAGACAAAATCACAGCATATGGGAGATTTGGGGAAAAGGGATTGACTGCCCACAGCAAAGAACGCACCCAACGCGCGCCCTTACACAGGCTCGTCAGGAGTGCTTTATTGAACAAATTATTTAACAAGACAACTTATTGCCAAAGTTTTGAATAATAGCTAAAAAAAATACAATATTTGTCAACTACATTTCATTGAATGGACATAAATATTTGTGTTATTTAAAAATGTTCGATTCAAGGAGAATGAATCCGTCCAAAAACAGATTTATGTCAAGTCTCTTTTTTTGTTAAAGCATACTTAATAAACAGAAGAATTTCTACTCACTGCACAGCTCTCTGTATTGTCAGGTCGATGAGGAATGATGAATGACAAGACTTTGAGATTGGTGGAACAGTTGGAAGGAGCACTGTTAGTATCATTGCAACTTGTCATCACAACAAAGTAATGTGTTGGAATGGGAATTTCAGTATCTTCAACATGTCTGAAGGGATATAGAGAAATAAAAAGGGAATATTTACTTGACTTTAACTCAAAACACCTGAGTACAGTATGAGACATACTAATCAAGAGTGCTACTTTTACTCTGAGCAGTAAAATATTATCCAGGCATTGAAATATTAGTACTAATAACTCCCTGAGGGAATTTATAGAAATATAGTAACTGTTTTCCATATTTTATATTTCAGTCCAGTTATTACAAGTTACTCCAGCATGAATTCTTCATAATAGATCCATTTGGGTAAATTTCTTCAAATAATGTGACAGTAAAAATTTTAATAATAAAGTCAATGCTAGGTAACTATTTGTATATTTACTAAAGCAGGAACAAATTTTTAAGGGTCTAGTCAAAAAGCACCGAAAATTGTGTGCAATTTTAGAAATCGATTTTTGTCGTGCTTTGGCGATTCCATTTTGACAAAAATACAGTGAATTCTCCTATTTAGCGAATGGTAACAGTACTTTGCCGAAATTGGAGTCGCCAAAAACCACCGAACTGTGCAGAATTGGAGTTAACAAATTCCACCGAGTGAATAAAAAAAAAAAAAAAAAAAAAAAATGGAATTCTCCTAATAGGTGTTTAAACCAATAAAAATTTATTAATGTGTCTAAATAATAAAAAAGGTCCTTTAAAAACTAATAAAAGGCCTCTTACAGGATAAAGAAAAACTTTTTTTAAAAAAAATAGGGAAACAAAAGTTTCGTCAAAAAAAATGCTATTCTAAAAATAAAAAAAATGTCTTTTTGCTGAAAATGAAAAAAATACCGTCTTTTAACATTTTTTAAAAATTATTTTTAATGTTTTTACAATGAAACCCATGGGATTCGCTTGTTTATACCTATCAAACAGAAACACCAAAGACTAGGTAATTTCGCTGACATTTTGGTGCGTTGGGCGCTCTGTGAATAAACTAACCATTACTTCGCTATGGGACAATTTCGCTCACGCCAAAGACCACTGAACTGCACCGTATTTTGCACATCTTTAGCGAATTGTACCGAATGGTGAAATTCACCATTCAATGCAATTGGGTGGCAAGTTCAGTACTTAGTGAATAGAACCTTTAGATAAGTGCTACATGTGGAGAAGTCATACAATAACACCACTGGTATATTACCGTAATTGCAACTGTTCTGGGTTTTCGCTGTTAAATACAGGTCATTGCAGCAGAAAAAAAACCTAACTGTTAAAGTATCTGATGTTTGATAATACAACCTTGGCACATGCCTTAAACCCCTGTATCTACTTCATGGCACATGCTACTTTTCCATTACATAGGATATGGTGAACAAACACGATCAGCAGCCGAACAGCGATTTAGAGACATCAGGAAAGCACATGCAGTAGATCAAAGCTTCTTTTTACTGCTATAATAAAATAAATTGTATTATAATCAAAAAAAGTTTAAAGCTAAAGCCCAATTTGATTAGTAAAACATTCAACATGAATTTCTCTTGAGGAATTACGTGGTCTAGATTTTTATTGTATAAATTGCCAACTCTTCTTCTATAAACCCTTGGTACACTGGGACTCTGTGACATTGTTCATGCCAGGCTTGGCTATTACTTGCCAAACCAAATATCATGTATTCTTCCATGGCACCACCTCTTCCCTGACATCTCTTGAAATTGAGGTTACCCAAAGCTCAGTCATGGGCCCCTGCTTTTCTCTATCTACCCTTGGCAAGAACTGTCTTTCACATATCCCAACCCCTTATGGTCAATATCGTCAAGACAGAGCTCCCACTAATAACTCAACCAATTCTCAAACCTCTCCATTACTGTTGATGGCGTTGGAATATACCCCTCGCCTCAAGTTTCCTGCCTTCTCTCATCCCCGCTCATCTTGACTACTGCAATAACCTACTGTCAGTACACCTTATTCCAGACTAATCCCCCTCCAACAAATCCTCTGTGCCTTCTCCTGCCTCATCTACTTTAGTCAACAGTCTGCTTCAACTTCCCCTCCTATCGCTTTACTGGCTTCCTATGCCAAGCAGGATAAAATTCAAAAGCCTCACTTTAATCTTCAAGCACTCTTAGTAAACGCAAACCTATCTTCTTCCTCTCGGATTTCAAAATACTCCCCATACTTGTCACGTTCCCACGTTCCAGCCCTGTCTCCCTGCCCTCTGTATTCCTTATGTCTTGGTTTCCATGTGTTTCCCTGTGCTGCTTTCCCTGAGATGCAGCTCAGGGGTTAAGTTGTCAAGTTCTATTGCTCGTTGAGCTTCTGCTGGTGATATGGGCTGATTATTCCCCTATATAAAGCCATGGGCCCATATCACCATGCTCTTGCATCTGGTTCACTTCAGCTACTGGTTTGTTCCTGAGAGCTCCCTGTTACTCTGTCCTAGTTCTATTTCAGTGTTTCTCCATTGTCTGAGTTTCATGTTCTGATTGATTTCCTGGTATTGACCCTCTGGCCTGGCTGACGGATTTTCTCTGGTGTTGTATCCCCGCTTTGGCTCAAGGTAAACAATTTGGTTTGACTCCTGGCTTATTTACTGACGACTCTTTTGGACATCCCTAGCTGTACTGTACATGTTGATTTTATTGTTTTGTTGTGTGTCCCTGCTGACCATGACTTTGTCATTGAAGTCCTTCCCTGCAAGTTGTTGAGTATAACTCCTTCAGGTATCTGTGTTTTCCCCAGGACTCTGCACGGCTACACTAACCTTTTTCTATTAGTGCAGATTCGGCCACTCTATCAGTATAGGGCTCCTTCGGTACAGCCGTGCAGAGGTCCCCAGTGTCTCCTGTGGTTTATTCACGTATCCTATATCATTGTGTCACGCATCTCTGCATACCGCGTGCGTGCCGAGGCTGGCAAGATGCCAGTGCATGCCAGGACTGGCAAGCAGCCCGTGCACACCGGGACAGGCAAGACACCAGTGCGTGCCGGGACTGGCAAGATGCCAGTGCGTGCCGAAACTGGCAAGGTGCCCGCTGTGCCCACGACCCACAGTCAAGTCACCAAGGCCAGGTCCCATTATGAATCCGAGGTAATCAGACCGCTTGTACCGTCCAGGTTTAGGAGAGCCCTTCCTAGGGTAACCAGACCTGTGGAGGGGGCAACTGATGCTAATGACCTTGTTGAATATTCTGACTATGGGTCAGATGGTGCCAGGCCCCGTACTGGGTCAGATGGCATCAGACCCTTCCATGTATCCAAGCCCAGACCCCCTTTACCTTCTAAGCCTAGGAGAGCCCTTCCAGGGGTAACCAGGTCTGTGGAGGGGGTAACTGACATCTCAGACCCAGTCGAGTATTCCCCTTCTGATCCCGAGGCACAAATGGAGTTTGACTCCCTGGCCGAGAAGGAGTCAGAGGATGAAGCCATGGAGGTTATTCCCATTAATACCTCTCATATGTGACCTCGTCAAACGGCCAGACACCCTAATGGTGGTCCAGGGCGTAAGATGGTTACAGGCTGTATTACCTGCGGTGCTGTATGCTTATCTGCATCACCCACTGCACTCATAGTGCCAGGTAGCAAGGCCGCAATTATGGGGTCACAACCAAGGAGTTTGGTGGGGAAACCGCAATCGTGTTGTCCAGCGGGAAACCCGCAATCATGGAGAGTAGAGGCGAAATCATGTTGCCTTTGTCTGACAGTGAAGTTGTCACGCCCGTGGCTGGCAAGCTTCCAGTTAAATCAGTCTCAAGCTGTGTGTCAGCAGTGCCAGTCTCAAGCTGTGTGTCAGCGCTTCCAGAAACCCAGTCAAGCTGTGTGTCAGCGCTTCCAGAAACCCAGTCAAGCTGTGTGTCAGCGCTTCCAGAAACCCAGTCAAGCTGTGTGTCAGCGCTTCCAGAAACCCAGTCAAGCTGTGTGTCAGCGCTTCCAGAAACCCAGTCAAGCTGTGTGTCAGCGCTTCCAGAAACCCAGTCAAGCTGTGTGTCAGCGGTAACAGAGCCTCATTGCACTCCCACTGAGCCCATGTCCCTCAGTGGTTCCAATAATGTCATGTCATGTGACATGGTCACACCTGTTAAGTCTCGCTCTAGGAGGAGACGTAAAAAGGGGACCAGCTCTAGTCGCATTGGGTCCGAGGATGCCACTCTTCACCCAGGGTCTGAGAATATCACGCTCCTTTCTGAGTCTGATAAGGCTGTACTCCTAGCTTACCTTGAGGAATCTCAGCAATCAGGTAGTCTGGTTGGTAAAATGTTTTCCAAATGGAAGAATGTTCCTGAGGGTTTTGTGAGGACTCCTTCTGGTTTACTAGTCCAGGAGGCACATTGGGTTGTGCTCCAGCGATTCCCTAGTCTCATGGAGACTTTTGCTGAAGATTCAGATGACTCAGAAGACTGAGTGTGTCTTGTTTTTTGGATTTTTGTAGGTGCCCTGAGATCACCTTTTTTGGAGGGGGCTACTGTCATGTTCCCACGTTCCAGCCCTGTCTCCCTGCCCTCTGTATTCCTTATGTCTTGGTTTCCATGTGTTTCCCTGTGCTGCTTTCCCTGAGATGCAGCTCAGGGGTTAAGTTGTCAAGTTCTATTGCTCGTTGAGCTTCTGCTGGTGATATGGGCTGATTACTCCCCTATATAAAGCCATGGGCCCATATCACCGTGCTCTTGCATCTGGTTCACTTCAGCTACTGTTTTGTTCCTGAGTGCTCCCTGTTACTCTGTCCTAGTTCTATTTCTGTTTCAGTGTTTCTCCATTGTCTGAGTTTCATGTTCTGATTGATTTCCTGGTATTGACCCTCTGGCCTGGCTGACGGATTTTCTCTGGTGCTATATCCCCGCTTTGGCTCAAGGTAAATGATTTGGTTTTGACTCCTGGCTTATTTACTGACGACTCTTTTGGACATCCCTAGCATGCATGATTTATTGTTTTGTTGTGTGTCCCTGCTGACCACGACTTTGTCATTGAAGTCCTTCCCTGCAAGTTGTTGAGTATAACTCCTTCAGGTTTCTGTGTTTTCCCCAGGACTCTGCACGGCTACAAGGTAAACTTTTTCTATTAGTGCAGATTCGGCCACTCTAAGGACTGATCTATCAGTATAGGGCTCCTTCGGTATAGCCGTGCAGAGGTCACCAGTGTCTCCTGTGGTTTATTAACGTATCCTAGATCATTGTGTCACGCATCTCTGCATATAGAGGCCTTTACTCATACCTGGGCCCTACTTGGCGCATGCCTGGTACCGCTATTGTGGCTGACTGTGACAATACTGCCCTCTACGCTCTTCAAATGACCTGTTATCTCCTCCTCCTTCATTACCTCTTGTTCCAGATTTCAAGATTTCTCTTGTGATGCTCTTGTTCTTTGTAATTCAATTTATCGTTTTATCAGACTGTCATAATCGTCAGGGCATCAAACATTCCCTGAAAAGCCATCTGCCCACAGAAGCCTGAGCTGCTATTTCAGGTACCCTTGACCCCCATATCTATCTCGACGTTGCTGGTGTCCCAAGAGGGGTTCCCAACGAATTCTTGGCCAGGTACCCCGTGAAGGCTGGATTTGAATCCCCCCTTCCCCAAATAGGAATCAATGTCAACACTGGCTGGATTAATTATATCTATTACAACCAGTAGCGCTTCATTAACTACACCAAAGACGCTTTCGAAGCCGTGGCTGACCAATTAGGCCCCACCACCCAGATGACGTTCCAGAATAGGATGGCCTTAGACATGCTTTTGGCTGAGAAAGGTGGGGTTTGCAAAATGATGGTCAACGTTGACACGTGCTGTACCTAATAACACTGGCCCGGATGGATGCCTTACTACTGCCATTAACAAGCTCCAGACCCTCGCTGGTGAGGTCCGTTCCAATGCAGGGGTCTCTGACCCTTGGGAGCGTTACTTCTCCTGGATGTCTGGGTGGCAACGCATCCTTGCCAAGATAGGCATTGTAGTTTTGGCCATTCTTATTCTTTGGGCCACCACTGTCTACTGCATACTTCCCGCTGGGAGGCAACTTACCCTAAAGTGTATTGCCCCGCCCGAGCCTGAACATCCGTACTCTACCTATCTGCCCCGTTATCGCAGTGAAACTTATCAACCTAGGTTGGGGGGAGATCATGTTATGATCTAAGAGGGGATTGAAGGAAAGGGTTAACATTTTCCTCTACAGATTGAGCTGTGTCTGCACATAGAGTTGTCAAACACCATGTATTGCACTTTGTTCCCTGACGAAGGTACTTATGTCTACATGGTGAAACAGTAACCACAAGGCTAACCAAAGGTTTTGTATCTGTGATATATTTACCTAGCCACGTCAAACAGTTTTTCACCAGTTTTAAACGTATATTCTGCATGGTGAACACTATGCCCTTATATGTATTTGTCCAGCTGTTTTGTAATGTTTACATTGCTGTGCAAAAGGGTCCTAACCATCTATATAACCCTCAGTAAAACTTGGGTGGGGCAGAAGAGCCCACTGACTACCTTGCTGTCTGTTTTCATTTCTTCATTCGTGGGCTATTCTCCACTGCAGCGCACTTAAGGTTTCCTCTTCTGAAGCTGCTACCAGGCTAGATCAGGGATCTAGACGTGAAGCGGATTTACCCTAACACCTACAATTAAAACTTCATGAAGTAGAACTTCCTAATCGTGCACAAACTGCGTACCACTTAGGCTAGGGTCAGACGAACGCATTTCTGACGTCTAGCGTCAAAACGTGCGTTGGTGCGTGCGAACGCATTTTTTTACGGAATACGCGAAAGCGGTCAGACGATGCGCAATTCTGGACGTATTTCATGACGGAGCTGTAAAAAAGAAAAATAGAAAAATCCGATGAATCTAATTAATTGATGAATGAAAAAATAAGGGGAAGGGTTATAAAAAGCCATTTTGGGTATGGTGGCGTTTTTCAAAGATGGATCCTGTACAAGTCTTTGTGTGTGCTGCAATGGGGTACCTGTACCTTAAGAGGAACAGAGAGCGGCGAACCTGGGTTCATCAAATTAACGCTGCCAGACCCACGCATGGACACTTTGTGACGCTGTACAGGCCACTGCGAGAGAGGGACCCCGTGAAGTTCTTCAATTACATGCGGATGTCCATCCCCTCCTTTGATGAACTGTTGTCGCGGGTACGCGAGCCGCTGACCAAGAGGGACACCAACATGAGGGCCGCCATACCACCGGAGGAGATGCTGGTCATCACTTTGCGGTACATACTGTCAAACACCTGCATACATGACATCGCTGCCAGTCACCTGACATGAGTGCATCATGTCTGTAGTCACATGCCCACTGTCACATGCATACACACACACAGAATCATAAATGACTCTGACAACAATGTAGACCAAAATAATTATATAATATGAAACATGAAATAAAATAACAATGATATTCTGGACATATATTATAACTTGTCAACTGAAGGTCAGGATATATTAAACATCAAACAAAATAACACATAATGACAGACAAAACTAAAACATATTCATGACATGTATCACAGATCATGATACCGACGAGCATCTGGGTCTTGAGGGCCGGTGGTGTGGCTAGAGCAGGACTCCGACTCTGTGTGGCCTGGCTCCAGGGGGCATGGCTGGGTGGGTGGACAGCACCTCACTGGGGAGGGAAGATCCACTGGCATTGGCAGATTGTGGCACAGCACTGTAATAAACGGCTGCCTGTTGGACGGGAAAGGATGTCGTCAAATATTGCCAGAGATCTGCGACGGTACTCCACCTTCTGAGCCGGGCTCATCTGGTTGAGGAGGGACAGACAGGAATTAAAGAATGACATGTCCTCCGAGTCCGCAAGCATGCAGCGTTGGTGTGGATGGTTGGTTTGAGCCTCCATGAAGGTAACCATGGCCTGCTCCAGGTCTGTAGCTGGTGCCCTTCTCCTCTGTGCAGGTCTGGTGGTGACCGTTGTTGCCGTACCTGCCACCTGTTCTGTCTCCACATCCTCCTCCATTTGTGACTCTGCACCACCCCGGTTCACCTCCTCCTGGCAGCTGGCAGAACCTCCTGGCACCATGTGTTGGACCTGTGAGCCGGAGGTCGATGGCTGGTCGATGCTACTGCGCGGCTCCTGGGTCCTTCGGAGGAACGACAGTTGCTCTGTGTAGATGTATCCACGGACCTTTTTGGAACCAGCTCCAGAGCGCGCAGCCATGGCTTGCTTCTTCTGCACCCGCGTGTAGTTGTCGCGTACTGTGCGCCATTTGTTCATTGCCTCTTGTGCTGCAAAACATGATGAGTGTGACATTAGCTTGTGTTCATGGTATGTGATCATATTCAAACATTCTTGTTTTGTCTTCTAGGTATCTTGCTAGTGGATGCAGTTTGAAGGATCTGCATTACAACTTCCGCATTGGCAGATCAACAGCTGGTGAGATCGTCCGCAAGGTGTGCCAAACCATATGGGAAACCATGAAGGAGCAATGTTTGCCAAAACCGACACACAAGGCATGTGTAGAAATTGCTGCAGCATTCTGGGAGAGAGCCAACTTTCCAAACTGCCTGGGAGCCGTGGATGGCAAACATGTCCGCATAGTGAAGCCACCGCATAGTGGCTCACTGTATCAAAATTATAAACATTACTTTTCCATTGGCCTACTGGCGGTGTCCAATGCCAACTATAGTTTCGTGTATGTGGATGTCGGTTCATACGGCAAGGACTCTGACTCCACACTGTTCAGGAACTCCACACTGTGGAATGAAATCGAGAGTGGGTCCCTGAACATCCCCAGAGCCGCACCATTGCCTGGCAGTGACGTGGCAGTCCCCTATGCCTTCGTGGGTGATGAAGCATTCAGACTATCCACACATCTCCTACGGCCCTACTCAGGGACACACCTGAATGTGAAGAAGCGGGTGTTTAATTACAGGCTGTCGCGGGCGAGACGGTATGTCGAGTGTACCTTTGGCATACTGACCAACAAGTGGAGGATTTTACATAGACCGCTGGATGTACAGGTTGAATTCTGTGTGGATATAGTGAAATGCCGCTGCATCCTACATAATTATGTGCGTGCCAGGGATGGTTTTAATTTTCATGATACCCTCACAGTTGTCGGTCTTGAAGATGATGTGAACGATGACATAATAGCTGTGAATAGATACAGCAACAGGTTTCGCGATGCTGTCTAATTATTTTACTAGCGATGAAGGTCAGGTGCCCTGGCAGCTGGGGAGCATTTGAGATTTCACCTCAATGAATAAATATTTGTTTGTATTATTATTGTGACTTACATGTATGGGATTATGAATAAAATAATCAAATACTCACTCTGGATATTCTGCTCTCTCTCTGACCACGTATCATACTCAGGGTACACGACACACCACGACCCATGCGCTGACCTTCTTCACCTTGTCTTTGTACCTCTCGCAGGCCATGTCCCATATCTCTGGATGCTCCCCCACAGCGCTGATCAGCCTCTCCACATCGATTTCTGTTCCAGACATTTTCAACAGTCGCAGGTACGCTCCAACAAAACCTGGAAACTTTGGCTGTTGGGACGTGATGTAGGCCGGACAATAGCAGCGTCTGACGTCTCCTAATCACGCACACACGCTGCTATGCGGCCGCAGCGCACTCTGTACGTCTGTACTAGCGGTATCACGTTGGACCAAAAATGCATTCATTTGCCGGTTGCGTGGCGTGGATGCACTTTTGTACGCCTGTACTGCGTATATTGGCCGTCATGTGCTGCTACTACGGCCGTGATTTAGTGCGCCTGCACGCGCGTTCGCACTGCCCCAGTCTGACCCTAGCCTTAGAGTACCACTCGACAGGCATTGCCCTCCCTCTCGTCTCCACATCGCCAATACCCATATACTGTAAATTCCCTTCTGTATCATGTGTTTTATGTTGTTCTGTTGTATTATTTCTCCACTCCTCCCCACTACTTATCTTGTGCAGAGCTGCATAATATGCTGGACCTTTATAAATAAAGTATAATAAATAATATTCTACAATCTTTTTCAATGGCTAATAATCTGCAAAATCAGATACTCATGGTTAAAACCTAACATCAGCACTTCAATGCACCTCAACTGTCTATTCAGAGGTTTGATAATTAATGAGGCATGCATATCCTGTAATATTTGCATTTCACTTGAACCCAATTGTCACATTACTGGGTATTTTATAACTACCAGGATCAAAAAATGGAGACCACTTTATTTACGGTACTGTTAACAAAGTACAAGGGCCAAATGATATGGCAGTTTTTATCTCCACGTGGCCGTGCTTTAACAGTGGTTGCTAAGGAGTTATCTCTCAAATATGTACAGTAAATGTAATGGCATTGTTAGTGAACCTTAGGACCTTCCAATCAATAATTGATGCTCTTTACGCAACCAGTACATTATCACAGTTATTTGCCGAGTTGATGCATATCTACTTACTTTGTGATATTACTGTCAGCATGACCGTCATAGTTGTAATCGAAAACTGGACCACTAACCACATTCAAACCATTCCTTTCAGAAGCAAATTGGAGCAGTAATATATTATGTAAGTAATCCCATATTCCTGGAAAGGATGTAACAATAGAAAAATTAGAAGATTTCGCAGTATTCTTTCCATGTCCCATTTTTCAAGATGTTTGGCCAAGTCATCTGAAATAATCCAATATTTTGTAGAATATAAATTTTGTTACATGTCATATTACTTTATTGTTATAATTAATAAGGCAAATGGTTGCATGGACCATTAATGTGAACACAAGCAGCTTTAGAAGTGGAGAGGGATAATGACAAGGGAGAAGTGTGTCCAACATGGGAGAGATGGATCTCTTAAGGACAGAATTTTTTTTTAATAAGGTTAAATTGTCTATTTCAATTTCTATGTTGCGACACAACAGCAAAAAATTAATTACTGGTGCGCGGATGGATTTTAGGGGAGAGTCATTTTATGAACAGGTAGTTAAGGACTAAAAAGTCGATCATTTTGGGCACTGCCTATTGGTCTGGAGTTCTACAATGCTTCCTGAAGTTGTAATAGATGCAGAACCATAGCCTTGTCTGAAGTTCAGCTATCGGGTCCATTGAAAGCAAATCTTCAGTGACAAGGAGAAACCAGAAATTCAATCAGTCCTGATGTACCTTATAAAACTGAGACCGTGCTGACAATTATGGCACACTGACAAGGTACCAAAATTAAGAAAAAAGTAAAAAATGTCTTTTGCATATTCACTGTCAGGGTTATTGAAAGAGAATCAAAGTCACCGCACGTTCGGTGACTTTTCGTTCACTGCAATGAGGCACGATTTGGCAATCCTAGTTTGCCGACCCTGCGGTGTGTTCAGCAAGCACCACAGGGCCGCCGTACTTCAGGGAAAACCCACCGCAAACCCGTCGAACACTCACCGAAACAGCTGGATTAACCCCGCCGTTCACGCCGGAGAAACCTGACTAGCCGCCGATCACAGCGCGGAACAGCCGCCGGAAAAATCTGACACGCAGATGAATGAGGTGAAAAAAAAACAGTACACTTGAAAGTTTAAACGCTGTTTGCAAGAAAACTACTGAACGAAAATGTCTGAAATTTACATATAAGATCCAATTAATGATAATAAAAAGGTCTGTTGTTACAGAAAAATGTAAAAACGATTTACAAAAAAACCGGAAAAAAATGCCAAAAGATGCCTAAAAGATTCTATAAATAAAGAGACTTTTTACTGTAGAATATAATAAACAGTTTATTAGATATTGAGTTAAAACGGCAATATTTTTAACATTGAAGCCTATGGGATTTCGTCTGAATAAATCGGTTGAATGAAACCACCAAACAGCAGGGAATTTTGGCAACTGTTCCCTGCTGTTTTGTGTTCTCTGAATAGACGAAGCATTGCTCCTCTATGGGGAGTTCACTGCCCTCGAACAGGCACCGTATGTGCAGGCAGTTCGCAAACATTTGGCGAACTGCCTGATCTCAGAATAGCCGAATGGGCAGGAAAGGTAACCCTACGCTTTCGGGGCCAGATCAGCTCTCTTTGAATAACCCTGTGTATCTCATAAGTAATCATATAGCAATTTTTATTAAGGACTCTAGGAGTTTTTTATACGACAATTACATTCTTTTGTAGAACATGTAACTCCATTATATCCAAGAAAATAATATCTTCTACAAATAAAATTATTTTGATGATCAGGGTGCAACCTATCATAGCCAACAATAATTTAGAAAAATTATCTTACTTTTAAACTCCTCATACATAGGCACAATGTTGCTTGTAATTAAGGAATCATACTGTTCAATTTCACTGTTGAAAACTGTAATAAAACAGAGGTTACAAGATTGATTTCATTGTAAGATGTAGTCTACAATATAAAGACCAGGTTAAAATGAAAACTTCTTTACCAAATGCAGGAGTGATCCAAGAAACGCGTGTGCTATATGTACAATTAACAGTAGACCTTACGGGACTTTTAAAATTAATGTGAAGAAAATACTGCAGTAAAGATTAGTTCTTTGTTATAATAGATGTTCCATGCCAACCTTAAACTTGGGCTCTAGAGCACTTTATCAATTTCTGGGACCTGTCAGGTTGCAGTGCGTCTATTCTGTGCACTTCTGGTTGGCAGGGTTTGGAAATTTGGGCACTTTACCAGACAACTGAGGAGGCAGTCAAAGAGAATTCAGTAAACAGGAGGAGAAGGACCGGTCACACTGGGCTTAGTTTTAACAAGAACTTCATTATAGGAGTAACAACAATTTGGTCCTGCACTCAGGATCTTTCTCAAGATTGTCTGTTAATAATCTATGGCAAAAATTCATAAAAACGCATTAAACATAATGTAAAAATGGCAATGGAAACAACACAAGGAGCTCTGCTCAGATTTAGACTCAAGGGGACTGAAGAGACATGCAAGCAAGATTTAACTTCCTGCCCTGATTTTTTCTTCCAATTTGTTTCTTGATATCTTTCTCATAGCCATTTGTTTGCAATCATTCTTATACACAACCACAACCACAAGAAAACAAAACAAAATAAATGGTAACATGGGCACATAGAGAATTTTAAAATGTTGCTACCTTGCAAAGTAAGAGCTACTTGGGCTTGCCTGCATACTGAGACACCTTGCATGCCCACGGCGAGCCTTAGCTGTGGTTGACTCTTTAAGAGGGGCAGAAAACAATTGTCCATCCCGTGTAAGTATAAGGAATACTTGTTCAAACAAGCTAACAAAATATTTATTTGTGAGGCCCAATATATATGTCTCTTTGAACTTGGGGTACATGGACCTTTAGATGCATTTGGGAGGTATGGTCCAGCAAGACACCAGGGAGGGATTTCTGAAGTAGAGCAGCAAGACTCCAGGGTGTCATTTTCCATTGGCTGCCAGGCCCCTCCTGGCACTGTATATTTAGCTCATGATTCATTAAAGCCTGTCTGACTGTTCTAACCTCAAGATCTGCATGCTGCCTCTTTTATGGGGAATGCTATCACCTCGCTTTCAGTGTACCCGTCCTTAAGCTTCGACTAAGGGCTGGAGAAAGGCATGAAAGACAGCTGGAGGGAGAACTGGGGTCTGTCATGGGAGTGGCATTAACAGGTGTGATCCAGTTGGGGTACGAGATCTGTTACAATATACAGTATATATATTATGTATCTGTGTCACAATTGAGAGAGTTAATAAATTGCCATGTGTGCCATGTGTTTTACATTTGCACACTAATGATACAGACACCTGTGGCTTGATGTTGACTTAACCCCTAATAGTGAAATCATGTGGCTAAACAGAGTAGTGAATCTCAATGCCTTTTTTTTATGTTTAAAAAGGCTATTTGTTCCTTGTTCCTACTTGTTCTTCGGTAAATATAGGCCATTGTGATATAAAATATAAATTTGATTTAAAATATTCATCATATTAACCCCTTCCCTACCGATAGAGATATCTCGGGCTTTAAAGGCACCATCTGGTGCCCCGATCGAGATATTTCAATATGTTAATCTGCAGCCCAAAAGCAAATGAAATTAGTTTGCTGCAAAATAATTTTGTAAGCTTTTGAGCTAAAGGTGCCCCCAAAGTTTTAGCCTGTGGGTATAATTCCCAAACCGCTAAAACTGTAAAATCGGCAGCTGAAAGCTCCGAAATATCGGGCTTTCAGAAGCCGTCAGCAGTCGATGCAGAAGAAAATAGATCTGCTGTTAAAACCTCTGTAACTCAATTTGGCAGTAGATGGCACCATCAACTGGCCAAATAGGTTACCCTTCTTGGCCATGTGGCTATCCAGAGAGCAGGCAATACGCCAAAATTTTCAATGTTAAAAATATTCCCGTTTTAATTCAATATCTAATAAACAGTTCATTATAAAATTCTGCAGTAAAGAGTCTCTTTATTTATAGATTTTTTCGGATAATTTAAGCATTTTTCTTTTTTTTTTAACAAAAAAGTCTGATTTTTCTTTTTTCTGCAACAGCCCTTTTTATTATCATTCCTTGGACCTCATATGTAAATTTCAGACATTTTCGCTCAGTAGTTTCTTTGCAAACAGCGTTTCACTTTTCAAACATTCAAGCAAACTGTTTTCCTAATTTATTCACTTCACTCGTCTGCGGTGTCGGCTTTTTCTGGCGGCTTCGCTGCGTGTGATCGGCTCCTGCTCGGGTTTTTCCGTGGTTTTCAGCAGGTTAATCCAGATGTTTTTGTGGGTTTTCGGCGTGCATTCCCCGGGTTTTGCGGTTAGTTTTCGTCGGGTTTGCGGCGGCCTTTCCCTGCAACTCGGGGACCCTGTGGTGCTTGCTGAATACAACACCGGGTCACCGAAATGGGATCGGCAAAACAAACCGAATTGAAGAGAACGAAAAGTCACCGAAAGTGCAGTGGCTTTTCGATTCTCTTTGAATTACCCTGTATGTATTAAACTAGGAATTTAGATTTCTGGGTTTAACCCCTACACTACCAAGTGATTTTCCAAAAAAACATTGTCAGAAACCAGTGATTTTTTTGAAAATGTATTTTTAATAAATTGTAGAGTAATACATATGTATTACTGGGTTAAACCCAGAAATCTAAATTCCTAGTTTAATACATACAGGGTAATTCAAAGAGAATCGAAAAGTCACTGCACTTTCGGTGACTTTTCGTTCTCTTCAATTCGGTTTGTTTTGCCGATCCCATTTCGGTGACCCGGTGTTGTATTCAGCAAGCACCACAGGGTCCCCGAATTGCAGGGAAAGGCCGCCACAAACCCGACGAAAACTAACCGCAAAACCCGGGGAATGCACGCCGAAAACCCACAAAAACATCTGGATTAACCCGCTGAAAACCACGGAAAAACCCGAGCAGGAGCCGATCACACGCGGTGAAGCCGCCAGAAAAAGCCGACACCGCAGACGAGTGAAGTGAATAAATTAGGAAAACAGTTTGCTTGAATGTTTGAAAAGTGAAACGCTGTTGTTTGCAAAGAAACTACTGAGCGAAAATGTCTGAAATTTACATATGAGGTCCAAGGAATGATAATAAAAAGGGCTGTTGCAGAAAAAAGAAAAATCTGACTTTTTTTGTTAAAAAAAAAAAATGCTTAAATTATCCGAAATAATCTATAAATGAAGAGACTCTTTACTGCAGAATTTTATAATGAACGGTTTATTAGATATTGAATTAAAACGGGAATATTTTTAACATTGAAAATTTTGGCGTATTGCCTGCTCTCTGGATAGCCGCATGGCCAAGAAGGGTAACCGAACGCTGATTTTCAGCGTTCAGTTACCTTTCTCAATCAATTCGGATCTCTTTGAATTACCCTGATAGTGTGGGGCTTGATGTTTTCGACCACACACATGTAGGGCAGAGAAAGGAGGTAGGACTAGAGAGACTGGAAGTTGGAAGGTTTAGTAATTAGACAGTTGCTTTTTAACTGAAGGCGTTCTTAATAGACCAGTTCATCACAAAGTTTATCTGGTGACTCCTTTTGCAAACCTACATTGTCCTAAATAAGATATTTTTAAAATTTTCATATCACTAATAACATCTAAACCAAAATAAAAATGTCGCTAAATAATTGCCCAGATTCACCATTCAAATACAAATCTCAGTCTAAACCTGTCAATCTATACCCTAACTGTGGATATAATATTAATTTGAAACAGAAGTTGAATGTCCTCCTAACTAGACTCCAAGTCTAGCATTTTTACTAGATGTTTGACTGCAATAAAAAAGCAATTACCAAACCTTGTACAAATAAAGCCTCAAATTGTAAGTATATACACTTTTAAACATGTCTGGCCTTTAGCACCCCATGTGCGTTGGCGACTCCATTAGTGCTCGGTGTGTGGATGCGTTATTCTCATTTGGTGAGAAAAACTCATTCTAAATCATACCCTTAATTGTAATTTCAGTTTTAGTTCAAATTCACCTTGACTTCATACGGTTATACACTAAAATCTCTACGGCTCATTTCAATCACCAAAACAATCCTACCCTCCCACTGATAGCTATCACTTATGTACTCCAAGCCACTGCGGTAACTTTTTAATTGTCATGGATCAACCTTCTTTTGCATTTTTGTTCAAATTTTTTTTGTTTAAATTTATTTGCTTCTATCAACATGCAATCCTTTGATTGTAAACTTTGATTGTTTAACAGCTTTTCTCTTATGCGTCAACTAACTATGCTTTCACAATAAAAAAAGTCAGATAAAAAATGAAGAACGCTAACATATATTGAACATATTTTCTTTCATCTTTTTTTCTGTTTATAATTTAAGTCTTCACTGAAAACTTAAATATGTGGTTTGGAGAATTAATCATAAGATTCCTGTTGGCACATTAATCTGTTTTTCATTCATAAAAAGGAGGGGTGTTTCCTTTTAATTTGACCCACTGGTAGCCGTTGCCAGCCCACATCAGCACCCACAGTTGGCAGCACTGTTGTTTTGTAATAAGTCTGGGCATAGCGCTCAGCCACATCCAGATGATTAACGCTTTTACAAAGATCTATTTAAAGAGGTTTACTGACTGGGAGGATGGAGGAAACCGCGGGTAATGTTCATCTCTGGCTTGTAGTCTGAGCATTTCTGGCTCTTCGCTTCGGGGATTCTAGGATCAGGTCGTAGACATTCTTCAAGTGTGGGTGGAAGAGGTGAGGCTGTTCCCTGGTCAAGGAAAAGATACAGAAAGCAAGGGTTATGAATGCACAAAACATCCTCTCTGGTTAATCTGTTTATCGTCTGATCTTTTCCATGCTTATGCTGTTTTCCATTATGTGTCGCAACATGAATAACGCAATTAATTCGGTCAAACTTACTGTGCCGCTGACATAGGAGTCAGTTATAGTGGAATATTCTAAGTTGAAGAGTTTATAAGATATGTGTCAGAGAATGCAAATGTAAACATTTACAATAAAATTTGTGCGTACTGACACAATAAATGTAACTATAAATCTTTGTGTATGTAGTTCTCTATGACTGCAATGTTATGCAATCCTGGTACATAAAATACCAGCAAATTTTGTTGAAGGCAAAAGGGGGACCGTCCCCACGTCGGCAAGTTACAGGTTAGTATGGAGCATGGGTAGGCCGCAGTATATCCTACCTGTTCCCCTTTCGAAAACCCATAGGTACCCCTATGCCCAATTAACGCCACAAAAGTTAACCCCTAAAAAAATAAATAGAATCCCATTCACTATATAATATATAAATAATTCCCTCTAACCTACTTTAACCTAAATTTTATTTTAAGATCTCAAACTAAACCCTCTAAAATTAAATAAAAAGCACCAGTGTAGGTTATCCTTGCCATACGGAGCTCCCGGGCTGCTTCCAAGGTGGTCACTCGATACAAAGGTGGGTCCGCGATGGTAAAGTGACGTAGTGCTGACGCGTTTCGCCCCGCCCACGGGACTTCATCAGAGCATCATCATGCTCTGATGAAGTCCCGTGGGCGGGGCGAAACGCGTCAGCACTACGTCACTTTACCATCGCGGACCCACCTTTGTATCGAGTGACCACCTTGGAAGCAGCCAGGAGCTCCGGGTGGTTCGTTTTTTTAAAGGCTTGACGGGACGCGATGTTTTTATCTGGCAGTGGATTCGCCAAAGAAGTGGTCGTTCGTTTTAAAGTATTGGAAGAATTTGCCAAATTTTCTTTTTACAACAGAGACTGGATTTTTATTGAACGAACTATAGAGAAAAAGAAAAAAACTTTTTTCCTCTCCTTTGCTGTGCATATTAGCATGCTTATAATAAAGACTTACAAAAGTTTTTTTACTTCATTTAGCGCAACATCACCAATTTTTGTTTTCTATGTTACATGCTTTCTGAATTGGTGGATATCAGGGTGGTGTTTTTTGCTGCTTACTTTTTGGGTGTTTTCGCAGTATAAACCCTCTTTATCCTTGCCATACAGCTATCGGTGACATTATGGAGGTTCTTCCAGGCCAGGTTCTTCAGCCTGATAACCCAATGTGAGAGCTCAATTAATGGAGTTCCACTCATTGGCTGATATAGTTTGGCCATATGTTGCCTTATTCACATCCAGACCCTGGCCTAGAAGGACCTCCATGGTGTTGCCAGTGGATTGTAAATGGATTGGGGGAATTATTTAATTGTATGTAATGCCAAGGGAATCTAACACTAAATTTAGATTATCGGGGATAGGTGGGTTAAGCCCCTAGATAATATAGGGTTAATGGGGGTTGTCGTCTTTTCATTTATTTACTGCACTGTCTGCGTGTGTATGTATATAGAATTACAGGGTTTTTTTTGGTGATATGCTAGTCACTAAAGGGGTTATTCAAAGAGACAAATTTGCCACCGAAATGCACTGAACAGTGAATTTCACCGTATGGTGCAATTTCATGACAATTCGGATATTCAGAAAGCTGGCAATTCGCCAAACTGCACCGAAAAATTGTCGCAATGCCCAGAATTCCTGTGCTGTCGTTTGACAGGTTTAAACCAGTTAATCTCCTAGGTTTCAATGCAAAAATAATTTCTCGTTTCTATTAATTTTTTATTCAACCGTTTTATTTTTTTCATTTACTGCAAAGTGTCTTTTTATTTATTTTTTAGAATAGTTTTAGGCATTTTTCTGGATTCTTTCGGCAAAATTTGAATTCCATTTTTTTATGTTTTTTTTTTTATTTTGTAACAGACCATTTATTATTATTTATAGGACCTCTTTTATTATTTCCATGCATTTTCATACATTTTTAATTGGTTTAACCCTTTCACTACCAAGTGATTTTCCGAAAAAACATTGTCAGAAACCAGTGTTTTTTTGAAAAATTATTTTTAATAAATTGTACAGTAATACATCTCTATTACTATGATAACCTATTTGGGCAGTAGAAGACGCCATCTACTGCCAAACTGAGTTACAGAAGTTTTAATAGCATATCTATTTTCTTCTATTTCTCCCTGCATCGGCTGCTGACATCTGAAAGCCCAATATTTCAGCGCTTTCAGCTGCCGATTTTACAGTTTTAGCTCTTTGGGCATTATGCCCACAGGGCAAAAACATTTGGGGGCACCATCGGCAGTTTTATTTGCTTTTGGGCTGCAGATTAGCATATCGAGATATCTTGATATTGGGGCACCAGATGGTGCCTTTGAAGCCTGAGATATGTCGCTATCGATAGTGAAGGGGTTAGACATCTTTTGCTGAATTGAAATTGCTGAAGTGCACCGAACGAGAGAGCACCGAAATTTCGTTGCTCTCTGAATAACCCCAAAAGTTTGAGTTAGGCTGGAAAAGGGTTTTTTATCCCTTTGTCAACCCACGCAAACTTGAGGTGAAGAAAGTGGCATTTTATTTGGCAACATAAAATATTAAAAATTATTTTAAAAAAAGCAGATGTTGCCAAACTTGCCAATAAGGTTTAATGCATATTGGGAGGCCTTTTTATTTTTTTCCAGTTTATTTTTCCCCTCAAAGTTTTGTTGTGGCTGATATTGGACAGGCTTACTCAATGAAGATGTGATATATTGCAAGAATTGCATTTCGTGAAATGTGACCCTTTATTGAATAGCACATAGATAAGATCTAGAGTTTAATATCCACCCTCTGATTTTCTCCCTGAAACTTTTTTTTCGAGAAAGGATTTTACCAGGAAGGATACATTGAGATTTCTCTCGTTTTCAAGTATGTCCTGGGTGGCGAGTATGTATCGTTAGGTGTCTTGCCCAAGGACACTTACTGGAGAGGTGCTCTTGCTGGGATCGAACCCATGTCTCCACAGGCTCTCTCCATGCAGAGCAGTGATGTTACCTCTACTCCACCCAGCCGGTACGTCCAACTTCCAAAACCTAAAGCATTAATTCTCTCAGTAAGGGTACCAGGTCTACAATAAGTAGTCACTTATCAAAAATGTTTACATTTTCTAGGACCATACAAACAAACAGAACTGATTTTGTAAGTAGAGAAAGCCATCTAAGGGAAAATCCACCAGTTAAAAGTTCTATTGACCCCTGCCAAGCCTCAGAATATCTTCACTCTATTGCAGGATGTCAGTAATTGCGACATCTATCATAGTAAGTGTTTTTCAGTCCTCTGTATTCAGTACTATGTAACCATATTGCGTGTTTGTAGGATTAAAAGTCACTTTATTTTTTTTTTCCTTCTTTTGGCTCTATGTGATCGTTCCTAGATGACAACGAAACAATATGAGTGTTCTGTTTCTAATTAACTGAGGAAGACCGTTGCCTTACATTAACCAAAATTACAGCTTCCTGTTAATACTTGAAACCGTAATTAAATTAAGAAATGACTAGTTAGATTTGTAATCACAGTTTCTAAATGTCTTTAGGCTCTGGTCATTAATAGTCTGTTCTTAGATTCTTCGAAGCCCTGACTCTTCTCTTTAATGAAAAGCATTGCTTTGAAGTCGTACGTAAAAAATGATCTTTATTCTCTAGGATTAACCTCATGTTTCTGAAAAATCTTTACAAATACCATTATTAACCCTTTCACTACACGCCATTTTTAATACAATTTCCAGAATCCTGTGGTTATATCATATCATGGATAAACAATGGCCACCCTGTAGAAATGTGGTTTCTCACAAATTACACTTTTGATGTAAATAATTTGTCAAGGGACTGCTTGTTCACATGCATTATACATGAATCCTTTTGAAATTCCATTTTCTGGAAGACATAGGTATGAGCCTCTCTGTTGATAATACTAGAGCCGATTCTGGAGCTCCTGCTAGCAGGTGAAGTTTCTTGTGAATATATGTATCTGTCCAACTCCTGCAGAGAATTCCTTCCACCCTGAACTTTTTGTTGAACCACCCCCCCCCCTTTATACTGTATACCCCTCCAGATATGAGGCCATTCTTTAAGGAATATGTAATTTCTGGGAAAACTAACAGAAACCTAAAACATGTGGCATTATATATCAAGATAATGGACTAGATTCCAAAGCTTTGGGATCGAGTTTATGTGTAGAAATAGCAAGAAATTCAGGAATTTTCACAATGTATCAGATTGCTATTTGGTCCAAGAACATCACAAAGAGGCATTAATGATATAACACATTAGGGTGGCATTCGGCATACTCAGAGGACAGGGCTGGATACTTGCAGAGGATTGCAAGGCTGGATAATTGCAAGGATCACAAGGCTGGAGAGTTGCAGGGTTTACAGGGCTGGATACAAGGCTCATGTCATGTACCTCTCAGATATACAGGGTTATCCAAAGAGATTCGAAAAGTCACCGCACGTTCGGTGACTTTTCGTTCTCTTCAATTCGGTTCCTTTTGCCGATTGCTGAATTCACCGCAGGGTCACCGAAATGCAAACAGCACAGGGTCCCCGAATTGCAGGGAAAAGCTGCCGAAAACCTGACGAAAACTAACCGAATGCACGCTGAAAACAAGCAAAAACATCTGGATTAACCTTCGAAGAAGCCGAACAGGAGTCGAACAGGAGCCGAATCACACAGAGCCAAAGCAGCTGTGAGGTAGAGGAGGCAGTGAATAAATTAGAAAAACCATTTGTGTGAATCTGGGAAAATGAAACGCGGTTTGCAAAGAAACTACTGAGCGAAAATGTCTGAAATTTTCACAGGAGGTCCAGGGAATGATAATAAAGAGGGCTGTTACAAAAAAAATAAGTAAACTGAAAAAAAAAAAATCGGACTTTTAAAAAAAAAAAAAAAAAAAAAAAAAGAAAAATGCTTAAAGTATCCTAAAAAATCTATAAATGAAGAGACTTTTTGCTGCAGAATTTTATAATGAACGGTTTATTAGATATTGAATTAAAACGGGAATATTTTTAACATTGAAGTCTATGGGATTCTCCTGAATAAATTTGCCGAATTAAACCACCGAATGGCAGGGCATTAGGGGAACCTTTCACTGCTGGTTTTGCTCTCTGAATAGCTGAAGCATTGCTTCTCTATGGGGATTTCACTGCCCTCGAACAGGCACCGTATGTTCAGGCAATTCGCCAGGATTTGGCGAATTGCCTGCTCTCTGGATAGCCGAATGGTCAGGAAAGGTAACCGAACACTGATTTTCAGCGTTCGGTTACCTTTCTCAAGCAATTCGGATCTCTTTGGATAACCCTGATAATGTCTGATCCCTGTACGCAGACAAGCTATTCTACACTGTTGATCCTGTAAATGGCCGGAATGTCTACATATTGCTATACACAGATACACAAGACCAAAGGTAGATGCAAAATTGAACTGGTTAACAGACACCAGGTTGCTCATAAACCTGATACCAGGGGTTAATGCCAGATCGAGTCGTCAGCCAAATGCCAGGGGTCATTATGCCAGAGCGGATCATAAGCCAAATGCCAGGGGTCGTTATGCCAGAGTGGGTCGTCAGCATAAAATGCCAAGAGGTTAACAGCCAGGAGAATAGTCAAGACAAGCCAGAAATCAATACACAGGTAATCAGATACAATTGCACAAAGAATGCACTGAGAGAAGTAAAAAACCACGTCAGAGTGAGGAACAAAGGCTCAGGCGTCTCTTTTTGAACTCAGTGGGTGCCGCATCATCATGCTGCGTCCTCGACCAGTGACCGCAACCAATCCCTGCTTCACTTGTCAGCTGGCTGGTGAGCAGCGAGGAAGGCACTACCGGCTGCTGGGAGACGGGCAGCTTGGTAGTAGAAGCAGCAATGCCATCCCTGGATGGATCAGTAACAGATCTAGGGAATGTGGTACCTATGTGGCATCTTCTTTGACCCAGGCCTCCAGAGGGCTGAAATGCATTCTGACCGGGTTGGTTGGTAGATGCCAAGACTGGTGCAACCTCCATGGGTTTGGTAGGTAAATATTCCATGGGCTTGGACCCCAAGGGCAAGGTAGGCTCTGACTCCATTGGCTCAATGGGTACAGACTCCATCGACTTGGCAGGTTCTGACACACAAGACATGCTAGATGCAGGTTCCAGGGGTAAAAAGGGGATTATTTTCCATTGACTTGACAGGAGGATCATCATCAAACCAGTCTTCCCCAGAGCTGGTCTCAATGGGTACAAACCACCATGACCTAGCATTCTTAGAATTGAAGAATACCCTTCTTAGATTTGAGCATGGCTCGTTTGGACTGGGTTTAACAGTTGTGGCATTGTGAGACTTGTCAGGCATAAGCTTCCTAGGTGTCACGGCAGCACCCGGCGTGAGCCGAGGTGGGGCCCATATTTAGAGTTCAAAGCCCAATATGCAGGAGACACTATTGCAGACAATAGATATACGGACAGGAGGTGAGGACAGCCCTGGGCTAGACAGACTCCTGCACGACATTACCAAAAGGGACCTGTTACGTCCTGCGCCTCCTCTGACTGAGGTGGACATTGTCAGTGAAGTTCTGGACTTTAAGTGTATCTGGCGCCACCTCTGGCTTCTTTGAACTATGTACCTTAGTTCTGGACATTCAGTCACTTCCTGACGTCTAGCCTGGACATACACACCTGGACTGAATTGCTAATGAACTCATGTGCTTAAAAGCAGGCAGCGCCCAAAGAAGGACGCCGCCTCATTTATCCTGGAGCTCATCGTGTTAGGTACTCTTTCTGATCCAAGCCTCCTAGTGATTCATGGTCTAGTCTAGTCTAGTTTGTTCTGCATTCTGTGTTATTCTGTCCTATCTGTGTCCTCAGTTTTAGCTATTTCCTTATTGTGTTCTAGCTTTATCCTGTCTGTCTCCTGGTCTCTTCCATGTCTTGTATTTCCCCTGTTGAGTTCAGTTTAACCCTTCCATCCTGCATTGCTTTTGTTTTCGGTATTTGGGTTTCTGCTTAGGTTTTGCTCAGTTCCCTGATTTCTGGGTTTATGTATATTTTGTTCTGTAAACCTGCTGTATGTTTTTTATGGTAAATATACATAAATTCAGAAATCAGGAGAGCCAGAGGAGGCGCAGGACGTAACAGAACCCTAACACTGACAGGCCGGCCTTTAGAGTAGTCGGATCTGAGCTAATAGAAAAATAACAAATGGCAGTGCAGTGTCTCTGATACACACTAGGACCTATACAAACGGAATCAGTATGGTGTGGGTTAAGGTACACTCATAGTCATGGAATAGCCAGGGATCATAACACCAGAAAAGGATGTCAGGGCAAGCCAATAGTCAGTACACGGGATATCAACATGGAAAGGAATAACTAGAAAACAAAAGGAATAACCAGAAATAAACAAAGGTACATACAAAGGCAAGGAAAACAGGGAGCCAAAGAAATATAAAACAGAGGGCAAAGCAAATGAGAAACAAAAACAGGACAATAGAAATGGGGACATTAAGCCAGGGAAAACAAGGAACCAAACAGAACAAAGGTAAATAGAACAGAGGTACTTGCTGGCAACAGGAACACAGAGCAACACAATCTAGGAAATACTCAGAATCAAGGATAGGGCTGCCACCTTTTCTCAAAGCCAAACCTGAACACTCCGGCACTGTGTGGCAAAATATTCACTCACAGGTATACACTCTGACACACAGACACTCACACACCTGTACATATACACATCCTACCCTTTCACATCCCATTTCAGCCTCATTCAGCTCACAAATCAGCCCTTTATCCAAAATGTCCTCACACTCACTGTACACATACAGAGCAGAGAGGGAGAAAGAGAGAGAGAGAGAGCAGAGGGGGAGGGAGAGCAGAGGGGGAGGGAAAGGAGAGGGGAGAGGAGGGGAGAGAGCAGAGGGGGAGAGAGATCGTGAGAGCAGAGAGAAAAGTGGAGAAGAGGGAAGGAAAGAGAGGGGTAAGGAGGGGTGAAGGAGAGGGGAGAAGAGGGGAGAAAAGGGGAGAAAGAAAGGGAGAGAGAAAGGGAGAAAAGGAGAGAGAAATGGAGAAAATGGTGGAGGGAGAGAGAAGGGGAGGAGAGAGGGAGAGAGAAAAGGGAAGGGAGAAAAAGAGAGGAAAAAGAGGAGGAGGAGGAAGAGGGGGGAATGGGGTGGAAGAGGAGAGTGGAAGGGGAAGAAAATGTTTGCATATTAAAAAGGACACATTGATACAGCATTGAGCTCTGCAATTTTTTTTAAATTCAAATAAGCCCTTTTTATCCAAAATGTCCTCACTTACTGTACACATACAGAGCAGAGAGGGAGAAAAGGAGAGAGAGAGAGCAGAGGGAGGAGTGAGAGAGCAGAGGGAGAGAGCACAGGGGGAGAGCAGAGAGGGAGAGAGAGAGCAGAGGGGGAGAGAGTGCACGCAGGGGGGAGAGAGAGAGCAGAGGGGAGAGAGTGCATGCAGGGGAGAGAGATCGTGAGAGCAGAGAGAAAAGGGGAGAAGGGGGAAGGAGAGGGGGAGAAAAGGGGAGAGAGAAAGGGAGAGAGAAGGGGAGAGGAAAAAGGGGGAGAGAGAAAAGGGAAGGGAGAAAAAGAGGAAGAAGGGGGAATGGGAGGAGGAAGGGGGGGAGAGAGAGGGGGAAGAAAACGTTTGCATATTAAAAAGGACACATTGATACAGCATTGAGCTCTGCAAATTTTTTTAAGAAAAAATATAAAAGTTCCACTTTGAGATTTTAAAATTGTGAAAGAAATAAAGAAATATATATATTACCTTTATACATGGAACTCTTGCAGTTTGATATATTGATTGTATGGTATTATATTGTGGTTACAGGTATAATTGAAAAAAGAGCTCTCAGGTTCTGCCTGTACACCACTGCCATGACTGCACACAAATGCAAAAAACAAGTAAACATTGTGGGTGAACAAAGTTTTCACCTTGTAAAAGGTTAGAGGCTCGAAAAGGCAGCAGACCACTGAGAGCTCTGCATTTTATCATGGAAAAAGGCATGGCATTTATGTGTTCATCAGCTAGAGCCTCCCTTTACAAGTTCTATGCCTTATATCAAGAGAGGAGCTGCTTTTGGGATGGAGGGGGCGGGGCCAGCATGGAGAGGAGAGAGACACAGGCAGATGTTGCACAGCCAGGTAGAAGGGGCGGGGGAACTGCCCCACAGCTACACTCACCCAGGAGCCGGGTCATGCAGTGCAACAACAGCTGGGGGCAGATCTTCCATCTCTCACTCGCACACAGGCAGCGTGCGAGTGATTAACCTCTACTGCTGTGCAGCTGCTTTATTTCCTGGCCGGTCGGTCTGGAGGTTCGCAGCAAACACGTGGGAGGCAGTCATGTGTTCGGGTGGCAGGGAATCTGAAACCTGTACACATGACTCGAAAACCGGACACTACGGGTCAAACCCGTACGACTGGGAACCCTAATCAAGGAGCAAAGCACTATGGGAGCAGCACCCTTAAATAGGGAGTAGATCAGTGCATAGGCAGACAGGTGAGAGAGCTGAATGCAACCAGGGGTGGATCCAGAGACTAGTTTCGGGAGGGGCACTGACAGAAAATAAGGTGTTTTAGCAGAGAGCCCGACTCACGAGAATTTACAGAGGGCCCAGCTCACAGGAGCTTACAATCTAGAGGAGCAAAGGGCTCGGCTCACGGGAGTTTACAATCTAGAGGAGCAGAGGGCACCCAGGAGCTTACAATCTAGAGGAGCAGAGGGCACCCAGGAGCTTACAATCTAGAGGAGCAGAGGGCACCCAGGAGCTTACAATCTAGAGGAGCAGAGGGCACCCAGGAGCTTACAATCTAGAGGAGCAGAGGGCACCCAGGAGCTTACAATCTAGAGGAGTAGTTACAGACTCATATCTGAGAGGTTTATTACTGTGCAGCTCTAGCTTTCTTATACACCCTGGAGGAAGGATCAAACTCTCAGGGACCCATTACTTACCTCCCTGGTGTCCCTGCATGGAGGCTCCAGCCTCTCTCCTCTGATCCAGTTGCACAGTGCAGCCTCGGATCCACCCCTTTCCTGTGGCTGTCAGGCAGGCATGGAAAGAGACAGGCTCAGCCACATGGTCACCGGGAAAAGGATCACGTGACACGCCCCTGACACATGACTGTGAGGGGTAGTCCATAGCGCTTCTGCGCAGTGTGTGCCCCTGCAAATTGCGATGTCTGTATTCACTGCACACATCGCGATTTGAGTTCTGGAGGTTAGCCTGGCATCTGCACTGCTCGGGGGGGCAATTGCCCCGTTGCCCCCCCTGCCCTGGATCCGCCCCTGAATGCAACAGGAAACACCTGTATTTCATATGAGTTTACAGATGAGGAGGTTCTACAGCAGCTGTCTAAAGTAAAGACAAATAAGTCAATGAGGCCTGATGGGATCCACCCTAAATTATTAAAAGAGCTCAGTGATGTAATAGCAAAACCATTAACAGATTTATTTAACCAATCCTTGTTAACGGGAGTCGTCCCAGAAGACTGGAAATTAGCAAATGTTGTGCCCATTTACAAGAAGGGCAGTAGGGAGGAATCGGAACTATAGGCCAGTTAGTCTTACGTCAGTAGTGGGGAAATTAATGGAAACCATGTTAAAGGAAAGGATTGTTGAACATCTAAAAACACATATGTCACGGAAGGGACATAGGGGCTCGGCGCAGCGAGACCCAGGACTCAAACCCAAGACATTTTTAAAAGGACCTTGTTTTCCTTTGAACGTTTGCAGTGTGCGTTTCAATGTATGAACAGTTTATTTTCCTTGCTAGATGTGGTTTTACTTGATGTGCTGTATTAAGATGTACCCTGTGTGATTTTAAATATACTTTACATCGTTTGGTTTTAGTTTAATTTAGTTTAGTGTAAAATGGCGTAACTTTAGTTTTAAAATACTATATTCCTGTAGGTAAATGTGTTTTTCTGTAGCTAGTAAACAAGCTTTGCTGCTGTGTAATTTATGCGTCAGGGATTTTCCCCATTATCTAGCTACATGTTTAATTTAAGGGATCTCTGATAGTGTGTGTTCATCTGAGTGTTTGATACATGCAGCTCCGTCTGGTGTTGTCATTTCACGCCAGCTATATATCACCACCGCCCAGGAACGGGTCACTCTAACTCCGCAGCAGAACATCGATTCGCCGCGCCGTTGCGCCACCTTGGATCGGTACCTCGGGATACCACAACCACCCCGAATCGGGACCTCGGCTCAGCGCCGTGCCCCGCATCTTCAAGGAGATGACCTTCCGAAGGTCAGTAGATCCGCTGCTCGAGACGCCGAGTGCCGTGCCACTCGGTAGTCGGGCGGATTTCCACCGTGGGTGCCCCATATACTCTCGAGATCTCCACCGCCACGTGGTCTTCTACCCAGGCCGCTCGAGACGCCGGGTGCCGTGCCACTCGGTAGTCGGGCTTGGCAACACCAAAGAGGGGGTCAGATAGAGCAGGACCGCAGGCGGATACACCCATTCCGCCACACTGGTGGCAGCGGTGGGATAAGCTCTCTGCACCCCCTAGAAGACCCCCACCATGGCTGGGTACAGTGCCTACAGACGGGACGTCCTGCGGGGCATGTTGGAGAATCGGGAAGGAACTCCCGGCAACAAAAATAAGAAAACCCTAGTGAAGGAGCTGACCAGGATGGACCGGCAAATGGTGAGCACCCCAACCCTGACTCAGGACCCTAATGACCCACCTTCGGCAGAGAGCGCGTCGATGTTCCAGGGATTCGGCCTCACCCCCTCCAAGGACGCGGTGAGACGACTGATGATGGTCTTCCAAGCAGATGAGGAGAAGGACCGTCAGCACGAGCTGCGATGGGCAGCGCTCTGTGCAAAAAGGATTGAATACTTTACCCCTGAACCCTACCCCGTAGAACCCTGGTGCGAGGTTTACAGCCCGCCTGGAGCTTCATCCAGGGAATCTACACCCCCCAGCGATACCTCTTTTGTGATTTACAGCGCGCCTGGAGTTATAATTGAGGACACCGCACATCCCAGCGACCCTTGGATGGAGGCTTACAGCTCGCCTGGAGCTGCATCCGAGGACGCCACACCCCCCAGCGAGTGGCGGTGCCACGGTCTCAGCACCCTCGCGGACTCGAGGGCGGAATTTCTGAGAAGGCTGCAGGAGGGCCTGGATCGGTACCACGGGTCCACAGTGGAGCCCACTGGGCTTGAGTGGCGGGACGAGATCCGCCAACAACTTTGGTACGAGGCCCTGTACCATGAAAGGGACTACCATGATGTCCATGTTCCCTCCGACGCTGTCATCTACCAGGTGCAGTATAACGCCAGAGCAGCGTTCCTGCAAGATCGACCCCCGGAGGAGTGGGAGGTAGAGCTCCAATACCTGGTGCAGCAGGAGATTGCACTGGACGCCGCGTACCGCGCGCTCCGGTGGCTAATAGGCCCCCTGCTACCCCGCACCATCGACGGCGCCTCCACCGCAGGCCTCCACTACGGCGGCACAGGGCTGCTTTACGAGAGAATGGCCAATGACCCTGGGTTCGGAGAAGAGACAGAAGAGCGATCGGAGGAGATACTGGAGCGACAGGAAGAGGAACTCCCGTACGATAGCAGGGACTCTGAGTTAGAGGAACTGGAGTTCCTGGTGGAGCGAGAGTGGGAGCTCGAGAAGGCCTACAGGAGATTGTTGGACAGCGTTCCACAGTTAGGTCTGAGTTCCCTGTCCTGGGACTGCCCGGCTGAAGAAACCGACAGTCCAAGAAACCCCGAAGTATGGGAGGCCGAGCCGCTCCCATGGGTCCTCGTTGGGACCACAGTAGAAGAAGCGATTCCCTCAAACCCGCAGGAAGACACGGTGGCCGTATCTGCGGGTCCAGCAGAAGAGCTGGCAATGGGGCAGAGCGCCGCCGGCCTCTGCCCACTTCCCACAGTCTGCCAGGAGGAGCAGACAGATGGTTCCCCCGGGCTGGGTTGCTCGCAGCCAGTGATCGCCCTGGGGATGGAAGACACCATCCTCCCGCAAGGAGACCCCCATCCAGCAGAAGAACTGGCCACGGGGCAGAGCGCCGCTGGCCTCTGCCCACTTCCCACAGTCTGCCAGGAGGAGCAGACAGATGGTTCCCCCGGGCTGGGTTGCTCGCAGCCACTGAACGCCCTGGGGATGGAAGAAACCATCCTCCCGCAAGGAGACCCCACCCAGCCAAAGAGCTGGCCACGGGGCAGAGTGCCGCCGGCCTCTGCCCACCTTTTCCCAGCTGTCCCGAGGAGCAGGAGGGGGATACCCTGGGGCTGCCTCCCCACAGCCGCTTACCTCGTCCGACCCCCTGGACTTTGTTCCGGTACCCACCTCCCCAGCAGAAGAGCTGGCAACGGGGCAGAGTGCATCTGGCCTCTGTCCACCCTCCGACGTCTGTCCCGAAGGGCAGAAGGAGGATTTCCCCGGGCTGATTGTTGTGCAGCCCTTGACCCCATCTTCCCCGCTGGATGTTGCTACCGCACCCGGCTGCCCAGCAGAAGCGCTGGCCACGGGGCAGAGTGCTGCTGGCCTCTGCCCATCCTTCACCATCTGCCCCGAGGATCAGAACGAGGATAACCCCGCGCTGTCGACCTCGCAGCCGCTTACCCCATCCAACCCCCTGGACTTTGTTCCGGTACCCACCTCCCCAGCAGAAGAGCTGGCAACGGGGCAGAGTGCATCTGGCCTCTGTCCACCCTCCGACGTCTGTCCCGAAGGGAAGAAGGAGGATTTCCCCGGGCTGATTGTTGTGCAGCCCTTGACCCCATCTTCCCCGCTGGACGTTGCTCCCGCACCTGCCTGTCCAGCAGAAGCGCTGGCAACGGGGCAGAGTGCATCTGGCCTCTGTCCACTCCCCCTTATCGGCACCGAGGAGCAGAAGGAGGATTCCCCTGAGCGGGTTGATTTGCAGCCACCAACTCCACCCGAGATGGAGGACGTCCTTCTCCTGCCGGGTGAGTCTTCTCCAACATTCACCACCCCAGCCGACGCACTGGTGGCGGAGCAGAGCCAGTTGCCAACCTGCCCCTCCTTGCAACCCTTTGGCCCGGAGGCCCTCGGCCGCCACCGTCTTTATCAACGGCTGACCAAGGCACTTGGGGCGCATGCCTTTAGCCCCCTTTTTCCCCGAGTACCCGAGACCACTGGAGATGGCACAGGTGGTACCTCTCCCCAACCACGGGACACTTATTCCGGAGGGGGTACCCCGAAGGACTTACAACCTGCCAGGCACGGCCGCGAGCACCACTGGAGAAGCCTGGCGGCTCGCCTCTTGCCCACGGACTATGGGCCGCAGAGACTGCACCGACTCCCCCTATATGACCCGTGTGTGTCCAACCGGGCTCGTCGGACTTTGGAAAGGGGGAGGAGTGTCACGGAAGGGACATAGGGGCTCGGCGCAGCGAGACCCAGGACTCAAACCCAAGACATTTTTAAAAGGACCTTGTTTTCCTTTGAACGTTTGCAGTGTGCGTTTCAATGTATGAACAGTTTATTTTCCTTGCTAGATGTGGTTTTACTTGATGTGCTGTATTAAGATGTACCCTGTGTGATTTTAAATATACTTTACATCGTTTGGTTTTAGTTTAATTTAGTTTAGTGTAAAATGGCGTAACTTTAGTTTTAAAATACTATATTCCTGTAGGTAAATGTGTTTTTCTGTAGCTAGTAAACAAGCTTTGCTGCTGTGTAATTTATGCGTCAGGGATTTTCCCCATTATCTAGCTACATGTTTAATTTAAGGGATCTCTGATAGTGTGTGTTCATCTGAGTGTTTGATACATGCAGCTCCGTCTGGTGTTGTCATTTCACGCCAGCTATATATCACCACCGTCCAGGAACGGGTCACTCTAACTCCGCAGCAGAACATCGATCCGCCGCGCCATTGCGCCACCTTGGATCGGTACCTCGGGATACCGCAACCACCCCGAATCGGGACCTCGGCTCAGCGCCGTGCCCCGCATCTTCAAGGAGACTCTACCGAACCGCGGTTCGCCACGCAGACCGTCTCCAGCCTTCCGAAGGTCAGTAGATCCGCTGCTCGAGACGCCGAGTTCCGTGCCACTCGGTAGTAGGGGCGGATTTCCACCGTGGGTGCCCCATATACTCTCGAGATCTCCACCGCCACGTGGTCTTCTACCCAAGCCGCTCGAGACGCCGGGTGCCGTGCCACTCGGTAGTCGGGCTTGGCAACACCAAAGAGGGGGTCAGATAGAGCAGGACCGCAGGCGGATACACCCATTCCGCCACAACATAGATTACAGGATCAGAAACAACATGGGTTTACCTCAGGGAGATCATGCCAAACTAAACTTATTGATTTTTTTTGATTGGGTAACAAAAATAATAGACACAGGTGGTGCAGTAGACCTTGCTTATTTAGATTTCAGTAAGGCTTTTGATACTGTTCCGCATAGAAGGCTTATCAATAAATTGCAATCTTTGAGCTTGGATTCCAATATTGTTGAATGGATTAGGCAGTGGCTGAGTGACAGGCAACAGAGGGTTGTGGTAAATGGAGTTTATTCGGCGCAAGGTTTTGTTACCAGTGGGGTACCTCAGGGGTCAGTACTTGGACCCATTCTCTTTAATATTTTTATAAGTGATATTGCAGAAGGTATTAATGGTAAAGTATGTCTTTTTGCTGATGACACAAAGATTTGGAACAGGGTTGACGTTCCTGGAGGGATCAGCCAAATGACAAATGATTTAGGTAAACTAAAAAAATGGTCGGAGCTGTGGCAATTGAGTTTTAATGTGGGTAAGTGCAAGATAATGCACCTGGGACGTAAAAACCCAAGGGCTGAATATAGAATATTTGATACAGTCCTAACCTCAACATCTGAGGAAAGGGATTTAGGGGTTATTACTTCAGAGGATCTAAGGGTAAGTAGTCAATGTAATAGAGCAGCAGGAAATGCTAGCAGAATGCTTGGTTGTGTAGGGAGAGGTATTAGCAGTAGGAAAAGGGAAGTGCTCATGCCACTGTACAGAACACTGGTGAGACCGCACTTGGAGTACTGCGTGTAGTACTGGAGACCGTATCTCCAGAAGGATATAGACATCTTAGAGAGAGCTCAGAGAAGGGCTACTAAAATGGTGTATGGCTTGAAGGAGAAAAGTTACCAGGAAAGGCTTAATGATCTTAACATGTACAGCTTGGAAAAAAGACGAGACAGAGGAGATATGATAGAAACATTTAAATACGTAAAGGGAATCCACAAGGTAGAGGAAGGGAGTATATTAAAAAGGAAACAAAGTAGCAAAACAAGAGGACATAGTCTTAGATTAGAGGGGCAAAGGTTTAAAAGTAACATCAGGAAGCATTATTTTACTGAGAGGGTGGTGGATACATGGAACAGCCTTCCAATTGAAGTGGTAGAGGCCAAAACAGTAATTGAATTTAAGCAGGCATGGGATAGGCATAAGGCTATCCTGAACAAAAGATAAATCCAGGTAAAGTATCCACGTAATTGGGCAGACTAGATGGGCCGAAAGGTTCTTATCTGCCGACATTTTTCTATGTTTCTATGTATTGGATCAGCTCAAACAAGGGGAATCCATGGGTCTCCAGGCAGTAAGAAGAAGCTGCCAGGCAATGACAAGAAGCTGCCAAATGAGAGTATATGGGACTTAATCCTAACCTATACTACTGTGTGATTTAAACCAACCCTATACTAGTCTATCAGGGTTTAGGGGTTAATAACATAGGGCATTTCCTAAGCCTTTCCAGTGTCAGCAGGTGAGGGGATAACAGTGTCACACATGCTCATCGATGCTGCTTTTCCTGCCCTTATCACATCGGCATCCTTCCATTCCAATGCAGCATTCTGAAGCTGGGTTTCCACATCTGCATGATTTTTGCAGCGTTCCCACTAGGGTATGATATTAATGATGTGGCCACTTCCTTTTGTCTCTTTTGGTTATCCCTATAGCCCTCATATCCCATCTAAACATTTCTTACCTAACACCCTCCACTACTTAACACCTACCCTATTCCCGCTACTTAAAAGGACAGTACCTTATATAAGCTGTAACTAGATTAATTGTGCATTTATAAAAAAAAAATCACTTTATAAAACACATTGGGCCCTATCACCTGGTGTGAGCTAACCCTAGCGTCAGCATGTTTTTGCGTTAGCGCCAGGTAAAATGAGTCTAGCACCGGACAATTAATTTTTTTGCCTCTCGCTACAAATGGAAAAAATCACTTACCGTGCGGTAATTTGCGATTCGTAGCGCGAGCTTACTATACTTACTACATCCTATACTTAACATGGGGGAGTGCTAGAGTGAACTTGCGCTATTGTAACCAACAAATTGTTTGGTCCCGGCAATAATTTCTACACGTACGCTAATAAAAAAATGTTACCTACTGCTCAGAAAAAAAGGAAGGTCCTTGCATAAAATTAACAGGCAATTAAACAGCCAATTGAAAGGAATGCAGCACAGGTGTTCTCTTAGCCACATACACTATAGTAATGGATCTGGTTAGCAATATCGCTGCTGTTGCAGTAGGCTATATTATAAATGTATCCTTTATTGACATGTATCCTAAATCTAATATATTGGCTAATTGTAAACATTTTATGCTGGGGACTATTCATAGTATGTAAGCGGTTGAGTATTAGGGTTAGGATCATGTTTAAAGGGACACATGGATAGGTCTTGCCCTGAAACATGTATTATTTATATACTGCAGCAGGAAAATTATGGTCGCTCACCTGGCCTTCCTTTTGGATCTAGTAAATGCCAGGTGACATTTATCATGAGATTCCCATCAGCCTTAGTTAATATGTGTGCATATAAACATGCATAATACGGCCACATTTGAGGATTTTAGTAATGCAGGGGGGGTGTGAGGGCTCTTTGCTGGATATGTTCATACTTATACAAGATTGTGAGGGCAGAGGATAGGTATGGCCCGGCACTCTGCTCTGGATAAAAAAACAGTTCTATCCTGTACACGACCACATTAGCTCTGGGTCTCAGCCCAGGTCTTAGCATTTCCCTAGTGTGCGCTAATGAATCTTGTACACTGACAAACGCGAACAAGGCGATCTGTTAGTGGGTCGACAGGCGCTACATTTTAGCGGCTCGCGTTAGAAGTTAGCAGTTTAGCTCACACAAGGTGTTATTGACAATTCTGCTGTTTTTCGATTTGAAATAATTGCATCTAAAAAGGAAAAATAAAGTTATTTTTTGTTTTTAATCTCCTGTTTCCATTTTGTGGATTTTTCCCATGATGCAACATTTACCAAAGTCTGTGCAAAAATCTTGCTTTGTAGCTGTTGTGTATATATACTGGTCTATTCATTAACCCTTTCACTGCTGAGGCATTTCACGCCTCTGTGCTGAGCTCCTTTTTACTGGTTTCGCTCATCATGTTTAAGCGCGATTTGAAGCCTTATTTTATTATATGACCCAGACATATTATATATCGTTCTTTCCAGGCAGACTCGACAGATTCATAATATATCATTATTATATGTATATGTCATGTCCTGTCTCTATATTATAACAAAAAATGCAATAAAATTAGAATTTTCAAAAATTTACAATGTGTAAAGTGTCTTTTTCACATTTAAACATTCAAGCATTTGCGGTTATATTTTCTATGGGTTGCGCTTGTTACGCGATTTTTAACAAAACGCACCTCATACAAAAATCGTTAGTGCAGCATCATTGTTCACATTATAATTGAAATAGGAACAATATTGCTGCATTAACAAAACAAAGCAACAAAAAAAAAACCTTTTTTTTATATAATTCTTAATATTTTTTTTAATTTTTTTTAAATTAACTTTTACATGGTCATGTTATCGGTGGAAAGGCCGATCCAACAATACCAAACATTAACCCCTAGCTGCCACGGATCGGAAGATAGGGGGTTCATTGGCACCCCCCCATCTCCACCATTGGTGGCAACTAGAGGTTAACTCCAGGACTGATGTCATCGTGCTATGCACGATGAAGCCAGTCATCAGGGGGAGTTCCCGGAAGCTTGGCTGATATCCAAGATGTCGGCCAGCTCTGGGAGAGGATCACGATTCGGCGCTTTTCGGCGCCGAATCGTGATCCTGCACCCAAGGGATTAAAGCCAGGCACGGTTTGGAAGGGCAGGCTGTGCCCTTCCAAACCGTGCCTGCCTTTAGCCACTGGACCCCGACGATCGGGAAGGGAGAGAGGTCCGAAGGACCTCCCCCCTCCCTTTCAGGCACCTCCTCCGCACTCACGGGGGGCGCATGAAATAGATGTCATCGCGCCGCCACAATGACATCTATCTTCCCCCCTGGGGTCCCGGAGTGCCAGGCTGACATGCAAGATGTCAGCCCGCACCGGGGGGGCCAGCAATCAGCCGGAATCCCGGTTTATTGCTGCCTCCTGTGCTAGGACGCGCTCAGCGCGTCCGTAGCACAGGAGGTGCATTTGGCTGCTAAGGACGCGCTCAGCACGTCCTGCCAAGTGGTTAAAGGTGAAACTCGGGAGAACTTTGGGAGAATTTTTCTGTTTGGTTATTTTGACCTAGAATTTTCATTTCTCCAATTTTTCTCACTTTCCAAATCGGCTATTTGGTCCAGATTGTTCTCTTCTCCTGCCAATTCTCATTTTAGTGAATAGACCTGTTAATGTTTAGATAAGTTGGCAGAAGGATTTTGTTCTCCAAGTTAACTGAGCTAAAATATGGCAGCTGAATGAGATAATACAGGGATCATAAAAGACTTCTAATCTAACCCTTGGTGATGACTTTTGAATACATCCCACAAAATACAATGATTTGAGTCAGTGATTGGCCTATTTGCACAGTGAGGAGCAAGAGATGTAAAGATACTGTGGGGGGGGGCAGTTTACAACACAAGAGATCACAAAATTGATGCACCCAGTGACACATATAGAGTAAATATTTTCTTTAAAAAAAAACAGAGAAAAAAACAAGTATATTTAAGATACAGCAACATAAAATAAACAAAATAAGAACATTTCATTTTTTGATGGTAGTGTCCCTCTAACCTCTACATGACCTAAACCCCCATTAGTTAATCCAATACTACATGACCCCCCCCCCCTCGCGATCTTAACAACCCCACCAAGTAAGCCCACTAGATATAGCCGTCCCCTTGGTTAGAGCTTGCGACGCCATTAGTTATTACAATGTGACTTTTTCAAAATGTAGGCGAGCAAGCGTCTATTCTTTTACTGAGTGGAGAGTAAAGTTTCAAACTGAAACCACAGATCGTAGTGGATATCAAGTTCTTTGAACCACAATATCCATGCAGGAAGTCCTCAGATCACTATCGATGTATGGTTACAATATTCATGGAGCAATATGGGTAAAATAACATGAACTCACATGTTTTGTTATGGTGTAGGCACTCCACAGCGGCATCAATATATCATGACTATACCCAGTCACATAGCTTTCCTGGTAAAGAACACAGTAAGTGCTATTTTCTTCAACATTTCTAGGTCTTCCATATGGTAAATGAGTTGTCTCTGATTGGTTTACTAAAGGTATAAAAAAAAAGTCACAACAGCGTAATTTAAAAAGTGCACATATAACAGCACCATTTCAAATTTATTTCAGTCCTATGCCAAGACATTTGTGAAAATTAAAGAAATCTCAATGTATATGTTCCCGGTAAATGGTTTTATAAATAGTCTTTTACTTACAATTTGCTGAATTGAGATTTAATCTTTCATTTAAAGTTTCTTCGCCTACCTGGAAAAGAATTTATTTCACTATTTAATATCGAAATGTTTATATTTTGAAACATATCTGTTTCTTTGTAAACAAATAAGTGAATAAAAACTTACAGACGTATTACAGGAGCAATTTAATGTGGAAATTGATGGTAAAAATGGACATGTTGATGGATTTGATTTCTCCGATGGATGAGTTGGAATGTAAAATGGCTCAACTAACAAATGGTTCAAACTTCCATGTGTTCCATTGTTTGGAGCTGGCTGGATTTTTAGCAGGTCTGTTTAAAACAAAATATATTACACTAAAATTATAAAAAAAAAACATTTATATGCCTATGGGGAAAACACCTATCCTTAAAGGGACACTGCCACTTATTTAAGCTGTAACTAGATTACTTGTGCATTACAAACAAAACCACCTTATAAAACACATGCTGCTATATTTTTCTTTGTTTGAAGTAATTACAGTTGTGTTCAAAATTATTCAACCCCCAATGCTGTAAAGGGTTTTAGGGAATTTAGTGTACATTTGTAATTGTATTCAGAATTAAATCCTACAAGTACTTTTTAAAGAACCATATGCAACTAAAATGACATCAATTGGTTTTGTAATACAGTAGTAAATGTTTCTTTTGTGAATTCTTCATTGACACAATTATTCAACCCCTTAAAGACTACCACTCTGAAGAACAGAGGTTCATTCAAGTGTTTTCAATCAGGTATTGAAAACACCTGTGGATGTCACGGAGTAGCAATAAAGCATAATAAGCACCCATTAGGCAGCTTTAAAATGACTGTGATACTCAGCTCCTTCTAGACATTTACTGGTGTGGTTACAAACATGGTGAAGTCAAGAGAATGGTGAAGTCAAGAAGATTGCAAAGATGTTAAACATACCAGGAGAGACCATAGAAAGCATCATTCGCAAATTCAAGGCAAAGGGCACTGTTGAAACGCTACCTGGTCGTGGCAGAAAGAAGATGCTGACTTCGACTGTTGTGCGCTACCTGAAGCGTAGAGTGGAGAAAAGTCCCCGTGTGACTGCTGAGGAACTGAGAAAAGATTTGTCAGATGTGGGTACTGAAGTTTCAGCTCAGACAATACGGCGCACACTGCGTAATGAAGGCCTCCATGCCAGAACCCAGGCGCACCCCTTGCTGTCTCCAAAGAATAAGAAGAGTCGACTGCAGTATGCCAAAAGTCATGTGGACAAACCACAGAAGTGTTCTGTGTACTGATAAAACAAAATTAGAACTGTTTGGGCCCATGGATCAACGCTATGTTTGGAGGAGGAAGAACAAGACCTATGAAGAAAAGAACACCTTGCCTACTGTGAAGCATGGGGGAGGTCAATCATGCTTTGGGGCTGTTTTGCTTCTGCAGGTACAGGGAACCATCAGCGTGTGCAAGGTACCATGAATTCTCTTCAGTACCAGGAGATATTGGATGACAATGTGATGCAGTCCGTCACAAACCTGAGGCTTGGGAGACGTTGGACCTTTCAACAGGACAATGATCCCAAGCATACCTCCAAGTCCACTAGAGCATGGTTGCAGATTAAAGGCTGGAACATTTTGGAGTGGCCATCGCAGTCACCTGACTTAAATCCGATTGAGAACTCTGGTGGACTTAAAGAAAGCAGTTGCAGTGCGCAAGCCTAAGAATGTGACTGAACTGGAGGCTTTTGCCCATGACGAATGGGCGAAGATACCCGTAGATCGCTGCAAGACACTTGTGTCAAGCTATGCTTCACGTTTAAAAGCTGTTATAACTGTAAAAGGATGTTGTACTAAGTACTAAGATTGAATGTCACTTGGGGGTTGAATAAAACTGATAATGATGTGAGCACAGAAAAGACATTTGTGGTTATTTCATTATAAATGTTATGTTATATTTGTCTGACCTACACGTGCCTCTTTGATTTAATTGTAAGCAAGATGACTGAATGATCAAAATCAATGTCAAACTGGCCAAAACACTCAATTTCAGTGGGGGTTGAATAATTTTGAACACAACTGTACCTGTATATAGGAAAAATATTATTTTTTATCTCCTGTTTCCATTTTCTGGATTTTTCCCATGATGCAACATTTAAAAAAATGTGCAAAAGTTTTATTTTGCTGCTGTGCTACATCTTTCTTTAACAGTTATTTAACAGTTAATGAGGTGGAGGCGGGAATGTTTACATAAGGCTATTGTGTTCCTCAGGCTTTTCAAGATATGAGATGACAGTTGAATGAAATATGACAGGGAGATTAAAATGCTTCTAATCTACCCCCTGTTGATTACATCCCACAAGATACAATGAGTTGAGTCAGTGATCAACCCCTAGACTCCATTATATGGCCAAAGCTAGAGATGTGCAATTTGTTTCGTTCTGAATTGAAATTTGGTCGAAATTCACCATTTTCGTGTTTCTGAATCATTTCCGTAAACAAAATATCGACCACCCAAAATTTCAGATCAATCCGAAATTTCGGATCGATTTGATTCGGATCATTTTGGCGATCCGGATCATTTCGGGTGATTCGGATCAGTTGGTTTTTTGCTTTTTTATGAATTATTTCATTTTTTATTGCTTATTTAAGAATGGCAAGTAGATTACTACCAATAAAATGTTTCCTAACTCTTTTTAAAGAAACAAGGCTTTTCAACACATAGGTTTCAATGCAGCATATGAATCCGCACACTGCCGGCAGCGCCTCTCTGCAGTATAATTCAGCATATGAATCCGCACACTGCCGGGCAGCGCCTCTCTGCAGTATAATTCAGCATATGAATCCGCACACTGCCGGGCAGCGCCTCTCTGCAGTATAATTCAGCATATGAATCCGCACACTGCTGGGCAGCGCCTCTCTGCAGTATAATTCAGCATATGAATCCACACACTGCTGGGCAGCACCTCTCTGGAGATCGATTCATTGATTCGGATCGATTCATTTTTTGATCAGTTAGTTTTTTGTTTTTTATGAGTTATAATTAATGCAGCACATAAAATACACACACTGCTAGGAAGTTCCCGGCAGTGTGCGGATCCATATGCTGCATTAATTATACTGCAGAGAGGCGCTGCCCGGCAGTGTGCGGATTCATATGCTGCATTAATTATACTGCAGAGAGGCGCTGCCCGGCAGTGTGCGGAATCAAATGCTGAATTATACTGCAGAGAGGCGCTGCCCGGCAGTGTGCGGATTCATATGCTGCATTGAAACCTATGGGTTAAAAAGCCTTGTTTCTTTTAAAAAAAGTTAGGAAACCTAAAATTTCACCCAAAAAATGCCTAAAAAATCGTAAAAGAATTAAGTAATCTACTTGCCATTCTTAAATAGGCAATAAAAACAAAATAACTCATAAAAAAGCAAAAAAACAACTAACCCGAATCACCTAATCGATCCGAATCACCGAATCGAAATGATCTGGAATGAAAGAAAAACTGTCCGAAATGATCTGAAACGGAGAAAAAAACACCCAAAAAAACCCGACACACAAAGTCATGCACATCCCTAGCCAAAGCCACCCTATGAGGAGCAAGTGATGGAAATATACTGCGGGGGAGAGGTGCAGTTTACAACACAAACGGTCACAAAGTGAATGCACCCAGTGACACATATAGAGTAAACCATTTCCTTAACTAAACATACAAAAGGAAAACATAGCACATAAAAGATGTTAGAAACATAAAATAAACAAAATAACTTTAAGTGCAATTCCAATACATTTATAAACAAGGGTAACGTAAGTCTTGAATTATAAGCTTTAGGTGTGTCTTTTCCCATTCCTCTTACCCCTACATATTGTGCCTTTGTCCTACCCTCTCAAGGTTGGAGGTAATTGGTACAATAATTGTTAACTTTTCCCTTGGCTTAATTTGAATGACTGGGCGTGGATTCCGTAACTGGAATCATTGATATAAATTGACAATTAACAGTTTACAATTATTTATAGGACTCCATGGAAATGGATAAATATATTTTATTTATAACTGAGACAGCAGAAACATTAGACCATTTGTGCCAAGGTCAACACGTTTTTAAAAGACTTGCTCCCTCTTTTTAAACATATTTAATATAAGGAACTGATATTTTCAAAACTCACCACACATTAAATTGTAGAGTTCAATATTGTCAAAAGGTTCTACTTCCACTCCTCTCTTAAATCCTGGGCCATGTCCTAGAAATATTGCCTAGGAGGGATTCATTAAATATTAACTGCATTCATCAATGAATCACACACGTAAAACAGGACCTGTAATTTGACCTGTGAGATGCCAAATCTTACATTTAAAGAAACACTCTAAGATAGAAACTAGAGTGAACAAAACTGAAGGGGTTAAACATTAAATCCCTCCCTCGGTTTCCCCTTACGGTTTATGCTTTGTAGTATTTAAAAAGATATCCTCCTTTCCTGCATCTCGGACTCCCACGGCAAGTAGCAGCAAAATATCCTACCTCTTCAGGAATTTGCACCATACGGGATTTTCAAAGTTCGGTGCAATTCCTTGGCCAAGTCGGTGCTCTTTGAATAACCCTTTTTAGGTTTCAAACCCTTAGACCACATTAACTCAAGTAAAATAAAAAAACAAACCCTTACTTGATATCCCTCTACGTTGTGTACAGCTTTGTGATGAGGTCATCATACATTTACTAACATTAATAATGGTCACCATATGGATGTGATACCGGTCAAGCCAAAGTTGCAATGACAACAACAGTCAAGGATAATCTGAGTCGGTACACAAAAAACCAAAGGCAAAACAATACTGTACTCTCAGCTATACAGAATCATGGTGTAATGGTTAGCCCCTGCTTGGGCCATCGTGGTGGCTTGGAACATGAGATGAAGCCCTTAAGGCAGGTGAGTAACTGACTGGACACAAGGACAGACGGATTTCTCCAAAACCAAGGAGCACCAAAAAACAGAACAGAATTGCCACTAAGCTCCGAAGGCTTCAAGACCGACAGACAATTTAGGACACTCAGAAACACAAAGATACACTTGACAATCCGTGAAGGGAGCAGGCTGCAGGACAGTAAACAAAACAGACAGACTATACTAAAGAGTCCTTATAAGCGGCCTCTGAAAATAATACTAAACTAAGACAGACAAGGTACATAAAACATGTAACATACAAGAATCGTCAATCAGGCAGAGGTTGGCAACAGATCAGAAATATACGGTACCAGGGGGGAGTAGAAGGGATAGTCAAAAATAAAGCCGAGGTCAGAACCAGAAAACACTTGAACAGGAATGCTTTGCAGCAACTCAGGAAACACGAACCAGACAGAACCACCATCAAACTCCACAAACAGTCAATGAGGCTCTGTGCTGCTGGGAATATATAGGGAGTGGGTCTGTGTGATTGGGCCATGTGACCCCAGACCAGGAGATCACAACAGAACCCCAGATCAGCCCTAAACAGCACAGCCAGACACACCATAGGGGAAAAACAAACATGAATACCCTTCACCACCAGGGGGCAAGGCCGAGACATGACACATGGTTGGGCACCATGGTAAGTATAACTGTGGTTTATAAAGGGGAAGCAAAATAAGGCAAACTACAGATCCCAGTAATTTTGTCACACGCTAGAAACTGCATATGAGCAATCATGCCAGAGAGGTGTCCTTGTCAGAATCATTGTTAGTGTAATGCATTGTATTCAGGTGGAGAGAAAGTAAAATGTGGTAGACACCGGCTACCAAATAAACTTTATTAAACGAATACAATATAAACAGACAATGATAAAATACATAAAGTATAAAGTGAAAAAACCTCCTTGAACCATAAATTAGCTCTCCCTGTTTGGGGATAGACGTAATGGGATTATAAAGATTGAAACCTCAATAATAGTAAAGGTATGGGCAATATAATCTGCAATGTCATATGTGGTGAAGATAGCGATTCTAGAACATTATTGATAGAATATGCTACTAAGTAGCGTCAAAAATTAGAAAATCCAATAGCTTCCTGATGAGAGAACTAGATGTACAGTATATCTGGTGATTGCAAAGAATGATTAACGACAATTAATACCATATGTAGCCAACACAATTCTAGTCCAAGCATACATAAATTAAATGCAATTACAATCCTAAGCAGCAGATCGAATACCATGGGCCAATTGACGTAAGGGATCCACAGCTTGACCATTACAATGAAACAATGTCATAAGTAGCAATGCTACAAAATTCTAGAAAACGCCAAAATCAGATGATTCTAAATTAAATTGTTTCCATAGTAAGTACTTTAAATAGAGAATTCTGAATGAGATTGTGTCTATAATAAATTGTATATAGGCTGGAAAAACCTAACGATTGAATAAAAATAAGGACCAAACGAACTCTGTTACGATGTAAAGGCACAAGGTTTCAGAATGATAATTATTAGCCAAGCTAGATTAGAAATTTATAATTAGCAGCACAGGGCGGCCAACCGCCTACAAGCATGCATGAATTAGAATCCAAAGCGACAGGTCGAATACTATGGACCAATTAACGTCAATGATCCACAACGTCCAGCAATATATATCAGCAATAAAGTGCACATTTACCATAGAAAAAAAACGCGTCATAAGTAGCAATGCTACAGAGTTCTAAAAGAAACATTAGTAAAGAGTTCTAGGTTAAATTATTTCCACGATGAGTACTTTGCATAGAGAATTCTAGGTAGGTTGTTTCCACAATGAGATTCTATAAACTAGAAAAAACATTACATTTGAATGAACGATAGTTATTAGCCAAACTAGAATCCAGAGATTTTTAGATTGACGGCAAAGCACGGCCAGACACCAATTAATATGATCAGTAACCAGCAAGAGAGCACACATTGCCCAATGCTAAAGCCATCATAGGCTAAATCACCATTATAATCAATTAAATAGCTTGAGCAGATATCAAGGAGGATATGTATAAGTTGAACAGTTAAAAGAACCCCATCTCGACCGGTTTCGCCGCTTAAGGGATGCGGCTTTATCAAGAGAATTCTCTTGCTGTTCATGAAGTTCATGAAATATCTCATTAATCTATTTAGCTGTAATTATTGAACAAAACACGAACAATATATCATCTTACAGCTCTGAGTGCATAATCAAATATTTTTGTTTGGGGTTTATTTTTGGGGTATCAAACTCATTACGCCTATTCTTGATCATTCCTTTCCACTCTATCCTACATGACGGAGCTTATTTGGGAACACATGTGGTCAATAAAGCTGTTGACATTTGAGAACATTGGCCTCCAGAGAGTGGGAGAGATGGAGAGACTACCGGGGAGTAGACCTCAATCTAATTATCCGGTGGGAGGAAGTAGCTCATACATTTTCAACAGTTGCTAGGATTTTTTCATGGTCTTTCAGAAAAAGAATGTTTTTGATAACCACATGTTCACTCTAAGGATTGAACGTTTGTGAAGAAAAAGGGAAAATTGAATGAGAGCAACAGAAAGGAAATGTATTATAAATCCTCCAGATGGCTTACACAACTAATTAGAAGTGGTTGTTGGACTGACCAGGTGGGAAAACCAAAGAGGGATTACAGAGTTGTACCTAACAATTGTGTATTTTAATTTTCAGAACATATCACTTCCTGAGGATTTCCTCACATAAGGCACATTGTGCATTTAAATATTGGTCAGGCACCGAGTTCAGTTTGTGGCTCATGATTTCCAGAATAGATAATTTCTTTAATTTCCATTAACATTTAAATGTAAAATAAGAATTTGCTTGTCCAGGTTTAACTACAAGACTACCTACAGTGAGTTAAACACAGTTGGAATAAGATAAATTTCAACTTTTTCCAAATGGAAATACAAGCAACAGCAATGAATCTTCTGCTGCTTGAATTTCAGTATTTCTGATATTAGCCATTGTTTGCAATTTTAATTTAGCTTTATAGTTTTCCTAGTCTTCTACCTACAATGCCATTTAGCTTCAGTCATATTTTGTCATGTGACTACTTTTAGTTTTAGTCGACTAAACATCACAAGATTTTATTCGACTGAATCTTGAGTAGATTTAGTCAACAAATCGAATGCACAACAACAAGAGGAAATCTGTAAACACAGTGGGCAATATTACAAAGTTGGTGCTAACTTAACCAGAGCTGTTGTAAACTTAATAAGAGCTGTTGTAAACTTAATAACCCCATAGACTATGGGCTACATTACATTCCTCATGCTAAAACGGGGACGCTAGGGAGTAAAACCTGCACCCGCAGTTTTCTCCCTAGCCCCCTGTTTTAGCCCAGAATTACAATGCAGGCGCTTAAAAAGCTGCTTGCATTGTTACATGGCGCTAAGAACCGGGATGTGCGCAGTGGCGCTAAGCGCTGCCGCGCTCATCCACTCAATGGAGTCCATAGGACACCACTGAAACAGACTGTTGCGGTCACATGACCTGCCGGATCTCGCCTCGCGCCGGACGGAGGAGGCGGACAGAGCCACGGTCCTCGCCGCGGGCTAGGAGGTGAGTATCTGGATTGTTTTTGGGGGGTTACTGCTGGTGCTAACGGATTCTGTACCAGCGGAATCCATTAGCACCAAGTCCAGGCTAGGGTTAACTTTTTGCTAATCGGTGAACCAGCATTCTCACTGACCCACTGAGCCATCGGCCCACCGGGAATCTCCCTGTAGTCCATATGGCTAGTACATGCCTGCCATTACCGAACCGGCATCACCTGCCAAATAAGAGATTTGTCGGGGGTGTGTTCTCTTTTTTTTGTTCCAACTAAAATCAAATGGGTTTAACGTGTAATACATTATTTCGGAATTTCCCTAGTATTTCCAAACTCATTATATATTCCTGGAGTAAACATCTTGGGCTACATTACATTCCTTGCAGTAAAACGGGGAAGCTAGGGAGAAAAACTGCGCCCGCAGTTTTATCCCTAGCGCCCCCGTTTTACCGCGAAATTACAATGCAGGCGCTTAAAAAGCTGCCTGCATTGTTACCAGGCGCTACGCCCCAGGATGCGCGTGGCAGCACTAAGCGCCGCTGTGCGCATCCACTCGATGGAGTCCATAGGAGATTCTCCTCTGCCGGTCACATGACCTGCCGGATCTCGCCTCGCAAGATCCGGCAGGTAGGCGTAGTGATCCGCAGGGGGAGACTGGGGAACTTTTTCCCCCAGTCTCTCCCTGCTCCCGCCAGACGGACGAGATGGACGGAGCCGCGGTCCTTGCCGCGGAATAGTAGGTGAGTATCTGGATTTTTTTGGGGGGTTCCTGCTGGTGCTAACAGATTCTGCACCAGCGGAATCCGTTAGTACCAAGTCCAGGCTGTGGTTAACATTCTGTTAACTGCAGCCGGACGTTAATCAGCGCTAGGACTTTGTAATCCTAACGCTGATTAACACTTGGCGCTCCCCATGCTAAGCATAGGGAGTGCAAAGTATAGTAACCTCGCGCTGAAAAGTGCAAGTTTCCATACGCTAACAGGTTTCTTAACCCGTTAGCGTTTGGATTGTAATGTGTGGTGGCTACCAGGCTAATGTCAATGCTCACTCGGGTGAGCGCTAACGTTAGCACCATCAGTGTAATGTAGTCCTCATTTGAATAAAGAAAATTCATCAATTCTCTTTTAGTTTTGTTTAGGTCTGGTTGGATCTCTTCCCGAATAGACCCTCCCTAACATTTTAGTCTAGTTTCTTTATACTGAACTAAAATGTCAATGGATTTATCATAGTTTTAGGCATCATAACTTTGTTTTTATTTAGTTTTAGTCCAGTTTTAATCACAGAAAAATATAGTCGACTAAAGGCTATTTCTATATCCTTGCTTATCGATATATTTTGGCGCACTTCGGCGATTCCATTTTGCTATAGATATGGTGAATTCACTATTTAGAAAATTTTCACCGTTTTTTGCTGAAATTCGAGTCGCTAAGGACTAAAACCACCAAATTGCGCAACATTGGTGAATACCACAGAACTGAAAAAAAAAGGAAGCCTACTATTCTCCTAATAGGAGATAAAATTTATTAAGTCGCCTACTGATGACCGAGTCGTACGCAGGGAGACAATGAATACTCAAAAATACACGACACATAACTGTGGAATAATATATATATTTATTATATATACAGGCCACAGCTAAAAACTCCACACAATATACCCACCACCATGACATAAAAATTCCCATAACAAAATAATACAATACCCCAGTGCTGAAAGAGGACTCCAAACAACCACCACACACCTCCAAACCAACCAACCACAAAAACCTCCCAACTCCCAACCATCTGACCAAAATTAGCCTAAATAAAAGGAACCCCTACCCAGCACTGCCTACAAGCCCCCGCCGTGACAAAAGGAGCCCAACAAAACTAATACTCTAACTAAAAAAACCAACCCAACCCGTAACTAAATAAAACAGGGTGGGTGGGTGAGGATTTTTCCAGCTCTACCTCAGGAGAAAAAGGCGCGCAGAGCAGCTCCACACGCGCCTTAAGTACCCTCCTGGTGACTCCTCCCACACCTCTCCCACTCATACCTCCACATGCGCTATAACACTTCTAGAAAAATCCTCCCTGCATCCTGGCATCAGAGGCAACTTAAAGGCCCTACGCCTTAGGTGCTTCAGGCCTTCATAAGTCGCCTACTGATGACCGAGTCGTACGTAGGGAGACAATAAATACTCAAAAATACACAACACATAACAGTGGAAAAATATATATATTTATTATATATACAGGTCACAGCTAAAAACTCCACACAATATACCCACCACGACATAAAAATTCCCATAACAAAATAATACAATAACCCAGTGCTGAAAGAGGACTCCACACAACCACCACAAAATCCTCCCAACCATCTGACCAATTAGCCTAAATAAAAGGAACCCCTACCCAGCACTGCCTAAAACCCCCCGCCAAGAGCTCCTCACATAACCCCCTTATGGGAGAGCTCCCCCACCAAGGAAAAACGGGGCTTGTTCAATCCCCTCCTTGAGTCCTAGGATGAACAGATCCTTGCCCACATCATTCAGGTGAACGCCATCCTCCATAAAATAACACTCCGCATCCTCTTCAAAGGGTAGATGCCGCATCACCACACCATCCATCCGCCTCACAAACCTTCCCATACAGCGATTCACCTTGATCCGGCAAAGCCGCACCGCCTCCTCATTCTCCACCTGCCTCCACACCATCCTTGGCAGCACCTCGGACCACACCACCACTGTCCATGGTGACCACTCCCTCAACTGCCGCAGATCCTCCTGCATCTGCTCCAGCAGCACACCAAGAGGGACCACACCCAAATCCTTCCCTCCCATGTATACCACCAGCACATGGGGAACTTCACCGTGCCTAAGGGCACCCAAAACCGTCGGCTTAAACTCCTCCCACAGGAGCCCGCAGATTCCAAACCACTGTACCCTTGTTGCCGACCCATGCAAACCCATCTGTACTCCAGATGTTCGCACCAACGCCCTTCTCCTCGCCCAAAAAAACGAGTCTCCAACGATCCATACAACTCTCGAAGGATCTGCAAAAAACAAAAACAAATTACCAACATCTCCACCACACTAAATACTCCGAAAAAAGAAAAAACTCCCCGCCAAACCACCACACACCCCACCAAATAAACGATGTCCATACCTGCAAAGAAAAACATTAGACATGTGCATTCGTTTTAGTACTAAAACGATTTAGTCAGAATTTTGGGATAATTTAGTTTTAGTATGACTCAAGAGAAACTAAACTGCTCAGTACAAAACACGAAACTAAAATAAAATGCACTACATTTTAGTTTCAGTCCTTTTTGTGATATTACATTGAGTGAAGGAGACCAGCAATGAAGAGCGCAACATCGCAACATCCGAAGTTCTGCACCCTCCACATGCCAATGCAGTAGGATGTTCTATACAGAGAGGGGCATTAATTAATTCAGTAGGATGTTCTATATATTATACAGAGAGGGGTATTAATTAATGCAGGTGGATGTTGTATACATTATACAGAGAGGGGTATTAATTCATGCAGGAGGATGTTCTAAACATTATACAGAGAGGATCCTTTTTTTCAGCCCTTTAAATCCAGTGGCTGTGAGCGCTGAGATAGGCTGCTTGTTACATTATCTCTCAGTACAATGTATCAGGCTCAGTTGTTACAGTAACTGACTGTAACAGCGCTCAGAGTTTCAGTAAAACAAGGAAATAATATTGTTTTAACCTCTTCTATATAAAAATATTGTTTACTAGTTTTACTGAAACTCTGAGCGCTGTGATGAGCAGCAGTCAGTTACTGTAACAGCTTTGCCTGACACGGGGCAGTATTACAATGTTGGTGCTAACTTAACCAGAGCTGTTGTAAACTGAAAACCTCCATAGGCTATAATGGCTCTGGGAAGTTTACAACAGCTCTGGTTAAGTTAGCACCAACTATGTAATGTGGCCCACATTGTGCTGAGAGTGAGAGATACTGTAACAAGCAGCTTTCTCAGCCCTCTGAGGAGCCACTATAATAGTAATTGTATCCACTGGTTTTCGGATGAATGAAATTAGTTTTCATACTAAAGAACTGAAAACGAATTTCTTTAGTTACTAAATAAATTGCATTTTAGGACTAATCCATTAGTTCAAAACGAAATTTTGTGCTGTGCACATGTCTAAAAAACATAACATAAACAATGATCATACTCCTCGCCTCCAAATCCTCCAACCCCCACACTCCTCCACAAACAACAAACAAACATACAAAGATAAAATAGAATAAATATATATATTCCATATAAAAGATATAAATTCATATTCCATGTATAAGTTATGTTTTTTCACTTTAAAAAAAAAAAAAAACAGAACAGATCATACAGCAAACTTTTCTCCACATAACCTCCCAGCATTAACAAGTGTTTCCAAAATTCATAACACCAAACCTGGACTCACGTAGGACCATCTTCCCAATTCTTGAATTTCTGCTGCCGACAAACCCAACCTCGAAGCTTCTGTTGCCGCCCCAATACGAAAGGAGTGAGAACCAAATTCCTCTGGATTTCTCCCTAAACTCAACAAACCCTTCTTAAAAATGGTAACAAACTAATACCTCGATAAAGCCGATCCGTCCGCGTGACATAAAAAGGCCACTCCAGACTCCACCCGTACCTCCAAAAATTCCTTAAGGTTCTTCACCGGACAAACCACACAGTTATCCACACTGGATAAACCGACTCTACGCCCCCTACCCAACTGATCAGTCTTGGAGTTAGAACCCCAAATAACAATTTCCTCAACTCCCAACCAAACCGCATCATCTCCCAAACCACCACCTCCTTTCCTAGAATTGCACACCAGCTCACCCACTCGAAATGCCCCAAAAAACCCAAACAAAAAGCCGCCCTCATAAGCAGAACCTCATAAGGTGAGGAATAAAAATTCCCGACAAAATCCCATAGACCCTCCAATAACTGCCTCGAAACTGGACGCCGAGCGTCTACCCTGCACCTCCCCCTCACATAACCCCGAACTGCACACCTGATAACAAAATCCTTGGTGACATCTCTTTTCCCCGATACCTGGAAAAGGAAAGCCAAGGCGGCCAACGACTGCCGTACCACCCCAGGAGATGCCCCTGATTCGAATAACCTAATGAGAAATGCCCTAAGCAAACTCTCCTCATCCAATCCACCCACCGAAACGTACCTGAACCGTTCAGCCAATGCATCCCAATCCCTCCAAACTCGCGAGTAGGCCTTCCAAGTGGACTCCAACAAAGAACCTCTCACCCATCTTCCAAAAATTCCAAGCCTAGCTGCCAAAGGCCCTCCGGACAAGGGGTGCCCACCTCCTCTGCCAACGGAGCCAGGGAACGAAACCTGTCACACTGTAAACGAGACAAAGCATCCGCCACTGAGTTAAGGTGACCCAGAACATGCCTTGCCCTGCATAAAACATAAAATTTAAGACAAAGCAACGCAAACCTCTTCAGCAATCTAATAACTGGCAATGATGAGGCCGACAAGGAATTAACCGCCGACACCACAGCCATGTTGTCAGAATGGAAGAGAATCCTTCTCCCCTCCAGAACACCTCCCCACAGCTCCAAGGCCACCACTAATGGAAACAACTCAAAAAATGCCAAATTCCGCACCAATGTAGATGCTAACCAATGATCAGGCCAACGAGAAGCACACCAACGCCCCCCAAAGTACACCCCAAAACCAACACCTCCCGAGGCGTCCGTGAAAAATTCCAGTTCCTTCGCCAAAACTTCTTTCGAAGGGAATATGGCCACCCCATTAAACCAAACCAAAAAGGATCTCCACACTTCCAAATCTTCCTTCATGGCAGCAGATATTCTAACAAAATGATGACCTTCCCGAATACCCCGTGTCGCCAAAGACAATCCTCACAAAAAGACTCTTCCAACCGGAATGACCCTGCACGCAAAATTCAATCAGCGATTGCAGTTCTCTCAACTGCAATTTCCTAACCGACAGGGCCCCTTCCACTTGCCTCAAAGCTTCCACCACTTTCCCCAAAGGTAGACGACACTCACCCTTAACCGAATCAATCTCAATCCCCAAGAAAGTGATGACTGACGCCAGACCTTCTGTTTTATCAGAAGCCAAAGGAACACCAAATCGGTGTGCCACCCACTGAAAAGACCGAAGAATGTGCAGACACTCTCCTGTCCCTTCCCTATCCACGCATAGAAAATCATCCAAATAATGTGTCAAGTTAGACGACCCTGCCACTTCACGATCCACCCATTCCAAATATGTACTAAAACACTCAAAAAAGGAACAGGAAATGGAACAACCCATAGAGCTAGGCAAACATAGATCCACATAAAATTTGCCTTCAAACCAAAACCCCAGAATATGATGACACGAAGGATGAATAGGTAAGAGCCGAAAAGCCGACTCAATATCCACCTTAGCCATCAAAGCCCCCTTTCCTGCATCCCCAACCAAACTAACCGCGGAATCAAATGACACGTATGACACCGAGGCCAACTCTTCATCAATATCATCATTCACCGATCCTCCCCACGGATAGGATAAATGATGAATCAAGCGAAACTCCCCCGCCTTCTGCTTCGGCACCACCCCCAAAGGGGATATCCTCAAATCCCGCACCGGTGGAGACGAGAATGGACCTGCCATCCTACCAGCCCCGATCTCCTTAAACACCTTCTCCCGAACCACTTCCAGATAAACTTTAGCCGACTTTAAATTTCTTAACTTGCCACCCCCTGGCCTAACCACAAAAGGAATCTGAAAACCATCACCAAAACCGTCCTGCAGAAACTATGCATCCCTACGTCTTCCGTAAAGCCTTAGCCACGGTAACATCGCGTCGAGTTTCACTTGGGAAGCCCCCATCTCCAGACCCTCCAAAAGGCAGACTTCCCTGTCTTGCCCTCTTAAAACATCTGGACAATGAATGCAATCCTCCACAAATTGAACATTCGTGCTTGAACCTGCACCCATTACCAAACTTGCACTGACCCTCGTTAAACTGCCAGTATGATCCCTTTATAACACCTGCCGGTGGAGAACTGACTCCTCCCCTACCGGCGCCCCCTGGAAAGGGCAAAGCCTTCTGAGCCCCCATCAGACGCAACCACAACGTAATGTCCATCTGATCCCACCCCATCCCTGGGTGAGCCGCCAAACGTTGCCTAAACTGCTCATCGTATTTCCACCACGCCCAACCACCATAAATCCGATAAACCTCCCAAATCCCATCCACATAACAAAAAAGAGCCAAACAGTGCTGTGGGTTCTTCTCCCCAACCACAATTGCCAAAATACAAAAAGCCCAGAGCCAATTCCCAAATGACTTAGGAATCCTCCGATACCTCTTTTTCCTTTCCTCTTCCTCCTTTAAACCTTCCTTAGACGAATCATCCTTAACCCCTGCCACCTCATCCAAAGGAAGCAGGGGAAAAAAGCTCCACATACTCACCCCGCCAGATACCTTCTTTAACCTCTTGTTTCAACTGAAACCCCAAAGGACCAGAAAATGACACGTATGCATTCCTCCTGGCCACATCCGCCACCCCTGCGGACTCACCAAGTGAACCCGACACACCACTCGGTCCTGTTGAAGCCAGTGCTTTACCACCAAGAGCTCCACCAACTCTCCCAACTGGCCCACCTGCACCCTTCCATGCTTGAGCCAAATCAACTCCCTGGCTCACACCCCCTTTTGAAACTGACCAAGCTTCAAAGGCCCCCTTTAAAAAAGACATGAAAGAACTCATATCACCTCCACTTCCATTACCTGTCGTCACACTAGTTCCAGCTGAACTTCCTGGAACCTCCGGCGCCACACTCTCTGAACCCCTCACTCCAACTCCACCGACACCACCAGCCTGGAAACCACCAACCGGCTGCGGACTCCGCTCCCGAAGCATCAGAACTGTGGACAAAAAACGTGTGCGATGAGCCTCAGAACCCGAAGTACCATAATCATTATCCCGCTCCACCACACCAAAATCCGGAGCCCCTTCACCTTCACCATCTGAACACCAATTTACTTTGAGCTCCTGAGTGACCTCATCCCGCACACCACCACCTTGTGCCACACCACCGTCCACACCCCCATCCACCAACTGCCTTACCGCTGAAACATCCGTCCCCGAGACAGACCTCGCTCCACCTCTGGGACCCCTGGCGGACCACCGAGCTCTTCTTCTACCCGAGGATCTCCTCGACCTCCGCACTCCTTCTCTTCTGGTAGCGCTCACCACACCACCCCTCTGACCAGAAGAATCCTTAGCCCCCGATACCAGCCTCGAGCTCCTACCTTCCACACTTTCGGAAACATTCACGCCAGCCTCAGTCCCAACTGCGTCACCTCCAGCCAACATCCGCCGGACCAACCGTCCTCGGCCTTTCACTGCCTCCAACCTCAACCTCTCAGATGCTGATCCACCGCTGGATTCTGACTGAACCACTCCGGAGGCCTAGAAATCCTGACAGGCCAAGCTCCCACTTCCGACTCCGCCGCCAGCACCTCCGACAAACTTCTTCTCGCCCACTCCAAACCACGATGCCGAGCCGCCTCCCGCACTTCCTCCAACAGCGACTCCAGCTCACTGCCTTCCGCCATACTCAAAGACAATTTTAAAGCAGAAAAGCCAAAAACACTGCTCTCTGACGCAGCTCAAGATTTTTCCAGCTTTACCTCAGGAGAAAAAGGCGCACAGAGCGTCTCCACACGCGCCTTAAGTACCCTCCTGGTGACTCCTCCCACACCTCTCCCGCTCAAACCTCCACACGTGCTGTAGAAAAATCCTCCCTGCGTCCTGGCATCAGAGGCAACTTAAGGGCCCTACGCCTTAGGTGCTTCAGCCCTTCATTATTTATTTATTTGCAAAGTATTTTACCAGGAAGGATACATTGAGATTTCTCTCGTTTTCAAGTATGTCCTGGGTAATCAATAAAAATAAAGTAAAAATGTGTCCAAATAATAAAAAGGGTCCTTTAAAAAAATAATAAAAACATGTGTTACAAATAAAAAAGTCTTTTAAAGCTTTGTGAATAGAAGAATTGCCCCGACATTGCACCAAACGGGGAATATTGAATAACCCCTTCAGTCTTTGATGAAAATTATAAGTCGATTAATTTAACACTTCTCTGCAACAATGGTAAACTATTGTGGTTAGTGAATAACCTTGTATATTTGCTATTACGGATTCACACAAAAGACTTTGAACAGGACTAGACAGTATATACTCCAGCGTATATAAAAAAAAGGTTTAAAACTAAGAACAAGTATATTTTTGATTATGTATTCTTTGGCAAAACCTCAAATATTAAGCAATGAACAGTTTGAAAAATTTGTACTGAATGTTTACATTGCTTTGCTGTAACATACAGTACCTCCATGCTTTTGAATTCGTTATCATAGCCATGGTTCCCTCCTCCACAGAAGGAGAATGTGTGGTCTCTAATAAAAAAGACAGAAATGTTTGTTTCTTTTAGAATGAATTCCCTACAACCTCTACCCCCGTCACATTTACAAACAGGCACAAAAAAGAAACCAAGAAGAAAAAAAAACCTGAAACGTTTATGGATTCTAGAAAAAAAATACAGGTTATAGATAAATAAATGCCGTATCAATTAATATATTTATTTTATTTATTTATTTATAAAGGATTTTACCAGGAAGGATACATTGAGATTTCTCTCGTTTTCAAGTATGTCCTGGGTTCAAGAACATTGAAATTTTACAGTCGTTACAGAAATACAAAGTAATAAATGCAAGATTTTAGAATCAAAACACAAATATACAAATTAACACAGAAAATAAATATGTAAGTAATATAGTCACTATGTTACATGTTTACAGGTGCATTCCGTATTGAGGTATGTTAATAGGGAGCTCTTGAGTGACTTAAGACTGGGGGAAGATTTGATGGCATCTGGGAGGTTATTCCATAATTGCGGTGCTCTGTAGGAAAATGAGCATCGGGCCACTTTCTTTATGTATTGTGGTATTGCAAGTAAGGTGCTGGTCCTGGATCGGAGGTTATAGGATGAGGGAGCTGCTGGGGGAAGCAGTCTATTCAGGTAGGGTGGTAGCTTCCCAGAAAATCTCTTAAACACCAGGTTGGTGAAGGTGAAGAGTACGTCTAGATTCCAGTGACGGCCAGTTTAGCTCTTTTAACATGTCACAGTGGTGGGTCATGTAGGTACATTGTAGCACAAAGCGGCAGAATGAGTTATACAATGTAGTAAGTTTCTGAAGGTGTGTTTGAGGGGCAGCTGCATACACTACATCTCCATATTCAATAGCCGGCATAAGCATTTGTTATACAATCTGCTTTCTTACCGCGGGGCTCAGGCAGGATTTGTTTCTGTACAGGGCACCTAGTTGGGGTAAAGTTTAGATGAGAGTTTTTCAATGTGGGGGCCAAAGGATAGATTTGGGTCTAACCACATACCTAGATATTTGAGAGAAAAAAATAATACCCTGGCCACTATTCCATTTGGAGCGGTATTGATTTTATGAGGCTTGAAAATTACTGAGGCTCCTCGAGCAATCGTAACCACTCAGCTTGCTATTCAAAGTGAAGTCGTGATATATATTTCAGCTCAGCTATTTTGCCATGGATAGCTCTTGTCTGCTTGCCCGTACTTTCTGCAGGATGTGCAAAAGTTGTACTAGTACTCGAATAATGAGCGATTCCATATCACTTGCCATTCTTGCTCTGAGCGCAATAAATGGTAAATAGATATGCAATAAACTTAATGATAAAGTGAATTCCGCAATAGGAAAATCACTATACAAACATTTAAAAAATAACCCCCCCCCCCAGGGGGCGTGGCTAACCGCCGATCGAGATGGCGGCTTAACTGAGGAGCTCCACATCCAGACCTCACATTAAGCGTCATACAGCACACCTAAAGCGTTCGTTTTTGGCTTAAAACGTCTGGACAGGGTGGGTGAGATGTCCCAGGGTAAAGCCAAAGCATCGGCAGCCAAAACCGAGTTCTTTACTCCACGCACCGGCCCGAAAAAATCGGCGGCCGGAATCCAAGATGGCGCCGGCCCCTCGAGCCCGGAACCGCACGCAGCTCCACCGGCAGACAATCAGGCACTGGGAATTGAGATGAAGACCCTGACTCAAACGCTGGAAGGTATGATAACCACTATGTCCACTGACTTGAAATCACAACTCAAAGAAGTAGCGAGGGAAATCAGAGCCGATATCCAAAGTCTGGCTGACCGCACTTCCCACATTGAGGATAAAATGGGGGAATACGCAGATGCACAGAATAACTTAGCCGATAAGGTACAAGATCTTGAGGATTCACTGGAAAGCTGCTTGGCCAAACTTACTGATCTTGAAAACCGGTCTCGCAGACACAACGTGAAAATCCGCGGCATTCCTGAAAGCGTTAAACCCCAACAGTTAGCTGCTTATGTCACTGACTTTTTTTCTCACTTGGTTCCCGATCTGACCCCAGAGTCTTTATTAATGGACCGCATACATCGCCTTCCTAGGCCTCCTGCCTTACCAGCGGACTCCACACGCGACGTCATCCTGCGCCTACATTATTTCAGACCCAGGGAACTTATCTTCCTGGCGCTGCGAAAATCCCAGGCCATACCTTCTGAATATGACCACCTACAGGTTTTCCCGGATCTAGCAAAACGCACTTTGGACTTTCGACGCTCCTTACATGAGGTGACTACTACACTCCGACAGCACGAAATATTGTATCGATGGGGCTTCCCACAGAGCTTGCTGATTACACATGAAGGCTCGCAACGAGTGGTTACGACGCTGGAACAAGGCCGGAAATTCCTGTCAGAAAAAGATCTATCCCCAGCCTCTCCTAACCGTCAATCCTCTAATGCACCTCAAAAGCTGCCCAAAGAGTGGAAGAAAGTACGCAAGGGGAAACCGGGATGAACGTTGTCTCCATTGTCTTGTCCTGATTGAAGAATTCCAAAGGGCCTAGCTTGAAGGCTGCCGCGGCCATGTTGTGGTCTAGAATGCTTCTCCTGGGATGGAACACTTGCCAACTTAACGCAAGAAGTTTCAGCGATAATGTATGTCACTATGGTCTGGTGGCTCCGTCCAGTTGAGAGAAATTCTCTCCCACGTTCCCCCTCTTTTTCCTCCCTCTCACGATGAGAGTTGTGGCTCAACAGCGGGTTTGTTGCCACGAAGGAGATCCACAATCTCTTTTTTTTTGTATATATGTTTTTTCTTGCGTTTTTTTTTTTCTTTCTCTTTTTTTCTTTTCCTTTTTTCTCCTTTTCCAGGAACCATATACCTTGATGTCGTACGTCACGGGACACTTGCCTCCATATCCACAACCTCACGTCTGTGGCTCTGAGGGGCAATGCGCCACTCGAACTTTGGGGCATTCTGATGCTTTTTTCATTTGGTGGTCACGATCATCTGTGGGATTGGGTAAATATTGGATGCAGTATTGTAATCATTTCACCTATGTTATGCCTCTGTTTAACCTCTTCCCATGGTAAAAATCACATCATATAATGTCCAGGGCCTAAACATTCCATACAAACGACGGACGCTCTATAAGGAGCTAGACTCTGCTGGGGCGGACGTCGTTTGCCTTCAAGAAACACATTTTAGGAGACTGTCCCATCCCCCGCTAAAATGGCCGAGCTTCACGACTCAATTCCATTCCACGGGCCCAACTAAATCCAAAGGAGTTTCCATTCTGATTAGGAACAGAGTTGTATTTGAATTGCATCGTAAACTCTCAGATCCGAATGGCAGATACCTGATTCTAGTTTGCTCACTGAATCACAGGTTTACACTATTCTAAATCTCTACGCTCCCAATGAAAATCAAGTAGACTATGTGGCTTCGGTACTCGCTAAACTGTCTTTGGTAATGACTGGCACTCTGCTCGTTTGTGGGGATTTTAATTTTAGTCTAGACCCTCTGAAAGATACTTCGGGGTTTGGATCTCGTCCTCTTGTGGGGAAACGCAAAAAGCAGGTAGACAAATTTCAATCCCTGATAGGCAACTACGGTCTGTATGATACATGGCGCCTTTTTCACCCTAACGAAGTGGATTACACATTTTTCTCCAAAGTACATAAGACACACACTCGGATTGATTACATAATGACCCAGAGCCAATTGCTCCCAGGGGTAGAAAGCTGCTTGATAGGCACGATTTCGTGCTCAGACCATGCCCCCGTTACCTTGACCCTTAGAGACGAATATAAAACATTCGGACAGTCGCCTTGGCGACTCAACGACATGGTACTGTCGGACGAGACAGCTAAAAGTGATCTAGCTTCCCAATTAGAATCTTATTTTGAATTAAATACCTGCGAAGACCTTTCGGCCACAACCATATGGCAGGCTCACAAGGCGGTACTGAGGGGACACTGCATTAAATGGGCATCCCGTTTTAAAAAATCCAAAGAGGCCGCTCGCCTTCTCCTCTTGCAAAAACTCGACTCCCTATATCGCTCTCACAAGATCTCCCCGTCAGATGCCACGTCTCGCCTCCTAAGTGAAGCACATGACGAACTGCACATTTTAGACAGGCAGTCCCATTTTTCTCATCTACAGCGCCTTAGGACGCGTTTTTATGCATACGGCAATAAACCTAGTAGACTACTAGCACAAAGACTCCGCACACTTGTACCCAGACAACGAATAGATAAGCTTGTTTCCCCTGGCAAAACTGCGGTATACAAGCCCTCCGAAATAGCAGAAGAGTTTGCATCCTACTACTCATCTCTCTATAATTTGTCGGACAATGATACCATGTCACACCCCACCATCGCAGACATCGATGCGTATCTCCTACACCTTAACCTCCCTGCTTTGTCACACTTACAGACGGAACAATTGTCCTCGCCTTTTACAATTATGGAAATAACGAAAATCATATCCTCCTTACCACATGGTAAAGCACCAGGACCAGATGGGTTCCCCTCCGCCTATTATAAAGCTTTTACACACCTTTTATCCCCACACTTACATAAGGTGTTTACACAGGCATCCTCTGAAGGCAGGTTTCCTAAAGAAATGTTAAAAGCAACAATCGTCACGTTGCCAAAACCGGGCAAACCCCCGACCTCCTGCCCTAATTTTCGACCCATCTCCTTATTAAACACAGATATAAAAATCTACGCTAAATTATTGGCCCTCCGGTTGAATGACATCCTCCCTACTTTAATCGGGCGAGATCAAGTTGGGTTTATCAAAGGCAGGCAAGGGACAGAAAACTCTAAGAAATTATTGGCCCTGATGGAATACCAATCTAATCATGGTATCCCCTGTTTATGGCTCTCGCTCGACGCAGAAAAAGCGTTCGATAGGGTTCACTGGAAATTCATGGATAGAGTTCTAAATAAATTTGGGTTCACTAAGGATCTCATTAAGTCCATTATGGCATTATATGCCTCTCCCTCCGCTAGGGTGTTAAATAGTGGCTTTCTCTCTAAAACTTTTAATATCACTAACGGCACGCGCCAAGGCTGCCCCCTATCCCCGCTGCTCTACGCTTTAGTTTTGGAACCACTGGCGCAGGCCATAAGACAAAACGACCTCATCCGCGGGGTCCAAATAGGCCCCCGGACGTTTAAATTAAATCTTTTCGCGGACGACATCCTTATAACGATCACTGAACCCCTGGACTCTCTGCCCTCTTTACACGCAGCACTAACAGAGTATGGCCTAGTCTCATACCACTCCCTTAACCTTCCGAAAACGCAAGCACTAGCGTTGGGACTTCATCCCACGGATCTGAGGTCCATAAAAGCTCGCTACTCTTTCGCGTGGAACGACCAAGGTATAAAATATCTAGGTATAACACTTCCAGGAAGGTTTGACGACATAATTACTGCAAATCACAAGAAGGTGTTTGCTGAAACTAGATCGTTGCTGTTGCGGTGGAGGTCGGTGAGATTATCCTGGCTGGGCAGAGCGGCAGCTGTTAAGATGACGATATTACCTAAACTGTTATACGTATTTCGCATGTTACCTATTCTCGTTCCAAAACCCCTACTTAGTGCAGTTCAACGTGACATTTCCTCTTTTATATGGAACGGTAAACGACCACGCACGCACCCCGTTCAAGGTCTTATCGGCCTCATTGGTAGATGGAGGACTTAAATTCCCACAAATATTGACATATCACAAGGCAGCAATTATAGCCTCCCTGAGCGAATCCCTCCTGCTACACCAGCCGTTATGGACCTATATTCAATCAATAGCAATACCAGGCCACTCTTTCTCCAGTTTGCTTTTTACTCCTTAAATCCAGGCCAGCTCTCCCAACAGCTTTACAGATCACTAGATGGTACTTCACGGTTTGGGATAGAAATGTTCGTGCTTACACTTCTCTCCACCCTTATCCCTCGCCACCCCAGTAAATGCACTGACTTATGTAATCCCCTTTTTCAATCCTAAAGCATGGACTCAACATGGAGTCAGATATGTGTTCCAATTCTTCAGGAACTCCTCCGTTCTCTCCTTTGCACATATGCAGACTACACATGGCATACCCTCTCAAGCGTTTTTGTCTTACCTTCAAATATTATCATACATGAGAACATTGGAACGATATCTTCTGTTTTAACAAACGAACCTCTACTCACACCATTTGAGTCTTTTGTAACACACCCTACTCAGTCCATAAAACTCCTGTCCCTTTGTTATTCTCAATTGATGTCCGGTATGGGATTGTCTAAGCGCACTTTTCAAAAGGCTTGGGAAACTGAGTTAAACACGCACCTCACACTAGAACAATGGACACATGTGTTTTTATTGGATAAGAGTGCATCTAGGTGTATTTCGATTTTTGAAACGCGTCGCAAGGTGCTATATAGATGGTACTTAGTTCCTGTCAGGGAATGTCACTTTAACAAAAATGTTCCCGACACATGCTGGCGTTGCCAAACAGCACGAGGGTCGATGTTACACGTATGGTGGTCCTGCCCAACACTGCAACCGTTTTGGATCCAAGTGGCGTTGTATGTCGAGGAGGTCCTGGGTGTCACAGTCCCTTTTTCTCCACTGCATTACCTTCTTGGACTCCTCCCAGATGATGTGAGGAAAATGTCGAGACAACGTAAAATGTTTTGTATAATTATATCCTGCTGCTTCCTTCTTATCGCTAGACTCTGGAAAAAACCGATAATCCCTTCTCTACCCTCCTTGACTAAAATGATTTCTGACTTGGCATTTTCTGAGGACTTGGCCCGATCGCACTTTAATCTCGCCTCTCCGGCACAAGACCCTTGGTCGCTGTGGCAAGCTCACCTAATATACCAAACTACTAGAACCAGAGACACGTAAGTCTCATCTTGTCCTACTAACACTTACTCTCCCGGCCCTACACCTTCACGAATGGAGGCTCCTACTGTCCCCTCTTAACTGGTTCCTCTCCCCCCCCCCTTTAAATATTTCCTTTTTTCTTTTTTTTTCTTTTCCTTTCTCTCTTTCTTTCTTTTCCTCCTTCCTTACTGTCCCCTATAAATCTCTCTTTCTGGGACAGGTTCGGTTGGTTGTCATTTGACCTGATGTGATGCTTTCATATCCTTGCCACTCTGTAGAGCAATTGTACTTCCTTTCTTTTTTGCAACTCAATATCACGGTTTAATTTTGTCGCTATGGTAAAATGTACCGAATTTTCCCCTTTTATGTATGTTATTGGTTTTCCCCCTGTTTTCTTCTGTATCCCATTCTTTGATTGAAATAATAAAACATTTAAATATAAAAAAATAAAAAAATAAAAAAATAACCCCCCATCACATCTATATTCACCTACCAGGCTCCTCCAGAATCCTTGCACTGATCTGCTGCCGTGCTGTCATGTAACCAGAACACAGAGGTAAACTAGTGCCTTGGTGTCCATCTCCTTTACAAAATCCCATGCAATTCACACAGTTAACCTCAATGGAGTGCTGTGGACTGGGGATTGTATACTGTGGGCAGTGAATGTCACCTCTTGCTGCAATAGGATTTAGCATCAAAATGCCTTGTGTTCTTGAGTTACGGGAGAGTTAATTCAGCAAGCTAATGGAATAGGACAACTTGTGTTCAGTCTGTATAATTGAACATTATAGGCTCCCATGGCTTCTCACCACCCAAAGATTAACATGTCGAAGACTGAGCTCCTACTAATTCCTCCCTCTAATGCCTCCCCACCTCCCCACCTCCTGACCTCTCGATCATGGTCGATGGTATCACTATCTCCCCATCAAGCCAGGTTCGTTGTCTCTGAGTTACACTTGACTCTGCTCTTTACTTCATCCCAACATCCAGTCACTTTCCTCCTCCTGCCGCTACCAGTTATGTAATATTTCCAGAATTCGGCCATTTCTTACCACTGACACCACAAAGAAACTCATTCACGCCCTTGTAATCCTCCCAATTTGACCATTGTGATAATCTTTTATCTGACCTCCCTCTGCCCCTCCTCTTCCCCCTACAATCTATTCTGAATGCCACCTCGCCTGCCACTCTGTCTCTGCCGCCCCTTTCAGTGGTTGCCAATGCCATTACTTGCTACCCATCCACTGCAGAATTGAATTCAAAATCCTTACCCTGACCTACAAAGTTCTCACTAACTCAGCTCCCCACTAATCACTAAATACACCCCAGCCCGCTCCCTAAGGTCAAACAATGACCTGTGCCTAGCTTCTCCCCGCATCACCTCTTCCCATGATAGACTGCAGGATTTATCACACATAGCACCCATCCTCTGGAACGCTTTCCCTTATACTGTCAGACTTTCCCCTAGCTTCCCTTCCTTCAAACACTTCCTTAAGACATTCCTATTCAGGCAAACCTACCATCTGACCACTAATACTGAGCTCTTTTAATAATTTAGGGTGGATCCCATCAGGCCCCATTGACTTATTTGTCTTTAATTTAGACAGCTAAAGTAGTCAATGAGGCCTGATGGGATCCACCCTAAATTATTAAAAGAGCTCAGTCAAAGTTCCCCACCCTGCGGTGAATTCAGCATTCACCGCAGGGTCCCCAGAGTGCGGGGAAAAAACCTGCCAAATGAAACCACTGAACAGCAGGGCACATCGGCAACGTTTCACTGCTGTTCGGTGTTCTCTGAATAAATTAACCACTGCCTCTCTATGGTAATTTCACTGCCTTCAAACAGGCACCGTACTTGCTGGCAGTTTGCCAAAATTCTACGAACTGTCTGCTCTCTGAATAGACGAATAGCCAAGAAATGTTACCGTACAGGGAAATTCCCTGTTCGGTGACATTTCAAGGCAAGATCGGCTCTTTCTGAATAACCCCTCTTGTATATTTAGTAAGTCTCCTAGAAAGGAGTTGGCTTTTATTTGTGTTATGGTATTTTCTCTGGGAACAATAAATCTTCTTCAAACATTTGAAACCTGTACATTCAGTGGATATATTACACATTATATATTGTTGTTCAACGACAATATCTCAAAAATATATAGTTTTTAAATATAACATACCTTCCAACCAACCACTGTCTGTCCACATACAAATGCACTTTGTCAATGCGAATGTTGTTGGCATAATGAAATCTCTTGGGAAGGTCATAGGTCATATAAGGCTTGAAGTGTTGATCAGATTTTCGGCACTGGAAAGTTATAAATAGAAATTTCTATTTAGCATTTAAAAATTCTCCACAATAAATTAATGCTCGTTAGTTATTGTCAAATATACAGATATACTGTAAGTATCAACCCTGAAGAAAAAGAGTCAGAAAAAAGATATTTACATTAACACATCATCCATTTCCTGCACCCAAAAGAGAGAAAGGGGATAACCCTAAAGCTGTATAAAAGACAAGCATGTGGTAATTGGTGAATATAGAGTTAAGGAAAATAAAATTTAACTTTTATTTATTGATTTAAATACTATAGTGTTGATATCATTGCACTAAAAATGCCTTTAGACTATAAAACAGTGCATGTAGTGATGGTGTGTTTCTTTAGGCATAAAATTGTATAAGGGCAATTATACAGTATATATTTCCTATCAACCCCTCCCCTATGAAAGGCCTGTCCCCTCCAAGGCCGCTCCAGGTGTCTAACTGTTTATGGAAAACAGTGCAATATGAGGTTGGCTGTACAGATCAGCGGCATGATTGGAAATACTGACACTGGGTTTGCTCTGATGGGTCCCTTGAAAGTGATGACAGATAAATTTTTTGACCCCGTTAGTTACACCATAATCTTTGCTGAGACATATTGTTAACCCCTTCACTACCAAGAGCTTTTTGTTGAAACATATTTAAGATAACATTTATCAGAAATATTATCATGCAAAGTTAACTATTAAATATAGGGTAAAATAACAATGTTGTACAGAAATCGTTCTGGGAAAATTAAATTAGCAAATTTACATTATTTTACTTGTTTTCATTTGTCATGTATTCTTTTATCCTTTACAGAAATATTGCTGGGATGAAAGGTTCTAATCTCTAGACCAGAGTTGTCGAACTCCCCCCCCCAGATGTTTCTGACCTACACCTGCCATGATTCCTTAGCCATCTATTGCATTGAAAGAATTTTGGGAATTGTGGGCATCAACATTTGAAGGGCTGTGAGTTTGACAGCCCTGCTCTAGATGGTTTCCCTTTATCTTACACAATTTCCCGTTGAGTCTGAGTTATTAGCATACAGGCAGAAAAAATGGTCAGACAGCCAGTTTAACGGGATTGATAGTGATCATAATGAGATCGTTAGCAATGCAGCTTCCAAAAAATACCTATAGAATATAAATTGTATCTGTTACAATCTGTTTATTGGATTACTGGGTGGGTAATGTTAGCATTTTCCAAACTCCCCCTATCTGGAATGTGTTTGTATATGTTAACAGTTTGAATGGATATTGTTCTGTCTTGTTTGCCAATTGTTAAACAATACGTATCCCATTGTGTGACCCTAGTATGATTAGGTCCCAGACTCTAAAATAAGTGAAGAGCAGAAACTCTTGAACAATATTCTTAGGGAGGGATTATGATGAGGGGCAGTGGGAGGCCAGGGTATCGGTTTTCATTGGCTGTCAGTCTCTGCCTGGCAATGTATATATTATTTCATTAAAGGCTGAGCAAGTTGTTGTGGACTGTTCTAAACCTCCAGATCTGCATGTCGCCTCATTTCTGGGGGATGCCATCACTGCGCTCTGCTTTTTCCCATCCTTAAGCATCGGCTAAGGGCAGGGGAAAGGCACGAAAGACTGCTGGTGGGAGAACAGGGGTCCGGCAAGGAAGCGACATTAACAGATGTGACCCAGTCAGGGTACGGAGATTTGTTACCATTACCACCTGACCTGTTTCATGTAGTCTTAAATCATTCGTCTGGGAAAAGCAGCCATACCGTTTATTTTTTAAACACAAAACACAGCTGCCTTTTTAAACTAATTATTCATGATAACATGCCTGCTGTGCAGTTGCCCAAAATAAGTAATTTTGGGATAAAAGGATTTATTATAAATATGTGCTGAACTATTAAAAATAGAGGGCTATATTATAAAGTTGGTGCTAACTTAACCAGAGCTGTTGTGAACTTCCCAGAGCCATTATAGCCTATGGAGCTGTTAAGTTAACAACAGCTCTGGTTAAGTTAGCACCAACATTGTAATACTGCCCAGAATATTTTATTAGAATAATAGAAATTTTATTAAAAATAAAGAGCAACACCACTGTGTCGTAGTTTGACTGAATTATTATTAAAATAAATAATCAATAATATTAATGGCTGAATTAGTTTTGATATAAAAAATGTTGGCTTATTTTTTTTTTAATGGTGATGACTACATGCTCTGTGTAAATGTTTTTTATGTACATGAGTATATGTTTTAGAATATTTATGGCATTGTGACCCCTAGTGGTATCCTCTGCTACAGCATTTGACTTGAAAGGCTCATTTTACTGGCTCTACTAAGTTATCAAGTCTATCCAATAAGGCCACTATATCTAGCCAAGTAGTAATGATTGCATAAGGCACTCTGGTTACCACAATTACCTGGACTTTGTTGCACTTTTCCAAGACCTGTATTTTGCTCATGAAATGCAAAAGTGGTATTAATCTGTGAGTAACAAGCAATTCCAGGTTTGTCACATTAGTACAAAAGTAGAAAAAATAACAAAAACTCAAACCTGTTGAAAAGAGATTCTGCAAATCCAAAAACTAAAAATAGGATAAAGTAAATTATTTAAGTCATACATAATTGTTTTTTTACTCCCTAAAAGACACCTAAATTCATTGACGTTCATTATTGTTACAGGAAGAACACAAGGTCAAAAGGCCTCTTGGTGTTTTTCCAATGCTACAGTGTCGGTCCGAAAGCTGTCGAACAGACTGAAGAGCCACTAGAGAGGAGGCCAGGGAAGTTAGAGATAAAAATACGTCATCGGCATACATTTAATCTAATCGCTGGTGTGAAACATAAAATCTAAGAGCAGGAGCGACAAGGAGCACCCCTGTCTCATGCAATTCGATATGGAGAAAGGTTTCGGGGGAGGCACCAGGACCTGAGCATCGGGGACTTGTAGAGGGCCTGTGCAGTCCAGAACTCATGCGGAAACCCGTCTCTACCAGTAATAAAAACATATAGGGCTATTTCACTCTATCAATATGCCTTTTAGGCATTGAGAGAGTGAAATAGGGAAGAAAGACCCTGGTCCTCTGCGAACCAGATCAAATCTACCATCCTCCTTGTATTTTCAAAAGCCTGCTGTCTGGGGATAAAGCCTACCTAATCAGCATGGATTAATGTTGGGAGGAGAGGGGACAATTGATTAGTCAGTATCTTGGCATATAATTTAATGTTGGTGTAGCGCTGGTTTAAATCCTGCCGCTGTAGTTACTTGTTTCTGGCCACCAGGGGGAGACAAACGCAATGTAAACTGATACTGGACACTTTCGGACTACGTTTTCCAGCATGCTTTGGGGCAGGAACAGGAAGTGGGTGGGGAGAGCCGAGAGACATCCGCAACCTCGTGCAGAGGAGAGCCAGTGCGCGCCAAGGGGTGATTAGAGCAAGACGCATGTGAGACAAGGAGTGATTGTGACCAGGCCGGAGCGCAGGTGCTGCTTTGCGGAGCTGGAGATCAGCCCAAATCACTTGCCAGAAGACCTATTAACCTATCGGTGAGAAGTTTAAAAGATACAGAGCTGCAGAAGGACCCCGAGTTAGGAGACCGCGATGATCTAACGGGAGTGCAGGCGGTGAGCTGAGCATCTTGTGGCAGAAACGGACAAGCAAGACAAGCGGATACGGTGGCACAGAGTCCCAGTCAAGTCGAGCGGAAAGACGTCCTGGGTCGAGCAGAGCGCAGAGTATCTGGCGGATGGGTGAGATGCCTTCCCGGCCACAGTGAAAATAATAAAGCACGCTGCAGTTTGTCTAAACCTACAGGGCCCCAACGTGACTAGTCGAAGACACATTGAAAGCATTCACTGGCCAGTTGAATCTAGTACCCGGTACCAACACAAGCATACACGTACACCTTCTTGGGACACAACCTGTACAGGACTCACATTTCAGCAACGAAGGGGTTAAAATTCCTTTTTCTTTTCCGCTGCGCGTTTCTCGCATTACAAACTTCTGTAAATATATATGTATACCGTGCTGCTCTATATATGCCAGTTTATTTGAGATCAGTAAACTATAAAAGTTATAAAATCCACAACAGTGCTGGTGTATATTTATTCCCTAGTGCGGGGAGACTGGCACGAGGTTTAAATTCAGGGGCTCCTCCGGAAGTGAGCGCTACATTGGTATTAATTAAAGAGATCAATCTATAGGCTGGTAGAGTGATATTTATCAGGTTTAGGAGGAAGGACCACCGATGCAGTCATATCACTATGATGAACGGCACCCTCTCCAGAGTTCCATTAAACAGGATAAGCAGGTATTGTCTGAGAGTGGGAAAAAACGCTTTATAGTATGACACCGTCAACCCAACAGGGCCCGGAGCCTTATGCGGCTTCAGCGAAGACACTGACGCCTGCAGCTCGGCATCTGTAATGGGTGCCACCAGTGTGCACACATGCTCCTCCTGAACCCTCGGGAGATGCAAACAGAAAGATAATAATAAAAAAATACGCTAGAGCAAAAAGAAGACAAGGGAAGGAAAACACAGAAATAAACTTGACAACCTATGTACAAAGAGTTATACGCTCCCAAAAACTCACGTTGGGACCTCACGAGACCCAAGGAAACGGGAACACCGCTAGGTATGGCCATCAATCATAGGCCACCAGCGGTGCAGTCGGCAAGAAAACCTGACATTTGTAACGGGAAGCGGCACACTAATGGGGTAGTACAGAAGGATAAGTCTACATTATCATTAAACTGAATCTGGCACATAATACATAAGAAATAAAACATGAGTGGGGCGTGGCTGGCTACCATCGGGAGCAGACGTGTTTTGGTGGAGCTCCACACGTCTGCTACCCTTAGGGACCCACAGCTGACTAATTTGACGACGATTTCAACATTGGGGTGCCTGCGGGGCTAGCCACAGGAACTGAGCTTTCCGGGGTCCGATTGTCCCCCCCCCCTCGGACCAGAGACACGACTACTGGAGCCTTCGATCCCTGCGGTAAACACTCTCCTGTCGGCCATCTTGGGGCCTAGGACAAGTCTCCAGACCTGATTTTCCTGCGATCCCGCATCTAGGTGTACGGCTGCTGCGAGTCTGGGAGATGGAGGGCCCCCATTACCCAGCTGTTGTGGCTGTCCCTGGAGCGACTGAGGGATCAGACTGGCGGAGGCGGTTGGTTTACCCTCACCACGTCAGGACTCTGGAGTCTGTTCTGGACGACCTTGAGGACTGTCTGGATGCGGCGGAAGGTGAGGACGATGACAAGCCGCTTACACGTGGCACATGGCGCCAACTTATGGAGACGCTGGATCGAGGAGAGGACGCGGGAGGCGGATCAGAAGCGGAGACACCTGAGAGTGAAGGGGGTGCCGAGCAGCTACCGGCAGAGATTGAGGAGGTAGCAGAAGACCCCGTGTGGTTCCTTGTCACCTCACATAAGCTGAGACCGCGACGGTACCCTAGGAGGCAGTTGACCGGTGGGCCGCGGCGCTTACCTGGGGCCTCTGCTGCGGTGGAGGAGTTAACCCAGAGGATTTCAGCCGGCTGTGCAGTATGGGAGAAGACACGGCAGGACGCGACTGATCACGCGGCCTTTTCGCTGGATACGGGCTGAGGCGCTCTGTTTAGTCACTTATTTGGCCGGTTTTCCGTTGCAGATCTGGGCGATTTTCACCTGATGAACCCCCATGCCGCTTTCTACCATTTCTTCTGCTGTGCCCCCCCATTATTTTATTTTATTTTATCTTGTTATATGAGACACTTTGTTTATTATTGACGGACACTGAAATTTTTGTCCCCCATTTGCGTTTAATTTTTCCTGCAACACCTTTGCAAATCTTCCCTTATGCCTTGCTGTGTTTCGAGACCTCGCCTGCTCTGCATCACCCTGTCTGCCCCACTGCCCGGGCAGTTTCGAGACACAGGCTGACAACAGGTCTGCATTTTTTCCCCATTTACTTATTTGATGCCAAATTGATGTTCTCTCACTGTTGTTCTCCCCCCCCCACACTTAATTCAGAGACGCTTCAGGTTTTATTTTATTTCTTTTTTCCCGATGACATTCCCCGGCTGGGGACATATATGAGACTTTCTGGTTTTATTATCTGAAGTATTTTTGATGTTTTATGTTATAACCCTCTCCCATTTTTTGACATTTTGCTGATTTTCCATCTCTAACTATTGCTGAGTACTCGCTGTTTATCTTTTTCTTCCATTTTCGAGCAGTCTTAAGATCATCTCTGTGATTTTTCTCTTATTTTCTCTATTCCTAACTTTGAAGTCTCTATATACTATTCCGAGCTGACAAATTACGGCCCTGTGCGGCCATTCTATTTACAGATGACTAGCTTTGGCCCTGCAAGGCCATTTTCTTTATGATTGTTTTGATGACTGTTTCAAAATAAAAAACTTTAAATATATAAAAAAAAAAAAAAAGAAGTAAAACATGTTAAATAGTAAAACATAGTGCAGAATTTCACGCCAAGTTAACAGAGGTGACCTAAGTTGTAATGTGGAAACAATCAAACAAGAGAACCATCCAAAGAAGAGACCAGAGCCCAGGGGCAGCCCCACGTGCCCCCCAAAACCAGTCCATAGTCACAGGGGGGGGCCCAGTGAATGAGGGACGGACCGGTGGTCTGTAAAAATGTCCTATGCAAGCTCAAGTGGGGTCCCCACGCAATGAGGCCAGAACCCGGGTCCACTCCAATGGTAAATGGGACAATGGTGCTATCTGAGAAGGCCGGGAAAAGCCCTGCAGTGATGGTTGATTCAAGGCTCTCAAAGCCGGGGACCTGAAGGAGGAGAGAAGCAGGAGTAAGGCTTACCCTCCCGTGTGGTATTGAGATGGAGATGAAAACCCCAGGCATATTTGATCCTGTGGGCACGAAGATTTCGGTGAGCGGCATCCAGAGCAGGTGTTTAGCAAACATGGCCGGGGATAAATCTTGGAACACCTATAGGGCTATTTTACATTCTTCACACAAAAAGCCTCACGCAAAGCGAAAATATTTGCGCGCAAATCACCGCTGGAATTACAATCCTCGCAACTTTTTTCTTCCGCCGATCAATTGCGTGTGCGAACAGTACGCGCACAAATGCAGGTGCAGTGCCGTCTCGAGCAAAAATCTTTGCGCCCGCAGTTTTTTGCACCCATTCAGCCAATCAAAATGAAGAAACACACCTATCAAACGCAACTGAATTGCGTCTGCCAGAGGCATCGGAGACGGGTTCTGCATCTATGATGCAAAATGAGCACATATGCTACAGTAATAATACACACACACCTGCCATCATCCATTATATTGTTGCTGCATTCCTTTTTATGGGCTGTTTTTTTTTTTGTTGGGTTAATCAGGTTGTTCAGATATGCCGTTAGCAAACTTAGCACCAGTTTTTTGCAGTTGCTAAAATTATGTGCGTAAAGGCTATGCTGTAATTACCGCGAATAGATTGTAATACCATCCTCGTACCAGCACACATTCGCATTTGCGCTCACAATGTTAAGTATAGGACTCGCAAATTACAGTAAGCTCGCGCAGGCTTCGCGCTGGTTCACCCGCGGTAGACGATTGCGTGCGGTTGTTGCGCTGACTATGTAATACGGGATTCGGCGCAAATGGTTTTACCCCTCGCGTTAATGGGGTTTTTTTGCGCCGGCGTGAAGATTGTAATTTAGCCCATAGTGTGCAATCCTTGTACTTGAGCGGAGATGCGCAGGTGACATTCAAATTTTTTTCCATTGGTGTAATAGTAAATCATGTCTTGAGGCGTGCTTTTGGGTGCCGCTCTGGCCTTTACCATTCTATGGATCCTGTCAAGATGGAGACGCTGTGTAGCAAGATGCGCAAGAACCGCTTGCAGCAATACCAGGACCTGGATCATGGAGGGCCTCAGATTTAACTGTTTCAGGCAGGCCTGTGATGCAAAGTTATTGCTTCTAGCTCGGTTAGATAAATCTTCTTGCTGGGCCCCAAGTCCTTTAATCCACTCCAATAAAGTGTAAACGTGATCTGCTGCCGAATTATGGCGTCAACAAGGCTTTCAATGGTGTCCTTCCGAGCGCCCAGTGCATGAATCTCCCTCTTTACGTCCGACATGCAGGGCTTCATCTCTGCCTAGATGGACCCCTGCATACAGTTGTGTTCAAAATTATTCAACCCCCGCTGAAATTGAGTGTTTTGGCCAGTTTGACATTGATTTTGATCATTCAGTCATCTTGCTTACAATTAAATCAAAGAGGCACGTGTAGGTCAGACAAATATAACATTTATAATGAAATAACCATAAATGTCTTTTCTGTGCTCACATCATTATCAGTTTTATTCAACCCCCAAGTGACATTCAATCTTAGTACTTAGTACAACATCCTTTTACAGTTATAACAGCTATTAAACGTGAAGCATAGCTTGACACAAGTGTCTTGCAGTGATCTACGGGTATCTTCGCCCATTCGTCATGGGCAAAAGCCTCCAGTTCAGTCACATTCTTAGGCTTGCGCACTGCAACTGCTTTCTTTAAGTCCCACCAGAGGTTCTCAATCGGATTTAAGTCAGGTGACTGCGATGGCCACTCCAAAATGTTCCAGCCTTTAATCTGCAACCATGCTCTAGTGGACTTGGAGGTATGCTTGCAATCATTGTCCTGTTGAAAGGTCCAATGTCTCCCAAGCCTCAAGTTTGTGATGGACTGCATCACATTGTCATCCAATATCTCCTGGTACTGAAGAGAATTCATGGTACCTTGCACACGCTGAAGCTTCCCTGTACCTGCAGAAGCAAAACAGCCCCAAAGCATGATTGACCCCCCCCCCCCGCCATGCTTCACAGTAGGCAAGGTGTTCTTTTCTTCATAGGCCTTGTTATTCCTCCTCCAAACATAGCGTTGATCCATGGGCCCAAACAGTTCTAATTTTGTTTCATCAGTCCACAGAACACTATCCCAAAACTTCTGTGGTTTGTCCACATGACTTTTGGCATACTGCAGTCGACTCTTCTTATTCTTTGGAGACAGCAAGGGGGTGCGCCTGGGAGTTCTGGCATGGAGGCCTTCATTACGCAGTGTGCGCCGTATTGTCTGAGCTGAAACTTCAGTACCCACATCTGACAAATCTTTTCTCAGTTCCTCAGCAGTCACACGGGGACTTTTCTCCACTCTACGCTTCAGGTAGCGCACAGCAGTCGAAGTCAGCATCTTCTTTCTGCCACGACCAGGTAGCGTTTCAACAGTGCCCTTTGCCTTGAATTTGCGAATGATGCTTCCTATGGTCTCTCTTGGTATTTTTAATATCTTTGCAATCTTCTTATAGCCATTGCCCTTCCTGTGAAGAGTAATCACCTCTTCTCTTGTCTTCCTGGACCATTCTCTTGACTTCACCATGTTTGTAACCACACCAGTAAATGTCTAGAAGGAGCTGAGTATCACGGTAATTTTAAAGCTGCCTAATTGGTGCTTATTATGCTTTATTGCTGCTCCGTGACATCCACAGGTGTTTTCAATACCTGATTGAAAACACTTGAATGAACCTCTGTTCTTCAGAGTGGTAGACTTTAACCCTTTCGCTGCTGAGGCTTTTCCCGCCCCTGTGCTGAGGTCATTTTTACCGGTTTTGCTCATCATGTTTAAACGTGTTTTGAAGGCTTATTTTAGTATATGACCCAGACATATTATATATCGTTCTCTCCGTCAGACTCGGTAGATTCATAATATGTCATTATTATATGTATACGTTATGTCATGTCTGTATATTATAACAAAAAATGCAATAAAATATGTATTTTCAATAATTTACAATGTGTAAAGTGTTTTTTTTCACATTTTAACATGCGAGCAATTGCGGTTATATTTTGTATGGGGTGCGCTTGTTAAAAAAATTAGAGATGGGGTCTCGTTACATTTTTTTTGGGGGAAAATTACGCGATTTTTAACAAACGCACCGCATACAAAAATCGTTAGTGCAGTATCATTGTTCACATTATAATTGAAATGGGAACAATATTGCTGCATTAACAAACCAAAAAAAAAAGTGTTTATTTTATTTTTTATAATTTTTTTTTTATTTTTTTTTATTTTTATTTTTCATTTTTTTTTTTTTTACAAAATTTTTCACTTTCATGTTTGGTATCGTTGGAACGGCCATGCTCTGGCCGATCCAACCATACCAAAATTTAACCCCTAACTGCCACGGATCGGGAGATAGGGAGTTCATTGGAACTCCCTATCTCCACCGTTGGTGGCAGTTAAGGGTTAAGTCCAGGACTGGCGTCATCGTGCTACGCCAGTCCTCAGGGGGAGCTCCGGGAAAGGATCGCGAATAGGCGCTTTTCAGCGCCGATTCGCGATCCAGCTCCCCAGGGGTTAATGCCAGGCATCATTTGGAAGGGCAGGCTGTGCCCTTCCAAATGATGCCTGGGTTAACCCCCGCAGAGCCGCCGATCGGGAGGGAGAGAGGTCCGAAGGACCTCCCCCCCTCCCTTTCAGGCGCCTCCTCCGCACATGCGGGTGGGGCGCCTGAATTAGGTGCGGCTGCACCTGAGCGCGTCCTCAGCATCGAAGTGGTTAAGGGGTTGAATAATTGTGTCAATGAAGAATTCACAAAAGAAACATTTACTACTGTATTACAAAACCAATTGATGTCATTTTAGTTGCATATGGTTCTTTAAAAAGTCCTTGTAGGATTTCATTCTGAATACAATTACAAATGTACACTAAATTCCCTAAACCCTTTACAGCATTGGGGGTTGAATAATTTTGAACACAACTGTATATGATGACATGCGATCCAGGTTGCTGCGAGTAGCTGGAGGAAACATTTGCGTCAGCTCCTCGGGCCCTGGGCGCCCTATACCTCATGGCTGCGGCTATCTTGGGAGTCCTCCATGGCCCTCGGCTGAAAGATTGAGCCACTGCGGACTACCATTACCCCCCGAATCACAGTGTTTTTTTTAGGGGTTTCATGCCCACACGTTTCCCTTCTTGGATGGTTACCCCAGGAATACAAATCCTCTGATTTGCAGTGCGATCGCAGCCTTTTTTATGGCCAAGCATGTGAGCATTGCATCCACTTGCATGCCTAGCCAAACAACGCCCCCCCTTCAAGGTTTTTTTTTACCATCGGTTTGCATTTTGTTTTTAATACAGTTCAAAGAAGGTCATCACTTTAAAATCTCCAAAGTATATTCACTGGTGTTTCAAACAACAGTGGAACAGCACTAATTGGAGAACAGCCATATTTTACTAATTTTATAGAAGGATAATGGTGGAACCATTGTTTAGCGATGTTTGCATCAACATCACCTGACTTTGTTGAAATTTGACCCTATGATTAGCTGAGTAGTTGCAGCAATTGCGATTTTTTTTTTTTTTTGTATTTAAGATTTTTATTTTGAAATGAAAGGGTCACAGACTGACCAGCACAATTGGCCTCGCAGGACCAAATATCACAGGTATAAGAATCACAAATTACATAAGGGGGGGGGGGATCATCACAAAAAAAACAAAGAAAAACGTCAGACGATCAAAAATAAGGGGGTAGCAATAATAAAGAGAAAATGCCTCAGAGTAAAGAAAAATAAAGATAAAAAAAAAAGTCTCTGCAATGATGTCCCCAGCCAGGGACATACATATCACAAAAAGGGCACAAAAATATAATAAGGTGATAAGTCCTCACAAAATATATGCTTATTAAAAAAAAAGGGATAACGTCAAAAAGGGTGAAACTGCTTCTGGGGTAATATTCTGCAATGGAATGGGAGACATCGAGGAGGCGGAATGGCTCCTGGAGAAGTACACTCAGCCAGTGTCACGAAGTGGCATCCTCTGTAAGACAGGCAGGGTTATGTTGTGCAGGCCAGGCCAGTCAGCAAGAGCACCGTCAAGGACGGGGGCTGAGATCCACAAAGCCAGGAAGCTGACAGAGCGGGCACGGTGAGCGTCCAGTCCCCAGGCTGACCCAGCAGACGCGCCAGTCGCACCGCGGAACCAAGGCCCACACTGCTTCCCATCAGCGCAAGGCCTATCAGTCCCGGTCGGCACCCCCAGCACACCCTCCGATGAAGGCTCCGTGTTAGACACCTCTGCATCCATCTGTGCAGCCTCAGCTGTGCACGTCCCGGTCACGCTCCCCCTCCGACATGCAGACAGCAGGCACAGCCCGAAATCCAAACCTCCTGATTCACCGCTCCGCAAAGACCCATCGCCGTCCAAATCTCTGTCATGTTCGGCGTCCTCCAATGTCACCTCCTCCTGGCCCTCAGGCTCCCGGTCAACTCTCAGCAACTCCATCAGCCGCTTCCATGGACTGCGGGTAAGTGAACTCTCTTCTTCTCCCTGTAACTGGACGAGACAGGCCTCAAACCAGGCCTCCATTCCACTGGCGGGTGGGGTACAGTCCAAACTGCGCCGCTCCGGTCGCCAGTCCGGACTCCCAGCTAAGGGGACATCAGATGCAGCCGGAGGATGGGGGCCCTCCATCCCTGCTATCCACAACCAACAAACCCCCCGCAGGGGTGCACCTCAGGGGAATAAGGAGCGAGACGGCCAGGTGGCAAATGGTAGGCCTCAAAATGGCCGACGGCTAATTGGTGTCACCGGGGAGTCTTCACATAAATCTCTGCTGTGCTCCGGCGGGGAGGGCAATAACGGGCCCCAGAGCAATCCCCGTAATGACCAGCCGTGCAGGATCTTTAAAGGTGCACTATCCACAGATAAAAACAAGCTAAAACCCCTACAAAACAGGAGAGTCCTCAGAGCTCCATGAAGACACGTCTGCTCTCGTGCAGAGCTGGCCACGCCCCCCCAATTGCGATTTTAACTGTTGTTGCCAACTACAGGTATGTTGAACTTCGGTCACACTGAGGTGCTTTTAGAATAACCCTTTGGTAAACAAAGGTTACAACAGGACACATTGACAAGCATCATGTAGAACTGCTCCTTGTAGTACTGTACTGTATGTAGGCTTCCGAACAGATTGTAAAACTGTTTCACCTTCTTTTGTAATATATATATATATATATATATATCAAAATATTTTTCAGCAAGCAACATATATAACACTACGTAATGAGAAGAGAAATCTCAATGTAAAAATCCTGGTAAAATACTTTATAAATAATAATAATAAGCTGCTACTTCTTATGATAATATATATTACTTACGGTAAGATTTTGTACAATCCCTAGTGAATCAACTGTTGAAATGAAAAAAAGAACATATTAGATGACCATGTTAAGAAAGCATCTACTGTATCTAGCAGCTTGTATTTACTATTTGTTAGGGATGCTGATATGGCAGTGAGCCAACTGTTTGTGTAACCAATTACAGGTTGCATATCAAAGTTAATTAATGCCTATTTTGTATTTTTTTGTACATTGTAACACTATGATTGAGAAATGTATATGTCAAACAGTCAGTTTGGCCAATATATTCTTATCATTCAGCCTAGTTGTTGTTGTTATATTTTAAAGACCATATTGACAAAATAATTATTTTGTAAAATTTAGTTAATACTTTGCATGAGAACCTGCAGGGCATAGCAGAAGACTTTTCCTTGAACTGAGCAGGTGTCCCTACATTTTATAGGTTAGAGTGACACTGTGATCCATTCACAGTATAGAGGAAAGTGAATTATAAGCAAAACACAAATATTTATAAGCTTATACCCACCTACATTAAATTCTACATAAGAAAGTACTTCAGAACCATCATATTCAACAAAATTTTACAAAAAAAGACTAGATGACAGTGGTGTATTACATAACAGACATATGTAGGACGTGCAGACATGGAACCACATCCAGATTGATCATTTTTTCGCACCAGGGAAGTGCCTCGAAGGTTGACTATGGTGTACTGTCCCTGAGAAAGCACCAAATCCCACCCATGGCTGCCCCATGTATACTATATGCATAAAGAGTTAATTTGGACTGTGTGCTTTTTCCTTTATTACCCTTTAATATACAGTATCTCACAGAAGTGAGTACACAGCTCACGTTTTTGAAAATATTTTATTATATCTTTTCATGTGACAAAACTGAAGAAAATACACTTTGCTACAATGTAAAGTAGTAAGTGTACAGCTTGTACAACAGTGTAAATTTGCTGTCCCCTCAAAAGATCTCGCACAGCCATTAATGTTTAAATCGCTGACAACACACCAAAGTGAAAATGTCCAAATTGGGCCCAATTGGCCATTTTCCCTCCCCAATGTCATGTGACTGGCTAGTGTTACAAGGTGTGAGTGGGAAGCAGGTGTGTTAAATTTGGTGTTATCGCTCTCACTCTCTGATACTGGTCACTGGAAGTTCAACATGGCACCGCATGGCAAAGAACTCTCTGAGGATCTGAAAAAAATAATTGTTGCTCTACATAAAGATGGCCTAGGCTATAAGAAGATTGCCAAGACACTGAAACTAAGCTGCAGCACGGTGGCCAAGACCATACAGCGGTTTAACAGGACAGGTTCCACTCATAACAGGCCTCGCCATGGTCGACCAAATAAGTTGAGTGCACGTGCTCAGCGTCATATCCAGAGGTTGTCTTTGGGAAATAGATGTATGAGTGCTGCCAGCATTGCTGCAGAGGTTGAAGGGGTGGGGCGGTCAGCCTATCAGTGCTCAGACCATACGCCACACACTGCATCAAATTGGTCCACATGGCTGTCGTCCCAGAAGGAAGCCTCTTCTAATGATGATGCACAAGAAAGGCCGCAAACAGTTTGCTGAAGACAAGCAGATTAAGGACATGGATTACTGAAACAATGATAAATAAATCGATGGAAACCCACCGTTGAGGGCTAAATAGAATAGGATAGTGATTAAACACTGAATAAGGTATTATATCAAATCCCCTTGCGAGGAAAAAACTATTACATAATTAAAACAAATATTTTATTGAATAATACAGTTAAGAAATATATGAAAACAGTTGTCAAATTAAATCACACTGATTTATTTAGTTAAATTAAACATTAAACCCACATGGATGACAGTATAATAGTAACTGGTGCGTCCTCCAGTTACAGTATGGTACAAGTTGGAAATGGAGTGTGACCATCAATGCAATTAAATAGATGAAAATAATTTTAGCACAGATGTAACTTATGATAGTGCACTAAATAAAATGAATATAATTGGCCAGCATTGAACCAGCAACACAAGGTACTCGCAATGGTAGCAAATATGTGAGCCCCCACAGTATAATATAATACCGTTGAACATAAATGATGTGGTCACCAATTAAGAACTGTCAGATTGGGATAGATGAGAGTGGTACAAACCAATTGATATAGGTAACACTTAATAAATTGAATGCCTATTCAGGCATGAGAAATCACTCATCACCATACGTAATAGCGATGTTTAACTTTGTATAGGCATTATTTACTGTCTTATTCCTTGACCATGTTCATATTGAGGTTTTCCTAAATGTTCAAAATCCCTTGTGCATTTGAATGCTGGCAGCTTAAGTTAGGTGTGGCCACACCAAGGTATTTTTTCAGCACTCTTGATTCATTACTAATTAAGTGATTTAGGTTAACCTGTTGTTCAATACTATTTCAATGTACAATCATGTCGAGCAGTCATCTATTGTGACAACTGTGTGCATATACTCAATCGTTATATCTGAGATTTCTCATGCCTGAATAGGCATTCAATATATTAAGTGTTACCTATATCAATTGGTTTGTACCACTCTCATCTATCCCAATCTGACAGTTCTTAATTGGTGACCACATCATTTATGTTCAACAGTATTATATTATACTGTGGGGGCTCACATATTTGCTACCATTGCGAGTACCTTGTGTTGCTGGTTCAATGCTGGCCAATTATATTCATTTTATTTAGTGCACTATCATAAGTTACATCTGTGCTAAAATTATTTTCATCTATTTAATTGCATTGATGGTCACACTCCATTTCCAACTTGTACCATACTGTAACTGGAGGACGCACCAGTTACTATTATACTGTCATCCATGTGGGTTTAATGTTTAATTTAACTAAATAAATCAGTGTGGTTTAATTTGACAACTGTTTTCATATATTTCTTAACTGTATTATTCAATAAAATATTTGTTTTAATTATGTAATAGGTTTTTTCCTCGCAAGGGGATTTGATATAATTATTGAAACAATGTCCTGTGGTCTGATGAGATCAAGATAAACTTATTTGGTTCAGGTGGTGTCATGCATGTGTGGCGGCATCCAGGTGAAGAGTACAAAGGCAAGTGTGTCTTGCCTATAGTCAAGCATGGCGGTGGGAGTGTCATGTTCTGGGGCTGCATGAGTACTGCCAGCACTGGGGAGCTACAGTTCATTGAGGGAACCATGAATGCCAACATGTACTGTGACATACTGAAGCAGAGCATGATCCCTTACCTAAGGAGACTAGGCCACAGGGCAGTATTCAAACATGATAACGGCCCCAAACACACCTCCAAGACGACCATTACCTTGCTAAAGAAGCTGAGGGTAAAGGTGATATACTGGCCAAGCATGTCGCCATACATAAACCCTATTGAGCATCTGTAGAGCATCCTCAAACAGAAGGTGGAGGAGCACAAGGTCTCTAACATCCACCAGCTCCATGATGTTGTCATGGAGGAGTGGAAGAGGACTCCAGTGGCAACCTATGAAGCTCTGGTGAACTCCATGTCCAAGAGGGTTAAGGAAGTGATTGAAAATAATGAAGGTCACACAAAATATTGACATTTTGGGCCCAATTTGGACATTTTCACTTAGGGGTGTACTCACTTTTGTTGCCAGCGGTTTAGTCATTAATGGCTGTGTGTTGAGTTATTTTAAGGGGATGGCAAATTTACACTGTTATACAAGCTGTACACTCACTACTTTACATTGTAGCAAAGTGTCATTTCTTCAGTCTTGTCACATGAAAAGATATACCGTAGATACTCGAGTTGAGCGCGACCCGAATATAATGCGATGGATAGAGATTTATTATGGAAATGAGAGAATACTCAAGACTCGAATATAACGCGAGGAACAAAATTTTACTGTGCCGGTAAACAATTAAAATCCGTCCAGGTTCTCTTAACAGTCAGGCTACCCCATCCCTCAGGACAGGGGTAGCCTGCTCTAGAATGATTGCAGTTGTTAAAAAGTATGAAGCCGCCGGCCACCCGTCTCCTTTACTAGCGATTTGATGGCTGGCGGAGGCAAGCGAGGTGAATGATTGGCTTAAACTGAGCGTGCCCTCTGGCTGTGATGGATCCCACCTCTCCCGAATTACACGTGATGCAGATGTCTTGAATATAACGCATCCCCACCAATTTTAAGGTAATTTTTTGTTACCAAAATCTAGCGCTACACTCGAGTATCTACAAAAATATTTACAAAAATATGAGGGGTGTACTCACTTCTGTGAGATACTGTATGTTGCATGTAGCATGAAATAGCAGTTTTACTTGAAAAGTAAGCCAAAAAAGTGGACAAAATGTGTATTGCATGTAATGAGTTTCCACTCAGTTTCAGATGAAAAAAACTCACCCGGGATCAAATATCACGCACCCCAGGTGAGTAGACTGGTGAATTTTTGAGGTCTGTTCTATAGTACTTACTATTATGAGGGAATGAGATCTTTTTAAGGTTTTCCCTCTAACTTACTGCCCTTTCATTGACTCAGCAAGTATTATAAAATATATTTCCCCTCCAATCTGCCTCTCTAGGGGCAGACCTAGTTATCCTATGCAAGAATAAACCCCTGACAGGGTCTGAAGTGGAAAATAAATGAATTATGATGAAAATACACATCTATAAACCATGCTTCATAATAAGGTCACAAAGATTATTATTGTTCATTTCTTTTTTTCAACTGACTTCTATATTATATGTACATCCATGCTGTATGGAACATGTTACAATACATATAATGTATAGCATACTTACAGGAATAATAATCCCGTGGAACCGTAAATGCACGAAGCCTAGCAGCTGGTCCATCATAAAGCCAGAAGTTAATGGTCTCAAAGTAGTCAGTCATTAGCTCCAACTTCTCACAGTATGTTTTCTCCATTCCTAAAAGAAAGAAAAAAGACTCTGAACTGGTTTTGTAAATACCAAATGATGTAACGGGACCTAAAAATAAAAATATTATCAAATCCGTAATTAGGGGAACTATAACAATTTACAGTGATGCATTAAAGCGCTTTTTCATGTTTAACCTCTTCAATACTAAGCCATATCAAAGCCATATCCTGAGTTCATGTTGAACATTTTTTGCTCACCTTGTTTAAATGCTATTCAAAGTCTTGTTGTATTGCAAAACCCAAACGTATTATATACATCAACAGACACAAAATATATCATTACTATGTGTATATGTAATGTACTATCAGAAAGCACCAGCAAAAAAGGTTAAAAAAAATATATAAGTTGCAAAAAGCCAAACCACTTAACGCTAGGTTCTGAGATTTCTCATCACACCGGAGGGGATATACACCCTAGTCTGCCTCATGGACAATTTGGAGAACCGCTCCCAGTGCTAAAATCAGAATTAGAGGTGTGGGGACATTGGTCACCAATCTATGCGCTTATTTAATGCATTTTTTTAAAACATGGTGCTGGCGGCACCTCACGTCACCGTTATGCATATCGACTGGGAACAACAAGATTTTGGTTGGTCTAGTAGTGAATCCAGACTGCCGCGGGATGTGATTTGTCATATTACTGGTTTTACTCTGAAGGATGACATTATGAAGGCAGCACACTCCTCCTGCCCATGGGCCTTAGAAGGTGATATGGTGGCTCTCTATTATGACCTCTCCCAGTTCACGCATTGCTCCCAGTTACTTTCGGTTTCTCTCTCATAAATTTTGATCTGTGTGTTGCGATACCCCCAAGAACCTGACTACTTGCTTCTCTGGGCCATGGGTTATCAGAGCAACACTCTCCTATTTCTTGACTGTGTTGCCCCACCGTCCCAGCAGCATCTAGTTTCTCATTAATGTCACTCTCTATTGTTATTCTTTCAGGTCTATTCAGAGAAAGGTGAACCTCAGGAAAATGACTAGAGAATTGAAAATTCTCGGTCAAAATAGCCAAACCAGAAAAATTCTCCCATTTATCTCACTTTCCAAATCAGATATTTGGTCTAGATTTTTCTCTTCCTTGTTTTCACCTTTTTCTGAATAACCCTGTTAGTCTTCCTTTCACCTTTTTTCTCTCCTCACACTTTTCTTTTCCATCCTGCTATGTAGTCCCCAAAGGCTCTCAAGTTTGTATCCTACAATGTGAAAACTCAGTATTCCGAAAGACGGAGCCACCTTCTCTGGGAACTATGGGCTCTCTGAGCATCTATGGCTTTTCTTCAGAAAAACACATTACAAGGCAAATCAATGCCCCTCTCACCGTGATTCTTTCTATCCTCAGGGATACTTTATTACTCTCTCTACTTCCAAATTGAAAGGGGTTGCTCTAAATTTTGCGAAAAATGTTCCCTATGAAGATAAAGAAGCTCTAACTAACCTCAATTGTCATTTCCTTTTTAAAGTAACCATAGCAGGGACGATGTACACATTCACGGCTCTTGACCTCCACAATCAAAATCAACACAACTCCCTGGCGCAAATGCTATGCAAATGCTCTGATTTCCAGGAAGGCATTTTGATCTTGGCCAGATATTTCAAGGTCTCCTTAGATCCACAAGAGGATTCCTGTATGGGCAGGTCATCTGTGCCACCTAGCTCACTAAGACACATGCACCAAACTCCTCAAGATCATCGTCTGATTGATGTTTGGCGTGCTTTCCATATTGGTAAGCGAGACTATTCCTATTATTCCCAGGTACATTAACAGTATTTGTTCATCAACCTTTTTTTTTTTCTACAGCAACATGATCTAACCCTTGTTCAGGATTCTCACATTACTCCTTTAACTTGGTCGGCCAATGCCTTGATAAGAGCTCAGAGTGCTGACATATATTGTCATAGTTTCTTACTTTCTGCTCCATACTAGGTAGCTAAGGGTACTGATTGCTGGTCATTCGCCTATAAAAAGATTAACATTTCCAAACATCTTTTTATATACATAGTGAAAAAACCTGTTAAATATTTTTCCAATATTATGGAGCTCCTTCTACACTATGACAACTATGTTTACACTTATAGAATGGAAAAAATGTTCACAAATAGGTTGCTCTGCCATATTATGCCTCTGTATGAGACAAATGACCACGCTATCAAATGTATATACCTACCATGGTCAGCAACAACAATCAGGTTCACACAATTATGTAGGTTCCTTTGCTTGAGTCCATCTAACAACATCCCCACGGTCTTATCAGCCAGTAACAATGCTGCAATCACCTAAATGACATATAATATATTTTATACTGTATATATATTGTAATATACTGTACTATATTGTATACTACTCAAAGTGTACATTATAAAATGAAAAATGTATCAGTGCATGGCATTAGCACGTGCTATCAGTTAACATATTTATGTAACGGATATCCCTGATCCCTTCACTCAGACACTGCACAACCTACACTGATGGTTGTTAGAATATCCAGGAAATTTAGCAAAGGAACAGACACACAGAAATGACAGGGTAAAGAACAAGCCGGGGTCAGAAGCCAGAGAGGACAGCCAGACAGGTCAGGGTTTGGTACACGTGGTTAAACAAATATATAACTCAGCCGAGAGAATGGTCAGTAAGCGGAGCTAAGGTCAATACATGCTAAACAGGAATAGCAAGAGATAATGACAAGAGAGTGGTCAGAACAGAGCCAAGGTTAATACACAAGGAAACAGTATAATGGAGAACAAAAAGGCGCTACCTGGTAGGAACCACAACAGGGTAATGAGGCAAATGAATCTGACAGGTGTCGCGTCATCAAGCTGCACCCCCCCCCCGTGTCTTCAGTGTCTTCAGCCAATGTCCGCAAGAGCTGGCAAATATAATTCGCTGGCCGGACAGTGAACAGCAAAGATGGTGTTGTTGGCTGCCAACCACCCGTGTGAACCCAAGCCGTAACAATTTAGTACAGAGGTACAACCAGCATTTATATGTGTAGGGGCTCAGACTAATGTCACATAATACAGGAAGAGTGGGGTCACGCCTATTCCCCACTGCAACAACCAAATGTATCCAGCCCAGCAACTTGTATAAAACATAACAAGAAAAAAAGGTGTCACCTGTGATTATTCCTATAACACTGTGTGAAACAAAACACAATTCGAGGCTTTGGTTTACTGCAATGGCCATTGTAGTGTAAGCTAACCTGCCGAACGTCAAGGCACCTCTAGTGAAGGTGAGTCCTAACCAATGATACCACAGGCTGCTGTGTAGTGAACCATATACGCTCATGCTGCTTTTCAGTCATGAGAAAGACTGGTGGGATTTCATTTATGCTCTCCCAGAAACAAATCCACCATGGGATCAAAAAACAAAGCCACGGAACGGGATATGCTGCAAAGATGACCTGGCTGGAGGTACAATCAAATATACATAGTACAGGAAGAGCAGGGACGCGCCTATTTCCCACAGTAAACCATGTCACATTATATTCAGTGGTGTACCCATATGGTGAATCTCTGCTTGTAGTTAGACCGTGGAGGGTCACAGTTTGTTGGAATGTTGGTTATATGTCAGTTAATTACCTCCTAACTCCATTCTTCCCTTGATTATCATTTTTAATATTACAGTTAAATCAGTCATGAATTGAGCGATGAATAGAGGAAATGTATCTGTTTGACAAAGGATGTGACTGCACTGATTATATGCAGTACTAAACGATAAGGTCAAGGTGAAGTCAAGATCCAATTAACCATAAGTCTAGATATAATAATAATCTATATTTGTTTTTGTTATTTTGCCACAATTGTTTTTATCATATTCTAAAAATAATTTTACAGATTATGAATTTAATGGCAAAAATGTAGTTACTGTTTCAACACAATATTTTCTCTCTGAAACCAATGAATTTCTTGATGTGTGTTATGGAATGTGACAATTGGTATTATGTTTCATTTATCTAGTTTAAATTCATTAAATTACTCACCACTGACTTGTCTATTTCTGGACAATTAAGGATCTATGATTAGCTCCTGCCTGATAATACATTGCGTTTATGACCTAATGACATGCAATGCTGCCAATACATAAAAGAATTGCAGTTACATATTTTAAATTGGTTTCTTCAGAACAAGATTATCGGTTTGGACTTTAATGTTACAGATAACCACTCCTTTTACAGGGGAAAGTAACAAATGACAAAAGATAAATCTACATTTCCTTGAAGAAGCTTGCTGAGCCTTACACACGAATGCTACTTTTCTGCTGAAAAACAAGCTTTGCAGTTATTTAAATAAAAAATGACATATTTTGTTTCCCTCTAAATTTTTGCTTTGAAATGCAATCAAGAGTTTTTATCAGTGGTGCAGGTTTTATGTGGTGTTTATCTCGTTTCTTTCAATAGCAAAGAAATTAAAGACAAAAAAGAAAATGCAAACTTACCCCACCACTAACTGGTCCATATGAATGACCTGAAGAATCTGGTTCCTCAATGTATAATGTATAGAAATCAGGCCTACATAAAATTCAAAATAATAACAAAATATTAAAAAAAAATCAACAGTTTCCTTTATCATAAATTACCATAGATGAGCAGCACAATTATTTGTAATCTTACCTCTGACTCTTTGGAAGATCAAGCCATTTTAATACCCGTGATACCCGTTGTTCGTATATTACAGAGCTAAAACAATAAGAATTCCAATTTAAGCAGAGTATATTCACAATGGACACTGCTGAGAAAGTAATATTTATACTCAAACTATGTATCAGTCAATTGTCTCAATGTAATTATTTAATTACCATAATAGATGCAGAATGGCATTTCTTTTCTAAATTATTGAATGGATGCTAACCGAAACTGATATTTGACTAAATTAGAAATATTAACAAAACAAATAAGCATAAAGTTATGGATTGATATTTAATCTCAGGGAAACATAACAGGATGTCATGATAAGTTGCAGAACAGATATATTGTAAACTTTACTGAGTTAAAATTGGATAGAGAGTCTGTAATGTAAACATTTAGTTAAATGTGACCCCCTTCTCTGTTGCAATCATGAACAATCACCACATACAGTAATGTCATATGGTTTTTTAACACACACAGCTGTTCACACACATGCATGCTCTCACCCAGGTACAACTGTGTCCTTGAGGCAGAATCAGCCCTTGAGTAGTAGCCCAGTGTTTGTCTTGGGCAAAGAGCATCTAACTCCCATCACACATGCTGGAGATCTTGCTTACATCATGAATTCACTGAACAGAACCTACACTGAGAAACTATTCACCAAGACACAGATGGCCCTATCATCTCCTTAACGATAGTGCTCACACAATTGAGCGTTAGTGCTAGGTTAACTGAAGTGATGGCGTTATGCCTGTATAACATCCCAATCGCTAACAGGTTAAAAAATCCGTTAGAAAGCACTATTACTGATACGCTAACGGGAGCTTATTATACTTTGCGCTCCCTATACTTAACATGGGGAGCGCAAAGAGTAATTAGCGTTGGGATCTCGAAGTCCTAATGTTAATTACTGTGATGCTGCAGGTAAATGAAGAGTTAGCCAAAGCTCTATGCTATCAAAAATCAGATACTTACCTCTCATCCATTGGCAAGAACGGCAGCCGCTATCCGCCACTTCTGGCCGCAGGTAGCAGAGTGAGACTGGGGAAAAAAAATCTCCATTCTCCCTCCGCAATCACTGCGCCGACCTGTAGGATCTTGCTAGAGCGAGATCACATGGCCCGGAAGCACAAGCTTCCATGGAGTCCTATGGACTCCAGGAGGTGATACACTCAGTGGCGCGTTAGCGCTGTCACGAATATCCTGGAGCTTGGCAGCTGTTGTGGGGCAGGCTGCTGAATTCAAAGCCTACCTTGTAATCCACTTGTAAAATGGGGACGCTAGGGGGAAATTTGCAAGCACAAATTTTTCCCCTTAGCGTCCACATTTTAGCGAGAGGCACATGATAGTGCCCCGAGTATTTCACCATAGAATTAAAGTATGTTCTGTGTAATGTTTGTGTATTTTTTTAAAACTTACCTGTTAAAGAGTTCATACAGATTTGGGTAAGAACCATTGATAGGAACATCTGACCCGGGCCAAAAGAAGGTACCAGCTTTTCGACCTTGATACATGGCAGTTAACCAGATCTGTAGGCAGAATATATACACAACAGCAACTCAATAAAATTCAATGTTGCAATCTTAACCTAGGATATAATAGGCATTCACGATACTTTACTTCACTACAGTAGTAAATAATAGTATTTGATATTATTATTAGCACTAAACATTTAACCAATATTATAATATGAAGCAATGATGTGTTATTGGGTGCTGACCTCTACTGACAATTTAATCTTAATTTCTAAAGGCAAAAAAAATGGAAATCTTTCATTATTTTCATTCTTTACAAGGTTTAAGCATCTTTGAAGGTGGTCTACCAACTTTCTGAGGACGTAACAAGACATACAGTATAGTTCAAATTCAGAGTTTAACAGTGAAATAATTACACTCTGATGAATAAACTATAACCACTTCAAGAGATGTATATTAAATCAATTTGAAATGTGTGGATTACACAATTACGCTATGTGACGGACTGTCTGGCATCCCGACTTTGTGCCTCCGTCAGTCTCTGGCTTTCTCCCTACTGGAACCCGACATCCAGGAGTCTCAGCCCAAACCTCCCTAAAATCACCAGTCAGCCCAGTGCTTTAGAGTAACAGCAGAAGACTAACTCTTTATTTCAAAAACATACAGCTATACACAGTTAAGGGACAAACCCCTTCATGAATATAACACAGATAAGATCAACAGATCCAATAACAGGGCAATGGGAAGGGACTTTCAAAACAATGGACAGTTTACACAGACAACCTGCCTGCTAGTTCCTGGAAGAAAAGGGGGGGGGGGTTGAGGGAGGTATGTGAAAGAAAGGAATATAGTCTTACAGCAGATGTACATTATACAGAGAGCGAGGGTAGCATATACCGAGGGAATGTACACAGAATATACAGTGGCAAGAAAAAGTATGTGAACCCTTTGGGATTATGTGGAGTTTTGCATGAATTGGTCATAAAATGTGCTCTGATCTTCATCTAAGTCACAACAATTTGAAAAACACAGTCTGCTTAAAATAATACAACACAAACATTATATGTTTTCATGTGTTTATTGAACATAACATGTAAACATTCACAGTGCAGGGTGGAAAAAGTATGTGAACCCCTAGACTAATGACTTCTCCAAGAGTTAATTGGAGCCAGGAGTGAGCCACCCTTGAGTCCAATCAGTGTGATATTATTGGATGTGTTGCTGAAAGTTTACCTGCCCTTTAAAAACACACACCAGTTTTGGGTTTACTGGTTTCAAGAAGCACTGCCTGATGTGAACCATGCTTCGCAGAAAAGGGCTCTCAGAAGACCTACGATCAAGAATTGTTGACTTGCATGAAGCTGGAAAGGGTTACAAAAGTATCTCCAAAAGCCTTGATGTTCATGTGTCCACGGTAAGACAGACTGTCTACAATTGGGAAAGTTCAGCACTGTTGCTACTTTCCCTAGGCGTGGTCGTCCTGTAAAGATGACTGCAAGAGCACAGCGCAGAATGCTTAATGAGGTAAAGAAGAATCCTAGAGTGTCAGCTAAAGACTTACAGAAATCTCTGGCACATGCTAACATTTTTGTTAACACATCTGTCCAAAAAGAATATTGCAGCACATTTGAAGTTTGCAAAAGAGCACCTGGATGTTCCACAGCACTACTGGCAAAATATTCTGTGGACAGCAGAAACCAAAATTGAGTTGTTTGGAAAAAACACACCACACTATGTGTGGAGAAAAAAAGGCACAGCACACCAACATCAAAACCTCATCCCCACTGTAAAACATGGCGGAGGGAGCATCATGGTTTGGGGCTGCTTTGCTGCCTCAGGGCCTGGACGGATTGTTGTCATTGATGGAAAAATGAATTACAGAGTTTATCAAGACATTTTGCAGGAAACCGTAAGACCATCTGTCTGCCAACTGAAGCTCCGCAGAGGATGGGTGATGCAACAGGACAATGACCCAAAGCATACAAGTAATTCAACAAAAGAATGGCTTCAACAAAACAAAATACGCCTTCTGGAGTGGCCCAGTCAGAGTCCTGACCTCAATCCGATTGAAATGCTGTGACATGACCTTAAGAGAGTGATTCACACCAGACATCCCAAGAATATTGCTACACTGAAACAGTTTTGTGAAGAGGAGTGGTCCAAAATTACTCCAGATCGTTGTGCAGGTCTGATCTGCAACTACAGGAAACGTTTGGTTGAGGTTATTGCTGCCAAAGGAGGGTCAAACAGTTATTATGTCCAAAGGTTCACATACTTTTTCCACCCTGCACTGTGAATGTTTACATGTTTTGTTCAATAAAAACCTGAAAACATATAATGTTTGTGTTGTATTATTTTAAGCAGACTGTGTTTTTCAAATTGTTGTGACTTAGATGACGATCAGAGCACATTTTATGACCAATTCATGCAAAACTCCACGTAATCCCAAAGGGTTCACATATTTTTTCTTGCCACTGTATATAACATGACACTATAATAAAATACATAATGGAATGGAATACACAGACACAGTTTAACATAAATCCTGGATTCCCTGGGCAATCTTTTTGGCAAACCACAAGTAGCAGCTTGGCCCATAATCAGTAGGAAGGAGGCTAACCCGTAGACTCCTCCAACTGCCCCAGTGACAGCTGTGTCTGTCACTCACTCCATTTTGTTAAAGATAATATAACTATATATATTATTATTTCAAATTACTTTCATGCAAAGAGATAAAACTATTCCATACCCAATAATGCTAAAGAACTTATATAAAATATGGCCAGATTTTTTCCACATTTATTTCTTTTTGGCCAGTTTAATATATAAAATTTCATTTACGAACAATCATTTTGATGTTTCCCGTGTAATATCTTACTGGTGATACTACATGAAAATAAAACAAAGCATACCGGTTGTCCTTCCCACCAAGATTCATTAAATTTTTCATTTGATGACAGAGTAAAGATCTTGTTCATGTTGATATCATACATGTTATTGTCAATTATGCCATTGGACTCTGGAAACAAGCCCTAATATCAGAAATAGAAGTAAATGTGTTGGCACCTTCTGGTGAAAAATGTACTTTTATTGTACAAAACTGATATAAAACAATGATAGCATCATGTTTGAGAAAACATTTTTTTTTGGAATATCACAATCAGAGTGAATTTGAATTCTTGCTAAAATAAAGATCACATTGCAGCCTAAATCTCACATATTATTTATAGGTATAATTTGTCATGTGACAAATAAAACCTGTTTATCAGAGTGACAGGCAGATAACATACTCTTAGAGGTTATTTATTAAACTCAGGGAAACCTTATTCAGCAGTAGTTCCCAACCGTGGTACTCAAGTAACACTAGCAGGCCAAATTTTAAGGAACGAGGATGAGGAATACGCTATTCTTCCTGACCACTTTACATTTATAAAGTGGTCAGGGTGTGAGGAGTGCCCCCCAACCCCGCTGCCCCATTTTTGCTAAAACATTGGGCGAAATGGAGGAGTTTCCTCCACCCCATCCAGTGTCATCAGTAGCTGGGAAAATTGTATTTCCCAGTTGCCAGTTACTAATTGGTTACTAGTGACGAAGGAAGCCCCTCCGATACTATGTTCTTGGGAACTCTTGCTTTGCAACACACATCGTAGTTATGAACATCGCAACTAAAACAGAATTTAAGTGCGCAATTTGCATTCCGTACGCTATGCAAGTAGCACAGGGAGCACAAATTGAGCAGAATAGCCTCAGGGATGTCTGGGTTCAGGAGCCCATGAGCCAAAGAGGAGCTGCACCCGGCAAGGAACAAAAAGTGAGTAAATAGGGACAAAACATTTTTTTAAATAATTGGACAGAAGCTGTCAGTCAATTATTTAAGGGGGAAAAAAAGCGATAGCCACTTTTCAGTGGAGTGTCCCTTTAAGGATTACCTTGAGGGAATGCAGACTGAATCCTGCAATTACTGAGCAGAAAATCATATCAGCTGTGCTGTGCTTCAGATATCTGGAAAATCTAGTTGGTTAGTGTTACTTGAGGACCAGGGTTGGGAAACCCAGGATTTTACATTATAATGGGACTGGTCTTAATTTTACTACTTGGCAACAAGTAGATGGCTATAGGTTTTCATCTAGGTTGAGCCAACATTCTGCCTTGTCATTGAGCACACTCAGTTTAAATTAATTCACTTACAAATAAAACTGAGAGGGACTTGTGGGGGCATCAGGGCATAATCTTCAAGATTAATGATCAGACTTGCACAGAGGGGCTGCTGGCTTGGTGAATTGCCCCTGCTTGCCCACCTTTTTGCTCCCCATTTACACCATATGGATAGTTCTCGTATGGTTTATCATGAAGAGTATAAAGTTTGCGTTTTTGTGATTATTCTCAGTTTGTATAGAATAAATAGTATTACCATGCTATATGGGCATCACATGCATAGTGTCTTCTAAATTGAAATGTGTAAATTTCATAGTGATATATTTGTTTGATATTTGCACACGTACAAATCCTAATCTTTGCATAACATACTTATTGTGCAACGTAATCACATGTAGCAAACAAAATTAGTCACAAACAGTACAAAGTGTAGATGAATAGAACTTACTGTCACAATGCTGTAATGGTTTGGAAAGGTTTTGGTTGGATACACTGCTCTCATGTACTTTGAATGTGTTCCACACTTCTCTAGAGTCAAGAAATACATGTTTTTTTTATAAAGAAATAGGTTTAGATTCTAAACCATCACAACCATGAAATTCTGCAAACATGAAAGATTGTAAATTGTGTATTAATGACAAATCAGAATTTCAAGATACATGCTGGTTCTTCAAAAAGAATAGTCAACTGATGATTCACAGTTTTTTCTCCTCTGCTTCTCCAATACTATGTTCTTGGGAACTCTTCCTTTGCAAAGCACATTGGAGTTATCGACATCACAACTAATGAAAAATGTTGGTGCACAAACTGGAAAAAAAATATATATTTGTTCATAGGTCGTGGTTCATGCAGTCCTCACTGACAGTGGATGGGAATTTTTTTGTGTTAAGTGATTCGGCTGAGTACATCCTTTGTACTTAAAGGTTCACTTGTTAATGCTAATGGACTGTTTGGAATCAGGCCCCATGGATTCTGTGAGCAAATATAGATAGATACAGTTTGAACTGTGATATCTGTTCTTTTTCAACAAGCTCTTACTGGAAGATGTTCTGAAAGAATTATGAAGACATTGAATTTCTTAAAATGTAACAGCTCTGCAGACTTTGGTTTCCAGTGATCGTAGTTCAAGATAAATGTTCACAGTTGCAGTAAAAGAATGCTTAGGTAATACTATTTAACAATAAATATATACTCACTCAATTTCTCAATGTTTGGCGTTAAAAAGCTCCAGGTCTGCAAATAGTCTGCACGAAATCCATCCAACGAAAAAATGATAACCGGTGGGATATCAAAACTAAGGAAACACGGATTCAGAAAATAAATTATGAAATCATTTTTGTATCAGCAAGACTCTATTAGCTCTTTATTTAGTTTCCCCCTGAAGTTTCAAATTCTTTTACTGTAACTTTTATTGACGTACACAGCTACTGAACAGACACATAATAAAACCACACACCAGAATAGTGTTTAGTCTGCTTTTCTTGGGTACTCACAAAATGCAAGAAAAACAAGTCATACTGTAGTTTTCCATGGTTTACTTACTCTGCTGGGCATTGAGGATTCGTACTGGTTTCACACTGATCTACTGCCCAAGGTGTGCCACCTAGAAGCCAAAAAATATGTAGCAGGGAAAGCATACACATTGAGTAATCATACTTTAGTCAAACAGATTTTATGCATGTTAGTTTCTATTTCACACACTTAACATTTATTTATTTATTTATAAAGGATTTTACCAGAAAGGATACATTGAGATTTCTCTCGTTTTCAAGTGTCCTGGGTTCAAGAACATGGTTACAGAAATACAAAGTAGTAAAATGCAAGAAATTAACACAAAACAAATATACAGATTAACAGAAAATAAATATGTAGGAAATATAGTCACTATGTTACATGTTTATTATTTCCTTATTGAGGTATGTTAATAGGGAGCTCTTAAGTGACTTTAGACTGGGGGAAGATTTGATGGCGTCTGGGAGGTTATTCCATAATTGTGGTGCTCTGTAGGAAGATGAGGATCGAGCCACTTGCTTTTTGTATTGTGGTATTGCAAGTAAGGTGCTGGTCCTGGATCGAGGTTATAGGATGAGGGAACTGCTGAGGGAAGCAGCCTATTCAGGTAGGGTGGTAGCTTCCCAGAAAAGCTCTTAAACACCAGGTTGGAAAGGTGAAGGGTGCGTCTAGATTCCAGCGATGGCCAGTTTAGTTCTTTTAACATGTCACAATGGTGGGTCATGTAGTTACATTGTAGCACAAAGCGGCAGAATGAGTTATACAATGTAGTAAGTTTCTGGAGGCGCGTTTGCGGGGCGGCTGCATACACTACATCTCCGTATTCAATAGCTGGCATAAGCATTTGCTGTACAATCTGCTTTCTTACCGCGGGGCTCAGGCAGGATTTGTTTCTGTATAGGGCACCTAGTTTGGGGTAAATTTTAGATGAACGTTTTTCAATGTGGGGGCCAAAGGATAGATTTGGGTCTAACCACATACCTAGATATTTGAGAGAAGTGACTGTGGTCCGTGTGCCATTTGATTTTGTCCTGACACATAGATGGGGTGTTTGCAATTTGTGTAGTTTAGGTGCTGTTCCAAAGAGCATTGTAACAGTTTTGTCAGCATTTAGAAAAAGTTTGTTATCTTTGATCCACTTTTCTACCTCTGTGAATTGGTCTTGCAGCAAGGCCTCCAGCTGTGGGAGATCTGGTTTGCTGGTATAGATTACAGTGTCGTCTGCGTACATGTGTACAGTTTGAGGCTTTGCAGACATTGGGCAGATAATTTATGAATATTGTGAATAGCAGGGGGCCGAGTATCGAGCCTTGGGGTATACCGCACGTGACTGGGAGGGGGAGGGAAGTGCTGTCAGAAATGGACACATATTGCGACCGATCAGACACATATGATTCAAACCAGGTTAGTGTGTGATCACTAATACCAGAGTTTTTAAGTTTTTGTAATAAGATGCCATGGTCTACTGTGTCAAAGGCCTTGGCAAAATCAAGGAAGATGGCTCCAGTTAGGTTTCCTTGTTCCATGCCAGCTTGGATATCATTGGAAACTTTTAAAAGGGCAGTTGTGGTTGAATGATTTGGACGGAAGCCGGATTGATCTGGTTGTTGAACTCATGCTGTTTAACACTTTTGGCCAAGAAGTGCTTGGGAATTTAAATCAAGAAGCAAATGATCTAGGTGCTAATAAATTGCTAGTTAATTATCTAGTTTCTGCTAAAACCAAATGGCACTTCTCCCTGCTTATTCTTCTTGATCTTTCTGCTGCATTTGAATCACAAATTATGATTAAACTCAACAGTAAGATTATGGATTCACTGTAATGACGTGGAGTTGTATCCACCACAATATTTTATTTATTTTTTGTATATGTTACACATATTCCCTGTTGAAACGTAGGGGTTAAAATTGTTAATCCCTCCTATTGGATTAGGGGGAGTGGCGGTGACCATATATATATATTCCTGAACCAGTATGTTTATGTTGTATGCATAATTAAGGCTGTGTGGAGCCGAAACATTGCATTTGTATCCTTCTGTAAAGCTCTAATAAATTTGTGGGATTGTTAACTGTGGAGCACGCTGTTTCTGTCTATATGGTCTATGGGGAGGTAGGCGGACCTACACTGCGTTGCACCAGGACATCCCAATGGCCAGACGTGACCACTCCAATGTGCTTGACTAATGTTATCATCTCCCCGTACTGTAACTCTCGCCTTCAGAAGTTCTCCCGAGTTGCCATCTATTTATGGAACCCCCTCCCCGCAACATTAGATTCTCTCTGTCTCTCCAGTCCTTCAAGAAGTCTCTGACAACACATTACTTTAGAGAAGCCTATCAGCTCACTCCATAATCCCCCACTGTGCATTTCTTGTCCCACCTTCCCACACAGCCCCCATACATCCGCTACTTCCCATACACAGCTATCTACCCTCAACTAACGTGTCACCCCACTCCTCTTAGATTGTAAGATCTAGAGCAGGGTCCTCCTTCCTACGGTTTTGTTTGTTGAACTTGTATGTTTGTTCTGTCTCACCCATTGTACAGTGCTGCAGAACTTGTTGGCGCTTTATAAATACTTGTAACTGTAAATGCTTTCTCCATAAATTTACACTACTCTGATGAAAATAAAATATTCCTATAGTCTATTCATACCCAGTTATTTCTTGTGGAGCAGAGATTTATAGCAAGCACCCACTTTAATTTCAGGTCAGGAATTCCACATAAAATTTGTGATTGTTTGACTATAGCCCCTTGATTGTGTTCCCAGGAGTAGTATGAACTTTTTTTCTGAAGAGTGTAATTTTGATGAGTGCCTGTTCCATAGGTGAAAGGTAGGGACTCATCATTATTATACAGTACGAAGCTATAAAATATAAATATGGGAGAAGTAAAAAAAACAAAAATCACAAAAATGTAAGATGGCAGAATCACTTGCAGTAGAGACACTGTCCAAATGATCTTATAACTTAGGGGCTTTAGTTCATGTGGCTGTCAATTATTTTAATAGAGCCCACTGAGTATTGTAATTGCCCACTTATATAATAGGCTTGGAGTAAAGGTGATCCATTAGTACAGACTATGGAACCCGCTACTCACTGCATATTATTGATACTGAGTACTCTATATGAATTAGGGTTTGAAATCATTAGTGCAAGCAGTGGTAAGATCCAACACCTTCCCCAGCAGTTTGTTAATTGATGGTAGTATTGTTGAGGGTTACAGTTAAGCAGCAGGATTGAAAGTTCTCCCTCTTCTTCTCTTGTTCCATTTCACTGCCTTCTCATGTGCTTATAAAGGGGCATGTGCCACTGATAAAGGGGGTTTCCCCAAAAACATTTGATTTATGTATGCGTCTCATTTCATGAATGGGCTGCAACCAAGAGCTTCTCCTTGACAGTTCTTCCCCAGTAACCTCACTTGAAATAGACAGCGACCTGAAGAGTTGTCTAGTGCTGCGTTGTATTTATTTTTCGCAACTGTAATTTTAGGCTGGCCAGCTTCCTCCTAACTTCATTATTCTTTTTGAGTGTGTTGATTGATAGAATGAGTTTTATAGTTCATGGGGCATATCGTCTTTGCCATTTTGTGACCTGGAGAACTTTTAGAACATTTCTGCATATTATATACATTTAGAATGGTATCAAACACTCTCCTGCTTAGGCTAGGGTCAGACGAGTGCATTTTCTACGGACTGTGCGTCCGTGCAGTACGGATGCATAATCTGACGGAAGACGCAGTAGTGGCCACAAGCTCCGTTTTTGTGACTGACGTTATTTTTGACGGATGTAGATGGGAAATGATGGATGTAGATGGGAAATGATGGATGTAGATTTTGTCTGTCAAAAATGTTGGACGCATAAATGCAGTCAGTCTGACTACGTTCCATCACTCACACACAAAGCTATGCAGACGTTGCGGACGTGGCGCACTCCAAACGTCCGTTCTAGCGGTTTTACGTTATTGCCTAACCTGCGTCCGTTTGCCGCGTCCGTCATGCATCCGCACTTCCGTGCGGACGTACTTCGTATGTGGGGCTCCATTGGTCAGAATGCTATGCTGCCACGGATGTACAAATGTGCGGCAACACGGACTTGAACACTGCGCTCGTCTGACACGAGCCTTAAAGAGCAGAACACATTGGGCTCCCTGGAGTCAGAGTGTATGATTTTCTGAAATATACTCTTTGGGTGAAAAGCTAGAGGCAGGGATTCTTTACACTGTAGATGTGATGTTCCTAAATTTAAGTGATAGGTTTTAGCTGGATTGCTGTGGAGTTAAGGATGTGAAAAACATATGTGGCATAAAACTACTCACTTGGGCAACTAACACAGCCTGGCTTCGATCCAAAAGACAATGATACTACTGATTTGTCTAGAGTGAATATCTGGAATGTAGATTTTTGCCCAAGACTGCTTTCTCATCATTTAATGGATAGATATTATGTTATTGATCAAATATAAGTTGAACCAGAGTATTGGACGGTGTAAGAAAAACTGAAGGCTAAATGTAAAGTCGTGTGTAGTAGTATTGTGAATTAAGTAGTGCAATTTCATTGTAGGTAAATGTATCAGATAACAGTCATAAATGGGGCATTGTCGAAGTTTACACAAGAATTTTAATCTTGCTGTGGTGGTTTGTGCATGTCACTAGAGAATAGCACAATGAATTTGTAGACAATACATTTGTAATACTCACCTTCACACACTTCTTTGTAATTTGTACAACAATCCCCTTGAGTCAAGCAGTCATTGGAGCATGAACAAATGCTGCCAAGTATTCGTTTCTCTGCGCATCGAACTCTGCTGCATGTCCACTCTTCCTCTGCAAGGATAGTAATATATTAATTTAAAATTATACAAATTATCCAGATTGCGGAATGTCTTTTTTCTAATTGTCACTGTTTGCAGGTCACATTTTCAGTATTTGTTGGAGCTGTAGGCCAGGCTTATAAAAGATGGAGTAAAAAGGTGAGTTTTCACATAGTTTTGAACAGGTGTCGGAAGAGACTGGGTACACTATTCCCTAGCGTATGCTAACGTTAGCATTCGGATATGTAAGCGTTACCGCCAGGATAAGTAACGTTAACGTATGCCCTCCCCCCTTTATTACCTTCCTGACGCTAAACCTGTATGAAATCACTTACCGCATCAGTTTTTGCGCTAGCTTACGCGAGCTTACTGTACTTTGCACATCTTATACTCCTTATCATACTTCCAATCATTAGTTAGTGTTTTTTTTAATTCTTTATTTTGAGAGTTTGCGTAGACAAAATATGGCACGCTTAAACAAAGGTGGCCGTGCAGGGCCAAAATATGTCATCTGGTTCTCCACACGTCAAAAATAAATTTAACAATAAAACAAACAGATGTCATCATATCACTGCTAGTAACTAATTAGTTAGTGTTTCAATAAGTAAGGTATTACAAAGTCCTAGCACTAAGGCTAGGGTCAGACGAACGCATTTTTCGCATCGTCCGTAAAAAAGTGCGTCCGAACGCATTGACGTATTTTTTCACGGAAGACGCGAAAGCGGTCATACGGTGCTCATTTTCTTGCGTGATTTTTGACAGAGCTATTAAAAACAAATGGACGTGATGTTGGCCGGACATGTGCAGCGTCTGACGTCTCCTAATCACGCACACACGCCGCTATGCCGAAGCAGCGCACTCTGTACATCAGTACTAGCGGTTCTACGTTCTCAAAAAAATGAGTTAGTTTGCAGCTTGCTTTGCGCGGCCAAACTTTTGTGTGGCCGTACTTCGTATATTGGCCGTCATTGGACGTCATTTGCTGCTACTACGGCCGTAATAAAGTGCGGCTGCACATGCGTTCATACTGCGTTCGTCTGACCCCAGCCCTATTACCGCAGGAATGAGCAAGGGAAAATTTTGGCTGCACCCAAATTCTGGCGCTAAATGATTCTGGTTTTGAAAACTCATTTAGCACCTCCTAACCCCACCCCCAATAAATCCGATACTCACCTCTCTTCCCCTGGCGAGAAGGGTGGCCAGATCATTTTAGCACCAGCATTTTCCGTATTGCTGTACAAAGTATATGTACAAGGGGATGATACATTTGTGTCTGAATCAGACACTTGCAGTATTGTTAAAATAATTTTACGAATCATATAATATTTAATATGTGGGTAAAAGCTTCTTGATCCAAGGAGAAATCTGACTGCCATTCTGGGGTCAAGAAGGAATTTTTTCCCAGTATGTTGCATATTGGCAGGCATTCAGACTGGGTTTTTTGCCTTCTTTTGGATCAACAGCAGTAGGTTATGTGGGAGAGGCTGAACCCGATGGACGCATGTCTTTTTTCAGCCTATATAACTATGTAACTATGTAAGGACAAATAGATTGATATGGACAAGTAGATTGGGCTGCTACTTTAGTCCATTGGACAAGTAGATTGGGCTGCCACTTTAGTCCATTGGACAAGTAGATTGGGCTGCTACTTTAGTCCACTGGACAAGTAGATTGGGCTGCCACTTTAGTTGGACAAGTAGATTTTTTCAAAATTTACACACTCCCTAAATAAAATCTACATATCCCACTCTTCTTCAAATAATCTCTCTGCACACTAGTATCCCACACACATTCACCCACTCACCTTCCATGTGAGCATTATGCTGTGTGGAATCATTCATAACTTTCTCAACAAAACCTTATTACAATATGCATAATGCCCCTGGAAATTTTCAGATCTTAATACAATACACCACTGTCTCGCCAAAAATAGCGCACACTCTAATATTATGCTGCACTGCCTTTTGCCTTAATTACTGCACGTTTTCACCATGGCATCATTTCGATAAACTTATGCAATGTAACAACATTTGTTTCCTTCCAGAGTTGCATTAATTTCTTGCCGCCTTGCATTGATGATGGAAGAGTCAGAGTGTGGAGTAAAGTCTTCTCCAGCACATCCCAAAACTCCTTAATGGGGTTAAGGTCTGGACTGTGCAGTGGCCAATCCATGTGTGACAATAATGCCTCATGCGCCTTGAACCACTCTTGCACAATATGAGCCCAATGAATCCTCCTGGCATTGTCATTTTAAAACAAGACCGTGCCATCAGGGAAGAAAAAATCCATTGATGGGAAAAACCTGGTTTCAGGTCAGCTGACCTCTTTTGCTTCATACCGTTGCTGAACCTAGACCTGACTAAGTAAAGCAACCCCAGATTATAGCAGGCTTGTAGGGTAAGTGGTGACTTTGTTTGCTGTGGCAGTATATAAGCCGTTAAAAAATGTCTCTCTTCTGCTAATGTCATTGCAAAGCCTCTAATATTTTTTAGGAAGAGAAAGTTCTGTAATTCATAAAAATTGTGGCCTTCAAATATAGCAAGAATAATGATTTATATCAATACTCACACAAGTTCTGATATCAAAGTGCAAACACCAGGGGCCACATTACATTTCTATCGCTAACGTTAGTGCTCACCTGCGCGAGCGTTAATGTTAGCCCTGGTGGCCCTAGCGTGTCCGTACCATATTACAATCCAAATACTAACGGGTTAAAAAACCCGTTAGCGATTGGAATCTTGCGCTTTTCAGCACGAGGTTAATTACTGTACTTTGCGCTCCCTATACTTAACATAGGGAGCGCAAAGAGTTAATTAGTGTTAGTATTACAATATACTAATGCTAATTACCATCCAGCTGCGGATAACCCTACAGTTAACCACAGCCAGTGCCGGATTAAAATAGGGGCTGATGGAGCAGCAGCTCCAGGCCCATGCCCCAGAATAGGCCCAGAGAAAGGATAACTATCAGGGTTATTCAGAGAGCGTGAAAAGCAGGAGAATGAATGGAGAATGAAAAATTCTTGGTCAAAATAGCCGATTTGGAAAGTGTGATGAAAGGGAGAATTTTTCTGGTTTAGCTATTTTGAGCTAGAATTTTTCATTCTCCAGTCATTCTGCTTTTCACGCTCTCTGAATAACCCTGTATGTCTGCATTGATGGCCATTTGGACCCCATATCTCCACCTTTGTAGCAGCTATAGGGTCATATGAGGATGCTCTGGTGAGATCCGGCAGGTCATATGACCGGCATAGGAGAAAATCAATGGAGTCCTATGGAGAGTTGTCAGGCAACAGTCTATAAATCCTTTTTATCCTGCCTTGATTAAAACAAGCTTTTTTTTTTTTTTTTTACAGATAACAATTTAATGGTTAACATATATTTGTGCAGGGCCTTTGTTGCTTCTTTATTTCTGCAAAGGAGTTAGTAATTTTATACAGGTTTATTACTTTAGATATGAAAAGAATTTGAAAGATATGCTTACTTGATTTCTGGCAAAGGTCATCATAATCAAAACAGCAGTTTCCTTGCGTTATGCATTGGGCATCGCACTGACAATCACTATTCCTTCCAGAAGAGGTGTCATAGCATCTGCTCCTGCAGGTCACTAAAATATTTAAAAAGGAATATTAAATCATTTAGGGCAGGTATGTCAAAATCTGAACCCCCCCCCCCCCAGAAGTTTCAGAACTACAACTCTCATTATTCTCTCACCATGCATTGCATTCAAAGAATTCTGGGAATTGTAAGCCATTAATATCTGGTGGACGAGAGATTGCAACTAAACTTAAAATTTTCTATTAGCAAACCAGTAGTTTAGCTATTTGCACATGTTTTACTGATTCAGTTATGATCCAACTAGCTTTTGCCATCTACTTCCCATTCTTAAAATAACCAATAAAAAACGAAATAACTCCTAAGAAACGAAAAACTAACTGATCCTAATAGCCAAATCGATCCGAATCACCGAATCAATCGGCGCCGAAACTTCAGATCGATCTGAATTTTCGGATGGCCGATATTTCGTTTTCGGAAATGCTCCCAAAATACAAAAATGGTGATTTTTGTTCGTATTTGGATTTGAAACGAAAGGAATTGCACATCTCTAGCTTGTAGCAGGTTTACAGTAAGGGGAAAAGGAGTGAGATAAGACAGTGGATTTGGTTTTTCCACAACAAGCACACTAACCTTGCTTTTCAAAAGGTATGCAAATTGGGTATTGTTATGCTAATTATTATTTATCAATGTATTACAATGCGACTATATTTTGGGAGCGAAGGGGTTAATATATACAGTCAGGTCCAAAAATATTGGGACATTGACACAATTCTAACATCTTTGGCTCTATACACCACCACAATGGAGTTGGAATGAAACAAACACAATGTGCTTTAACTGCAGACTGTCAGCTTTAATTTGAGGGTATGTACATCCAACTCAGGTGAACAGTGTAGGACTTACAGCAGTGCCTCCAACTTGTTAAGGGACCAAAGGTAACGGGACAGAATAATAATCATAAATCAAACTTTCCCTTCTTAACCCCTTAGTGACCGGGCGGTTTTACACAAATCCGTCCTTTAGTGACCGCTGCTGTTTTTACGTATCTGCGCTGTTAGTGTTTAGGACAAATTTTCCTCTTACTCGTTTATGCAACCTACACATATTTTACACTGTTTTTCTCGTCATTAAATGGACTTTATAAAGATACCATTTTTTTCATCATTTCATATAATTTACTATAAAAAACATTGTGAAATATGACAAAAAAATTGAAAAAACACCACTTTTTCGAACTTTGACCCCCAAAATTTCTTATGTATCAACAACCGTCAAAAAAATTTAATTCCTTAGTAGTTTCTAAATTTAGTTCTGAGTTTAGCAATACCCAATGTTTACATATTCCTTGCTTTTTTCCTTATTTTATGCAACAATAAGTGCAAGTAGCACTTTGCCTTTTCCAAAGAGTTTATTTTCAAAACTAGTGCTAGTGACATTGTAACACTGATATCTGTCACTAATTCCTGAATAACCCTCCACATATACATATTTTTTTAAAGTACACAAATCAAGGTATTAAACTTGGGGTATTTTGACTCTTTCCATGCAAACCATTTTACCACAAATCTATGCCAAAGTTTGAGAAAAAAAAAAGGTTTGGTGATTTTTTTTTTTTTAACGCAATTTAAGAATACATGTACTGTGAACTGTAAGGTTTACTGCCAAAGAGCACCCCAAAATATGTTCAGCAACATCTTCTGAGTAAATTGATACCACCCATGTATAGGTATGTCAGGTCATTTGGGGGCTAATAGGCCTTATTTGGGGGGTGCGCATTTCAGTTTTCCAACTTGGAATTTTCACATTTCGTCATCATGCACCCATGTCCTATTTGGGACATTTTTGAAGCCGGCCAAAGTAATTTACCCCCATCAAACCATATATTTTTAGAAAGGGCACACCCTAGGGTGCTTCAAAGAGTTGTATTTTAACACTTTCCATGCACTAGCTCTATGTCAAACTTTCAGGTAGTCACTTTTTGTGTTATTTTTTCACACACATTGTACTTTAGGCATGAATTGTCAAATCCAGTTATGGGTTACTGCCAAAAAACACCCCAAAATATGTTCAGCAACATCTTCTGAGTAAATTGATACCACCCATGTATAGGTATGTCGGGTCATTTGGGGGCTAATAGGCCTTATTTGGGGGGTGCGCATTTCAGTTTTCCAACTTGGAATTTTCACATTTCGTCATCATGCACCCATGTCCTATTTGGGACATTTTTGAAGCCGGCCAAAGTAATTTACCCCCATAAAACCATATATTTTTAGAAAGGGCACACCCTAGGGTGCTTCAAAGAGTTGTATTTTAACACTTTCCATGCACTAGCTCTATGTCAAACTTTCAGGTAGTCACTTTTTGTGTTATTTTTTCACACACATTGTACTTTAGGCGTGAATTGTCAAATCCAGTTATGGGTTACTGCCAAAAAACACCCCAAAATATGTTCAGCAACATCTTCTGAGTAAATTGATACCACCCATGTATAGGTATGTCGGGTCATTTGGAGGCTAATAGGCCTTATTTGGGGGGTGCGCATTTCAGTTTTCCAACTTGGAATTTTCACATTTCGTCATCATGCACCCATGTCCTATTTGGGACATTTTTGAAGCCGGCCAAAGTAATTTACCCCCATCAAACCATATATTTTTAGAAAGGGCACACCCTAGGGTGCTTCAAAGAGTTGTATTTTAACACTTTCCATGCACTAGCTCTATGTCAAACTTTCAGGTAGTCACTTTTTGTGTTATTTTTTCACACACATTGTACTTTAGGCGTGAATTGTCAAATCCAGTTATGGGTTACTGCCAAAAAACACACCAAAATATGTTCAGCAACATCTTCTGAGTAAATTGATACCACCCATATATAGATTTGTTCTGTTGTTTTTGGGGTGCTACGCCAATCTTTTGACATGTGCTTGTCAATTTTCTAATTTGACATACAGTATCTTCTTTGCTTATCTTCTTTTTAGGGGCCTTTTTACATACCCCAATTTTATTAACGTGCATATATTTGGTAAGCTAACACCCCAAAGTATTGTAAATGGAGTGTTTTTATGCCATGGATGCAACCGTTTGCTCCAAACAAATTGGATACTGTTTGGTGGTCATTTTTCATTTTCACACCCACATCAGTTTTGGACTGTGATTTAGGAGACACTGTTGTTTGTTACTGCATGAAAACTCTCCAGGTTGTTTTCTGCAAGGTCTCCTGAGTACACCCATGCCCCCCATGCATAGGTTTGCCAGGATTTTGGGAAGGTTCAAATACAATTTTTATGACTTTGTCATTGGAGTTGAAATTGAGATTATTTCTTCAGCTAGGCCTAGCTTTGGTTTTGGGTCTACCGCATACCCCAGTTTGAATTATTGCCAGAAAATTGTTTATATTTGTTATGTTGACACCCAAGGTATTGCATATGGAGTGCTTTGATGCCATGGATGCAACGGTTTTAGCCCAAAACATTTGAGAAGGGGTGTGGCGGTAATTTTTCAATTTTCAGATTTTTACGCCCACAGTAGTTTTGAACTGTGATTTAGGAGACACTGTTGTTTGTTACTGCATGAAAACTCTCCAGGTTGTTTTCTGCAAGGTCTCCTGAGTACACCCATGCCCCCATGCATAGGTGTGCAAAGATTTTGGAAAAATACAGCACCAATTGTAGAACATAAAAATGTACGAATAAAATGTAAGTCTGGTGCAGTAAAAGAAAAAAAAACTAAACTGAACTAACTAACTGGAGTGTGAGAAAAAAATAGAAAGGAAAAAAAAATCACAGATCACGCACAGTGTGATATAGCTTGAAACAGTCCCCAAGACACAGACCGGGTTGTCCAGGGCATTCTGGACAGTAAAAGATTGTGTCTCGGGGCGGAGCCTGGACGAGCATGCGGCTGGCTGTGTGAGAGCTGAGCTCCTGGGCCGCGGGTGACCTTTCAAGCGGAACCGTTTACCACTGACCCGACCAGGTTACATCAAGTGAAGGGAGAAGCTCACCTGCACCCGGCCATGCCGCCGCAAAAACAAAAAAAAGCGGCAGACGGCCCGGTTGCGCCGATTTTCGCGGCCCGCCGCACCCAGGAGATAAGACAAGATGGCGGCCGGACCCCGCCGGAAGATGGAGGGGAAGACTCGGCGGGCATCGCCACCTTGATTCCGGCATCTAAACAGGACATAGCGGCGCTCTTCCAAAAAATAACAGAGGTACAGGAGATCTTGGCTGGGGAGATTGTGAGAGGCTCCCAGGTGGTTAAGGCAGAAATCCAGGCCCTGGGGTCCCGCACGTCGGATTTGGAGGCCCGGGTGGAGGAGGTGGTTCAGCAGGCTAACACGTCCGCAGATGTAGTAAATCAGCTCCAGGACCGGGTGGAGGGATTAGAGAAGGCCATGGAAGATGCGTCCAACCGATCCAGACGCAATAACCTCCGAATAAGAGGCCTATCAGAGGAGGTGTCACAGGCTGCGCTGGAAGCCACGGTGGTGGGCCTGTTTCAGCGGTTGTTGCCTGACCTGCCTGCTGAGAGCTTTCTAATGGACCGAGTTCATCGGGCGCTACGGGCCAGGGGCCCCCCAACTCCCAACCTCGTGATATTATCTTGAGATTGCATTATTATAAAACAAAAGAAAAAATTTTGCGAGCTAATCGCGAGCGGTGCCTGCACTATGAAGATGTGGAGCTTCAACTCTTTCAGGATCTGGCGCCGATCACTTTGGCCAGACGCCGGGACTGGAAGCCAGTGACGGCGTTGCTCCGGGCTCAAGGCCTGAAATACACTTGGGGCTTCCCGTTTCGCTTAATTGTCACCAAAGACTCTCGCACGTTCTCTTGCACGAATGTGAGTGCCCTGCCTGCGTTCATGGATCGCTTGGGTCTACAGATGCCGGATGGAGTTCGCTCCACTCTCCCGCCACAAATACAACGTCTCCCGGCGGAGTGGCAAGAAGTCGCCGATTGACCCGCCAGCGGGGCAAGATTTTTACTCTCCTTCTTCCTTTCCATGGCACGCTCCAAGTGCGGAGAGCGTGAGTAATTGCGACTTGGTCGGGTCGCCTTTTCCAGTTCCAGCGACCTTTCCTTACTTTATCTCGTTTAAACCCCCTTTTTTATTACATGTGACTGACAGAGTGGGTCCAGGCCCCCCTGTCCGCAGAGCAATGGACTTTTTTTGGGAAACCCCACTGCTTCATCTTTATCGCCACTTGTGCTGTATTCGGCTGTCTTAAATACAGGGGATGGCTGCCCGAAGGTCTAGGGGATAGCTTAGATCACTACCAAGCATGTATTCGTTGCAAAAGTTTATACGTGTATTGTTTGGGTTGCTGGAAGTTATGTTTGATATATTTACGGTTCTGCTTCGTCACCTGCCGGGTGACTGGTTCTATTCGTGGGATTAGCAGGTGGTCTCCTGATTGCCCTTTGATTCCCCCCCAACGCCTGGTTTTCGGGTTTCTCCCCAAACCAGGACATGGAATTTGATATTAAATGTTTGTTGGTCCCCCGATGTTCCCGTTTGTCTTTTGTGTCCTTCTTTCGCTTTTTCTTGTTCTTATATCTTCTCTTCTACCTCTTCGGTCTTTATTTCTCTCTTCTCCTCCCACCTTTATGCTGGCTTCCTTCTCTCCCTCCTTTTACTCAGGGGTGGGGCCTGTCACGGAGCCTTTTCCCCATGTTAACGCATTATGATGGCTAAGACCCTTAAGATATGGTCCCTGAATGTTAAGGGACTTAATTCCCCTGGAAAACGGCGTCTGCTCTTTCGAGAGATGCGTCGCCAACAGGTAGACATAGCCTGCCTGCAGGAAACCAGAATTCCACGGTCCGCCTCCTTCCGGCTCTCTGACAGGCGCTACTCCCAGGTGTATTCCTCGTGTGCCTCTACTAAAACCCGGGGGGTGAATATTCTCGTGCGTAACTCCTGCCCTTTCACGCTGGATACGGTAGTGGCGGGTGGGGAGGGCAGGTATTTGGTGGTGAATGGGTGGCTTGCACATAAGAAGTACTCGGTGGTCTCGGTGTATGCACCGAACGTACCGGATGTGTCCTTTTGGTCTGATTTACAAATGTTTATTTCCTCCCATGCATCCGGAGCTCTGATAGTTGCTGGGGACTTTAATGCTGTGCTTTTCCCCACCTTGGACCGGTCTGATGCTTCCCAGCGTGCTGTGCCCCGAGAGCTCAGGACACAGGATAAACAATTTCACCGCTTTGTTAGGGCCCTAGATCTAGTCGATGTCTGGAGATCGCACCATCCCACCACTAGAGATTATACATTTTACTCGCCCCCGCATGCGTCGTACTCAAGGATTGATTATCTGCTGGCGGCGCCCTCCTCCCTTCCGGAGCTCGGGTCACCCGCCATTGGCTCGATCACGTGGTCTGACCACGCTGACGTAAGCATGCATCTCAGGCTGCCGGGACGCCGGACCCCTGGACAGTGGCGCTTGGACCCGACCCTCTTGGATGCGGAGGGGGTGTCACAGGCGGTTAGGCAGGAGCTGGAGGGCTACTTTCAGGTTAACGGCACAGACGACGTACCCGCTTCAGTGGTATGGGCAGCGCATAAGGCAGTTATAAGAGGGGTGCTCATTAGCCAGGCTTCCTATCGGAAACGGCGCAAGGTGAAATGTTCACGCAGCTGCAAGCTAGCTTGCGTAAACTAGAATTTAGACATAAGGCGGAGCCTGGACCGGTGACCTTTGATGCTTTGCAAGAGGCGAGAAGGGCATTGACCCAGCTATCTCTAGATGAAGTCAGCAGATCCATGCTCTGGTCCAAAAGATTTTACTATGAACGCTCAAACAAAATGGACACCCCTATGGCAAGGAGGATAGCGGGCCTCCAGCGTCACGGGGGCGTAGGAGCCCTGAGGGACGGGGCAGGAACTGTTCACAGATCCGCCTCTAAAATTAGGGATATTTTCACAACGTTTTATGAGAAGATCTATAACCACTCCCCGCAGGCGACCTTAGATAACCCGACACATGTAGCTAATGTACAGCGGTTTCTGTCCGAGTTGGCCTTGCCGACCCTGACGGAGGCACAGGCTGCAACCCTGGGTGCGCCGATAGATAGCGAGGAGGTGCGGACAGCCATAGGACTCATGCAACCAAACAAGGCCCCGGGTCCGGATGGACTCCCAGGACTTTACTATAAATCGTTTCTGCCCATCTTACTCCCTCACCTTACCACAATGTGTAACTCGGCAAGGTCGGGGACTCCCTTTGCAAGGGACTCCTTGACGGCCTCTATTGTTACTATCCTTAAACCTGGGAAGGACCCTTTGGGCCCGGAGAACTACAGACCGATTTCCCTCCTTAATTTTGATATTAAAGTTTTAGCCAAAGTATTGGCTCTCAGATTGAACGAGATCATACCAACTTTGATTCATGCTGACCAAGTGGGGTTTATCCCAGGCCGTCAAGCATACGATAACACCCGGAGGGCCTGTGACCTGGTCTGGCTTGCGCAGCGTCTGAAGGTACCAGCAGTGTTCCTGTCCCTAGACGCCGAAAAGGCCTTCGACAGGGTGGGCTGGGCTTACCTCTTCCAGGTGCTGACGCACCTGGGGTTCCCACAGGAGTTCACGTCCTCGATCGGAGTAATGTATGATACGCCGGTGGCGCAGGTGGTGGTACCGGGTACGCCCCCTCGTCCTTTTCGCCTCACGAACGGCACTCGACAGGGCTGTCCCCTGTCGCCGCTGCTGTTCGCGCTCTCCCTGGAGCCTCTGCTCTCGGCGGTTCGCGCGGACCCGCTGATTGCGGGGGTAGCATACAGGGGGGAAGAATATAAAGTCTCTGCGTATGCAGATGACGTCCTCTTGTCCCTTACCTGCCCTGTTCCCTCGGTGGCGCGGCTGTTGGAGGTGTTGGACCGGTTCTCGGAGGTGGCGGGGTACAAGGTTAACATGACTAAGTCTACGGCTCTCCTTGTGGGGGCCTCGGATGGGGACGCCGGGATTATGGAACATCGGCATGGTTTTTGCACAACTACAGAGTCCATATCGTACCTTGGTGTTCGGATCCCGGGGTCCCACTCGGAAATATTTACTCTTAACTATGCTCCATTGATACAATGTATAAAAAGTGATCTTGACCGATGGGCTAAACTGCATATTTCATGGTTGGGGAGGGTGCACTGCATAAAAATGAACGTTCTGCCTCGTCTCCTGTATCTTTTCCAAGCCCTACCGATAAGTGTGACGCAATCAGATCTAACGTCACTGCAGACGGCTATAGATGCTTTTGTGTGGGATAATAAGAGACATAGGGTGGCGAGGCAGACGTTGTTTAGACCTCGGGCAGCGGGAGGGATGGGGTTACCCTCTCTCCTTTCGTACTATAGAGCAGCACGGTTAGCCCAAATAGTAGCTTGGCACTCCCCAATGGGCGCAAGGAGATGGGTGGATCTGGAGTCTTCCATGATGTCACCGGATCTTCCACAATTCTGGCTCTGGACTTCGCCACCTTATCGTCCAACATTACGCACGGAATGCCCGGCCATAGTAGCTGCGGTGAAATTATGGGACTCTGTCGCAGTTAAATGTGACCTTACAAGTTATCCGTCGCCTCTGACTCCGATCTTGCGCAACGAGGAATTCCCCCCGGGCTTGTGCCCGCAGCCTTTTGGCCTGCTGGAAGATGCGGGTCTTCAGCGACTGGTGGATTTCTACCCTAAAGGAGCCCTCCTGCACTATCCGGATCTACAGGGCACACACTCGCTGCCTCCATCTACTTTTTTCCGATTTCTACAAATGAGGGACTTTATCACCAAACCCCACCTTCGAGCCGCAGCACTCACCAAGCCTTCGTGGTTTGAGCGTTTGTGCCTACAGGAACACTACCCCAAAGGTCTTATCTCCACAATATACTCTTCTATTACCTCGACCCTTGAATGGAAGGAATTGACATACATTAACGCATGGCATAAAGACCTGGGAGAGGAATTGGAGGGCGATGAGTGGTTGGACATCTGGGAGGCAGCTAGGCGGTCCTCTATATGTACTACGCACCAGGAGCAATCTCTGAAAATGATATTCCGCTGGTACACCACCCCGGAGAAACTTGTCAAAATGAAAGTGACTACCACTGATGTGTGTTGGAGACTGTGTGGCGATAAGGGAACCTTCCTGCACATGTGGTGGTCATGCCCCCGTCTTAAACCACTATGGTCGAAACTACATTCTCTTGCCCAAACCGTGCTGGAGAGAGACATACCTTTTGTGCCGAAAGTTTTTCTCCTTGCGTCCCCCTTGGAGGACCTTTCCTTGCGCCAGAACAAACTACTTGCTAAAATGTCGCTGGCAGGGCGTCGAGCCATAGCGGCAGAGTGGAGGGCAATGGAGCCCCCCCGCTTTGGCAGGGTGCTGGCCAATATCAGAGACGTGGCCCTTATGGATGAACTGTCGGCCAGAGTACACCACACTATGGATGCGTTTTCTAGATTGTGGGAGCCTTGGGTGAACCATGATGTTTAGATAATGATCTACCTAATGATTGCAGGGACTGGAAGATTGGGGTTATCGTGTTGTGCCAGCTGGGTCTTGGAGAGAACCTTTCTCCTCCCCTTTCCCTCCTCTTCCCCCCCCCCCTCTCCCTTTTCTTTCTCTCCTTTCTTTTTCCTTCTTCTCTTCCCTCTGCCCTTTAGGCCTTTTCTCTTCCTTATTTTCCTCTCTACTCTCTACATCCTTTTTCCTTCTTTCTCCTGTTTGTCCTCCCCAGTTTGTCCTATGAGAAGATGTTGTGACAGGGTGGGGTGTATTATAACTTGCTGATTTGTTCTAGCTATGGTTGTATCCTAGCACCCCCTGGAGTCGTTTATGGCTTGTACATCACAATAAATCACAATAAAATATGTTTTCAAAAAAAAAAGATTGTGTCTCTCCTCTGCCCCCTCTTGAAACACACCCTGCATCTTTTTTGGGGTTTCTGTTTGCCCTCAGTAGGGGGGATTTTATAAATAAAATGTGCAGCCCCAACTCTGTCCCCCATCACCGCCCGGGGAGCATATGCATCCTGGTACAAAAACCCCGAAATGACCTGGAGCTGAAACTGTAAAAAGGACAGCGTCACTCCGGGGTTTGCCTTTTTGCAGAGCAAAAAGGCATTGTGGGTTGCAATTTGCATCAGGTAAATTGCAACCTTTTTGTACCAGGCCCTTGACTTCCGCATAATCTGGTAGGGCTGGAGCAGCTGATCTGCCAGATCAACCCCACCCATATGCCGGTTATAGTCTTTGATGCACACTGGCTTCCTGATGCGCTCAGCTCTGCCACGTACAGAGACCTCCACAGACCTCTCAGTGTGGATGGTGGATAGAAGGTATACATCCTTCTTGTCTCTTTACTTGACCGCCAACAGCTCCTCTTGGCGCAGAGCTGAGGTCTCCCCCCTTTTTAGCCGGGTGCGGACAAGCTGTGCTGGGAAACCTACGCAGTTCTTGCGAACAGTACCACATGCTGCTGTATCAAAACAATACAGCAGCTTGAACAAAGGGACACTCGTATAAAAATTATCAAGATACAATTGGTACCCTTTGTTCATCAGGGGAAAAAGTAGGTCCCACACAATCTTGCCACTGGTTCCCATGTGTTCTGGGCAACCTGGAGGGTCAAGGCTACTATCCTTTCCCTCGTACACCCGGAAGGCCTGAGTATACCCACTCTCGCTGTCACAGAGCTTATACACCTTCACTCCATACCTGGAGCGTTTGGAAGGAATATACTGCTTGAATCCCAGCCTTCCCTTGTATTTCATTAGGGATTCATCCACGCAGATATTCCTTCCAGGTGTATAAGCCTCTGCAAACCTGGCGGCGAAGTGGGTAATCAGGGGGCGGATTTTATACAGCCTGTCAAACTGGGGATGCTCTCTAGGAGGGCACAGGCTGTTGTCACTGAAGTGCATGAAACGCAAAATGTTTTCATACCTTCTACGTGACATTGATTGGGGGTAAATGGGGGTAGAGCAGATGGGGCTACTGCTCCAGTAGGAGCGAATTGAGGGCTTCTTCATGATGCCCATCAGCATAGTAAGTGCCCAGAATTTCAGAAATTCTGGCACATCTAGCGGGGTCCATTGCTGCCTTGCCAAGTAGGAGTCTGGCTTCGCAGCACAATGCTGATGGGCATACAGATTTGATTGGGCCACGATGTGGCCCAACAAATCATCCCCCATAAACACCTGCAAAAACTGTGTGGCGGTAAATCCTGCAACATCAATATTGATGCCAGGATTTGCCGTGAAAGGAGGGATATCTGGCCTCTGGCGATGAGGCACTACCCACTCCTCAGCTGGAGCTGTGCGTCTCCTGCTGGCAGGTGGTGACCCAGGATCTAAATCAGAAACATCACTAGATACATCAGCCAGCGTAGATGATGTATCTAGCGACGTCTCTGAGCAGTTGGCGGGGTCGAAATCAGGGTCTGAGTCTGACGCAGATGCCTCAGATTCTGACGCCAGGATGGCATATGCCTCCTCGGCGCTGTACACCCTCTCAGACATTATATATAATAGATTATATATATAATAATTATAAAATTTTATAAACGGATTATTGGTTCTTAGAAGAACCGTTGGGTTTCACAAGAAAATACAAATAAACACCTAAATCTCTCTAAATCACTCTAAACCTGCCTCAATTCTTCTAAATCTCCCTAAATTCTCTCTAAATCTGCCTCAATTTTTCTAATCTCACTCAATCTACCTAAAATCTCTAACCTGTCAAATCTGATCTCTCTCTCTCGCTCACCAAAACACAAGTGAGGAGAGGGAGGGAGAATCACAGAGGTCAGAGCCAATATTTACAAAATATTGACCTGACCTGACAAATTAGAAATTTTATTTTGACTTTTTCTAACTTCTGATGACTTCTCCGATGAGGCAGGCTAGGAACATCCCACTCAGCCCCAAGATGACCCTGCCCTTAGAAGGGCAGCGCCATCTTGGCTGTCAGTTTATTTTATTTTATTCATTTTTATTTATTTTTATTTAACTTTTTTCTTTTTTTTACACTTTTTTTTTACTCTGCTGGGTGCCTTGATCCCTCGAGGCACCCAGCAGAGCACCTGATCACTCATGTGGCACTCAGGCACTCGTGGCACTCAGTACTTCCTGCCGCTACCGGAAGTGATTGCTCGGGGGGAGCGATCACTGAGCGGACCGGCGGCAGGTAAGCATATTGCAGGGATGCCTCGATGTCGAGGCATCCCTGCAATATACACAGAGCAGCTGGAAGCGATACCGATCGCTTCCAGCGCTCTCTAGAAGTGCCGGGCACCTCTCCGGTAAAACCGGATGTTGATCGCTCCCGGGGAGCGATCACAAGGTGCCCCGGCACTCCTGTCCGCCATTGCACGGATGCCTGGACTCCCAGGCAGCGTGCAATGGCCCTGGAGCTGCTGGAAGCGATCCGATCGCTTCCAGCGCTCTCTAGAAGTGCCGGGCACCTCTCCGGTAAAACCGGATGTTGATCGCTCCCGGGGAGCGATCACAAGGTGCCCCGGCACTTGTAACCGCCATTGCATGGATGCCTGGACTCCCAGGCATCCTGCAATGGCGTTTGAGCTGCTGGAAGCGATCTGATCGCTTCCAGCGCTCAAAACACCGCAGGACGTACCATGTACGTCAGCGGGTCTAAAAGAGACCCGCTGCCATGACGTACATGGTACGTCCAAAGTCCCTAAGGGGTTAATACTTGGTTGCAAATCCTTTGCAGTCAATCAAAGCCTGAAGTCTGGAACGCATAGACATCACCAGACGCTGGGTTTCATCCCTGGTCATGCTCTGCCAGACCTCTACTGCAACTGTCTTCAGTTCCTGCTTGTTCTTGGGGCATTTTCCCTTCAGTTTTGTCTTCAGCAAGTGAAATGCATGCTCAATGGGATTCAGGTCCCATTGACCGCCAGACAGCCGCCAAACGCAGCCGACGAGCTGCTAAGCAGAGCGCCAACCAGCTGTAGCTCATTCCAAGTCCATTGTGGTGGTGTAGAGATCCAAAGATGTTAGAATTGTGTCGATGTCCCAATATTTCTGGACCTGACTGTATACTGCCTGCTATATTTATAAATGCTAAATACACTTTTTTCTAATGATTTATGGAGTTCGACTGACTTAAATGGAAACAGAAAACGTTACCTAAAGCTGGTTCTTCAGTTTTTCGGAGTCCAAGTCCAAGTCCTAACCCAAGTGACATAACCACTAAGGCCACAAAAAGAACCTGTAACACAAAGCTAGACATAAATATAATGAAAAACAACCATAATAATGGTAAATCAGTGAAGAAACATGTTTGTCTGTCAAATGATTTATTTTACTTTATTATGTTTATATGTATTTCTAAAAATAATGCTACTTCTTGCAAGTAATTAAAAAATTTACAAATCTGTTGAATGCCCATAATGCTATTTAAAGAGATACTCTGCTCATCCTGACCACCTTTCAATCCTGACCACGTTTCAATTTGCCCCTGCTCATGGATGTATTTGCCCCCAGCGCTCACCTTGCTCTGCGCTGTTCTTCACGAGGCGAGCGGCAGCTGGCATGATGCAGCTTGGCCGCTCGCCGAGAACCACCTGACTAGCGCAGCCGAGTTCTCGCGAGAACTCGGGCGCTGGTCAGCTAGTTCCCATCCCATGCGATTGGCCAAGCTGCAAGCCAGCGGGCCGCTCACAGAGAGAGGAACAGCCTGCGGCGCTGCTCCCAGATTCCGGCGCTTATTGCCGGAATCTGGCGGCGGCGCTGGGCCCCCCTCCAGTGGCGGAATGCCAGAGCCCGGTCGCAACTGCGACCGCTGCGACCCTGGTACTTCCACCACTGGACAAAGGTAAGTAAAAAAACAAAAAACTAAAAGGAGGAAAAACTTGAAAATAATTGGGCAGAGTCTTCAGCAGCCTCTGCCCAGTTATTTAAGGTCAAAAAAGGAACTCTATTTTTTAATAGAGGGCTCCTTTAAGCTAACTATAAGGCAATGTCAGACGAACGCAGTCTGAGCACACTCTGCGTGCATGGACAACGGACGGACGTACTGACGGAAGATACTGTAGACACCACACAGTCCGTTTTTATTGACGGACGTAAAATAAAAAAGGAATTATGGGAAACAAAATTAATATGAAAAATGATAAAAATTGGAAAATGATATGAAAAGCCATTTTGTCCGTCAAGATGCTGGACGTCGCAAATGCGCTCCATCTGACTTTGTGTCATCACGCACACAGAACGCTACGCAGACGTGGCGCACTCTGCGCGTCCATCTAGCGGTTTTACGTTGCCTAACTTGTGTCCGTTTGCCACGTGCATTGTGTGAGCGCAGTTCAGTGCGCACGTACTTCATGTGTGGGTCTCTGTTTATCATGATTCTATGCTACAACGGGCATTAAACGGTGCGCCGATACGGACGTGATCACTGCGTTCGTCTGACGCCGAAATTTCAAATCACTCTTAAACTGTTATAAGATATTAAAAAACAAATGACCTGTCATGTATATCTAAATGTAGAATGATGGATTACGGATTGACACTAGTGTATATTTAGCTTAAAAAGAAATGGGATTGTTTGCACTTTCCTTCACTTTTCCCTTTGATTTGTACAGAATAACACATTCTGCAGTCTTCAAAGCATACTGTATGTAGATTGTACATTTAAAATATGTTATGGGTGTGTCAGCCTTGCAGCTTTAAAATATTTAATTCAAATGTACATCAACGTGTATTTATAGGGTGGCCAGTTCATCCGTGGTTTCCTGGACACATAGGGCACTATTCCATAGCGAACGCAAACATTAACATTCAGATATGCAAGCGATATCGCTAGGATAAGTGACTTTATCGCATGCCCCCATTATTGTTTTCCTGACGCTAAACCCGTAAAAAAAGTCACTTAGCGAATCAGTGACTAGTGTTAAGATAAATAAGATATTACAATGACCTAGAGCTAATTACCATCGGGACGTGCAAGGCAAAAAATTAGCTACTCTTAAAAGCTGGTGCTAAATTATTCAGTTTTTGCAAAATCATTTAACACCTCCTAACCCCCCTCATAAATCCGATACTCACCTCTCATCCTGCTTCGGGAACGGTGGCCCGATCCGCTGCTTCTTGTTGCTGTAAGCAGAGTCAGACTAGGAACACGTATTTCCCAGTCTCCCTCCGTGATCACTCCATGGTGCTGGGTGATCTCGTGGAAGCGAGATCACACAGGGCTCACGGCCCAGAAGCACAAACCTTCATGGACTCCTTGCTCAGGAGGTGATACTCGCAGCAGTGCGGAAGTGCTACCCCGAGTATCCCAGCAGTTAGCACTGTGTTCCGGTGCGAGGTGCTGAGGTAGCACCTTCCCTGTAATGTCACTTTAAAATGGGGATGCTACAGGGAAACCTTCAGGTGCAGATTGTCCCCGATAAAATTCCCATTTTAGCTCACAGTAGGGAATAGTGCTCTTAGTGTGGCAAAGGGACCTAGAATTGACTCCTTCCTCTGCTAGGCATCTTTTCAATCTCAGACAATGAGAGAAAAAGGTAAAGGTAGCCATAGATTTAAATCGGCACTTGCAGCTCTCAGCAGCACCACTGAACAGGAGTAGGACTAGAGCGACATATTATTTGGGAAGAGAGAAAGAATAACAAGTGATATTTTTGGAGCAGTCATTGAGAGGATGGATCTGAAAATCAAAGGAGTGGTAGCAGTGCAGATTGCATACATAGAATCTCTAATGGCAGTTGGTGGTAGCGGAGGCCTGTGTGTGCAGTAAGAGAGAGCTGCAACGAAGTGAACGGAACAGAAGATCAACCAGACCACTGGACATCCTATTCTCAAGGCAGGACAATTAGGGGCTCTGTGGTGACTCTAGGAACAAGATTTAGGGGGGGCACATAAGATACCGCAGTCAAAACTGGGGGGGCACTAATAATTTTACCACTAACAGGGTTATCCAAAGAGATTCGAAAAGTCACCGCACGTTCGGTGACTTTTCGTTCTCTTCAATTCGGTTCCTTTTGCCGATTGCATTTCGGTGACCCTGCGGTGTATTCAGCAAACAGCACAGGGTCCCCGAATTGCAGGGAAAAGCTGCCGCAAACCCACCGAAAACTAACCGAATGCACGCTGAAAACAAGCAAAAACATCTGGATTAACCTTTGCAAAAGACGAACAGGACCCGAACAGGAGCCGAACATGAGCCGAACATGAGCCGAACATGAGCCAAATCACACACAGCCGAAGCAGCTGTGACGTAGAGGAGGCAGTGAATAAATTAGCAAAACCATTTGTATGAATCTGGGAAAAAGAAACGCTGTTTGCAAAGAAACTACTGAGCGAAAATGTCTGAAATTTTCACAGGAGGTCCAGGGAATGATAATAAAGAGGGCTGTTACAAAAAAATAAGTAAACTGGAAAAAAAAAAAAAAAAAAAATCGGACTTTTAATAAAAAAAAAAAAAATCAGAAAAATGCTTAAAGTATCCTAAAAAATCTATAAGTAAAGAGACTTTTTGCTGCAGAATTTTATAGTGAACGGTTTATTAGATATTGAATTAAAACGGGAATATTTTTAACATTGAAGTCTATGGGATTCTCCTGAATAAATTTGCCGAATGAAACCACCGAATGGCAGGGCATTAGGGGAACCTTTCACTGCTGGTGTGTTCTCTGAATAGCCGAAGCAGTGCTTTTTCATGGGGATTTCACTGCCCTCGAACAGGCACCGAACAGGCACCGTATGTTCAGGCAATTCGCCAGGATTTGGCGAATTGCCTGCTCTCTGGATAGCCGAATGGCCAGGAAAGGTAACCGAATGCTGATTTTCAGCGTTCGGTTACCTTTCTCAAGCAATTCGGATCTCTTTGGATAACCCTGTAAATCATACCACTGAATAAAACTAAGGGCCCTATCACCTGGTGTGAACTAAAACACCATCAATAAAGGAAAAATTTAGTGCGAGTCGCTAAAACTTACAGGGTTATTCAGAGAGCGGTGAAAAGCAGGAGAATGACAGGAGAATGGAAAATTCTTGGTCAAAATAGCCAAACCAGAAAAATTCTCCCAGTCATCTCACTTTCTAAATCGGCTATTTTGACCTTGAATTTTCCATTCTCCAGCCATTCTCCTGCTTTTCACTGCTTTCTGAATAACCCTGTTAGTGCCTGACGACTTACTAACAGATCACCTTGTCTGCAGTAGTCCATGAACAAGGTCGTTTGGCGCACGCTAGGGAAACTCTAAGACCCGGGTTGATACCCAGCGCTAAAGAACCCCCTGGACCTTCAGGAAGGGGGACATGACTGATGGCCTGGGCCTGTAGGTTAAGGAAAGATCTGGAAGGGTTTAGAATCCCTGGGGCCCCTCAGGGAGGGGGAAGGGGGGGGGTCGGTTGGAAGCATGGGCCTGTCAGTCAAGGAAAGCTACGGTGTTATTGGTGGAGTGGTTGCAACAGTGTTGCTTAACTGGACTATATATGCTGGTGATGGGTGCAGGGTTCTTCCTCTGTTCCTGCCAACGTGAGAAGTGCATCAAGGTGAGACCATGTTTTTTCAGGTGTTTCTGGTGAAAGAGAAAGGAGAGGGAAAGTTTGGTGGCTGGGGGGGCATCTACATGTCTGCTGGAACACTTGAGGGAGCACTCTGTGTGATCACATGACCGGGAGCTTCCTCTGTGTGTGTAAGGGGAGAGGGTGACAGGAAGTGCAGGCTGTGCCATGTGCTGCTGTTATAGGGGGCAGAGCTGCTGGATTCCCACTCCCCAGCAAGAAGCAGGTGTAGGGTGTGTCTGTGTGTCTGTCTGTGTGTGACTAGATTTGGTTAAAGAGAAAGGCAGATGGTTTTTATTCAATTGGTTTTGTTGATTTTCTGTTTTTGTTCTAAGGACCTGCATGTGTTGTGGCTGCAGATCCCACAATGCTCAGGCAGCCAGATAGCAGCGCTGTGGGATAAGTAGTTGCACAGCATTGAAGGTTTAGGAATCAAAAAAAAATAAAAAAAAAAAAAAAAAGGATCTGGGGCACAAATGATCAAATAACGTGGTGGCTCTTACAAAGAAAACCCTGGGGGTTATTCAACACAATATATTTTAAGTATATATGCGTAAGGTGTATACACCGATACAATTATTGGTCTAAGGAGCGCCAACAGGTTCTGTAGCGCTGTACAATGGGTGAAGCAATGACAGGGCGACGTACACCTTGCAAAAGCGGAGCGGGAGGTGGAGGACCTGCTCAAGAGCTTACAATCTAATATACAATGCGAGCACATGCGGCTGGTCCCTAAGGCTGGCTGTTGCCATACAGACCCGTCTGATATCTGCTAGTGCTGCTGCCTGTGTCTCCATGTTCCCGCTCATTATTCGGGCTGCAATGGGATCACATGGGAATGGTTCCTCTGCATCTTCTGTTCTGTGCTTTACCCAGCAGGTGCCGGCGGACAAATACTTCACAATTCAGTGCATTGAATGAAATTTCAGTGTCCTTTAGCGAGTGCACCCTGAGGTCCTGTAACTTGAGGCCCTGAGCTCCTGCACCCTGGGGTTCTGCACCCTGAGGTCCTGAGCTCCTGCACCCTGGGGTCCGGTACCCTGAGGTCCGGCACTGGGCAGAAAAAAACTCTTATCCCTTCGTGTGAACCAGGGAGATAAGGTGCGGGAAACGTTTGAATACATAATTGTAGTAAACAGTTTCAATTGCTAAAATGCTTATTTTACTAGCGGTTTCAATAAGGGTTACTGCAGCATAATACCCCATTAACCCCTTAGGAACCGAGAGTTTTAAAAGTTCTGTGCGTGGTCACGGCGTTGCATGTTTGCAGATGCATTCAGTGTATGGTCGCTGTGTTGCATGTTTGCAGGCTCATGCTGTATGGCCACTGTGTTGCAGGTTGCGTGTGCATTCCGGGTGTGGTCACGGTGTTGCATGTTTGCGTGTGCATTCTGTGTGTGGTCACTATGTTGCATGTGCATTCCGGGTATGGTCACGGTGTTGCATGTTTGCAGGCTCATTCTGTGTGTGGCCACTGTGTTGCAGGCTTGCGGGTGCATTCCGGGTATGGTCACTGTGTTGACTTTTGCGCGTGCGTGCTGTGCGTGGTCACGATGTTGCATACTTGCAGATGCATTCAGTGTATGGTCACTGTGTTGCATGTGTGCAGGCTCTTTCTGTATGTGGCCACGGTGTTGCAGGTTTGCGTGTGCATTTCGGGTGAGGTCACGGTGTTGCAGGTTTGCGTGTGCAATCTGTGTGGGGTCACTGTTGCATGTTTGCATGTGCATTCCGGGTATGGTCACTGTGTTGCACGTTACAGGCGCATTCTGTGTGGGGCCACTGTGTTGTATGTTCGCAAGTCCAGTCGGTGTGGTCACGGTGTGGCATGGTTGCAGGTGCAGTCAGTATACGGTCATTGGATAATGTTTGCAATTGCATTCGGATATGGTCATTGGGTGCATGTTGGCAGGTGCATTCTGGTTGGGGGTGCTGGTGGGGGGCTCTGGAGTGGCTTTGGACTGGGGAGGTTTGGTGGTGTCTGGAGGGTTGTTCCGTGGGTGCGGTGCTCTGTGGGTTGATGTGATTCGAGCCACTTTCTCGTGGTTCTTAAGGGTTACTGGGTTCCAGGTGGGGTCCTTGCGGATTTGCCATTCCCAGGGCCCTGTCTAGCCTAAATTGGTAGAATGCCCCTCCCGAGTGCCCCCCCCCCCGGGGCATAGGGGAGCCCGGTTTAATATCAATAGAAGGAAGTGGATGCAGCTGGTTCCCAATCGGGTGAAGGGCGGTCGTCATGGACACGCCACCCAGGGATCTGCGTTTGAGTGTGCGGAGGAGGGTGAACATGGTGCAGGTGCCTGTTTTTCTTCCCTGTCTTTACGTGAGGAGTCTGGAGGAGTTGGTCGAGGGGACTGGGATGGAAGGACTTAAGGGGGGTTTGGAAGGAACCACCCCCCCCCCCCAGACCAGGTAAGATGGCCGACGGAGGTCGCTCTCGAGGAGCCCGCGTGGAGGTCCTTCACTTCCGGCGGCCGGGGGGAGAGTGCCGAGAGTGGCAGCGGCTGCCTCCAGGCTCCCTCCCACTCGTTGCAGGCATGCAGCGTCTCGGGCGGCGCGTTCGGCCCGCCCGCAACATGGCTGCGCCCATCGTGCGGCTGGACATCGGAGGAGGATCATGTCGGCAGCAGTTGCAGGGAGCCCGGTGGCTGGGGACGTACCGGTACTGGTGCAGGGGATATCGGATGGAGTATTTCAATTCGTAATGGACATTCTCAACGCTCTCAGCCGAGGAGTGTCTTGGTGGTCTTGGTGGCAGGAGATGGAGGTCGGTGAAGGGTGCCGGTTACCAGTGGAGGTGCTATTCCTGGGCGACCATCGCTGGGATCACCTTTGGCTGTGATTCTGGGGCTCCGGGAGGATCCCCTTGCTGGCTGCACGGGAGTCGGATTTTGGGGGTGCAGCGTTTGGATCGCTCAGCCTTTCGGGGGGTTAATGCGTCGGGTGGTGCTGGTGGTGTAACGACGGGGTTGCTAGAAGCCCTGGTTGCTGCTCTTAGACGCTGGCAGGATGGGTCGGAGGACGCGGCTAAGGGGAAGTCTTCGCTGAGTGTGGCGGGACACGTCGTTTCGGGGAGCGCGGTACCGGCGGCGGTTCTTGCGCCTAGCTCTGCTGCGGTTGGGGTTCCCGCGTCTGCGTGCACATCTGGGGCAGCGCCCGTGCCGGTTTTGGCACAGGTCGGGTCAGCAGGGGATTTCCGAGGCTGGCGCAGTTTTGGTTTCGGGGTCAGGGGGAATGACTGGGCCTGCAAGTTAATTGGGGTCTCAGCGGTGGGTGCTGGGGAGGTGTCTCCCGTTGGGGTGCGGGCATCTCTTATGGGTCCGGCGAGTTGTCCCCAATGGGTTGCGGGTCACTGCAGGTTACGGGAGAGGGTTTGGAGAACGAATATGTGGATGTGCTTACACTACTTTCTGGGGATAGGGAGACGGTGGACCGTCCCAAACGGCCTGACCGGTTCATGGAAAAGAAGGAGAAGTTGAAGAAAAACGCTTCCTCCCACTTTTGGGAAGGGGCTACAGGGTTTCTTGGCTTCTTGTGCTATCGGGTGCGAGCGATTCCCGAAGCGCAGGGTTGTATTGTTTGCGTATGTCGACCTGATTTAAGCGTTGTATTGCATCTTTGGGGCACGTCCCGAAGCAGTTCGCGCCGCATTCTTTTCGGATAGGCGCAGCGACAATGGCGGTGGAGGCGGGTGCGTCAGACGACATGATTAGGCGTGTGGGTAGATGGCGATCGGATTGTTGTCATTCCTATGTGCGCCCTAACCTCTTATAATTACAGGTTCATCCCCGACGACTGTTTGGATCATCGGACACTCGTATATACACTGGGTGGCCAAGCGGGCTGCACAACGGCCGCTTGGCAGGAACCTGAGTTTTCCAAAGGACTTGGCTATGATTGGACTTGGCTACGTTTCGGTGGATTGGCTGCAAGGGTTTGCGTTGGGCCCAGGTGGCTGGACAACGCAGGGGTGGACTAGACAAGCGGCTAGGGATGTGGTGTTAGTGGTACATGGTTTGGATCATCGGACACTCGTTTATACACTGGGTGGCCAAGCGGGCTGCACAACGGCCGCTTGGCTGGAACCTGAGTTTTCCAAAGGACTTGGCTACGATTGGACTTGGCTACGTTTCGGTGGATTGGCAGCAGGGGTTTGCGTTGGGCCCAGGTGGCTGGACAACGCAGGTGTTGGCTAGACAAGCGTCTAGGGATGTGGTGTTCGTGGTACATGTTGTTTGGATCATCGGACACTCGTTTATACACTGGGTGGCCAAGCGGGCTGCACAACGGCCGCTTGGCTGGAACCTGAGTTTTCCACAGGACTTGGCTACGATTGGACTTGGCTACGATTGGACTTGGCTACGATTGGACTTGGCTACGATTCGGTGGATTGGCAGCAAGGGTTTGCATTGGGCCCAGGTGGCTGGACAATGCAGGGTGTTGGCTAGACAAGCGGCTAGGGATGTGGGTTAGTGGTACATGCAGGGGGAAACGATCTTGGGGTGGTCCGATCGGTAGACTTGGTTAGGAGGATGAAACGTGACTTAGCCAGTTGTTTCACCATTTTTCGGGGTTTATCACTGGTGTTTTCAGAGATAGTCTCTCGCCCCAGTTGGGAGGAATTTGCGGCTCCCAGGGCTATGGACAAGGCTCGGAAGCGGGTTAACAAGGAGATCTCGAGGTTTGGGGGTGATCTGGGTGGAGTGTCAGTTAGACATACGGGGCTGGAGGGGGACAATAGGAATGTCATTAGAGGGGATGGGGTCCATCTCACGGATATTGGGTTGGATATTTTCCTGGAGGGTCTGCAGTCGGGCATAGAGGAGGCGCTGTCTGCGGGGGGCGCAGGGGCGGACGCTGAGGCGGCCCCTGGCGTTGGCGGTTTCCCTGGACAGCAGTGCTTAATGGAGGTTTTAGCCGCCATCGGGTGAGGCCTGGGGGGAGACGGACCTCGCTTGCGGGGACGAGCTCAATGGTTTGGTAATGCCTATTGCATGGAGCGATAGGGCAGTTTGAGTAAGCACTGCAAGGGATGGTTATATATATACATGGTTATATATATATGGTTTAATAAAGCTGTGGCCCATGCACATTCCAACTGACATATACGTGTTTGTGTTTATTCAGGTTATTGGGGTATGGGTTGGGAAGGGGTTATTGGGGTATGGGTTGGGAAGGCCTCAGGCTTAAGCAGTCAAGAACCCCCTGGACCTTCAGGAAGGGGGACATGACTGATGGCCTGGGCCTGTAGGTTAAGGAAAGATCTGGAAGGGTTTAGAATCCCTGGGGCCCCTCAGGGAGGGGGAAGGGGGGGGTCGGTTGGAAGCATGGGCCTGTCAGTCAAGGAAAGCTACGGTGTTATTGGTGGAGTGGTTGCAACAGTGTTGCTTAACTGGACTATATATGCTGGTGATGGGTGCAGGGTTCTTCCTCTGTTCCTGCCAACGTGAGAAGTGCATCAAGGTGAGACCCGCCCACCCACCCTTGGATTTCGTCAAGTCGTGTCACAGCTGAAGGTTGGCGGTTTCCCTGGACAGCAGTGCTTAATGGAGGTTTTAGCCGCCATCGGGTGAGGCCTGGGGGGAGACGGACCTCGCTTGCGGGGACGAGCTCAATGGTTTGGTAATGCCTATTGCATGGAGCGATAGGGCAGTTTGAGTAAGCACTGCAAGGGATGGTTATATATATACATGGTTATATATATATGGTTTAATAAAGCTGTGGCCCATGCACATTCCAACTGACATATACGTGTTTGTGTTTATTCAGGTTATTGGGGTATGGGTTGGGAAGGGGTTATTGGGGTATGGGTTGGGAAGGCCTCAGGCTTAAGCAGTCATGCGGTTGTGTACAGGATAGAACTGTTTTTCTTTTTCCATACCTATCCCGCCCTCACAAGCTTGAATATGAACACATCCAGTGAATAACCTCACACCCCTGCATTATTAAAATCCTCCACGGTGGCCGTATTATCCATGTTTTGATGCACACATATTTAAGGCTGATGGGCATTGCATGATAAATGCCACCAGCAGCATGTAGAATCATTACACTGCATTTAATAGATCCAAAGGAAGGCCAGGTGAGCGACAACAATTTCCCTGCTGCAGCATAGCAATAATACATGTTTCAGGGCAAGACTTATTCACGTGTACCTTTAAACATGGTCCACACAGTCACCCTAATAATCAACTGCTTCCATACAATGAATAACCCCCAGCATAAAATGTTTGAAATTAGGCAATATATTAGAATTAGGATATATGTGCATAAAGGATACATTTATAATAGAGCTTACTGCAACAGCAGCGACATTGCTGACTGAAGGAAAAGGAATCCTTAGACCACCATCTGCTGAATTATAAGAAGGACCCTATAAGTAGTTAAATAACACCCCGTGAATTATAATATTAATTTAAGATAAATTGATAATCAGCAGTATTCATTTGGGGTTCATTTCTCAAGATGTTTAGAAATGTTTTTGTGAAATGTCTTTAAGATACTGATTCTTTAGAAATGTTCTTTAGAAATGTCTGAAGAAATGAACTGATGGCTAGCATTTCTCAAGAGATAACATGTCACAAGAAATCACATGCCGAGGCCACGGGACTGTCCAGAAATGTGTCACCAGACCTGTATTGAAACTAGCCAATGAACGATGTTATGTTTTGAAATGAACTAATGAAATAAAGAGCCAGCGCCTTGACACAGGGTATAAATAAGTGTCAAGAACGTTGGAAGGCAGAGAGAGGGATGCCAGACAAAAAAAAATGCCTCGTGTGTTTTGATTTCTCTCTCTCTCCTGCGCAGAATGAGAGTTAACTCAAGGTGTGCCTAAGACAGGGTCTTAGGGGTTAAGGACGGACAATTGGAGACCATTATTTCTCTTCAATCTGGAGGTACTGCTGAAATGAACAGTCACCCCTCGTCCTGGTGAGTATATTGTCTTGTCTGGGCGAGGGCAATGACAGCGTTCATCTCGAACTAAAGTTAGTTGTCCATGTCCTATAGAAGTTAAAAGAAAACGTTGCCAGGGGCCGTTTATTTAAAGATGGAGTGGGTCAGGGACCACACTCAATAGAAGGGACATTATATGTCCAATTGATCACACCTTGCGTTAACCCTCATAAAATGTATAGAGTATAAAAATATTAGAGTATAAAAATATTAGAGTATAAAAATATTAGAGTATAAGAATATTACAGTATAAGAATATTAGAGTGTTAAGATTCACTGCTGAACGATCTGTAAGGTAAAACAGACGTCCATCAGTTGTGATAATAGAGTTATAAGTTAAAATAACGAACAATCCGCAAGGTGAGGCGGAAAAGTCGTTATGTATATGTATATATATATATGTATATATTGTTAAAGTATAAATTATTAGAGTGATAAGTTAATTGGGTGGCAGGAAAATCTGTAAAGTATGCAGACTTTTGCCCCTTTGTATACTGATGGTACTGTGTATATATATATATATATATATATATAAGAGCTGACTGGTTGGACATTGTTTGCTGTGAGGTGTATGTTGTATTAAGCAGAGGTGTTTGTTGGCCATTTGTGTGTTAGTTGCTGACTGATGGGGTGGATGATGTTGGTCATGTATGCAGCTACTAACCGGAGATACATATATTGTGAAGCTAGTTTTTATATACTATTGGATTGTGGTTTATAAATTTTTGTTTATGATATGAAGGAATTATATAACTACAAAATAAAAGTAAAAGATTAGAAGTTTGATTCTCGAGATTAGGGGAGGATTCACTAAATAAGTTTTTATTACTTATCCTTAAATTAGCTCATTTTTTGTTGATCCATGTAGCATAGAGATATATATATATAGTAAGAATTTAAATTGTTTTTCTTTTCGAGCACTGTGAAGAGCCTCTCTTTTTTCTTTCTTTCTCTATTTTACCTGCCTGATTATTCAATTGTACAACTAACCATGGGTATTTAAAGTAGCAAGGTTAAAGAATATCCCTTACTGAAAATAGGAGAGTTTTGTAAAGATTATGTAGCACGAGTAGGGGGTACAGATTGCTATTTAATTAACCCATGGATAGATAGTATGGCGGGATGGACAGAAGCAGTGGGAGTTGTGATCCTTTCCTCAGACAGGGAGACCACAGCCCATTCTATATGGATATAGTGAAGGGCTTATGTCTTGGTGACACCGAGGCATGGCCCCACTATGCAGGAGACCCTCAATGGGATATGACATATATGAAATTAGGGAGGGGGGACAATGATTAATGGTGAAACAATGTAGAAGAGGGACCCCATTGTCCTCTGACAGCGCCAGATTACATCAAATAGAATTAAGCATATTACGGAGAAAACAGGAAGTCCCACGAGCGGACTGGGGCCCTCTTACAAATACTCAATGTATCCTTCACTTGCTGGTTTCCAAGACACCGAAATACTCGGTGCTGTTGCAGCAATCGAATGTACATCGTCAGCCCCTAGTAAACCACAAATAGAAGATACTAGGGACATAAAAATGATAGACGAGATAAGAGTAGAAGAAAAAGAGGAAGTAAAAGAGAAAATAGAAAAAAAAGCAGAAGAATATATACTGGCTTTCGTTATTATGGCCACTCGCATATAACAAAGGATCGCCATTAATAAGCCCTTAAGATATGAGAATAACACCAACAAAACCCATTTTCCATTTATGACCGTGGGGAATAAGTTACTTAAAAAGGCGATAGGAATAGAAGATATTAATAGAATTTTTAAACATTGTCAAAAAGAGAAAGAGGACGGACTACGTCTTATGATTGACCAGTTTCTACAGGATGGTATCCTGGAACCTGTAGTCTTCCCCTTCAGTACCCCAATTAACCCCGTGAACAAAGCTGACGGGACTGTCAGGTTCGTTCAAGACTTGCGCGCAGTTAATTCCCTAGTGATTCTAATTGCGCCAATTGTCCCAGATGTCACGTCACTTCTGTCATCAATATCAGCGACACATACACATTTTTCTGTAATTGACCTGAAGAATGCATTTTTTAGCATCCCTGTACATCTGGAAACGGCATTGCTGTTCGCATTTGAAGGCACCCAATTTATATGGAAAAGGTTATCTCAGGGGTACATTGATGCCCCGGTGGTCTACAGTATTGTACTGCAGGCCACTCTGAAATTCTGGCACCCCAGCCATGGTTCTGTCCTGCTGCAATACGTGGATGATCTCCTCGTATGCAGTTCATCAAAGGAGGCCTGCCGGGAGGATGGTAAAACACTTCCTCGTTGGTTACAGGAATGTGGGTACAAGGTTTCCCTTAAAATGAAATGTTCAGTGGTGTCAAACGTAAGTTGAATATTTAGGGTTTGTTCTCAGACAGGGGGAACGGAGCATCAGTCAGAAGAGAGTCCAGTCTGTCACGGGCCTGGTCAACCCGAAAACTAAGAAGGACATGTTGTCATTCTTAGGCATGATAAACTTTTGCTGACAGTGGATCCCTGACTGCTCCTATTATGATAACATTCTGAGACAAGCCACCCTGTTGGGTCAATCCAATGTGATAACATGGTCTAATGAAATGTTAAATGCCTTTAGGGTTCTCAGAAATGCAATGATGTTAATAAGCCCCGCGCTTGGCCTCCCTGATTATGTACTTTCATTTCATCTGTTTGCAAGGGACAAGTGTAAAACCATGGCCGGGGTACTGACGCAAGAACATGGGGGGCCGGTTGAGCCCCATAGTATTTTTTTTCAAAGATTTTGCCAGTAACGGTACAAGGGATGCCGGCCTGTTTGCGTGCCCTGGCAGCATGTGCAATGGTCGTTAGTATGGCAAGCCAATACACATTAGGGTACGATCCTCATCTACCCACAACCCATGATGTTTTATTTTTACTTAAGGGCATACATACACGGCACATGTCACAGCGCTTTAGTGGATATGAAGTCACACTGCTAAGCAACCCTGCACTGCACATAGCATACAGTTCAAGTGTCTCTGGCCAGCACCATCCTAAACGCTTTACTGGGTCTTGAGAATCCCTCAGATACCATCCCACTCGAACATGACTGTGCTCTCTCCATTGAGTCTGAAACTGCACCCCGCACTGATCTCATGTCAACACCTGTTCCGGACGCAGATGTTGTCTTTGTTGACGGCTCCTGTACCCGCCACAATGACAACACTTATTATGCAGGCTATGCAGTAGGTTCAACTCCCTGACACTGTTCTAGAGTCAGGGCCTGTACCCTACCAGTCTGCCCAGGTAGCAGAACTGATTGCATTGACACGAGCATGCAGGCTCTATGCGGGTGGACCTGTCACGATATACACTGACTCCAAATATGTTTATGGTGTGGTCCATGACCATGGGACGATATGGGAAAAGAGGGGATTTGTGGCCGCAGATGGCAAGAAGATTTCCCATTCGACCCTGGTCACGGACCTCCTAGCAGGAATTCTTATGCCCTCTCAGATAACGGTGTTACATTGTAGAGAGCACACCAGAGCCTCAGATCCTATTGCAAAAGGGAATCATCTGGCTGGCCAAGCAGCTAAACGAGCAGCACAACAGGACATAGCTAAACTAGTAATGCCGGGTTTTGCGACCTTCCACAATGGATAGGGACCAATTATTTTGTACCTTACAAAAATATGCAACCACAGAAGAGCTAAAGAATTGGAAATTGGTACTCCCCATCATTCTGGCTGAAATCAGAATGGCGGTTAATAGGAACACAGGCTACTCCCCCTTCGAGATACTTATGGGCAGACCCTTTCCATTACTATGGTCTACAGGTAGGCTAACAGTGGAGACAGGGGACTTAGAGCAGATAAGGGAGGAATATGTTAGGCAGTTGATCTCAACCCTCGAGACAACCAGAGACGAAGTTATATTTAAGTTCCCCTTTCTTTCAGACAAATCTACCCACCCATTTAATCTAGGAGACAAGGTGCTGGTAAAGCGGCTACAGAAAGGAAAAAGACCAGAGGATTTCGCCTATGGACCAGAGACCACGGTGGTAGCTGTAACCCGCACAGCTATACTGACAGAGGACAGCCCAGTCTGGATTCAACAAGGGACCCTCTCGAGTCAAGCGGATTCAACAAGGGACCCTCTCGAGTCAAGCGGATTCAACAAGGGACCCTCTCGAGTCAAGCGGATTCAACAAAGGACTCAACAAGGGGTACTAACGGGGGCAGCTAATAGCCCTGGCCTCCATCAGGAAGAGGACCCGGACCAAGAGACACTCACGAGGGCAGATAGCCCTGGTTTCCAACAAAGAGAAGATGACAACCAATGATCCTTTTCGAAGAGTATGGAGACGCATGTGGGGGGAAGAAAAAGACTGAAATAATATGTTTACCCCCCCCTTCGGACATATGTCACAACCCCTATTGTCCACACCCTACCAGAAAGAACCCCAACCCAAACCATCACTGTCTGGCCACTGTTGTTTTTTTTATTGTCCACCATTACTGCAGTATGATACGGTACAAGGCAACTGTATATATATGTGTAACCGATGAGTACTGGGGACATAATTGTGATTATTGGGGCGCAGTGGGGTGGGACACGGGCAATATGGGATATGGTACCTCTTATGCCGAAGTTAACAGATGGGGATATAAACCAGATAGCGCCGCACGACGACGCAGTTCCGAGAGACAAAGCCTATTAAATCGTATGACTTTGATTGGGAGAGGTGGGTGGCGGTGCTCAATCAGAAGCGGAGCTCAGACAGTACAATTGACGCTAACTATACAACACCCTTCCCAGGCCGACACGGGTGTCTATGTAATGGGAATATACGCAACTGCCACAACCACATTCCCTCGATACAAGTTCAAACTCCAAGATATGGCCATTTATAAGAAGGAAGAGACCCATTCCTACCCAGGAAATATGGAGAGGTAGTGAGACCTCCTCCTCTCCTACCTAACACCAAATCAATAGCCAATCCCACCTATGAAGACAGTATAGTAATGGAAACAGGATTTGCAGATGTAAATGTTTGGCTAGAATGGGTAAAATTTAGTGCCCTAAACAATAACCGTACAAATTGTTATGTATGTGGTGCTGCTAGGCCACATCTAGGCACCGTACCTTTTAAATTTCCGCAAGATGAAGAAGAATGTTTTCTTAGTTTATATACTAACACCACTGATAGCCAGAGTTTATGTGAATATTGGAAGAATAGCTACCCCATACTAACACGCCTCCCACAACCAGGAGAAGGGATACATGTTTACCAGGGAACTATACCTGCTATAGGTCAGTAGAAAAAGGTAGGAACCTCACCTTCTTCCCGAGGGTTATTGTGCCAATTATAGCATATCAACAGTATTAAGTTACAGAATCAAGTTTTTCTGATTGGGGATCTCTACTGGATATGTGGAGACCTCAAGATTAGGGCGCGTCTGCCCCTTCAATGGTCAGGTGAATGTGCCCTAGCTAAGGCATAATGGGATTTCATATTGTTTCGGATCCTGAGGAAATTCCAAATATTAGTTCACGTCGCAGGAAAAGGGAAGTCCCAAGCCCACAAGGTAGTCTTGATCCGCATGTCTATATTGATGCTATAGGGGTACCAAGAGGGGTCCCTGATGAGTTTAAAGCAAGGGATCAGGTAAAGGCAGGGTTTGAGTCATTCCTAGCACCTCTTGTTACTATTAATAAAAATGTAGATTGATTAACTATTTATATTATAACCAGCAGAGATTTGTTAATTATACTCGCGAAGCTTTACAGGGCCTCGCTGACCAACTACAATCCACATCCATTATGACGTTCCAGAACCGGATGGCTCTGGACATGATATTGGCAGAAAAAGGAGGTGTATGCAAAATGATAGAGGGGACAGGTACATGCTGTACCTACATCCCTGACAATGTAGGCCCAAATGGAAAGGTGACCCGGGCCATAAAAAAACTAACTGAGCTCTCCGAAGAAATGAAACGTAACTCTGGTATAGATAACCCTTGGGATCAATACTTCGGGTGGTTTAAAGGTGGAGGCAGGCCCTGATACAACTAGGCATTATACTATTGTTAATTATTCTTTGTATTGCAGTAATAGTCTATTGCCTCTTGCCCTGTCTGAAACGAATGATGGCCAGGGTAACCCCACCACCATGATGTACAATACACCTCTACCGCCCACTCCAAATGATTATGCAGAGTATGTCCAACTCCGCCGAATAGCTAATAGGAAGTAAAATATACTGTAGGTTAGGAAGATAAATAGGCACTGGGAGACTGCCATGTGTTACCACTTCCGTGACAGGTACAGCCCCCCCCCTAGTTCTATATTGATCCACATGGGTATTGAGGGTCTCGCTCCCCAACCCATACTAACTTTCAGTAGATAGATGAAACAAAGAAAGAATCAAATAGTATGATCATACTATGATTCTAAGAGGGGATTGAAGGAAAAGGAATCCTTAGACCACCATCTGCTGAATTATAAGAAGGACCCTATAAGTAGTTAAATAACACCCCGTGAATTATAATATTAATTTAAGATAAATTGATAATCAGCAGTATTCATTTGGGGTTCATTTCTCAAGATGTTTAGAAATGTTTTTGTGAAATGTCTTTAAGATACTGATTCTTTAGAAATGTTCTTTAGAAATGTCTGAAGAAATGAACTGATGGCTAGCATTTCTCAAGAGATAACATGTCACAAGAAATCACATGCCGAGGCCACGGGACTGTCCAGAAATGTGTCACCAGACCTGTATTGAAACTAGCCAATGAACGATGTTATGTTTTGAAATGAACTAATGAAATAAAGAGCCAGCGCCTTGACACAGGGTATAAATAAGTGTCAAGAACGTTGGAAGGCAGAGAGAGGGATGCCAGACAAAAAAAAATGCCTCGTGTGTTTTGATTTCTCTCTCTCTCCTGCGCAGAATGAGAGTTAACTCAAGGTGTGCCTAAGACAGGGTCTTAGGGGTTAAGGACGGACAATTGGAGACCATTATTTCTCTTCACTGACCATATCCATTACTATGGTGTATGGGGCCAAGAGAACACCTGTGCTACATTCCTTTCAATTGCCTATTAATTTTGGACAAAGACCAGGTTTTTCTGTTTTTTTGGAGTTAGCACCAGGGTTGAGCAGTAGGTAAAATGTTGCAATTAGTGCACCTCAAAAAATTTAGCGCTGGCACCCAGTGATCTGTTAGCTACAAAAGCGCTAGCGATCTCTAGCACTCCCTGTGTTAAGTATAGGACGCGGAAAGTACATTAAGCTCGCGGTACAAATCGCTAATAGCAACGCGCTAAGTGATTTTTTCCATTTGTAGCGGGAGGCAAACGATCTGTTGGTCCAGCGCTAGACTCAATTAACCTGGCGATAACGCATAACCATGCCGACGCAAGGGTTAAATCACACCAGGTAATAGTGCCCTAAATAAGTATATATATAAATAAGATTCCAAAACCCCAGAGTAATGTGATGCAATGATGCCTTTTTGTTGTACTAACCTGATACTTAAATTCAATATTTTATTCGCTGCAATTCGGCAGTTTTCGCTCAATGTCTGATAGCTGCTTCAGTGACTCCACTTTTTGCAAATTACAGTGACCATTCGCTAAATAGGGAATTCACCTTATTTTCGGAAAAATAAATTCCCCGAAATGTGACAGAAAGCAGAGGATCTAAAGATAAATAGACCCTTTAGATTCTAACTTCCATAATAACCCCTAAAATGCCATAAACCCAGAGAAATACAATAAAAATAATAAACAATGTGGCATTTAGCTACCCCTTAACCCGTAAAATGCCATTCATCAAGGGAAAACCTGAAATGAATACACTGAGGCATGTAGTTTACCCATCAACCCGTAAAATGCCATTAATCAAGGAAAAAACAAATGTATACTGTAAGGGATAAAGCTTGCCCATTAACCCTTAATATACAACTAAAACCAAGGCAAAAACTAACGTAATACACAATGTAGTGTATAGTCTGAACATTAACCATTTCACTGCTGATCCATTTCAACCCTGTGAAAATGTTTAAGTTTAAGTACACGTTTTTATTTAATGTTTTATGACTTATATGTCACACTGAATATGGTCATGTTGGATATCATTGGAAAGGCCAGAATCTGTCCGTTCAAATGACACCTAGTTCGTCCATATACGATGCATAGCGACGGAGATACGTTGGTCCGAAGAGGTGTGGGAAGCTGGATGCTGATTTTTGGTGGGGGGGCACATGGGGGGGCAAGGAATAACCTAGGGGGGGCAATTGCCCCCCCTTGCCCCCCTGTAGAGTCGCCTATGGGCTCTGGGCTGGTGAAGGAGGACAAGTCTGCTGCAGTGGATGCACTGCTGGAAGCAAGTAGTTCCCAGTGTCCCTCAGCAGCCTCAGCAAATCCCCGCATACATGTGCTCAAGCAGGGTCAAGCATGGCTCCATGTAGTCCAAGAGTCATTCGCAGGGTCGGCAAATTCATCTTGCCGAAGTGCGCCGAATGACGTAGAATAACCCCTTTAATGTGGCAACTGCAATAACCGAGCTACAAGAGATGATTACGACATGGTTTGCTAAGACAGGATCCATTAGTATCAACAAGTTTGGATGTTAACATTAACGAGTCAGCTGGGAAATATAACAGCCCAGCTGGAATAAGGCCACATATATATTTGTTAAAACTTAACCCTTTAACCTCATCAGACGTGCTTGCTTTCCCCGTGGCGGGTGGGCCTAAATTCCGCAGGCCAGCATAGCACACCCTGCTCACTGCCCATAGATGCGCATGCGCTGATTGCATCATTGGCTGCTGCGGGACAGCTATCCCACTGGCAAAGAGTTAAAAAGGAAATAAATGCCTGAAACCAAACAAGAAAGGCTCCTCTGTGTTAAAAGAATGAAAACTCCATTCCTCCTGCAAAAACAGTGTTGGAAGTACATTCCCGAGTGTTCCCAATCAATTTCACCCCTGATTGTATTGTACTGTATATAAATAATGTATAATATAATGTTTAATATACCTACGTTATTAAAAAAAAGTAAATTTGCAGGTTTTGCTTACTGTATTTCCAGTATGATTCCTCATAGCCTCTTATAGACTGCACAGACGCTACAATGTGCTAAGAGACAAGTACCTAAGAATAATGACTCATGTATAATCAAAATCTCTTAATGTAGGGTTGGGCTCAAACTTTAAAATAAGTGATTTCATTTGCATTTAATAAAACACGAACCAAAGACAATTTACTGTATGTTATGAATTATTTTTTTTTTGGGAAAAAAAATGGAAAATTAAAACTGTATAGAAAAATAAAGCAAAGAAAACTTAGAATTAAACAGTCCATTAAATCTGAGAATATAATTATAATATAATGATGAAAAATCATACTGTCACATAATATTGTTTAATATTATTATGTAATATTTTTGACTGACAAGTTGTATTTACGGACAATAAAATATGCTGTACTTTATATTTACTTATTAAGATAGAACTCACCTTTCCAGTTCTTCCATCCTTCCCATAAGGAAATCTTATATTTGTTAAGCAAAACAATAGAACAACTCCCTACATATGTAAAGTATTGCACATTTAATTCCTTCACTGCTGAGTCATTTCAGCCCTGTGTGCTGAGGATGAGCTACTTGGACATTTTTTTGTCATGTTTAATTGGCAATCAACACAAATCATACGAGGGTCTATTCACAATAGCACTGAAATTGTAGGCGATTTCGGTGCTTTCTGTTTTGGCCCAGTTCAACCCACTTCGGCGCACTTCGGCGATTCCAATTCGCTGAAAATGCGGTTAATTCACTATTTAGTGATTGGAGTCACCAAAGCAGTTATTGAGCGTCGGCGACAACTGGTGAATTCCACCGAACTACAAAAAAAAAACAAGTCTCCTATTCTCCCAATAGGAGTTTAATTTAAAAAAAAGTGTCTACATAATATAAAAAGTCATTTAAAAAATAATAAAAAGGTCTGTTACTAAATAAAAGGTCTTTAAAAACTAAGTACAAAAAGCTCTTTAAAAAATAAAAAATAAACAGGTTTTTTTGCAAAAAAACAAAAAAGAATAACCAGTGTTTAAAAAAAATTAAAAAGAAATAATTTTTTACATCGAATGGGATTCGCCTGTTTAAATCTGTCAAATTGAAACACCGAAAATCAGGGCATTTTGCTGGAATTGTGGTGCAATTCAGCGTTCTGTGAATAGAATACATGATAATGATAGCCTTCTATGGGATAATTTTGGTGCCAGCGAATTCACCTTATTTCACTGTCAAGTCGCCTGTATTCGGCGAATTGACAGTTTAGTGAATAGATTGCACTGAAAGGTAAAATTCACTGTTTGGTGCAATTCAGAGCCAATTCCGAGTTTAATGAATGACCCTTTGAGTGTTTTTTTCCAGTGGACTCAGCAGCAGGGCCAAATTTAATACCAGGAGCCTGTAGGCACAGAAATCTGGAGTGCCCCTACCCCCCCCCCCCCCAAAAAAAGAACAATAATGCCAAAACTGCTTTTATAACTTTTATTTTGGAGTAACTTTTTTTAAAAAATAATTACATTTTAAAAAACTGAAAAACAGTTTCTTTCTGTGCTCATATCGAAAGAAGGGGCAGAATCTATTGTCTTGAAATAAAGCAAAAATGGACCAGAAGGTTGCAACTTTAGTTTTGGAAAAAAACCACCAAGGAGGAGCACCTGTGCATCCCATCTAATGCAACCAGGACCCAAAATTTTAGATCTTTGTCCCTATTTTATTCATGAAATATGTACATCTTTATTAATGAACCAAACAACATGATGATAAGATGAACATCTAAAACCACATAAAGAAGAAATATGGTAAAAAGAAATGCCAAGTTTTCGTAAAGGCAGCAAGGGTAATATCACCTTGATGGAGAAATTGATAGAGGGCTGGTTGGTTGCTATGTGTGGAATACAAACATCATTCAACACAAAGGACTCAAAACATTATATCTCCCACAACAACGTTCCAATTAGTGGGGTACATATATATTGCTGGAACCCATGTAATGCACTACTAGTAGCTAGTGGATGCGAAACAAAACACAGAGCTGCTTTTGGTCTCATTAGGTTAGGCCCCAACTAACAAGGGTTGCCGTGACGTGGCAGGTGGTGTTAGCACATTTTTGGCCATTCAAGTAAACCAAAACCTCTAAACTTTGTTTTGCATGGAGCCACAGGGGTAAGCGCAAATCACAACCTTTTTTCTTGTTATGTTTTATACATGAAGTGGGCTGGATACTTCTGGTTTACGCAGCCGCCCTTTTAAGGAGTAGGCACGAAACCATTTTTCCTGCATATATGTATATTTTGCTGTATTCCCAGCCAGGTCATCTTTTGCTGCTGCTCCTTTCCATGTTTTCTTTTTCAATCCCAAAGTGTAAAGGTTTCTGGTAAGGGTATAAATATAAGCCCACCAGTCTGCCTCTTGGCTGAGAAACAGCATGAGGACTAGGGATGAGCTGAACACCCCTGAGTTCGGTTCGCATTCGAACTCTAACTTTTCAAAAGTTCGAATTCGAACCCGAACATGAACTCAATGAAAGTCAATGGGACTCAAAATTCGATTTTTAGAGTGCCCTCCAAGAGGGCATATATGCTAGATATTTGCCATAAAAGGTGTATGGGGGTCTGGGTAGTACCCTGGGGGACAGGAAACAAGGACAAAAAAGTAAAAAAAAACGTTTTTAAAGGGACAGTGAGTCTTCCATGAAATAAGGGTTAAAAATAAAAAACAAAAAATTCCTTCAAATATCGTGCCTAGGAGGTCCCCATAACCTGCCCGTGAAGTGGCGGATTTCTAGGATGTATAGAAACATTTAAAAACAATGTCCGGGTCCGGGGACAGCTTTGCAGGACCCCCGGCGGAGATACTCACCTCTCTGTCCGGGGTCCCGCGGCGTTCTGACTTCAGCGTCCTCAGACGCTGAAGTCAAGCTCCTCCCGATGTAAATGACGTCATTGCGCCATGCGCGATGACGTCATTTCCAGGCGACCCCCCGGCAATGGGTGATTGCCGGGAGATCGCCTGGAAGGGAGGGGGGATCCGTTCGGATCCCTCTCCCTCCCAATCGGGACATCCCACAAAAAAAAGCCAGGCACCACTTAAAGAGTCTCCCCTTTTAAGCGGTGCCTGGCTTTAACCCCTTAGGCACCGGGTCGCACTTTGGCGCCTTGCGGCGCTGAAGTGTGGCCTAGCTTCGGTGCGGGCCGCCATCTTGGATCGCGGCTCCACCCCTGGGTCCCCCCTCACTGCCTGACATCCTCACGCATAGGGTTATGACGTCAGATAGCCGGGAACCCCTAGCTGCCCGGGAATCCCCTGGTGGAGATAGGGGGTTCATTTGAGGGCTCACAGAGATGCTGTGAGGTTGCGTATAGAGATGCTGTGAGGCTGTGTATAGAGATGCTGATGAGGTTGTGTATAGAGATGCTGTGAGGCTGTGTATAGAGATGCTGTGAGGTTGTGTATAGAGATGCTGTGAGGCTGTGTATAGAGATGCTGATGGGGCTGTGTATAGAGATGCTGTGAGGTTGTGTATAGAGATGCTGATGGGGTTGTGTATATTGATGCTGTGAGGCTGTGTATAGAGATGCTGTGAGGCTGTGTATAGAGATGCTGTGAGGCTGTGTATAGAGATGCTGTGTATAGAGATGCTGATGGGGTGTGTATAGAGATGCTGTGTATAGAGATGCTGATGGGGTTCTGTATAGAGATGCTGTGAGGTTGTGTACAGAGATGCTGTGAGGCTGTGTATAGAGATGCTGTGAGGCTGTGTATAGAGATGCTGTGAGGTTGTGTTTAGAGATGCTGATGGGGTTGTGTATAGAGATGCTGTGTATAGAGATGCTGATGGGGTTGTGTATAGAGATGTTGTGAGGTTGTGTATAGAGATGCTGTGAGGCTGTGTATAGAGATGCTGTGAGGTTGTGTATAGAGATGCTGTGAGGTTATGTATAGAGATGCTGATGGGGTTGTGTATAGAGATGCTGTGAGGTTGTGTATAGAGATGCTGTGAGGCTGTGTATAGAGATGCTGATGGGGTTGTGTATGGAGATGCTGTGTATAGAGATGCTGATGGGGTTGTGTATAGAGATGCTGTTTGTGTATAGAGATGCTGATGGGGTGTGTATAGAGATGCTGTGTATAGAGATGCTGATGGGGTTGTGTATAGAGATGCTGTGAGGTTGTGTATAGAGAAGCTGTGAGGCTGTGTATAGAGATGCTGTGTGGCTGTGTGTAGAGATGCTGTGTATAGAGATGCTGATGGGGTTATGTATAGAGATGCTGTTTGTATATAGAGATGCTGATGGGGTTGTGTATAGAGATGCTGTGAGGCTGTGTATAGAGATGCTGTTGGGGTTGTGTATAGAGATGCTGTTTGGGTCTGGAGATGCTGATGGGGTTGTGTATAGAGATGCTGTGAGGCTGTGTATGGAGATGCTGTGAGGTTGTGTATAGAGATGCTGTGAGGTGGTGTATAGAGATGCTGTGAGGTTGTATATAGAGATGCTGTTAGGTTGTGTATAGAGATGCTGTGAGGCTGTGTATAGGGATGCTGTGTGGCTGTGTTTAGAGATGCTGTGTATAGAGATGCTGATGGGGTTATGTATAGAGATGCTGTTTGTATATAGAGATGCTGATGGGGTTGTGTATAGAGATGCTGTGAGGCTGTGTATAGAGATGCTGTTGGGGTTGTGTATAGAGATGCTGTTTGTGTATAGAGATGCTGATGGGGTGTGTATAGAGATGCTGTGTATAGAGATGCTGATGGGGTTGTGTATAGAGATGCTGTGAAGCTGTGTATAGAGATGCTGTGAGAATGTGTATAGAGATGCTGTATGGCTGTGTATAGAGATGCTGTTTGTATATAGAGATGCTGATGGGGTTGTGTATAGAGATGCTGTGAGGCTGTGTATAGAGATGCTGTGAGGCTGTGTATAGAGATGCTGTTGGGGTTGTGTATAGAGATGCTGTTTGGGTATAGAGATGCTGATGGGGTTGTGTATTGAGATGCTGTGAGGCTGTGTATAGAGATGCTGTTGGGGTTGTGTATAGAGATGCTGTTGGGGTATAGAGATGCTGATGGGGTTATGTATAGAGATGCTGTTTGTATATAGAGATGCTGATGGGGTTGTGTATAGAGATGCTGTGAGGCTGTGTATGGAGATGCTGTGAGGTTGTGTATAGAGATGCTGTGAGGTTGTATATAGAGATGCTGATGGGGTTGTGTATAGAGATGTTGTGAGGTTGTGTATAGAGATGCTGTGAGGCTGTGTATAGAGATGCTGTGAGGTTGTGTATAGAGATGCTGTGAGGTTATGTATAGAGATGCTGATGGGGTTGTGTATAGAGATGCTGTGAGGTTGTGTATAGAGATGCTGTGAGGCTGTGTATAGAGATGCTGATGGGGTTGTGTATGGAGATGCTGTGTATAGAGATGCTGATGGGGTTGTGTATAGAGATGCTGTTTGTGTATAGAGATGCTGATGGGGTGTGTATAGAGATGCTGTGTATAGAGATGCTGATGGGGTTGTGTATAGAGATGCTGTGAGGTTGTGTATAGAGAGCTGTGAGGCTGTGTATAGAGATGCTGTGTGGCTGTGTGTAGAGATGCTGTGTATAGAGATGCTGATGGGGTTATGTATAGAGATGCTGTTTGTATATAGAGATGCTGATGGGGTTGTGTATAGAGATGCTGTGAGGCTGTGTATAGAGATGCTGTTGGGGTTGTGTATAGAGATGCTGTTTGGGTATGGAGATGCTGATGGGGTTGTGTATAGAGATGCTGTGAGGCTGTGTATGGAGATGCTGTGAGGTTGTGTATAGAGATGCTGTGAGGTGGTGTATAGAGATGCTGTGAGGTTGTATATAGAGATGCTGTGAGGTTGTGTATAGAGATGCTGTGAGGCTGTGTATAGGGATGCTGTGTGGCTGTGTTTAGAGATGCTGTGTATAGAGATGCTGATGGGGTTATGTATAGAGATGCTGTTTGTATATAGAGATGCTGATGGGGTTGTGTATAGAGATGCTGTGAGGCTGTGTATAGAGATGCTGTTGGGGTTGTGTATAGAGATGCTGTTTGTGTATAGAGATGCTGATGGGGTGTGTATAGAGATGCTGTGTATAGAGATGCTGATGGGGTTGTGTATAGAGATGCTGTGAGGCTGTGTATAGAGATGCTGTGAGAATGTGTATAGAGATGCTGTGTGGCTGTGTATAGAGATGCTGTTTGTATATAGAGATGCTGATGGGGTTGTGTATAGAGATGCTGTGAGGCTGTGTATAGAGATGCTGTTGGGGTTGTGTATAGAGATGCTGTTTGGGTATAGAGATGCTGATGGGGTTGTGTATTGAGATGCTGTGAGGCTGTGTATAGAGATGCTGTTGGGGTTGTGTATAGAGATGCTGTTGGGGTATAGAGATGCTGATGGGTTATGTATAGAGATGCTGTTTGTATATAGAGATGCTGATGGGGTTGTGTATAGAGATGCTGTGAGGCTGTGTATAGAGATGCTGTGAGGCTGTGTATAGAGATGCTGTAGGGGGTTGTGTATAGAGATGCTGTTTGGGTATAGAGATGCTGATGGGGTTGTGTATAGAGATGCTGTGAGGCTGTGTATGGAGATGCTGTGAGGTTGTGTATAGAGATGCTGTGAGGTTGTATATAGAGATGCTGTGAGACTGTGTATAGAGATGCTGATGGGGCTGTGTATAGAGATGCTGTGAGGCTGTGTATAAAGATGCTGATGGGGCTGTGTATAGAGATGCCTTGCGGCGCTGAAGTGTGGCCTAGCTCCGGTGGGGGTGGCCATCTTGGATGGCGGCTCCACCCCCGGGTCCCCCCTCACTGCCTGACATCCTCAGGCATAGCGTGATGACGTCAGATAGCCGGGGAACCCCTAGCTGCCCGGAATCCCCTGGTGGAGATAGGGGGTTCATTTGAACCCAGATATCTCCAGAACCGTGACAGCTAGGCGGTCATGGAGGGTATCAATCGAAAAGCCTGAGCCAGCTTTTTGTGTGTTATATTTATTAATGCAGCAATATTGTTCACATTTCAATTATAATGTGAACAATGATGCTGCACTAATAATTTTTTTCTACGGGGTGTGTTTGCTATAAATCACGTAATTCCCCCCACAAAATGTAACAAGTCCCCATTTCTAATTTTTGTACAAGTGCTAACATGTGAAAAAAAAAACACTTTACACACTGCAGATGATTAAAAATTCAATTTTTATTGCATTTTTTTGTCATAATATACAGGCAGGATATGACGTATACATATAAAAATGATATATTATGAATCTGCCGAGTCTGCCGGAAAGAACGATATCTAATATGTCTGGGTCATTTAATAAAATGTGGCTTCAAATCGCGTTTAAACATGATGAGCCAAAGCGGTAAAAATTAGCTGAGCACACAGCAGTGAAATGCAGGGTTAAGGGGTTAAACAGCATATCAGAGGAGCATTTAGTAGAGAAATGAACACTTCTCAGACGCACAGGTGTTGTTTGATACATGTTCAGGAGACACCTCCAGACACCCTCAGTCTACAGACAATGTATCAAATTCATTAGACCAGACTAATTAAAAGCACATGTTATTTCCAAACACTAATTAACACCTGTTTTTTACGGCGTTTGAGAACACAGGTCATTTAGAGGTGAGAATCTTTGCACGTATACATTATTTTTTAATTCAATATCTAATAAACCGTTGCTTATAATATTCTGCAGTAAAGAGTCTCTTTATTTCTAGATTTTTTAGTATTTGTTAAGCATTTTTTATACTTTTTTCAAAAAAAAATGTTAGAACTTGAACCGAACACGCCAAAAAGTTCGAAGTTTGCGAACTTTCGAACTGCTGATGTTCGAGTCGAACTCCGAACTGATCGAACCGAACAGCTCATCCCTAGAGGACATGTAGTTTGCTTAAAAAGTCACAGGTGCTGTGACATGGCAGGTGGGCTTAGGACTTTAATGGCCAGTCAAGTAAACCAAGACCTCTGTGTTTTATTTCACATGGAGTCACAGGGATAAGCGCAAATGACAACCTTTTTTCTTATGTTTTGTACATGAAGTGGGCTAGATACATCTGGTTTATGCAGTCGTCCTGTATAGGCGCAAAACCATTTTTTCTGCCTGTAGGCACGAGCCTACTGTGCCTAATTATAAATCAGGCCCTGCTCAGCAGATTCCAAATACATCAATACTACGGGGGTTGTCCACTAAGCACTAGTGTTTGCCAGTGTTGCAAATACTGGCTAAAATCAGCACTGCAGTGCACTTTCAAAATTACAATCCAAACAGCAAAAGGAGAAGATTAATAGTAACGCTTCTCCTTTCGCTTTATGAATTACTAGGTGGAAAGCCTGCCCAGAGGGCAGTCTTTTGTTGTTGTCGCCAGCTCAGAATTCACGTCCATAGTTTTTTTTCCAATGTCCTATCCAAGAGTATCTCTCTATATAAATACGTTTGTAATGCGTCCATCGCCATCCCATCCGCAACAGGAGGGCCAACTGAGCAGCTGTGATGGGTGGGCGCACAGCTGACAGAGCATTACAAAGGCATTTATATATTAGAGCAGGTTCCTCTTCCCTCTTAGGCTGGGGTCAGACCAGCGCACTTTTAACGTGCGTTCTGGCGCACATAATTACGGCCGCACTAGCAGCAGATGATGGGCAATGACGGCCAATATACGATGTACGACCACACAAAAGTCCGGCCGTGCAACGCAAGTGGAATTTGAACGCATTTTTCTGAGAACGCTGAACCGCTAGTACTGACGTACTGAGTGCGCAGCTGCGGCATAGCGGCGTGTTTGTGTGATTAGGAGATGTCAGACACTGCTAATGTCCAGCCTACATAACGTCCAGGCGCAAAAAGAGTTTTATTGACGATCCGTACAAAATCACGCCCGAAAATGCGCGTCATCTGACCGTTTTTGCGCATTCCGTGAAAAAATACGTCAATGCGTTCGGACGCACTTTTTCACGTTCGCGGGGAAAAATGCTTTCGTCTGACCCTAGCCTTAGAGTGTAAGCGCACGGGAACAGTACCCTCAGATTGTAAAGTCATGGGACCCCTTAGATTGTGTTGGGCTTGGGCGGGCATTTTTTTTGTAGCGAATACATTATGCGTATATTTAATGGAACGTGGTATGCATGGCATGGCAGGCTAGTGTTTAGGCACACTGGTATTATGAGACACTGGTATTATGCATGGCAGACTGGCAATATGGCTGGCAGACTGGTATTATGCATTGCAGACTGGCATTGTGCATGGCAGACTGGTAATATGGCTGGCGAACTGGTAATATGTTTGGCAGACTGGTAATATGTTTGGGAGACTGGTAATATGGCTGGCGAATTGGTAATATGTTTGGCAGACTGGTAATATGTTTGGCAGACTGGTATTGTGCATGGCAGACTGGCAATATGGCTGACAGACTGGGTTTGTGCATGGGAGACTGGTATTGTGCATGGGAGACTGGTATTGTGCATGGCAATGTGCATGGCAGACTGGTATTGTGCATGGCAATGTGCATGGCAGACTGGTATCGTGCATGGCAGACTGGTATTGTGCATGGCAATGTGCATGGCAGACTGGTAATATGGCTGGAAGACCGGGCGCCGAGGAGATGGAGGCCGGGCGCCGAGGAGATGGAGGCCGGGCGCCGAGGAGATGGAGGCCGGGCACCGAGGAGATGAAGGCCGGGCACCGAGGAGATAAACAAATCCGATCCATTGGAGAGGCGCTGTGCTGTGCGCCTCTGCAATGGATCGGATTTGTTTTGTCCCTCGCGCACGCCGGCTGTGCGCGTGCCGCGGCTGTTGGATGCGCGCGCAGCCAACCGCCGCAGGTTGCGCGAGCATGCGCAGTCCGTTTTTTTGGCGACGGACACGCCGGAGCTTATTGTATTATGATATAGTTTTTTTATTTTATTTAAAAAAAAAGATTTAAGGCCAGCTGTATTTGTGTGATGGTGCTATCATCCGATATTGTCTGAAGTTGTCCGAATGATCCTACAGCATGCAGGTGAATCAGCCCTCTTCCGCTGCATCCGACCACCGACCCACTATTTCAGACGATTTTTTGCAGACAGACTAGCGATCTTTCCCAATTTTTGGGATTTATCGGACTTGCTGGGACGATCTGGTACAAGTTTACATGAAAACGATGCATTGTATAGTTAAACTGCTGAGCCGCGGCAGGGAAACGTGTAAAAGATACATTCAGGGTTATTCAAAGAGATTCGAAAAGTCACTGCACGTTCGGTGACTTTTCGTTCTCTACAATTCGGTTCCTTTTGCCGATCCCATTTCGGTGACCCTGCAGTGTATTCAGCAAGCACCACAGGGTCCCCGAATTGCAGGGAAAAGCTGCTGCAAACCTGACGAAAACTAACCGCAAAACCCACCGAATGCACGCCGAAAACCCCCAAAAACATCTGGATTAACCTGTCGAAAACCACGGATAAAGCCCGAGCAGGAGCCGATCGCACACAGCTGAAGCAGCCGAAGCAGTGGAAACCGCAGACGAGGAATGTGAATAAATTAGCAAAATAGTTTGTGTGAATCTGTGAAAATGAAACGCTGTTTGCAAAGAAACTACTGAGCGAAAATGTCTGAAATTTACACAGGAGGTCCAGGGAATGATAATAAAAAGGGCTGTTACAGAAAAAATAAGTAAATTTAAAAAAAAAAAAAAATCGGACTTTTAAAAAAAAAAAAAAAGAAAAATGCTTAAAGTATCCTAAAAAATCTATAAATAGAGACTTTTTACTGCAGAATTTTATAATGAACGGTTTATTAGATATCGAATTAAAACAGGAATATTTTTAACATTGAAGCCTATGGGATTCTCCTGAATTAACTTGCCGAATTAAACCACCGAATGGCAGGGCATTTCGGGAACCTTTCACTGCTGGTTTGTGTTCTCTGAATAGCCGAAGCAGTGCATTTTCATGGGGATTTCACTGCCCTCGAACAGGCACCGAACAGGCACCGTATGTGCAGGCAATTCGCCAGGATTTGGCGAATTGCCTGCTCTCTGGATAGCCAAATGGACAGGAAAGGTAACCGAACTCTGATTTTCAGCGTTCGTTTACCTTTCTCAAGCAATTCGGATCTCTTTGGATAACCCTGATTGTATATAATAACCAGCGTGTGCAGGGGAAAGATACATTGTATTGGAAAACCGCTGTGCGAGAAGCCCATAGGATTCAATGGAAAAATCATTATTGTTTTTATTCGTTTTTTATTCAACCGTTTATTTTTTAAATCTGTTTAAAGACGACTTTTTTTCACTCGCATCTTTGTTTTTTTTCTCTGCGAGCCAGCTTCAGCATTGCTCTCCCTGGTGCGGAAACATATTTCAGCACCAGGGAGAGGGGGGTTAATCCCCCCTGTACCCTGGTGAGTTTTTTTTCACTATGAGCTGGCTGTGCTGGGCGGGGGCAGTCCTTGATTTTGAAACTCCGACTCAGCATCAAAGACAGTTTTTGTTCTTCCGGCAGTGGCTCGGCAGCGGGGTTTTCATTTATTTTTTCACCTAGCGGCCTGTCCCATCAGCCGGTCTGGGTTGTCCACAGACGCTTCCAGTGGATGACCGTGATCGGCCGATGGTGTTGTCCGTAGTCGGGTGACCAAGTCAGTTCAAGACCAATAACACATACATAAGTGTATTAAAGGTATTTAAAAAAACTATCAGGGTTATTCAGTGAAAAGTGAAACTCTGGAGAACTTTTGGAGAAGTGAAAATTCTAGCAGTGTTATTCAGAGAGCGGTGAAAAGCAGGAGAATGACTGGAGAATGGAAAATTCTAGGCCAAAATAGCTGATTTGGAAATTGAGATAAATGGGTGAATTTTTCTGTTTGGGCTGTTTTGACCTAGAATTTTCAGTTCTCCAGTCATTCTCCTGAGTTTCACCTTTCTTTGAATACACCTGTATAACTTTTTTAGCCTGAATTTTTTAATAAGAGAGTTTGTGCAGTCCTAGCTTCTGTAATAAGAGGGCATTGTCTCTGGCTGAGAGAGTTACAGTTACAAGTATTTATAAACAGGGCCGGAATAAGATCTCTATGAGCCTGGAGCTGAATATTTTGGTGTTTTTTTTGGAATTTAGTGAAATGAAAGCATATTTTAGGTTATTTAATAGCGCATATACGGGTATATCCAACCAAGCAGATACTGTGTGATTAATTATTCATTCAGATTTCAATCATTTAAAGCGTATAAAATAATTTTTTCCCATTTTATCATCCAAACCTTTGTGGTTATATATTCTATAGGGAATTCTTGTTAAAAAAAAAAGTGAAATGGGAGCCTGTTACTGCATTTTTCTGAAAAAATATACAATTTTAATCAAATTGTGTTTTGGAGGATGGTGTTTTATGAATAATATGACTATCAGGGTTATCCAAAGAGATCCGAATTGCTTGAGAAAGGTAACCGAATGCTGAAAATCAGTGTTCGGTTACCTTTCCTGGCCATTCGGCTATCCAGAGAGCAGGCAGTTCGCCAAATCCTGGCGAATTGCCTGCACATACGGTGCCTGTTCGGTTCCTGTTCGAGGGCAGTGAAATCCCCATGAAAAAGCACTGCTTCAGCTATTCAGAGAACACAAACCAGCAGTGAAAGGTTCCCCTAATGCCCTGCCATTCGGTGGTTTAATTCGACAAGTTTATTCAGGAGAATCCCATAGGCTTCAATGTTAAAAATATTCCCGTTTTAATTCAATATCTAATAAACCGTTCATTATAAAATTCTGCAGCAAAAAGTCTCTTTATTTATAGATTTTTTAGGATACTTTAAGCATTTTTCTGTTTTTTTTTTTTTTTTTAAAAGTCCGATTTTTTTTTTTGATTTTTTTTTAGTTTACTTATTTTTTTTGTAACAGACCTCTTTATTATCATTCCCTGGACCTCCTGTGAAAATTTCAGACATTTTCGCTCAGTAGTTTCTTTGCAAACAGCGTTTCTTTTTCCCAGATTCATACAAATGGTTTTGCTAATTTATTCACTGCCTCCTCTAGGTCACAGCTGCTTCGGCTCTGTGTGATTCGGCTCCTGTTCGGCTTCTTCGAAGGTTAATCCAGATGTTTTTGCTTGTTTTCAGCGTGCATTCGGTTAGTTTTCGTCAGGTTTGCGGCAGCTTTTCCCTGCAATTCGGGGACCCTGTGGTGCTTGCTGAATACACCGCAGGGTCACCGAAATGCAATCGGAAAAAGGAACCGAATTGAAGAGAACGAAAAGTCACCGAACGTGCGGTGACTTTTCGAATCTCTTTGGATAACCCTGTATGTATTATATATGTATACTGACCTTGCTCCCAGCGTGGGAAATTAAAAGGAGAGTAGTGGCAGTGGTATTGCTCATTTTATATGTGAAAAATGGACAATGCCATTGCTTTCAGGGTTATTCAAAAATATCCGAATGGTTGCCAAAAGGTAACCAAACGCTGAAAAATCAGCGTTCGGTTACCTTTCTTGGCCATTCAGAGAGCAGGCAGTTTGCCAAATGTAAACACTGAAACAGGTTTCCTTCAAGAATTTCCCCGAATTTAGCACTATCCATCATTCCTTCAATTCTGACCAGTTTCCCAGTCCCTGCCAATGAAAAACATCTCCACAGCATGTTGCTGCCACCACTGTGGGGATGGTGTTCTTGGGGTGATGAGAGATTAGCAGGGTTATCCAAAGAGATCCGAATTGCTTGAGAAAGGTAACCGAACGCTGAAAGGTTACCTTTCCTGACCATTCGGCTATCCAGAGAGCAGGCAATTCGCCAAATCCTGGCGAATTGCCTGAACATACGGTGCCTGTTCGGTGCCTATTCGAGGGCAGTGAAATCCCCATGAAAAAGCACTGCTTCGGCTATTCAGAGAACACAAACCAGCAGTGAAAGGTTCCCCTAATGTCCTGCCATTCGGTGGTTTAATTCGGCAGATTTATTCAGGAGAATCCCATAGGCTTCAATGTTAAAAATATTCCCGTTTTAATTCAATATCTAATAAACCGTTCATTATAAAATTCTGCAGTAAAAAGCCTCTTTATTTATAGATTTTTTAGGATACTTTAAGCATTTTTCTGTTTTTTTTTTTTTCAGTTTACTTATTTTTTGCTGTAACAGCCCTCTTTATTATCATTCCCTGGACCTCCTGTGAAAATTTCAGACATTTTCACTCAGTAGTTTCTTTGCAAACAGCGTTTCATTTTCCCAGATTCATACAAATGGTTTTGCTAATTTATTCACCTCCCTCTGTCTGTGTCACAGCTGCTTCGGCTCTGTGTGATTCGGCTCCTGTTCGGCTCCTGCTCGGGTTTTTCGAAGGTTAATCCAGATGTTTTTGCTTGTTTTCTGCGTGCATTCGGTGGGTTTTGCGGTTAGTTTTCGTCAGGTTTGCGGCAGCTTTTCCCTGCAAATCGGGGACCCTGTGCTGTTTGCTGAATACACCGCAGGGTCAACGAAATGCAATCGGCAAAAGGAACCGAATTGAAGAGAACGAAAAGTCACCGAACGTGCGGTGACTTTTCGAATCTCTTTGGATAACCCTGTAGGTTTGCGCCAGACATACAGGGTTATTGAGCAGGTGTTCTCCTGTTCGCCCCACTTTGGTGAGTTTGATTCACCGACCCTGCGGTGAATGCAGCATTCATCGCAGGGTCCCCGAAGTGCAGTGAATCGACCTGACGAACGAATCGGAAAACCACAGTGAAACTGCCGAACTGATCCGAAAAACTGCAAATTGATTCGAAAAACCACTGAATGCATTCGATGAATCGACCAGAAAAAAGCCAACGACCCGCCGAACACACTGCTGACCAGCCGCTGGAAAAAGGCGGCAAGCCGCCGAATGGCGTCATTTTTTTTTAAAAAAAAAACGCAAATTTTAAAAGGCGTAATAAAAAAAAAAATCCTGCATTTTCAAATGCCTGGAAATAATATATAAGGTCCTATGAATAATAATAAAAAGGTCTGTTACAGAAAAAAAACACAATTTTTAAAGAATTGGAAGAAAAAAAAATTGCCAAATAAATCCTGAAAAATGCCAATAACATCCTAAAAAAAAAAAAAAAAAAAATAGAAAACACTTTTTGCTGCAAATGAAAAGAATAAACAGTTGAATAAATATTTAATAACAACAGGGAATTCTTTTTTACATGGAAACCTATGGGATACACCTGTTTAAACCTGTCGAATGAAACCACTGAACATCAGGGCATTTCACTGACATTTCGGTGCAGTTCGGTGTTCTCTGAATAAAATAACCATTACTTCTCTATGGTTATGCTGCCGAAGGTCACCGTATTTAGCTGGCAATTCGCCAATATTTGGTGAATTGCAAGCTTTTTGAATAGCCCGAATGGCCACGAAATTGCACCATGCGGGAAAAATCACAGTTTGGTGCAATTTCGTGGCCAATTCTGTGATCTTTGAATTAACGCGTTTAGACTGCATACAGGGGGACTTTATTTAATTAATTGTGTGACTTCAGAAGATATATGACAGCACCATATGTTATTTAGGGGCTTCATAACAAAGGAGGGTGAATAAATATACACGCACCATTTTTCTAGTTTATATATATATTTTTTAACAGGTTATTTTCTAAATTTCTTGCTTGCTAAATATCTTACTTTTCATCAGTGTGTTGTTACTTAATTATTCAATACTGTGTATAGTTCTGTAAACATGTTTATTCCCTGTTGCAACATTCTGTTTTGGTTACACCTTCAGGGTCAGCTAGAAGGCAGTGGGAAAGGGTTGTGCAATGCTGAGAAAGAACTCTTGAGATGGGGAAGTGTGGGGAGGAGACAGGACAACACCAGGGATGTTCCCTTTTAGTGAGACTCAATTATATGCTGTATCCAAAAAAATGAGAAATTTGTAATAAAGCTTTATTCTGCTTACACAGAGGCCCGTCTCTGGTTTTTCGGTGCAGTTATAATCACACTCTCTGTTCCTTGAGGGACAGATACCTTGGGGGTAGGGACTCGGCTTTGGCTAGGTCCTTGTTAGGACCCTCTGCCCTGACCAAGGCACTATAAATCACTGCTTATTACCAAAAGAGGAAGCTGACAGCTGAGACCAAAAGAGAAAACTGAACGACTTAGTTCTTCTCAGGGCTTGGAGCCCCGTTACAAGGATTATCAAAAACTGATGTTTCTGAAGCTTAGGAAAATACATGTTAATGATACTTCTGTGTTCAAAACATTATTACTTTGCATTTTTTAACAAAAAAATTGTGTGCACATACTTGAAAAATAAGGCCGAAACGATCGTCGGTGGTTGCTGCACCTCTCGTGCAGGGATGGCGTCCTTGGCAATCAGTGCTGGCTACCCTTTCTGGGTGAGAGCAGGCTGATTTGCATATGGAAAATTCATCCCTGTAATGGCACAGTCAAGCTGAAACCTTGCTTGTGAGACCTGAGCGGGCACCCACCGTAGAGCAGGCCAATTGTGCTGTTGCTCGTTCTCAGGACCCTCACAAACACCCCCCTTTTCTCACTGTACTTGAAAAATCCCACCTTAAATCCTACTGAAAATGTATGTATTATCACACATATTATTATGCAATTTCAATTTGGTCTCTGTATTCTCTACAAGTAACTGAATTGAAAAAAGTCAATCTCTAATACATGTATGTTATTTATTGAACTTAAGTAATGTCTGTTAGTGGGTAACTTGGTGTTGGGAAATAATTTATCCTGCTAAGGCTAGGGTCAGACTGAGGCAGTGCGAACGCGCGTGCAGGCGCACTTAATCACGGCCGTAGTAGCAGCAAGTGCCAGGCAATGACGGCCAATATACGAAGTACGGTCGCACAAAAGTCCGGCTGCGCAACGCAAGTGGAAAACGAACGCATTTTGTCGAGAACGTAAAACCACTAGTACGGTTGTACAGAGTGCGCTGCGTCCGCTAGAGGCGTGTGTGCGTGAATTGGAGATGTCAGACACTGCTAATGTCCGGCCAACATAACGTCCAGATGCACAAAGTGTTTTATTGATGATCCGTACAAAATCACGGCCGCAAATGCGCATCGTATGACCGCTATCGCGTACTCCGTGAAAAAATACGTCCATTCGTTCGAACGTTCTTTTTCACAGACAACGCGAAAATGCGCTCGTCTGACCCTAGCCTGAGGCTTTTTAATTTCAAGCAAATCTCCTTATGCAAATGTGTCACCCTACAAGGCTCCTCACAATCTTCCTCCTACTTATGGAAATCTCTTCTTCGTGACATATGACTCACAATGCAACCAATAATTTCTCATATTTGACCCTTCCTACTCCACCTCACATTTTGGGCTCTATTACGCTCTTAGCGTTAAAACGCAGGCGCAAGGGAGGAAAAACTGCGCCCGCCGTTTTCCCCCTTGTGCCCGCGTTTTAACGCTGGATTACAATGCAGGTGCAAAAAATGCTGCCTGCATTGTTAGCGAGAGTAAAATCTTGGATGGTCGCGGCAGCGCTGATCGTAGCCGCGAGCATCCACTCGCTGGAGTCCATAGGACTCCATTGAGTTCCTCCCTGCCGGTCACATAACCAGCAGGATCTCGCCTCACGAGATCCGGCCGGTCCGCGTAGTGATATGCAGGGAGAGACGTGGGGGACTTTTTCTGCATGAACCAAACAATGGAGTAAAACCCAGTTAAATAACCAGGGAATGGTTCAGAATAAATAGAAAGGACTTCAGTCCTATATACTCAAACATTGATGAAATTCAGGATGAAAAGTCTTTTTGAGTGCCTACGGATCAACGTTTGAGATCACCGGAACTCCTTGTTCACTGCAAAGTGGATAAAAGCGAGAGAAAAGAACATTACGCAGCACACAGTAGTACTGTCTCGTTTGCCCCCCTATGGGATACTCACAATGTTTTGAGACCTTTAACCCGGCTCCAAAGGCCATGTATAGTGTGGGCGAGGGTGCTTAGGAGGGTGAGGGCACAAAGGTAGTGGGCGCTTCGGTTACACCCACAATACCAGAATAGCTCATAAACCAGATGCACCAGGGGTCAATACCAGGATGGCTCGCAAACCAAGTGCCAGGGGTCTTATGCCAGAACGGGTTGTCAGCCAAGTGCCAGGGTTAACAGCCAGGGGAATAGTCAGACAAGCCAAGATCATACACAGGTGAGCCAACAATAAACACTATGAAGGCACTGAGAGAAATGGAAAACATGCCAGGGCAAAGGACCAGTGTTCATGTGTCTGGTTTTAAACTCAGCAGACGCCGCATCATCACACTACATCCCAGTCCACGTCAGCAACACGAGGCTGTGATTGCCTGCTATTTCACTTGGCAGGCAGCCAGCAAGCAGCAAGAAAGACGCTGCTGGCCGCCGAGATCCCGGAGCAGCGCGCTACATGACATTTCCATAGGGAATTCCTTGGACAGCTAGCGGGGACTTCCCTTTCTGACATCATAGCACCCATACAGTCAACCCTAATCAGGTTTATTCCTTCATACACAAGCTCAAATTGTTCACAGAAACTCAAATCCATGAATTCATTGTGGACACACAACCTAACGTTCCAGTGGTGTTGATGCATAGATTTTGGTTCTTGCATAGTGGAACCTCACAGACTTGTCACCAGGGCTGGACTGGCCTACCAGGATACTGGGAGGAATCATTTTTGGGCTGCTGGGGCGATAGATCATCATAATGATGATCATCGTTCCTGCAGTGGCTGTTTTTTTTAGGACGCAGGCCTCGGAGGAGGTCCTGCGGCCTACCTGGGCCCGGCTGCCGGCCCCCTCTGATGATGTCAGAGAAGGCGCTCCAGACGTCTGCAGCCCATGACCCTTCCTGACTCCAGGCATTCTGCCAGGAGTCAGGACAGGTCATGGGTTGCACTGCAACCGTTGCAGATGTCCAGCGCGCCCTCTCTGACATCATCAGAGGGGGCTGGCCACCCACCAGCCATCTTCGATTCTCTGCATGGCATGCCACCTGACAAGTCCAGGTAGGTCGCAGGCCAGTAACTTAGCCGAGTCCTGCAGCCTAAAAGAAAACACAGCCGCTGTCGTGGAGTCGAGGCTGCACAGAGCACCCTGGAGCCACCACCATCCATCCCTGCTCTACTTCTGAGGTCTGTATCTGGGGCCTGTGTCTTGGGTATACATGTATCTGGCGACTGTGTCTGGGGTATACATGTATCTGGGGCCTGTGTCTGGGGTATACATGTGTATAGGGCATACTTTTGTCTGGGACGTACATGTGCCTGCAACGTACATGTATACATGTGTCTGTATACATGCCCCAAGCATCCTGGAGGCTAGCAGCTGCTACGGAGCAGGCTGCTGAACTCAGGGATGCTAAGGGGAGATTTGTGAGTGAGCCAAACTTGCCACCGAAATGCACTGAACTATGAATTAATTTCCCCGTACGGTACAATTTCGTGGCAGTTCGTCTATTCAGAAAGGTGTCAATTCACCAAATATTGGCAAATTGCCAGCGAAACACAATGTAGTTCGCTGCAATTCGGTGATCTTCGGCAGCAGTGATATTGTCCCATAGATAACTAATGGTTAATCTATTCGGAGAACACCGAACAGCACCGAAATATTAGCGAAATGTCCATTTTTTCTGTAGTTCAGTTCGAAAGGTTTAAACAGGCGAATCCCATAGGAAAATAAAAACGTGAAAAAATAAACAATTGGAAAACAGCTTTATTTTCCTCTGTTCTAAGGTAGTGGCATTATTTGCTTATAATTGTCACGGTTCCCGCTGAAGACGCCAGAGGAAGGGCAAGTAAGGTGCTGTTTCCCTTCCAGAATCAGGTTCCAGTCCAGATCTTACCTCTGCCTGGTCTGGTGTCCAGGCATTCAGGGATCCATTCCAGGTTTCCCCTCACCTCCCCAGCCTCAGGTGTGGGCTGGGCCTGGACTTTCCATATAATCAGGCCTCACCTTTCAGTAGATGCTTCTGCATTATCCTTCCTTGGAAGCCTCACTGCGTGCCAGTCCTGCGTGCTATGCACATTACTAGTCTGAGACCCCATTGCTTTATCTCGCTGAGACTCCTTCCTCATTGCATCCGTGGAGACCACCCTTATTACATCCCGTGGAGACCACCCTTCCTTGCAATATCCTATTGTGACCCCCCTCATCGCAGCATTCCATCTACAACCCCCTCCCTGGACATTCCTTACAATCTTAATTTCTGGACTTCTACTCCCATCATTACTCCAGATCCATCTATTGATTTGACCTCCTGTGTATGATCATCTGCTATGTACTTTGACCACTCTCTGCCCGCTGCCTGCCAAGACCTCTGCATGATCTGACCATTCTACTGCTATAGCCCTCCTGATCCCACGCTTGATATTGTTGTTGTTTCTTCTGCCCTCTGTGTCTTCTGGTCTGTCCGCTGTGTATCCAGTAAGTGTCTTCTTTAGTTATTTCTGTAGTCAGTGTCCAGTGTCTGTCCTGTCCACCCTTGTGTTATTCTGTTATTCAGCGTCCTGTCCCATCTGCTCAGTGTACCCTGCCCGCTGTATATAAGTGTTATTAATTATTCATTGTCCCCTTTCCTGATTTACTTCTGTTCCTTCGTAAATAAACCTTTTATTCTGGTAAAACCCCACTAACCTGTCTCAGTTTGTGTAACCACACCCTGGGCTCGTAAACCCCCGTGACAATAATGCAAACAATGTTGTGCACTAATTCACCTTCTCATTTCCCACACTGTGAGCAAATTTGAAAGTGATGACAATACTTCGCATTATTTCATCTAAAACAGTGGTTCCCAACCGCGTTTGGGAACCACGGATCTAAAACATGGGGGGGCACTAGTGGAGGACTTGCCCCCAGGTGCCGCATCTCATGACCTTGCTACTTCTTTATATAGGGCTGGTCTAAATTTTTTTTTTCCAGGGCTGCTTTTTATTCCCAATCCAGCCCTGCTTGTTCCTCTTGTTTCTAATCCCATCATCCATCTAAATTGTAAATTCCCACGGGAATAGTGTCCTCACGTCCTCCTGTATCTGCAGGCAGGAATACTGACCTGCCTCCTGTATGTCTTGTAGAATTGTCCTGTCTTTACCCATTGCACCTTGTACAGTGCTGCGAAATGTGTTGGCGCTTAATAAATAATAATAATACGCTCTCTGTGCAGAGTGTGTGCAACAAGCCACTGAAGAGGAGGACAAAGGATGTGCCCATTGCTATTTGAGAGCAATGTTCCCTTGAAATGCTTTAAAAGGTACAACATGAAGTCAAATCCAAGATAAAGACTGAACAGAGTTTATAATGAACAAAGGCGTACAATGCTTAATGTTTTTCCTCTCTCCTCTGCTGGGTAAATATGGGCTAGCCCCCTGGTGACACAAGAAAATGTACATACATCAAATCTTCCCCCAGTCTTAAGTCACTCGAGCTCCTTACTAACATACCTCAATACAGAATGCACCTGTAAACATGTAACCTAGTGACTATATTTCCTACATATTTATTTTCTGTTAATCTGTATATTTGTGTTTTTTTTTTTTAATATCTTACATTGTATTACTTTATTTCTGTAACTGTAACACTTCAATGTTCTCGAACCCAGGACATACTTGAAAACGAGAGAAATCTCAATGTATCCTTCCTGGTAAAATCCTTTATAAATACTGTATGTATCACTATAATAATGTAAAGTAGGAGAAGAGTCTCAGTGGAATACATACATTTTGTTAATTAGGGAAAGTAGTGTAAGGATATACATTTAAATACGTAAAGGGAATCCACAAGGTAGAGGAAGGGAGTATATTTAAAAGGAAACAAAGTAGCAAAACAAGAGGACATAGTGTTAGATTAGAGGGGCAAAGGTTTAAAAGTAACATCAGGAAGCATTATTTTACTGAGAGGGTGGTGGATACATGGAACAGTCTTCCAGTAGAAGTGGTAGAGGCCAAAACAGTAATTGAATTTAAGCAAGCATGGGATAGGCATAAGGCTATCCTAAACAAAAGATAAATCCAGGTAAAGTATCCATGTAATTGGGCAGACTAGATGGGCCGAAAGGTTCTTATCTGCCGACATTTTTCTATGTTTCTATGATATGCTTCTTACAAAATGTATTTGCTTTAGAATTTTAGTTTGCTAATTAGAGGGCAACCAATAGCCATAGAGCTCTATTACATCTATGAAAGCATCTATACATGGGTTAAATAAACATAAAATGTTAGTTTTGTATTGCTTTGTTAAAAAAATTAAAACGGAAAAAATGTTCTTACCGCAGAAAGTATCTTATATTTGTTCTTCTTTTTCTTTCGATCAGGTTCATGCACATCCATTGTGAGTGTGGATGATTCCATGATCTTCCTGTGATTAAATGCTAGTGTGTGTTCAGCAGCTGCTGGCAGTTTTAACAAGAAATCGAGCCAAGTGAAGAGGGCTACAACACCAGCACCAGCTTTCTGCTTCCTCTGCCTCTATAGATTCTCTTCCTTTTTACATCAACAGTGTTTGATCATGGAATGAAATAGTGGGAAGATTCAGATGTCGCAAACGATGGGTCAAAGACTAACCTGCATTATCTCCTCTCAAACTACACTTACTTATATAACGGTGACTTCACAGATTAGCATTTGCTTTGCTTTCAAGGTAAAGTTCACACACCTGAAATAGGATAACAGAACATTTTTCTTTTACTTGGCACAATAAGAAGCATTTGTTCCCCTTTCTGCTTAAAGACATTGGTAACTTCCTGGCTTCTTTAATTCTAAAGCCTGTATGAACGTTTATATCTGATTCATTCTCTGATCAAATAAGGCTTGGTGCTGCCCTACCCACCCGAACTCTGCTGCCTCCTCTCTACGGTATTAAATAAATTGACACCTACATAAACATGACATCAGCACACATTTATGACCTATTGGGTCTACTTATGTCAATAAAGTTGTAATTTAGAACAAGCAAAGAATCTTATTTACACTGAGAAATTCTAACATCTACATTTAGTTTGCAGGCTTATTGTTTGGAGTTTTATTGTCTTACAGCTCTATCTATATAAAGAAAAGACATTAGGAGGAAAACAATGCTGCCCTTTCCAATCTGTGGCTCTAGGCCCAGGTTTAGTTGAATAAATGTAGAGGGATACTGTGCTGCTGAGAGAAAAATAATTTTTATTCATGCATAAAGCAAAAGACAACCAGGACGACAATATGAAAAGTCTCCGTAACCTTTGTCAACAAAATAGGTACCACAGTGAACACAAGGAGCTGACTCAATGTGTCTGTCATGAAAAGGAGTATGGCCTACTAAGGTCTATATACGCAAGCAGGTGACACTGCAGAAAGCTCCTGGGTACCCACACACTTCTATCCTACTTAAGCTAATAGAGCAGAGAAGCGGGCCGCAAAAATAGGAATGAGCGAGAAAGACTCCAAAGTGGAGTATAGTTGCAACATAAAGTATATATTGGTAGAGAAAGTAGATCTGCAGTTAGCCAGCGTTGGGAGTGCTCCAAAGCAGCATATGCAGAGCTGCAGCAATTAGGATGACAGGCTACCAGAGATCAACAAAATAAAAATGATTAAAAACGCAAAAAGCTTAACGCCATTGCTCTACGCGTTTCGCCGTGAAGATTAGCGTCATCAGGAGTATACAGAGAGTATCATACAGGCAAGCTGTGTACAGAGAAATAAGCTAGAAAAGACCTGTGAAACAGGCTTCTTATAAACTGCAGGGTATAACAGCAAAACAGAAAAAGTAGTGTGTGGATTCCAACACTAGAACACCGCAGCTCTCAGCACCTCCCACACAAGCGTAGTGCTAAATATAGGAACAAACAAAACAATTGGAGCATGCAGTGAAGAATCCGTGTATAAAAGCACTTACATAGGAACAGGATATACAATGATATCTCCTGATGTAATGGATGGACACAGGATATAATGGTGGATGAAAACGGTTAAGACACATAAAGGCACATCATAGCATAAAACTGTAACACATTTATTACAATAGAATAAAAAACAGGGAACAACTCACAAAGGAATTGGCACACCGTATAATAAAATATGTGTGCAAAACAGCATGCATGGAATAACATCCATATAGTCACTGCATAACTGGATGGAACAGTCAAAGTTCGCTGTCTCGTTCACAAAGGACGCCTGGGGAACCTCCGTGATGTTGTAGAGCTGGAGAAGTAGCAGCATTCGGTATAAAATAACCCCCAAAACGGCGCATCCAGCGGGACCAAGGTGATGAATGGCAAGTGGCAGTCGGTAGATAGTCAGCTCAACGCGTTTCGTCTTAACGACTTCCTGAAGAGCTGACTCGAAGTGACTCCTCGCTCCTTTTAAACAGTTTTTCACCAAATCAAACAATAAATTACCCACACCGGGACCGTCCATGGCGCACCGGAAGTGACCCGTCATTCCCGGTAGCCTCAATAGAGCGCACCAGAAGTGATGTCCCCAGGTGCATTTTCCATATTAAGAACCCTATTGCATTCTTCGCGCAAAAAATAATGCGTGCGCAAAAACGCATTAACGCGAGGGGAAAAACCATTTGCGCAGAACGTCGTATTACAATGTTTGCAAAACGAATGTGTGTTTTCGTCTACCGCGGGTGAACCTGCGTGAACGCTGCGCGAGCTTACAATACTTCGCACATCCTATACTTAACATTGTGAGCGCAAATGCGTTCGTGCGCTGGTACGCGGATGGTATTACAATCGATGCGCAAATTCGTACGAACGACGTTTGCGCGCATAATTTTAACATTTCTGAAAAGCTGGTGTTAATGTCAAATCCGAACGTCCTGGTCGAAACGAAATACACCAGAAAAAAAATACAGCTCAGTATAGTTACACATTCTACACATACCCAAACAATAAAATTGTGAATTTGTGCGTTTTTTTATCATTGCTGCAGCATATATACTCAGATTTACTTTGACAGGTGCAAAAACTTAAGTGAGTCAATTAAGGTCAATTAAGGTTCTTAAGTCTGATTGGCTGAATCCCACGAAAAAAACAGTCTGTACACTGATTTACGTGCGCTACGTTACTGCACTCGTATTTCTCTTCGTTTGGCGCGTCGGGTTTACGAACGTTATTTTTTGACGAATGAAAAAATGCGTTCAGATCGTAATACCACTGTTAATTTTCGCACGATACGCATTTTGCTGTGCGCAAAAAAAAATGCGCTGAGCGAGCGAAATTGCGTGAGAAATGTAATAGGGTCCTAAGTGTGGTCAAACCACTGAAACAGTAAGGGCAAAATAACACATAAATAGGTATAATCCCAATAAACAAAACAGAAGGCATAAACCATAAAAAACATGAGCATATAAATATAATAATATATTTAGGGACTAAAAATAAGGTGGATAATATGCCTACGAGGAAACAGATGTTAGTAACATGTAAATTGAATAACGTGGTTGTGAAATAAATATAAAATGGAAAACGGTATCTATAAAAACTAGAGACGAGTGAAGGAGCGAAATCCTGAAGCAGGGAATGCATAAGGGGAAAACTATAAAACTATAAAAAGGAATGAAGATCAATATCCATATTTAAACCCGGAGGTATCAAAGTCTCCAAGTGGAAAATCCATTTGGACTCCGCTTGGGATAGAGCTATTTCATATCCCCCCTCTCCGATTAACAGATACCTTCTCTATCCCTTGTCACAGAAAGGTGGAAAAATTTAAAAAAGGGACATTTATTACAGTGTCTAGAGACACTGTGCTTCTCACTACGTTTACGAATATTGTAAAAATGTTCATAGATCCTCTCCTTCAACTTTCTCTTTGTCTTTCCCACATACTGGGCACCACATCCACATTGGGCACCAACCAACGAGACAGCGAACTTTGACTGTTCCATCCAGTTATGCAGTGACTATATGGATGTTATTCCATGCATGCTGTTTTGCACACATATTTTATTATACGGTGTGCCAATTCCTTTGTGAGTTGTTCCCTGTTTTTTATTCTATTGTAATAAATGTGTTACAGTTTTATGCTATGATGTGCCTTTATGTGTCTTAACAGTTTTCATCCACCATTATATCCTGTGTCCATCCATTACATCAGGAAATATCATTGTATATCCTGTTCCTATGTAAGTGCTTTTATACACGGATTCTTCACTGCATGCTCCAATTGTTTTGTTTAAACTGCAGGGTATAATTGATTGTCCTAGAACAGGCGCAGGGAGAAGGTGGTTCAGCATCTGTTGACACAACCCGTTCAGTTAGTGATATGTAAAGACTAGCTGAATGACTGATACATCGTACCATATCAATATCATGGTCCATATGGAATGCTGCACATCTACTGGATGGTATATGTATGATGATGCGGTAGATAGATCGAATAAGGCTTGATAAGAGGCTACAGACATTACAGACCTTACAGACATAGCATATACTGGTCACAGCGTGCTATTACAGGGGGAAAAAACAACAACTCCGGACCATGATTAAAGTTAAAAAACTCAAAAAAGATTGTAAGATCCCTTCTTCAATGCCGCCACTCCAAAGAGATCACCACCAATCTCCCAATACAAAGATTCAGCCCAAAAAAATAGGACGGCGCATCTATAGTGTCTTATCCATTTTCGGTGCCAGCAACATGAGCTTCAGTTTACAGGAATTCCAATGAGAAACCCCCGGCACCTTCATCCCACTTTTGATACTTTACACGGCACATACAAAATGTGCATATAAGCAGTGGTCATATAGACCCAGACCTCCCGATATTGATCCCCGAAAGTGTCCACAAACCGTCCACCGGTCAATGTTGGCCTCCTGGATCCGGGTGATGGCACACTGGTCCAAATCGAGAGTCATTTGATAATTTGAGGGACACGGAGGACGGTAAACCTGTAAGGAAACCACACTTCTGAGGCAGGGGTACAGCAGAAGGAACCACTAACAGGACAAGAAGCGCCAGCTCCAGCACATCTTTCTTTTATATTGACTTACAAGGTGGAAAAGGGATATACCACCAAGTGGTCTGGAGAGGCAGCTGACTCCACAAATCTGAGATACTGTATGGCTTTTATTTTTTATTCTTCCCTGCACTGATTATTAAGGCTTTCAAAATCATTAAGACTTTTACAACCTGGAGTATACAGGATAAGACTGTAAATATCACATTACTTTGTTTTATCCTAGTTGCACTATTTTACTTGCGTTGTATTTTATTTGATTGTATTGAGGTTTAGTTGCCATCACAACCGGGTTACGCCAGTGACACAGATTATCACCATAGAGCTATAAAGGCTTTCTACATCAAGACTACACAACAGTGATTCTTTGGGTATGTTGGTATGAGACAGAACTCGCAATGTATCTTTTGTATCACGTAAAGAAGAGGGAAGCCTTTGAACTATACTGGTGACCAAACCGATACCTGGCAGGAAGTCTATTGCACTATGAATTTACTATTCATTCTCCTTGTATATACTGTGCACATGTTGATGAATTCAGACAGTAGGGTTGAGTATACTGGCGACAACATTGATATCTAGCAGGAAGCCCATTGCACTGTGAAGTAATTTTTATTCTCCTCTCTTGTAGTGTACACGTGTTGATAAATTCAGACAGCAGGGATTGAGTATATTGGTGACAATACTGACATCGGGCAGGATGCATATTGCACTGTGAATCAACCATTCTTCTCCCTTTATATACTGTGCACCTGTTGATAAACTCTGACAGCATGCCATTTACCTGTCTCAGGAACATTGGTTCTGCAAGCCACGATATATCTTGTATTTGTACTACAGGCTCTGATCTAGTTGCAATATCTGCAGCGTTCTGATCTGTGGTCACGTGGTGCCATTGGTTTGAATCATCATGTCAGGTGCTGGTTCCGGGGTGGTAGGTTTGAGCCCAATATGCAATGAGGAAACTGAGATTCAGATAAACATATACAAGAGGGTTTATTAGGAGTAACATAAAAGGCAATAAACAAATATCAAGGAGCTGGATAAGACTGAGAGGAAGGGAAGACACTGCATATAAAATAAACAGTAACAATATTAACTGAAAGCAAGGTGAGAAAATACTAGACAGAAGGACAGTACTAAGCTACTCTAAACTATAAAGGAGACGATATAAGAATGAAGGCTGAAGGAGAGCTTTAGGAAATAAATAGTGTGATAGGAAGCAGGGCTTGGTATTGAATGGGAGATACCTGAGACCAGGCCTGGTACACTGCGTTTAAAAGAACCCCAGGGAGACTGTTGGTTTTGTGAGTGTGTGGAGCAACGGGGCTCCCAGGAAAGTGTGTTATGGGTCCCTGGGGTTGGGGTAGTGGAGTGAAGGGCGGGCCGCTATCCCAACAACCTGGATCACTTCCAGACCAGGTATTAGCAGGGTCAGCTAGGACTGTAGGTGTGGTCCACCAGGAAGGGTTTCAAAAGAAACAAGAGGAAGCTGATCCTGCAGAGTGTAAAAAAAGGGGGTGGGTGAGGACCCACCAGAGTGAACTGCCGTATCACTGTACCTGCTGAACTTGCTAAATTACAGAATTGCTGTGTTGCTGTGAAGCACGAGTTGCCACTGTTTGCTGTGCACCTTTCTGAAGGTAAAAAAATAAACTTCACTGGTTTTTACAAAAGACCTGCTGTCTCGCTACAATTACTGCCCTAGAAGACGTGGTTGAAGGAGGACCCTTGTCACAATAGTAAACAAAAGCAGAAGAGTCTTTTGCAGGCAGAGGGTCATGGGTCTGCAGAGGGTCCTGGGAAGGCAGAGGGTCCTGGGTATGCAGAGGGTCCTGGGAAGGCAGAGGGTCCTGGGTATGCAGAGGGTCCTGGGAAGGCAGAGGGTCCTGGGTATGCAGAGGGTCCTGGGAAGGCAGAGGGTCCTGGGTATGCAGGGCAGCAGACTCTGAAGATTCTGCGGGATGCAGGCACAGTGGAGGGAAATACTGGAGGAGACAGAACAGTTAGGGTCTAGGCAGATAACAGGAACAAGTGGTAGCTCCCTGTCAGCTTGGCATACACCAAGATAATGCAGAAGCAATGTTAATTGGGTTGCGGTCTGGTTTTGTGCAGGGAGCATCAGGTGAATTAGTCAACACCTGAGTGCTGCAGAGGCGAGTCCTGAGAAGACTGAGAGTCTCAGCACTACGAGGCGGCGCTGGATTTAGGCTTTCTACAGCGCCGGCGACTAGGACCCTTACACGTCATTGTTGAACAGATTAAAGAATTCTGACCAGCAATCGGTTGCTCTGGTCGTCGATGATAGTATACATTCTTATAGCTCTTTCGGGTTGTCCTCCTGGATGTACCGATACAAGGCATATCTTTGAACAAGATCTTCTATCACCTCCTTCTCCACGAATCTCGGTGCATTTAGACGTTACTAGCCTTTTCTCTCTCCCCACCCTGCCTTGTCACAAGGTTAGAGGTCTTGACCATTTTATGCTTAAATGTCTCTTGGTATAAGGCTGTCACATGTCTGTTACTGTTCACATTTTATGGCTTCCTTGTACTCCTTGGAAAGGTGTCCTGTAGAAGCACAGCATTTAAAGCAAACTCCTAACTGCCAGAATAAGTTTTTGCACTCCTTTATGGACTTCATCCTGAACCTGATGTATTCTCTGAGCGCGTGTGGTCTTTTATGTATGGGACACTCATGTCAGGAGATGGACGTTCTTGTGTTGGCATGTCTCGCCACTAGTGTCTTGTACCTCAGGCTGCTTGCACTGGATGCGATTTGTGTACCCACAATGAAGCTGGGATCGTTCTTTGAATGGGCCGCTTCGCTAATGAGGCTGAAGAAGAAAGAGAAGGGAGGTAGGCAACCCGCTTCTCTCTTTTATATTTGGAGCCTTGTGAACTCCATTTTTCTTGGAGGTTTTAGGGTAGCGTCTCCAAGATTGGTCTTACTCCGCGAGCGGAGTCCAGGATGTTGAGACCTAATAGGGATTGGTCTGTTCTTGCTGATTCCAGTTCCTGCAGCAGATCCCCGAGTTCCATTAACTAGGAGTAGTCTTTGGCTGTAATTCTGGGAAAGTTGTTGATTCTCTTGAAGAGACCTACTGAAGAAGCTGTAAAGCGAAACGTATCTTGGTATGCTATGCTTTCAAACTTAATAAAGTAGATTTTAATTATTCTACCATATTTGTCTGTCCTGATTGCATTGGTAAAACCGTTCACCCAGATTGCATCCTGAGGATTGCCTGATCGAGATGGGAGGACCAGTGCTCCCTTGAAATCACTGGTTGTTTGATCCTTGGTGTCACTTAGCAAAGGACACCAAAAATTGCGATTAGTTTTTCTATGTGATTATTACACATGACCTTATGTTTATACCGAGGTACACTGAGTTAAACCTACCCACAGAGATAAAGAAGGAAGGATCGCCTTACGGATCCAACTGTGCATAAAACTAAAGCCAGGTTTTTTTGGGCTCTCAACCACGTAAGTGTGACTAATTATTTTACACTTATCTCCTAATATCATCATTTATTGAACTATATAGTTCTCCATTTACTCGAGGTCATCCACTGATTAAACAGAAGATTAGAACACCTGGTATAAGCGCTGATTTCCACTATTATTCTGCATTTGTCTCTTAACCTGGTGGAAGTTTTTGGGGATTTACCACTGATTGTGGAAACAAGCTGCTACACTGGAGGACTAAATCAATTGTTTCTACCATAATATTTGACCACAACCAATGCCTACTGCTACTATTACTTGAACCAATGCGGCTGCTAATTGATTAACATTGCAGAAAGGTATGACAACTGCTATTTAGACCTATTGAACTTCATTTGATTGTTAACCATTATTACTGTTAATCATCACTGCTGCTATTATTGCTACCATATTTTACCAACTTTTGGGTAGAATTTATTGCTATTTTCACATCAACACTGTGAACTAATACGGCTGTTAATTGAGTATCACTGCTATATAGACCTACCACACTTAATTTGACTGTCAATCATTTTTACTGTTAACCATTACTGCTGCTATTATTGCTGCTATATTTTACCAATTGCTGGGTTGATTTGATTGCCATTTGCACGTCACTACTGCTAACCAATATTGCTGCTACATATTCGCTGCCAGTCAACCACTAGGTGGTGCCAGAGATACACTAATTTATTTTTCTTTAATTGATTTGGTTGGAAGAGAGCATAACGAATAATAGGTAATAACGAGAACTATAAGGCCATAACTCCAAATGTTGACAATGCCTCAAGCAAAGGCGTATCATGTCTGAAATAGGACGATGAATTGCCCCCATTCAAGTGGCGGAGACACACTGCAATGTACAAAGAAATTGGGACCATCAGAAATTGTTCCATGTAAATAGTAGGAAAAAAGTCATTGTGACGAGAGTCACTTTGAACTTGGGGTAGATGGACCTAGAGACGCATTTGGGAGGTGCAGGCCTCATGTTCTGTATTGTTGCCCTGCCCTCTCTTATGTTGAAGTTACCCTGTACCCCACAATTCTAGGTGCAGGGTGTTTGCGTCATCTGTGCTAAACATGAATACTGTTATTGTTATTATCGTTATTGTCTATGGTCTATTGTCTATCTGCTAATACTGTGTGGGTCACTGAAGCATTTTCCAACTTCACCCTATCTAGAATATGTTTACATCAGTTAAAGGTTGGAGCGGCTTTTGTTTGTCTGTTTTGTGTGGCAAACATTGCCCCATTATCTGATACTGTATAATCTGAATCCCCTGCTATTGCCCTATTGATCTGCATTGTTCATTGTTGGTATGTAGTGCAATGCTTCATGGTGACTAGAGTTAATCTCATTATCTGTCACAGACAGCAAAATGCCAGGCAATGATTCCTGAGCTGTCTCCGCAATATGCCAGGGAGGGATTTCCAATTGCCCGCTAGGTCCCGCCTGGCACTGTATATGATTCATTAAAGGCTCAGTTAGTCTGACTGTTCTAAACTCAATATCTGTGTGCTGAATAATTTCTTGGGAAGGCTATCACCGCACTTTCAGTGTACCCATTCTTAAGCTTTGGCTAGGGGCTAGAGAAAGGCACGACAGACTGCTGGTGGGAGAATGGGGGCCCTGGCAAGGAAGTGGCATCAACAGATGCATGTGACCCAGTCGGGGTACGGAGATCTGGTACAGTCATAGTTTAAGAGATTGAATTCACTAGAAATGAAATCCTTTATGGTAGTTATAAAAAATTAAAATAAAATACCTCTAAAAATATATTTATCAGTTAAACAGTAAACAGCACTAGTGAAACAAGGGGACCAGAGAACATACTGTTCAACAAAAATTTAGAGGGATTCTCTAGGGTTAAAACTGGAAGTCAGGGGAGGGTTAAACATCAACCTTTCCTGACACCCTCTGTGCTACCATTTCCTGTTTTAACCCTAGAGTATTATTAAAACTCATCTTTATTCTAAATCTGGTCTGTAGCACTGCACCGGCTGTTACATATAGGGATGAGCTGTTCGGTGCGATCGGTTCGGAGTTCGATTCGAACATCGCCTGTTCGGGAACTACGAACATTTCCGCGTGTTCGCCGCATGTTCGCCCACAATGCACCACAATGGACCACAATGCACTTTTCCACTGGCCTGAAGCTTGTAATTGGCTACAGCCTTGCACCTGACCACAGGTCAGGTGCAAGACAGGTTCAAGACTATGCCAATCACGGCTCAGAGTCCTGATTTGGCAAATTTTGCCCAATCATGGGCTCACAAAGCTAAGTCCCGCAGCACACTATATAAGGTTTCACACAGCGCTTCAGCACGCGTTTGAGAGGAGATTTGAGAGGAGATTGTTCTTGTGTTAGTGTGTGTTCTCACTGCCAGTCTGCCACCAGCTACTGGGGGGGGGCTCATTTCTACAAAATATCTGGGAATTGTGGTAATCTGTGTGTTCTCACTGCCAGCAACTATTTTGGGGGTCTCATTTCTACAAAATATTTGGGAATTGAGGTAATCTGTGTTTTGTCACTGCCACCCAGTATTTTGGGGGGTCAGTAATTTCTACAAAATATTTGGGAATTGAGGTAATCTGTGTCTTGTCACTGCCACCCTGAATTTTGGGGGGTCAATAATTTCTACAAAATATTTGGGAATTGAGGTAATCTGTGTCTTGTCATTGCCACCCCGAATTTTGGGGGGTCAGTCATTTATACAAAATATCTGGGAATTGTTCTAATCTGTGTCTTGTCACTGCCACCCATCAGGGGGTCTCACTGATTTATAGGAGGTTTCTGGGATTTGTAATCTGTGTCTTCTCACTGCCAGCTATCAGGGGGTCCCACATACTTCTATCAGATTTCTGCGAATTGTAATCTGTGTCTTGTCACTGTTGCCAGCTATCAGGGGGTCCTATCAGGGGGTCTTGGGGAATTGAGGTAATCTGTGTCTTGTCACTGCCACCCTGAATTTTGGGGGTCAGTAATTTCTACAAAATATTTGGGAATTGAGGTAATCTGTGTCTTGTCACTGCCACCCTGAATTTTGGGGGTTCAGTAATTTCTACAAAATATTTGGGAATTGAGGTCATCTGTGTCTTGTCACTGCCATCAGCAACTATTTTGGGGGGTCAGTAAACGCTACAAAATATTTGGGAATTGAGGTAATCTGTGTCTTGTCACTGCCACCAGCAACTATTTTGGGGGGGTCAGTAATTTCTCCAAAATATGTGGGAATTGTGGTAATCTGCGTGTTCTCACTGCCATCAGCAACTATTTTGGGGGGGGTCAATAATTGCTACAAAATATTTGGGAATTGAGGTAATCTGTGTCTTGTCACTGCCACCAGCAACTATTTTGGGGGGTCAGTAATTTCTCCAAAATATGTGGGAATTGTGGTAATCTGCGTGTTCTCACTGCCACCAGCAACTATTTTGGGGGTCAGTAATTTCTACAAAATATTTGGGAATTGCGGTAATCTGTGTCTTGTCACTGCCACCCAGTATTTTGGGGTTCAGTAATTTCTACAAAATATTTGGGAATTGAGGTAATCTGTTTCTTGTCACTGCCACCCAGCTATTGTGGGGTCCCACATACTTCTATCAGATTTCTGCGAATTGTAATCTGTGTCTTGTCACTGTTGCCAGCTATCAGGGGGTCCTATCAGGGGGTCTCACTGACTTGTAACAGATTTCTGCGAATTGTAATTTGTGTCTTGTCACTGGCACCCATCAGGGGGTCTCACTGATTTATAGGAGGTTTCTGTGAATTGTAATCTGTATCTTGTCACTGGCTGCCAGCTATCAGGGTGTCTCACTGAGTTATACCAGAGTTCTGGAAATCTTTAATCTTTATACCAGAGTTGAATCAGAGTTCTGTATATATTTAATCTATATATCACTCACCATGTCAGAAAGACCAAAAAGGACAGGCAGACGCTCCCAGACACAGATAAGAGGGCAAGCAGATTCTGTGTCGGGAGGCTGTGCCTCTGGTCGTGGTGGACGTGGTGCATCCTCTGCAGGGGCACGCTTGTCCTTTCTAACTGGTGCTGGCCGTCTTAAGCAGCAGCAACATACAGAGGATTTGGTGGATTGGCTAACCAGGCCATCCTCATCCTCCGAGTCCTCTGCCAGCCAGGCTTGTAGTGCTTCCACCTCATCCACCTCAGCTGCCAAAACATCTAATGCAGCCTCCATGTCCACAGCTACTTCTGCCGTAGCCTCACTATCACACACGGAGGAGTCAGCTGAATTGTTTGACTACAATGACAGAGATATGCTGCTTGAGGATGCGCAGCAAGTACAGTGCTCTGATTCAAACTCTGATGTTGAGGAAGGGAATATAATCAACCTAGAGGAAAGGGGTGCCAGTGATGACACACAAATAACTGGCACTCATGTTGCCCCAGCAGCTGCAGCATACTGCCAAGTTGGCTCCAGTGACGAGGAGATAGGGGGTGAGGACAATGATGATGAGGTCACTGACTCCACCTGGGTGCCTGATCGAACAGAAGAGTCAAGTGAGGAGGAGGAGGCACAACAAACACGAGGCACAACATCCTCTATGACCAACCGTAGCACTAGCCAGTCCAAGGCATCAGATGTCAGAGCTGCTCAGGTGCTATGAATTTGGTATAGGCGTCAGTGGCAGTGCACCCAAATATTGTGCCTTTGGTGGCAGCAAGTGCCTTCACACCGTAACCCCTCTGTGGTATTGTGGAAGAGTGCAGCGGTGGACCCTGCGGTCCAATATTAAAATATGAATCTGGTATAGGCGTCAGTGGCAGTGCACCCAAATATTGTGCCTTTGGTGGCGGCAAGTGCCTTCACACTATAACCCCTCTGTGGTATTGTAAAAGAGTGCAGCGGTGGACCCTGCGGTCCAATATTAAAATGATATGAATCTGGTATAGGCATCAGTGGCATCAGTGGCAGTGCACCCATATTTTACCTTTGGTGGCAGCAAGTGCCTTCACACCGTAACCCTTCTGTGGTATTGTGGAAGAGTGTAGTGGTGGAGGTTTTGGTAATGCAGAAGAGATCCCTGATCTGTTCAGTTACATCAGCAGCTATAACAAAACCGGGTCAGCAATGTTTAGGCACTTGTACTGCGCTACTGTATATGGTGAGAATTGGCGCACACCAGTAGCAACAGGAAGCATACAGAACCGGCAGGGAATACACAGAGAGAATAGTCAAATGGCAGGCAAAGTCGGCAACAGATCGGGTCCTCAGAAGAAGCAGGGTCAGTAACAAGTATACAAACTGATTCAGTAAGCTAGCGATGCGAGAATAAAGGCTGAGACACACTGAGCGTGTAGCGACGCACAGCGTAGCGAAGCAAACATTTTGCAGGCTTGACTTCACTCCGCTCCGTTTCGCAGCGTGTCTACACTGCATTACGTTTGCTTCTCACCGTACTGGACAGGAATCCACTAACTAAATTAAAATGTACACACAAAACCGTTTTATTTTCACAAAGCACATGTTATATAGGCAAAAAAAGTTTCTACTGAATAAAATACATCAAAAATTACTGTTAATTTAATAGGAATAATATAAAAATATAAAAAAAAGGTAACCCCTGATCATATATATTATAGGGACACGGAGCACTGTTGTCAGGGACGCTGGCCCGTTGGAGCCTGGCGCGGCTGCCTCCCCGGGTTCCCGGCGTTTTCGCCCGGGTCCCGGTAAGGCAGTCTGCGCCAGCATCCGGCGGTACCATGCGGACCAAGGCCTTACCTTGTGGTTCTCCGGGGTCCCGGGTGGATCAGGAGCTGGCTCATCCACGGTCGGCGTTGAAGCTGCCAAGCAGCGGTCCCCGCAGCAGCGCGAGGCTTCAGGCCTTCTCTAGGCCTCTGACAGGGTGCGTGCACGTGGTCGGGCTCCAACAAAATGGCACCCGGGACGTGGCGCACATTATTGACATCACAGGTTCTCAATTGGGCCAAAGGAGGATACAGGGTTTAAAAGGCCAGAATGCCATTACAGCCTCGCACCAGTATTGAGATAGTTCTCCCTCTCCTAGCTCTGAGCTCACAGTATTTGTTCTGTATTGACCCAAGTTTGTGACCACAGTCTCGAATCCCAGCCTGTTCCCCTTTTACTCCGTGCCTTACTACGACGTCCCTACAGTTGTTCACCATCTTCTGAAGGGCAACCTGACAGCTGTGTATAGAGTAGGGAGGGATGCATTGATACCACACACAGACATATATGTATATATCAACACACAGACCTATATATACAGTGGCAAGAAAAAGTATGTGAACTCTTTGGGATTACGTGGAGTTTTGCATGAATTGGTCATAAAATGTGCTCTGATCTTCATCTAAGTCACAACAATTTGAAAAACACAGTCTGCTTAAAATAATACAACACAAACATTATATGTTTTCATGTGTTTATTGAACATAACATGTAAACATTCACAGTGCAGGGTGGAAAAAGTATGTGAACCCCTAGCCTAATGACTTCTCCAAGAGCTAATTGGAGCCAGGAGTGAGCCAACCTTGAGTCCAATCAGTGTGATATTATTTGGATGTGTTGCTGAAAACTGTCCTGCCCTTTAAAAACACACACCAGTTTTGGGTTTACTGGTTTCAAGAAGCACTGCCTGATGTGAACCATGCCTCGCAGAAAAGAGCTCTCAGAAGACCTACGATCAAGAATTGTTGACTTGCATGAAGCTGGAAAGGGTTACAAAAAGTATCTCCAAAAGCCTTGATGTTCATGTGTCCACGGTAAGACAGACGCTCTACAAATGGAGAAAGTTCAGCACTATTGCTAATCTCCCTAGGCGTGGTCGTCCTGTAAAGATGACTGCAAGAGCACAGCGCAGAATGCTTAATGAGGTAAAGAAGAATCCTAGAGTGTCAGCTAAAGACTTACAGAAATCTCTGGCACATGCTAACATTTTTGTTGACACATTTACAATAAGGAAAACATTAAACAAGAATGGAGTACATGGGAGGACACCACGGAGGAAGCCATTGCTGTCCAAAAAGAATATTGCAGCATGTTTGAAGTTTGCAAAAGAGCACCTGGATGTTCCACAGCACTACTGGCAAAATATTCTGTGGACAGATGAAACCAAAATTGAGTTGTTTGGAAAAAACACACAACACTATGTGTGGAGAAAAAAAGGCACAGCACACCAACATCAAAACCTCATCCCCACTGTAAAGCATGGCGAAGGGAGCATCATGGTTTGGGGCTGCTTTGCTGCCTCAGGGCCTGGACGGATTGTTGTCATTGATGGAAAAATGAATTCCAGAGTTTAACAAGACATTTTGTAGGAAAATGTAAGACCATCTGTCTGCCAACTGGAGCTCCGCAGAGGATGGGTGATGCAACAGGACAATGACCCAAAGCATACAAGTAATTCAACAAAACAATGGCTTCAACAAAACAAAATACGCCTTCTCGAGTGGCCCAATGAGAGTCCGGACCTCAACCCGATTGAAATGCTGTGGCATGACCTTAAGAGAACGATTCACACCAGACATCCCAAGAATATTGCTACACTGAAACAGTTTTGTGAAGATGAGTGGTCCAAAATTACTCCAGATCGTTGTGCAGGTCTGATCTGCAACTACAGGAAACGTTTGGTTGAGGTTATTGCTACCAAAGGAGGATCAACCAGTTATTAAGTCCAAAGGTTCACATACTTTTTCCACCCTGCACTGTGAATGTTTACATGTTCTGTTCAATAAAAACATGTAAACATATAACGTTTGTGTTGTATTATTTTAAGCAGACTGTGTTTTTCAAATTGTTGTAACTTAGATGAAGATCAGAGCACATTTTATGACCAATTCATGCAAACCTCCACGTAATCCCAAAGGGTTCACATACTTGTCCAGTCTGTCGTTCTGCAGCTGTTCCTCTTTCCATGTTTTTGTTTTTAATCCCAAATGGGAAGTGTTTGGTGCGTGTATAAATAAAACCCACCATCTCTGCCTCTCCTTGGCTGAAAAGCAGCAGGAGGGGCTTGGAGCTGCTCAGTAGAGCGGCCTTTTGGTACATGTTAGGTACTCACTCTGTAAAGAGGTGCCGTGAAGTGGCGAGTGAGTTTACGTTGCAATGGTCATTGAAACAAACAAAAACCTCAGTTTTGTTGTACATGGAACACATACAAACGAGCGCAGATGACACCTTTTTTCCTTGTTATGTTTTATACATTAACTGGGCTGTTACTCCTGGCAGTTGCTGCCGCTCCGGTGAGTATGGGCGCGACGCCATTTTTTCTGTATTTACATTTAAAAATGTCCTCGGATTTTATTTTTATTAGAAATGTGTCGCCTTACCTTAGCCTGGTGGTCAGTGGGGGCTCCCTGGATCCTGGTTGTGGGGGGGTCTGCCGTGGCCGCAGATGCAGTGGCTCCCTCCCTGCGCCGCCTGTCTCTGCCACATGCATCCGGGTGGCTAGCCCGCACAGTCGCAGCTTGGTCATCTGGCGGCCGCATTTTCTTTTTCGAACTTTTGGCGAATGTCCCAAAAAAGTTCAAAGTTTGCAAACTTTCGAACAGCCAATGTTCGATTCGAACTCCGAACAGAACGCTCATCCTTAGTTTCCAGCTATCAGGGTGTATCTGTTACGTTCTGGACTGATTCTGTACCTCTGGCGCCCCCTCTGGTATATGAACTTTGTACGTCTTGCATTGGGGATGCAGGTTTCAGGGCGATACTGTCCTCCCAGGTTCAAGTCCTGGTCTTCACCTGAAGACACCTTGCATTTAATTGAAATGGGTATATAAAGAGACTACACCCTTAGAAGGGTGCGGTCTCATTCTCTCCCTTACTCATTCACTTCATGGTATGTTCTTGTTGGTTGCAGTCCTGCCTTTAGGATCTACAGTCTGAGTCTCTAGGAATTCTAGTTGCAGGTTCTTGATTATCAGTACCTTTTTGTTGCCCTCGTGTCCTATTTTCTTAGTTCTTGTGCTTTTGACTTCCTGCTTAGTTTTGTTTATTCTCTGCATATTCTTTCTGTCATTGCTTCTTGGGTTTATTTATGTTTTGCCATTTTTTTACCATTGTTTGATTCATATCTGTTTCATGTTAGTATTTGGTTTTTTGTATATTCTGCCCTTGTGTTCATTTAGGTTCCCTTATGTGCTTTCAGTTTTCTCCTTCCCTCTAGGTCAGTCCTTTTTTATGTATCTTGTTCCTCATTCCTCCCTGCTGCTTTCTGTATTAGGCTCTCCTATCATTCTCAGCCATTCATCTCTTGCGTAGCCTCTCTATGGTTCTCCCCTCTGATCGAGTTTATTCCTTTAGTATTAAGCCCCCTCCTGTTATTTGGTTATGCTATTCTGGTTCTGTCTGCATTCTTGCTTATTGTATATAGCCCCGTACTCTGTATTATATTGTATTAGTATAGTATTTGGTTTCATGGTTCTATTTCCAGTGTCTGTCTAATGTGCTTTGTGCTAGATCCTTGTTATCATAGATTCTGTCTTGTTTAGGCCTAAGGATACTGATAATAAATATCCTTGTTATATATAAAATCTGTGCCGAAAGCTACATCCATCTGCATTCACGCCAACCCCCCCCCCCCATCGTAACAGTATCACTGTTATACAGATTTTCCAGAACTCTGCTATATCTTTAATCTAATTCTAGATACCATAGAATACCACAGTTGAATCAGAGTTCATCTTTATCTATTCAGACTTGAATCTGGGTTTTGTTGCCAGCTATCAGGGTGTTGCAGCCTGCAGGAGAGGAAGTGAATCAGAGAGAGAGTAGAGGACATTGGCAGCCTTGCAGGGAAAATATCAGTGAAATCACTGACTTATAGCAGAGTTCTGTATATCTCAAATCTATATACCAGAGTTGAATCAGAGTTCTGCATATCTCCATCCAATCTATATACCAGAGTTGAATCAGAGTTCTGTACACCTTTAATCTATATATCACTCACCATGTCAGAAAGAACAAAAAGGACAGGCAGACGCTCCCAGACACAGATAAGAGGGCAAGCAGCCTCTGTGTCGGAAGGCTGTGCCCCTGGTCCTCGTGGACGTGGTGCATCCTCTGCAGGGGCACACTTGTCCTTTCTAACTGGTGCTGGCCGTCTTAGGCTAGGGTCAGACTAACGCATTTTTCACGTTGTCCGTGAAAAAGTGCGTTCGAACGAATGGATGTATTTTTTCACGGAATACGCGATAGCGGTCATACGATGCGCATTTTCGTCCGTGATTTTGTACGGATCATCAATAAAACACTTTTTGTGTCTGGACGTTATGTTAGCCGTACATTAGCAGCGTCTGACGTCTCCCAATCACGCAAACACGCCGCTATGCGGACGCAGCGCACTCTGTACGTCAGTAGTAGCGGTTTGACGTTCTAGAAAAAATGCGTTCGTTTGCCACTTGCGTTGCGAGGACGAACTTTCGTGCGGCCGTTCTTCGTATGTTACCCGGCATTGGACGCCATTTGCTGCTAGCACGGCCGTGATTTCGTGGGGTTAAACACACGTTAAAAATGCTTTCGTCTGACCTTAGCCTTATGCAGCAGCAACATACAGAGGATTTTGTGGATTGGCTAACCAGGCCATCCTCATCCTCCGAGTCCTCTGCCAGCCAGGCTTGTAGTGCTTTACAGTCCACCTCAGCTGCCAAAGCATCTAATTCAGCCTCCACGTCCACAGCTACTCCTGCCGTAGCCTCACCATCATACACGGAGGAGTCAGCTGAATTGTTTGCCTACAATGACAGTGACATGCTGCTTGAGGATGCGCAGCAACTCCAGTGCTCTGATGTTGACTCCGAGGTTGACTCTGAGGGAGTAAAATCAGCCTAGAGGGAGGGGGTGCCAGTGACACACAAAGAACTGGCACTCATTTCCCCCAGCAGCTGCAGCATACTGCCAGGTTGGCTCCAGTGACGAGGAGATAGGGGGTGATGACGATGATGACGTCACTGACTCCACCTGGGTGCCTGATCGAACAGAGGAGTCAAGTGAGGAGGAGGAGGCACAACAAAAACGAGGCACAACGTCCTCTATGAGCAACCGTAGCCAGTCCAAGGTATCAGAAGTCAGAGCTGCTCAGGTGCAGAGCGCTGTTGTCTCAAAGCACACGTCCAGGAACTCTGCTGTCTGGGAGTTCTTCTTCACATGTGCAGCAGACTGCAAAGTTGCTATTTTGTAAGCTATGTCTGAAGAGGATCAAGCGTGGGAAAAACATCAGACGCTTGGGTACCACGTGCTTGATGCTACATATGACCACCTGCCACGCATCCCATTGGCACAACACTTTGCATAGGTCCTCCTCCTCATTAGGGATGAGCTGTTCGGTTCGATCAGTTCGGAGTTCGATTCGAACATCGGCAGTTCGAAAGTTCACGAACTTCGAACTTTTTGGCGTGTCTGGTTCAAATTTTAAAAAATATTTTTTTTTTTGAAAAAAGTATAAAAAATACTAAAAAATCTAGTAATAAAGAGACTCTTTACTGCAGAATATTATAAGCAACGGTTTATTAGATATTGAATTAAGAACTAATGTCTAGGTGCAAAGATTCTCACCTCTAAATGACCTGTGCTCTCAAACGGTGTAAACAACAGGTGTTTAATTAGTGTTTGGAAATAACATGTGCTTCTATTTAGTCCGGTCTCATGAATTTGATACAGTGTATGCAGACTGGGAGTGCTAGGTGTAGTGTGTGGGTCTGTGATGGCGATGTGGATTCCATACATCCTACAAATCCGCCACTTCACGGGCAGGTTATGGGGACCTCCTAGGCACGATATTTGAAGGAATTTTTGTTTTTATTTTTAACCCTTATTCTATGGAAAACTCACTGTTCCTTTAACCCTTTCACTGCTGAGGCATTTCACTGCTGTGTGCTGAGCTAATTTTTACCGCTTTCGCTCAACATGTTTAAACGCGATTTGAAGCCACATTTTATTATACGACCCAGACATATTATATATCGTTCTTTCCAGCAGACTCGGCAGATTCATAATATATCATTTTTATATGTATACGTCATGTTCTGCCTGTATATTATAACAAAAAATGCAGTAAAACATGAATTTTTAATCATCTGCAGCGTGTAAAGTGTTTTTTTTCACATTTTATCACATGAACATTTGCGGTTATATTTTCTATGGGGTGTGCTTGTACAAAAATTAGAAATGGGACTTATTAAATTTTTTGGGGGGAATTATGTGATTTTTAGCAAACGCACACCATAGAAAAGAATCATTAGTGCAGCATCATTGTTCACCTTATAATTGAAATGTGAACAATATTGCTGCATTAATAAAAATAACACACAAAAAAAATACATGTTTTTTTTTTACTTTATACCTGGTCATGTTGGGTATCATTCGAAAGGCCATGCTTAGGCTATCTCCACCAGGGGATTCCGGGCAGCTAGGGATTCCCAGCTATCTGACGTCATCACGCTATACGTGAGGACGTCAGGCAGTGAGGGGGGACCCGGGGGTGGAGCCGCCATCCAAGATGGCGGCCCCCACTGGAGCTAGGCCGCACTTCGGCACCGCAAGGCGCCAAAATGCAACCCGGTGCCTAAGGGGTTAAAGCCAGGCACCGCTTAAAAGGGGAGACTCTCCCCCCTCCCTTCCAGGCGATCTCTCGGGACCTCCTAGGCATTGCCGGGACCTCCTAGGCACGATATTTGAAGGAAGTTTTGGTTTTTATTTTTAACCCTTATTTAATGGAAAACTCACTGTCCCTTTTAAAAACGTTTTTTTTTTACTTTTTGTCCTTGTTTCCTGTCCCCCAGGGCATTACCCGGACCCCCATACACCTTTTATGGCAAATATCTAGCATATATGCCCTCTTGGAGGGCACTCTAAAAATCGAACTTTGAGTCCCATTGACTTGTATTGAGTTCGTGTTCGAGTTCGAATTCAAACTTTTGAAAAGTTCGAGTTCGAATGCGAACTGAACTCGGGGTGTTCTGCTCATCCCTACTCCTCATCTGTCTCTACCCCCACTATATGTCCTGCCATGTCATTGTCTACAACCTCCACTGACATGGATTATGCTACAGTAATAGGTGTACCAGGTCCTTCCTCAGAATGTGACAGCATCCCATCAGCTGCAGATTTACACAGTCAGATTTCATTGACCCAGCTGCTGCAGCGTAAGAAAAAATGTAGTCCCAACCATCCCCTTGTACAGCGTCTAAATGCCAGCTTGGCAAAATTACTCGCATTACAGCTGCTGCCTTTCCAGCTGGTGGACTCTGCCTCCTTCTGTGAATTTGCCGAATGTGCTGTACCACTGTGGCATGTTCCAAAACACCAGTTCTTTTCACGGAAGGCCATTCCAGCACTATACCAGCACGTGGAAGACAATGTTATCGAGTCATTGGGAAAGGCAGTCAGCAGCAAGGTGCACATTACTTTAGACACGTGGTCCAGCAAGCATGGTGTCAGGAAACGTGGGGGTGGTACCGGGGTGGCACCTGGATGGCAGGGGGTATGAGCCCAGGATGCAGTGGTCTGCACTGATAAACAGAGGATATGGATGGTGGAGGGTGAATGGAAATAAAGACTAACCAGGTTGATTGCAGAGGATGATGGGGATGATGGTTGTAATTGCAGGAACCAGAAATGGGGAATCAGGATCAGGTAGCAACGATGTTCACTCTTCGTGAGCATGAGCTGTAATGAACCAGCAATGTGTCATTGAGGGGCAGAGACCTTTATTTTGTGAGTCACGTGTGTTTTGATGTTAACTCTTACACTGCTGGATGCAGGGCAGGAACAGGATGGAAGTGAACCACCAGAGGGGGGTTTCAGGATGGCTACAGCCAGGGATCCTGACACATGGATAGGGCCGTTACATTTCCTTCACGGAACACTGGGTAACTCTGCTTGCAGCTGGGAAGGATCCAAGACGGGACTCTGTGCTGGAGCTTGCTCATCCACCACGCCTCCAGAAAGCTGCTTATATGAGGTCTGTCTGCTCCACCACCTCTTCCTCCTCCTTCTCTGTCTCTGGCGAAGTGGCAGTTAAACCGACGTGTGGCAGGGGCTATGCAATGGCTCAAGCAAAAAGATGCCATACTGTGCTTGAGCTGGTTTGTTTAGAGGACAGGAGCCACACCGGGCCAGAAATTCTGTCTGCTCTGCAGGGGCAGGCGCAGAGATGGTTAACACCACGCCAGCTTGAGTGGGGAATGGTCGTCTGTGATAATGGCAGCAACCTTCTCTCCGCCCTACGCCTGGGTAAGTTGACGCATGTACCATACCTATCACACATCCTAAATCTGGTGGTACAGCGTTTCCTAATCAGGTACCCAGGGCTGGAAGAGCTTCTCAGCCAGACCAGAAAAGTCTGCAGCCACTTCAGATGGTCATTCCCAGCAAGTGTTCACCTGGCAGAAATTCAAAGAGTATTCCACCTTCCCACAAACCGTCTGATCTGTGACATGCCCACCAGGTGGAACACGACATTGGCAATGCTGCAGCGTCTGCACAAGCAGCAGAGCACCATCAGTGAGTACCTGTGTGAGTTTGGCACAAGGACAGGTTCAGGTCAACTTGTCCCCCCCCCCCCGCAGTGGCTGGTGCATTCACTGCAGGGTGGGGAAATTTTATTCCCCGAAGTGCAGGGAACAACAGAACACCAAAATGTTGGCGTCATTTCGGTGCTCTGTGAGTAACCCATTTAGTGGTGAGGTTTTTTGCTGCCCACTGGAAAGTGAAAGCCTAGGCCTTGCCTACCCAGCACATACTTGAAAATTAGTGAAATCTCAATGTATCTTTTCTGGTAAAATACAATTTTTTTTCTAGTGTCACCCTAGGGGGTGGAGCCACCCGGTGCAGGCCGCCCCCTGGAAAGTGTCGGCCTAGGCCAAAATACTCCGCTGGAATGGGCTATGGTCCTTAAAGAAGGATCTCTCTAACATAGAGATGCTCTTAATTAAAGACAGTTGAAAACATTGAGAGCATCTCTGTTTGTGAGACCCCCTTCAGGACCCATTACCCTCCATTATTGTAGCTCTAATGGAGCTTTTTGAATAGATGAATTGCCCTGAAATTGCACCAAATGGCGAAATTTACTGTGCAATTCTTCAGCACCAAAATTGTCCCATTGGAAACTATTGATTGGTCTATTCACAGACAATTCACGAATTGCACTGAAATTTGGGCAAAATGACCTGTTTTTTTATTTTTTTTTATTTTTTCCTGGGTTCAATAACATTGAGGGGTTACAGAAATACAAAGTAGTAAAATGCAAGTTATTAACACAAAACAAATATACAGATTAACAGAAAAATAAATATGTAGGAAATAAAGTCATTATGTTACATGTTTACAGGTGTATTTCATATTGAGGTATGTTAATAGGGAGCTCTTAAGTGACTTTAGACTGGGGGAAGATTTGATGGCGTCTGGAAGGTTATTCCATAATTGCGTTGCTCTGTAGGAAAATGGATCGAGACACTTTCTTTTTGTATTGTGGTATTGCAAGTAAGGTGCAGGTCCTGGATCGGAGGTTATAGGATGAGGGAACTGATGGGGGAAGCAGTCTATTCAGGTAGGGTGGTCAGGGCCGGATTAAGAGTATCATGGGCCTGGTGCTGAGGATTTTGGTGGGCCTATTTATAGAAATAAAATGAAAAGGTCAGACCCAGCTTTTAAACCCCTCCTGGCGAGATGACATCAGCTTCAGGCGCCCCCAGGCTCCTGAAAGGGAGGAGGGGGTCCTATGGAGAAGTGAGAGAGAAAAAAGAGAGGCATTGCTGGAAAGGTCAGTCTGACCTTTCCAGCGATGCCTCTCTTTAACCCTGTAGGTGCCAGTCCGTGATCCGGCACCGGATCGCAGACTTCTCCCGGAGGTGGCTGACACCTTGGGTGTCAGCCAAGCCTCTGGGGCTCCTATGGAAATCCCTTTGGAGATAACGTCCACATATACTGTAGCTCCTGATCTGTGGCAGAGGGTGACGTTTGGTAGCATTGGAAAGTCAAAAGCATTGCCTTTCCAATGATACCAAACGTGACCATATTAAGTGTAAAAAATTTAAAAAAATTATTAATGCAGCACTATTGTTCACTTTTCAATTATAATGTGAACAATGATGATGCACTAGCGAAAAATTTAGTTTTTTCAGTTTAGCTAATATCGCGTATTTTCTTCGAAAAATACAGCAACAGGTTCCCATTTCTATTTTTTTTTTTAACAAGTGTACAACATAGAATATATAACCGCAAAGGCTTGGATGATAAAATGGGAAACAAAATATTTTACATGCTGTAGATGAATGGAAATTCACATGTTTTTACATTTTTTGTTACAGCATTCTGACAGGACATGACGTATACATAAAATTATATATTATGAATCTGCCAAGTCTGCTTAAATTAAGATATATAATATGTCTGGGTCCTACTCAGTCCTACAATAAAACAGGACTTTAAATCGCGTTTAAACATGAAGAGCACAAAACGGTAAAAATTAGCTCAGCACACTGGGTGAAATGGCTCAGCAGTGAAGGGGTTAAGCATGACAGGCACAAAATGGTGAAAATGAGTTCAACTCACAGGGGTGTTGCATGGCACAGCAGCAAAGGGGATAAAAGATTCTCTACAGAGCCCCTTCTCCAGGGCAGAGCACATACGCAATAAAAACTTTTTATTGGCATGAAAAGTTGGCTCCACCTAACTAACCTCAATGGTGGTAAGCTCTCAGCTGGCTGTGTGTGGCACTGATCTTGCCGCCTGAGGGCTGGGCACACTGATGAGAGACAGGCTGGGCTGGCAACGTTGGCGTGGCAGACTGGCAGTGCCTGCTGGGCTCCGAGCAACTTCTTTCCAATACTCCTCGTCAGGCCCTGGGCAAACATTTTCTTGCCCCCCCCCCCATGGAATTTTGCTCTCCACTCCAGCATCCTTAAAAAAAAAAAACACATAGATTTAGTTTTATGAGATCTATATATTTTATAATGTTTTTACAATTGCACATCCTATATACACGTACTGTGAGAAAAACACTATCTGTGTGTACATAAATATACACGTACTATTGTATATACATCCTTTGTACACATTCTACATACTGTACATGTACACATTTTACATCATATACACATTTCCACATTATATTCACTTACACCTAATATACATGTCACACACATTTCCACATCATATATACACCATATACACATCGTACACATCGCACACATCATATATATACACATAATAGACACGTCACACACTTCATATATACCCACATCACATATACACCATATACACGTCACACACTTCATATATACGCACATCACATATACACATAACACACTTCATCTATACATATAATAATAGACACATCACATATTAGACACATCACACACTTCATATATAAACATTTACTCACAAATGAACTTGTGCCAGAGACAAGCTAGAGGAAAATGGAGGGAGGGGTGGGGAAGTAGCAGGGGGTCTTTTAAGTAGAGCCCTGCTTCATGCTGTAGAGACTGTCTCTCTCAGACAGGCTGGCAGGGCAGAGCTGAGCAGTAGCACTGACTGCTTCCTGAATCCTGTAGTGCGGGGGAACTGCATGGTGTTGAGGAGGGGGAGGAGCCAAACGCAGCTCCCAAGATGCCTCATCATCTCTGCGTCACCTGTCAACACAGAGGGGAGGAGGCCTACGAGGCCATGATTTTTGTGGGCTCAAGGAGCAGCTGCCCGTGCTAAAGACAGCTCTGCTCCTCGTGCGCTGGTGGCCTGGGCTGGCATGCTGTGTCTGTGGCCTGCTGATCCCAACAGGGTGAGGGTGGCACGGAGGCAGGACCGTGCAGGCTGAGCAGATTCATCCGCACGCCGGCACTGTTTGTATTCCTTCCCCCCTCCCTTTGTAATTGAATGAGTTGGCGCTGGTTGCCTCCGCTCCATGCACCGCCTGTTAGCTGCCACCACACTCGAATGCCTGCCAGGCCGCATTGTCCGGAGTACGATGTGTGGCACTAGCAGGCTTGTCTTTGGACAGCTTGCTGTGGGCCTATTTTCAGAACGGGGCCTGGAGCGGCCGCTCCATCCGCCCCTACTTTAATCCGGCCCTGAGGGTGGTAGCTTCCCAGTAAAGCTCTTAAACACCAGGTTGGAAAGGTGAAGTGTGCGTCTAGATTCCAGCAACGGCCAGTTTAGGTCTTTTAACATGTCACAATGGTGGGTCATATAGTTACATTGTAGCACAAAGTGGCAGAATGAGTTATACAATGTGGTAAGTTTCTGGAGGTGTGTTTGAGGGGCAGCTGCATACACTACATCTCCGTATTCAATAGATGGCATAAGCATTTGTTGTACAGTTAGGCTAGGGTCAGACGAGCGCGTTTTCTACAGACTGTGCGCCCGTGCAGTACGGACGCACTTTTTGACGGAAGATGCAGTAGTGGCCACACAGTCCGTTTTTGTGACTGACGTTATTTTTGACGGATGTAGGAGGGAAAATAAATTAAACTGAAAAAACATTTTGTCCTTCAAAAATGCTGGACGCATAAATGCAGTCCGTCTGACCACGTTCCATCACTCACACACAAAGCTATGCGGACGTTGCGCACTCTGCACGTCCGTCCTAGCGGTTCAACGTTCTTGCTAACCTGTGTCCGTTTGCCGCGTCTGTACGGACATACTTCGTGTGTGGGCCTTCATTGGTCATGATTATCTGCTACCACGGACGTACTAAAGTGCGGCTACACGGACATTAACACTGCGTTCGTCTGACCCCACCCATGATGTTACCTCTACTCCATCCAGCCGGTTTACAGGTTTAAACAGGTGAATCCAATAGGTTCCAATGTAATAAATGTAATATCTTTTTTTGTAAGCCCATTTATTATTTTTTGCAAAAACACTTTTTATACTTTTAGCATTTTTTTTAACCACTTGGCTGCTAAGGACGCGCTCAGCGCGTCCAGCCAAGTGGTTCTCCTGTGCTACGGACGCGCTCAGTGCGTCCGAGCACAGGAGGCAGCAATCCGCCGGATTGCTGCGCCCCCCCGGTGCGGGCTGACATCTTGGATGTCAGCCCAGCACTCGGGAGCCCGGCGGGGACATTAAGTGTAATCGCGGCGACGCGATGACACCTAATTCAGGCGCCCCCCCCCCTGCATGTGCGGAGGAGGCGCCTGAAAGGGAGGGGGGGGAGGTCCTTCAGATCTCTCTCCCTCCCGATCGCCGCGGAGCAGGGGGTTAAAACAGACACCGCTTGGAAGGGCACAGCCTGCCCTTCCAAACGGTGGCTGTTATTAACCCCTGGGGTGCCGGATCACGAATCGGCGCTGAAAAGCGCCGGTTCGTGATCCTTTCCCGGAGCTGGCCGACATCTTGGATGTCGGCCAAGCCTCTGGGAACTCCCCCTGAGGACTGGCGTCATCGTGCATAGCATGATGACGCCAGTCCTAGAGTTAACCCCTAGCTGCCACCAATGGTGGAGATAGGGAGTTCATTGGAACCCCCTATCTCCCGATCCGTGGCAGCTAGGGGTTAAAGTTTGGTACTGTTGGATCGGCCAGAGCATGGCCGTTCCAACGATACCAAACACTACTGTGAAAAATTTTGTAAAAAAAAAAAATTTAAAAATTTTTTTTATAAAAAAATAAACAATTTTTTTTCTTTTTTTTGGTTTGTTAATGCAGCAATATTGTTCCCATTTCAATTATAATGTGAACAATGATGCTGCACTAACGATTTTTGTATGCGGTGCGTTTGTTAAAAATCGTGTAATTTTCCCCAAAAAAAAATGTAACGAGACCCATCTCTAATTTTTTTAACAAGCGCACCCCATACAAAATATAACCGCAATTGCTCGCATGTTAAAATGTGGAAAAAAAACACTTTACACGCTGTAAATTATTGAAAATTCATATTTTATTGCATTTTTTGTTATAATAAACAGACAGGTCATGACGTATACATATAATAATGACATATTATGAATCTACCGAGTCTGACGGAAAGAACGATATATAATATGTCTGAGTCATATACTAAAATAAGCCTTCAAAACACGTTTAAACATGATGAGCAAAACCGATAAAAATGACCTCAGCACAGGGGCGGGAAAAGCCTCAGCAGCGAAAGGGTTAAGCACCCTATACATCTTATATTTGTGAGGAAATCCTTCTGTGATCCTGCCATGGGCCACAAAAGTTTGACTCACTTAATAGCTATAGTCTATCAGTACATTATGCTCCCCATAAAGGGCATTGCTTTACAGTTGGAGATACGTTATACGTCGTTATTGACCAACACAGGCACACACGCCATGAAGAGCCTACTGAGCAGGCGCACAGACACCTTAGAGCACCGTTCCCTGGCGGAAATCCTTTGTTTCCGGGGGAGCGATATAGACGCTGCACACATTCAGTCGGAGGAAAACAGACTGGCTACTGTAGCATTTTTCTGCGTTCTTATCATTAAACATCTAGTAATGACGTTATTTGTAGATTCCTTTCCTCCTGGGTCGTAATGTCAGTGTCCCTCGGCGGCAGCATGGAGGCCCAGCTGCAAAACATCTTCGAGGAGGTGGTGGTGAGTCTGGGGACCCCTTATCTCTGTACATACTGCTTTTCCGTGTGTTCACACACAGCGACCAATGCGTCATTTACACATTCACACAGCCTTGTGACACCAAGGCCTCTATACTGCCTGCCAGGGCTTGAGGAAGCCACTGTCTCCAGGATTTTAACCCCTGGTTCTAGTATTGCCGGATTTTCTTCTAAACAGATCTATATACAAAACGATTCCTGGCCCAATGGATGCTTTAATGCAAATTCTATCAAGCCCTGACCTGATCAATTTATATGTAAATACACAAGTGTGTGTGTGTATAAATAAGCAAAGGAGTAAGAATGTACTCGGTGTCTTGAAATTTAAAAGCATTATTTTATTATCCTATATTGAAACACCGGAGTGTCCAAGCTGACACCTGAAAAAGACTCCAATTGGAGCCAAAACATTGATCTTTTAAGATGGCTTAATAAAATTAATATTTTTAGTTAGCCAGCGAGTGTGTCCATACTTTTGCTTTATATATGTTTTGGAATTCAGCACCCAGGCATGAGAATTATTGTCATGATTTAAGATACTGTACGTTGGGAAGTGAGTGCTGGATTTTTATTTTGTTAAATATTTGTATTTTACGTAGAGACACACACACACATCTCCGTATCCAACGAATCTGTCCCAGTGCTGATGTCCACAAATGTATATTGACAATGTCCATGGATACAATCATAAGAATATAGTTTAAAAGTCAAAAATGCTTTATTAACCTGGCGGCAAGATGGTACCGCAACACAGCATAGCACGCCCCGCTTACTCTGATGCCAGACTTATTTAATCCTTTAATGCTGTATACAGTCACCACGGCCCGGCATAGTACGTTCCACAGTTTGCCCATAGGCCTGATCGGCCTGCCTACATTGCGCATGTGCTGAATGCGTCATTGGCTGCTGTCCCACGGCAGCCAATGACCTGATTGGCGTGCGCACAATGTAGCCAGGCCGATCGTGCCTGTAGGCAAGCTGTGGGCGGGTTGTACTATGCCGGCCCGTGGTGGCTGTATAGTATGCCTCGTGGCATTAAAGGATTAAACCCACTGTAAGAGTCATAAGGATTATCGATGTATTTGTATTTTTTTGTATGTATGTATATATATATATCACTTTGTGTATGCAATAATCGTCGACACTTGTAAAGTTGTAATGTTCACACAATACCTATACTAGGGATGCACCGATACCATTTTTTTTTAAAATACGAGTACCGATACTTTTTTTCACGTACTCACCGATACCGAGTACAAATACTTTTATTTAAAGTCATGTGAACGCTTTCCAATAAATAATTTAAAATTTTGCTGAAGGCCTGTCCTGTTTGTTAATATTGTAATGTATGTCCAGACAACCCATTTATGTATACATACACACACGCACACATATACACCCCCCCCCCTGGTGTCTGTTGGGTATAAATGTATCTGATGCCTGTGGGGTAGATTATATATAAAATGCCCCACAGGCATCAGATACACAGTGGTCTGTTGGGTATTCATGTATGTACACACACACACACACACGCACTTCAGACCAGGTGTGTGAATATTATTATACTCTACACACTTCAGACCAGGTGTGTGATTGTATGTATATACAGTACACCAGGGCTTGACAAATTTGCTTTGAATCTAGGAGCCAGCTACAAAAGTTAGGAGCCAGGTTTTTGTTCGGACTAACAAAGCTTTACTTTCAACATCTAAAGATACACCGATACGATTAAAATTATTATTATTTTTTTTTCCTCCAGGTACTCATGATACGTTTAACGTCATGGGACAGCTTTCCAATAAATTAGGATTTTGCTGAAAGCTCCACAGTAATGTTTGGCGTGTGTGGGTGTCCCAGAGCTCCACAGGGAGTGTGTGCGTCGCAGAGCTCCACAAGGGGTGTGTGCGTCGCAGAGCTCCACAAGGGGTGTGTGCGTCGCAGAGCTCCACAAGGGGTGTGTGCGTCGCAGAGCTCCACAAGGGGTGTGTGCGTCGCAGAGCTCCACAAGGGGTGTGTGCGTCGCAGAGCTCCACAAGGGGTGTGTGTCAGTCTAAGAGCAATACCTGCAGTAGGTCCTCGAGGGGCCCCTGACTGTTCTCCAGCGATGTCTGCCCGGTTCCACCTTCCTCCCCTTTGGTTAGGCTCACACTGAGGCAGCTGGGGGTGTCTTCACGGGGGGGGTCCAGTGTGAAGGGGCGCCGACTGGCCCGGGACAGCACACTCCTTGGTCACATGTCCCGCTTCCCGCGCCGAGCTGCGGCTCCCACACCCTCCCCATGAAGTCACTGCCGGGTGCTCAGGAGCTGGAGGTCGACCAGGGGAGGGGAGCCTGCGCAGAGCAGACCAGATGTGAGGAGAGCGTCGTCAGCGCTGGGGAGAGAATCCCCGCGACGCTCCTCTCATATCCATAGAATCCCTACTCTGATGTCATCAGAGTGGGCCGGTGTTCCATCCAACTAGAAGCTTTAGTCGACAGAACACCAGACGGCAGCAATCCCTGCTCCTGGCCGAGAGCATGGAGCAGTTTCCCTGTGCGGTCAGAGGAGCCTGACAAACCAGGGGCGCCAGGACAGCATTTCCTTTCGCCATGGCGACCTTGCCCCCAGCGTTTGTCGAGCCCTGCAGTACACACACACATTTCATCAGACCAGGGGGTGTATGTGTACACACACTCTCGCTCTTCTTCAGACCTGGGGAGGGGGGGGGTGGTGGTGTATATATGCACACACATACTTCAGACCAGGGGGTGTGTATGTATAGATCAAATGACCTGTTGACCACAGTGTCACTTCTCTCAAATATCTAGGGCTGTGGTTAGACTCAAATCTGTTCTTTGACCCCCACATCGAAAAACTCTCATCTAAACTCTACCCCAAACTAGGTGCCCTGTACAGAAACAAATCCTTCCTGAGCTCCACAGTAAGAAAGCAGATTGTACAACAAATGCTTATGCCGGCTTTTGAATACAAAGATGTTGTGTATGCAGCTGCCCGCAAACGCACCTTCAGAAACTTACTACATTGTATAACTCATGACTGCTTAAACCTGGATCCTTGTCTTTGCCCATGCCCTCCAATAAACAACACACTATATATATATATATATATATATATAATGGAAAGGGCACAGGCCACAGCTTTATTAAATTATTTTAACATTCAACTAAAATTCACACCCCAACAGTACCCAAAATGTCAATTCTGATCCTACTGCAAGAATGAACAGTAGTCAGTTGTCACTCTCCTGGCTTACACAGGACCGAGGACGTCTCTCCCAGCGCCCACCTATTCCGGCAGTTTATCCTTAGGGCTTCCTCGCTGGCAAAGGTTCACGCAAGCTGTGACACCACGACATAAAAAGCGGAAGGGCGGGAACGTGATGACTCCCTCCTTGTCCAGAACAGGAGTGCACAGGTGAGAATTCCGCTCCCTTAAATTATGCCCCTCATTAGCATAATCCTTTCAGTCTGCCAATCGTTATCTACCACACCTGTCCTAATTAGTCCCAGACCAGCAGTCATGCACCCCTTCCTGAATGTTCAAGGGGCTGCTTTCTGCCGCCTTGTGCTACAATGTAACTACATGACCCACCATTGTGACATGTTAAAAGAGCTAAACTGGCCGTCGCTGGAATCTAGGTGCACCCTTCACCTTTCCAAACTGGTGTTTAAGAGCTTTTCTGGGAAGCTACCACCCTACCTGAATAGACTGCTTCCCCCAGCAGTTCCCTCATCCTATAACCTCCGATCCAGGACCTGCACCTTACTTGCAATACCACAATACAAAAAGTAAGTGTCTCGATCCTCATTTTCCTACAGAGCAACGCAATTATGGAATAACCTCCCAGACGTCATCAAATCTTCCACCAGTTTAACCCCTTAAGGCAGTGTTTCTCAACTCGTATCCTCAGGACCCACTAACAGGCCTGGTTTGTGGGATAACCAAAGCTCAGCACAGGTGATCTAATTAGCTGCTCAGTGATTGCGGTATTCAGTCTGCATTTCCCCAAGGTGATCTGCAAAATCTGCCCTGGAGTGGGTCCCGAGGACTGGAGTTGAGAAACCCTGCCTTAAGGGGTTGATTTCACAGACGAGGCATACAGATACGCCGCGCCGACAGGTGCCGCCGTGCGGCACTGATTCCGAGCCCTCCCCGCAGCCGGCGTGCAGCGAGCATCATTGGCTGCAGGGGACGGCTTTGATTTCAGGCCGTCCCCGTGCAGCTAATGACACGCGCTGCAAGTCAGCGTGCGCAGGCTGCGGGGAGGGGCCGATGCGGCCCCATTGAAGACAGCGGGGCGTACATGTACGCCCTGCGTCTTCAAAGCCAACCCACCGCCAGGACGTCATGGAACGTCCTGCGGCGTTAACGGGTTTAAAGTCACTTAAGACCTCCCTATTAACATACCTCAATACAAAATGCACCTGTAAACATGTAACATAGGGAATATATGTATTTTCTGTTAATCTGTATAGTTGTGTGTTTTTTTTTAATATCTTGCATTTATTACTTTATTTCTGTAACAATTCAATGTTCTTGAACCCAGGACATACTTGAAAAGGACAGAAATCTCAATGTATCCTTCCTGGTAAAATCCTTTATAAATAAATATACACATATATACACACACACTTCAGACCTCAGACCAGGGTGTGTATATGTATGTATGTATGTATATATATCACGAGTATAGCAGTCTGTAGTGATACCTTTTTTATTGGACTAACGTTACGTTTAAAATACAGGTGTGCCCGATTAATGTCGTAACCTCCCTGGCGGTCTAATTATTTCAAAAATTTGTGTCTAAAAGCGTTTCAAATTTTTTGGAAAGGAAATGTGTTGTTTTATATAGTAAGCCTGTATTCTGTAGGAATAACTCCCTGAAATCCGTGCAAGCAATATTCTAGTAAACACACGCAGTCCGAGAAGGTTTGAAACACAAAAGAATTTATTATCCCAAAAATAATGGAAATAAATTATATTTAATAATATAATCAAACCAAAAAACATGCCTCTTTCCTCTGGGTGCTGGGATTCCTGTCCAGATGAACACTCCTTTGCAAATGAAATATACAGGACACGGTACCAAAGAAAGAGTATTTATTTATTTTCAGGGGTGTGGAAATTTTAAAAAAATCTACTTGTCCAACGGACTAACTAGTAGTAGCCCAATCTACTTGTCCCTCACGACGATCTACTTGTCCTGATAATTTCAACAAAATAGTGATTAAATAAAGGTCTTTATTCATAACAGCCTAGGGAGGCAGCGTCAGATACATGTGATGAATAAAGACCTTTATTTAAACACTATTTTGTTGTGTGTGTATGTATAATATATATATTGCAGCCCTGTGTTTGTGTGTATTTACATATATACACATGTATGTACTGTTTGTGTATACATACACATTGTATGTATGTATACACACACATGGCTGCAATGTGTAATGTATGTAAATACACACGAAGGGCTGCAGTGTGTGTATACATATGTATATAAATGCATACATACACACTGAGAGTTGCAGTGTGTGTGTGTGTGTATACATACTGAGTTTTGAAGTGTGTGTGTGTGTGTATGTATGTATGTGTGTGTATATATATATATATACACACACACACACACACACACTTCAAAACTCCGTACGTATACACACACACTTCAACCCTGCGTGTGTGTATTTACATACACACACATTGCAGTCCTCAGTGTATATAATTATACACACTGAGGGCTGCAATGTATGTATATACACACACTGAGGGCTGCAATGTGTGTGTGTGTGTGTGTATATATATATATATATATCAGCCCTGTGTGTGTGTATTTACATACATACACATTGCAGCCCTGTGTGTATATACACACACATTGTATGTATACACACACAGGGCTGCAATGTGTATGTATGTAAATACACACACACACAGGGCTGATAGATAGCTATCTATCACTGAGGGCAGCCGTGTGTGTGTGTGTGTATACACACACACAGGCTTGTTTCAGACCTCAGACCGGAGATGGGGCGCTGTCCGAACGCTCTATTGGCGTTCGGACAGGCCCCTGCAGTTTACCGCGTTTCGTACCTTCTAACAAGTGCCGCGTGCAAAGTCTCCCAGCGGCCACTCGTTGCTAAGCCCCCAGCCGCGATCCCGCAAGATCGCGCCTGGGGGCTTCCCAATGAGCGGCCGCTGGAAGACTTTGCCCGCGGCGCTCGTTAGGTACGAAACGCGGTAAGCTGCTGGGGCCTGTCCGAATGCCGTTAGAGCGTTCGGACAGCCGCCCCAGCCCCTCAGATGCCGGCAAGCGAGCTCAATGCTGGCTTCCGGTATTGGGGGCATCCGTGGAATTAAGGCTAGAAGCCCGCCAGACTGCATCTCAAAAAAAATCTACTCGCCCGGATCTTCATGTCCCGGGCGTCGGGCGATACAATTCCCACACCCCTGATTCTCAAAGCAGCTTTACAGAAATAAAAGGCAAATAAAAATAATTTCTAAAATGTAATAAGGCTTTGCAATACAAGTTTCGCTGGTGGATCTGGGCAAGCACCAGTGAAACTTGTATTGTGAAGCCTTATTACATTTTAGAAATTATTTTTATTTGCCTTTTATTTCTGTAAAGCTGCTTTGAGAATAAATACTCTTTTTTCGTATCCCCGTGTCCTGTATATTTCACTGGCAAAGGAGTGTACATCTGGACAAGAATCCCAGCACCCAAAAAGTTTATTTTACAGTAATTTTTTTTTTTTAACAGCTTTTCAAATTTGCCACCTGGTCCCGCCCCCCCCCCTGCATCACGTGGCTCGCAGGGGGCGGAACCAGGAAGCAAAGTCACTGGCTGCCGCGATCACACTGCGGTGAATGCGGAGACGGCGAGGGAGCGAAGGATGCGGTGAGTATGCATCAAGCCCGAGTGTGGCTCGGTGTTACCGATCGCGGTAGCGAAATTTAACCCCGAGTCACACTCGGGAATACCGCCAGGCAGGTTAATGTTTAATTCTATTATTTTGCTCAGTATAGCAAAGGCTTCTAGCCAAAACGTCTTTTGTGGTTTTCCCCCTGTATGCGGTGAGATATAGAAAAACTGAATAAAGAATTGTTGGCACCTTGTGAATTGTTGATAAAGGCCGAAACGTCGGTTGGTGCCAATGGGCATCTTTTAACATGGTTTTTCAATAAACATCGCTTTTTACATTTTTAGAAGTCCTGGGGTGCGTCCATATGCATGGTTTTTGTATTATTCTTTGGACTTGTGCACCCAGGCATATTTCTTCTAGAGGCTTTGTGCAGGTTGCATCTGGTTCATAGATACTGTATATATTATACACACACACACACACACACACTTCAGACCGGGGGGCGGGGGAGGTATGTATGTATATGTGTGTGTATATGTATATATATTGTAACAGGGCATCATGTAGAGAGCAAGGAAAGGTCCTGTCTGGGGTTTATGTGTCACCCAGATTTCTCTCTTACACCTTCCGGAACCTCTAAGCACCTGGTTTTGCACTTTGCCTCAGTGGCAATTTAGTGCAGGTGAGGCAAACAGACATCGCTCTGGAACCTGGGGAGCAGACCGTCTCTATCTGCTGGAGCGCAAGGTTGGTTTTCTGAAGCCTGACAAACAATAGGTTTGCGAAGGTTGTTAGTCAGGGCTATTGTATGTTTAGTTAGTGCCGGTGTTCAGTCGAAAAATGCCCGTTTGTCGAGAAATGCCTGGCCCCAGCTTGATTGGCAGGTTGTGTGACGTAGGTCCACCAGGCGCATGCGCAGTGGGGGCCAGGCATTTCTCGACAAACGTGCAAAAAAAAACACCTTTGTCGAAAAATGCCTGGCCCCCACTGCGCATGCGCCTGGTGCACCTACGTCACAGCACCTGTCAATCAAGCCGCCGATCAGCTGTTTTCCAAGCGGCCGATCAGCTGTGTGCTGGCACGTAGGTGCACTCGGGCACGAGCGTCGAATAAAGCAAGCCAGCGTCTCCGCCCCCAGCAGAGCACCCACCCCCCGGACAGCCTCTCCCCCTCCCCGGGCGCTCAGTAAGGGAACCAGCCAGCCGTCCCAGCCTCTCCTCCTCCCCGGGCGCTCAGTAATGCAAGGGGACCGTCTCCACCCCCAGCAGATCGCCACCCACCCCCCGGCCAGCCTCTCCCCCTCCACGGCCGCTCAGTAAGGGAACCAGCCAGCCGTCCCAGCCTCTCCTCCTCCCCGCGGCCACTGGCCCCCCCCCCGGGCACTCACACACAGGTAGGAAGGGAGGGAGTGTATCAGCCGCCCTGTCCCAGCACTTCTCCCCGCACTGAGAGTCACACACTCCGGGTGGGGGTTGCTGCCTACTCCCCTGGGGGAACCATGGATCGCAGGAGACCCGGGGGTCCTTTGGAGCCCTGTATCTCGGTCCCTGAGCATGGCAGGAGGCTGGGTGAGGTGTCATTGGAAAGTGCAGAGTCTGTTCTTTCTAATGATACCCACCATGTCTGTGTAATGTGTAAAGTTAATCACCAATATCAAACCAAGAGAAAATGAAATAAAAGTCAGTGTTAAAAAAAAGAGTAATTTTTATTTAATGAATTATTGGTGATTAATTTTACACATTACACAATCATGGTGGGTATCATTAGAAAGAACAGACTCTGCACTTTCCAATGACACCTCACCCAGCCTCCTGCCATGCTCAGGGACCGAGATACAGGGCTCCAAAGGACCCCCGGGTCTCCTGCGATCCATGGTTCCCCCAGGGGAGAAGGCAGCAACCCCCACCCGGAGTCTGTGACTCTCAGTGCGGGGAGAAGTGCTGGGACAGGGCGGCTGATACAATCCCTCCCTCCCACCCTGTGTGTGAGTGCCCGGGGGGGGGGCGAGTGGCCGCGGGGAGGAGAGGCTGGGACGGCTGGCTGGTTCCCTTCCATAAGTGAGTGCCCGGGGGGGGGGGCGAGTGGCCGGGGGGTGGAGGAGAGGCTGGCTGATCCCCTTCCATTACGGTGCGCCCGGGGAGGAGGAGAGGCTGGCCGGGGGAGGAGGTGAGGCTGGGACGGCTGGCTGGTTCCCTTGCATTACTGTGCGCCCGGGGAGGGGGAGAGGCTGGCCGGGGGTGGGTGCTCTGCTGGGGGCGGAGACGCTGGCTTGCTTTATTCGACGCTCGTGCCCGAGTGCACCTACGTCCGCTTGATTGACAGGTGCTGTGACGTAGGTGCACCAGGCGCATGCGCAGTGGGGGCCAGGCATTTCTCGACACAGGGTTTTTTTTTGCACGTTTGTCGAGAAATGCCTGGCCCCCACTGCGCATGCGCCTGGTGGACCTACGTCACACAACCTGCCAATCAAGCTGGGGCCAGGCATTTCTCGACAAACGGGCATTTTTCGACTGAACACCGGGACACGGCTAGGAATTTTCTTTGCTTTTGAACTGTTTATTTTGAGCAATATACAGTGTGGTGTATAACCTGTGGGTTGCTGCAATAAATGTACCACCGTTTGAAGAAAAGTCACTGGTCTGGTCTCTGAACCTTTCAAGAGTGCTCACCCCAGAGAGCAATTGCACCCGCTACCTGTTTCCCAGCTCACATATGGTGGAGAACTTTGGGCAAGTGATAGCAAGAACCTGCTATTTAAAAGGTCAGTTACTGAAGTGAAAAAAAAATGGAGGACGTTATAAAACAGTTGGTGTTGGCTAATGCAGCACAGCAACAGGCTAATGCTACACAGCGGGACATGTTAAATGCTCTGCAGAAGCAGACTCAGGTGCTGCACATGCAGACGCAGCAGCAGATTAGTGCTGTACAGGAATAGACACAAATGTTTTTTGAAAACCTTGCAGTTGCTGCTGAAGACCAACGTAAGACTCTGACAGAGGTGATACAGACGCTGGCACAGAGGTCTCCCTTGCAAGCTGCAGATTCTTCTGACAACTCATCACCCATCCATGTCAGTCGCTTCCTTTCCAAGATGACAGCAGAGGATGATCCAGAGGCCTTCCTGTTAACATTTGAAAGAACCGCTGAGAGGGAAGCATGGCCTAAGACATGGTGGGCAGGATTGGTGGCGCCCTTGCTAACCGGTGAATCACAGAAAGCATATTATGATTTGGAGTCTGTGGATGCCATGGATTATGACAAGGTCAAGCTGGAGATACTAGCACGGCAAGGTGTTACTTTGGCAGTGCGAGCACAGCGTGTTAACAACTGGTCCTACCAAGCTGGGAAGTCACCGCGGTCACAGATGTTTGACCTCATCCACCTGGTCCGAAAATGGCTGCAACCGGAGTCCCTCTCGGGGCTACAGATCATTGAGCGGGTAGTCATGGATCGCTTCCTAAGGCTAGGGTCAGACTAACGCATTTTTCACGTTGTCCGTGAAAAAGTGCGTTCGAACGAATGGACGTATTTTTTCACGGAATACGCGATAGCGGTCATACGATGCGCATTTTTGTCCGTGATTTTGTACAGATCATCAATAAAACCCTTTTTGCGTCTGGACGTTATGTTGGCCGGACGTGTGCAGCGTCTGACGTCTCCCAATCACGCAATCATGCCGCTATGCGGACGCAGCGCACTCTGTACGTCAGTAGTAGCGGTTTGACGTTCTAGAAAAAAATGCGTTCGTTTGCCACTTGCGTTGCACGGACGAACCTTCGTGCGGCCGTTCTTCGTATGTTACCCGGCATTGGACGTCATTTGCTGCTAGCACGGCTGTGATTTCGTGCGGTTAAACGCACGTTAAAAATGCTTTCGTCTGACCTTAGCCTAAGATCCTTACCGATCGTCTTGCAAAAGTGGGTTACCCAAGGGGACCCCAAGTCGGTGGATCAGCTCGTGGAGATTGTTGAGAGGTGCTTTGCAGCTGAGGACTTGAATGCCTCCCCGGTGAGCCCATGGACTTTCCGCCCAAAACCAAGGCCTCCCTCGGCAATCGGTAAGACTGTTCCAGGGAAAATGGGTGGGGAGCGTGGCAGGGAGGCAGAGGGAAAAACTGCTGATTTAAACCGGGGAGGTTGGCATTCCAAAGCGGGAACACCAGTGCCCGTCAGCAGACCTAACCTGAGGAATGTAAGATGTTTTCGGTGCCAGGAACTTGGGCATTTAGCTGCGAACTGTCCATTAACTGATGAGCCTATGCAGTGTGACTTCTCTTTCAAGGAAAGACGGCAGTCTTTGTTTTCCACTGTTTCATGCACCGCGGTGCCAGTAGAGGGAAAACACATGTGTGCAATAACTGTGAATGATAAGCATGTTACTGCTTTGCTGGACTCTGGAAGTTTAGTAACCCTTATTAAGGCTGAATTGATAGGCTCTGTGAACTTCCGGGCTAATAAGGTTGCTGTAGTGTGTGTACATGGTGATACTCGAGAGTATCCTATAGTAGCTGTGAAGTTTGGAACCGCACGGGGTGATCTGAGGCACGTGGTTGGGGTTGTGCCTCATTTGGTGCATGATATAATTATAGGGAGAGACTTTCCTGAATTTTGGGAACTCTGGGAACACCCAGACTGTGCCACAGTTTCTAAACCAGAGACTGAATCTGAATACATGGATGCTGCAGAGCAGTTGTATTCAGAGGATCCCTCTTGGGGGTCCCCAGACTTTCCCTTCTGTTTTGGCAGGAGAATTGGAAGAGTCTGACGGCCCTATAGCCAATGAGGATAGACCGCCCTCTGTTGAAACTGAAGCTACTCTAGACAGAACTTTGGTAGTGAGCAGTGGAAGGACCCTACTCTTGTGAGGGCCTGGGAAAATGTTATGCTGATCAATGGGGAACCTGTTGAACCAGGGAATAGGCTCTCTTTTCCTTACTTCATTAGTAATGATGACATGCTATATCGTGTGTATAAAAAGAACAATGAAATTATTGAGCAATTAGTGGTCCCCAAACCGTACAAAAAGGTGGTATTGGAGCTTGCCCATGGACACTTATTGGGGGGGTCATTTAGGTACCGAGAAAACCACTGAAAGGGTTTTACAGAGGATTTACTGGCCTGGGGTACAAAAAGATATTGAAAACTATTGCAAATCTTGTCCGGTTTGTCAAATGTCTGCACCCCTACCTAATTTTCGGAGTCCCTTAGTACCCTTGCCAATAATCGAGGTGCCATTTGAGAGAATTGCTATGGACCTTGTGGGCCCGCTTCCGAAGTCTGCCCGAGGGCATCAGTATATCCTGGTCATTATGGATTACGCTACCCATTACCCTGAAGCAATTCCCCTACGCCAGACATCAGCCAAGAATATAGCTAAGGAGTTATTACAGGTGTTTAGCCGGGTCGGGATCCCTAAGGACCTTCTGACAGACCAAGGTACCCCATTTATGTCACGAGTGACAAAAGAATTGTGCAAGTTGTTTAAGGTGACGCATTTGCGAACCTCGGTATACCATCCTCAAACCGATGGCCTAGTAGAGCGATTTAATAAAACCTTAAAAAGCATGCTGAAAAAGGTTGTTGACAAGGATGGGAAAAACTGGGACTATTTGCTTCCATATCTGATGTTTGCCATCAGAGAAGTTCCTCAGTCCTCTACAGGGTACTCTCCATTTGAATTACTCTATGGGAGACACCCTCGGGGACTTCTGGACATAGCCAAAGAGACCTGGGAGGGGGAGAAGACACCCCACAAAAGCATTATTGAGCATATTTCGCAGATGCAGGACAGAATTACAGTAGTAATGCCAATTGTAAAAGAGCATTTAGGTTAGGGTCAGATGAGCGTGATTTCTACGGACTGTACGTCCGTGCACACGGACGTACGTCAGTACGGAAGACACAGTAGTGGCCACACAGTCCGTTTATTCACTGACGTATATTTTGACGGATGTAGGAGGGAAAATAAATTAAAAAGCAAAACCATTTTGTCCGTGAAAAATGCTGGACGTATAAATGCAGTCCGTCTGACCACGTTCCATCACTCCCACACAAAGCTATGCAGACGTTGCGGATGCAGCGCACTTTGTGCAGCCGTTCTAGGGGATGTACGTTCTTGCCTGCCTTGCGTCCGTGGGCCGCGGCTGTTGTGCGTCCGCAGTTCAGTGCGGACGTACTTCATGTGTCAGGCTCCAATGGGCTTTCTGTCATGCTATCACGGACGTACTTTTAGGCGCAATCACGGACGTGAACACTACGCTCGTCTGACCCCAGCCTTAGCTCAATCGCAGGCAGCTCAGCAGAGAATATATAACAGGGATGCTCGAGTCCGCATTTTCTCACCTGGCGACAGGGTGCTGGTATTAGTTCCCACAGTTGAGAGCAAGTTCCTTGCTAAGGGTCCCTTTGAAGTGATAGAAAGAGTTGGGAGTAAATTATAAAATTCACAAACCTGGGAAAAGAAAACCAGAGCAAATATACCATGTGAACTTGCTAAAGCCCTGGAAAGATAGAGTATCGCTAGCTGCTGGGTTTATCCCAATAACCCACCAGCTGGATACTGAACACCCTCAGGTCCCTAAGTCACAAAAGCAGGAAGTCAGAGTTTTTAATAAAAAAACGAGAAAAATTTTCAGAGCTGCCTGGTCAGACGTCGGTAACACAACATGACATTGTTACTGAACCAGGGGCACGGGTTAAACTTAAACCTTACCGTATTCCTGAGGCAAGGAGGAAAGACATCAGTAGGGAGGTGAAGAAAATGTTTGAGCTAGACATCATTGAAGAGTCCAGTAGTGACTGGTCCAGTCCCATTGTCCTAGTCCCAAAGCCAGATGGGAGTTGGAGGTTTTGCAATGATTTTAGGAAGCTCAATTCAGTGACCAAGTTTGACACTTATCCTATGCCCCGGGTAGACGAACTTATAGACCGACTGGGCACAGCTCGTTATTTGACAACTTTGGACTTGACCAAAGGATATTGGCAGATTCCCCTGACAGAAGGTGCCAAGGAGAAGACCGCCTGCGTAACCCCTGAGGGTTCGTTTCAATATAAAAAGATGCCTTTTGGATAACAGAATGCACCTGCTACATTTCAGAGAGCTATGGACAAACTTTTGAGACCCCACCAACAGTATGCTGCAGCATACTTGGATGACATCGTAGTACATAGCACTGACTGGGAGTCTCATTTGCCTCAAGTCCAAGCTGTCTTGGAAACTCTCCATAGAGCAGGTATCACTGCTAATCCAAAAAAATGTGCCCTGGGGTTAGAGGAAGCCAAATATTTAGGTTACACGATTGGGCGTGGAGTCATAAAACCCCAGCTAAACAAAGTAGAAGCCATTCAGGAGTGGCCACGTCCCACCAGTAAAAAACAAGTCAGAGCTTTCCTTGGGATAACAGGATACTACAGGAGGTTTATCCCAAACTTTGCAACTCTTGCAGCCCCGTTGACAGACCTTACCAAAGGGAAGAATTTAATGGTCAAATGGTCCCCAGAAGCCGAAGAATCTTTCCAGGTCCTGAAGAGGGCTCTTTGTGCACAGCCAATCCTCTACTCCCCTGATTTTTCCAAGGACTTTGTAGTCCAAACTGATGCATCTGATGTTGGTCTAGGTGCAGTTTTGTCACAGGTACATAATGGTGAGGAACACCCTGTAGTGTACTTAAGCAGAAAACTAAACAATCATGAACAGAAATATGCAGTGATTGAGAAGGAGGGTTTGGCTATTAAATGGGCATTGGATGCCTTAAGATATTATTTATTAGGGTGCCAGTTTGATCTGGTGACTGACCATGCTCCCCTCAAATGGATGGCACTAAAAAAGGAGACCAATAGACGTGTGAACCGTTGGTTTCTGGCATTACAGGACTACAGCTTCACTGTGAAGCATCGCCCGGGTAAAAAAATGGCCAATGTACATGCTCTGTCCAGAGTCTACGCTTGTGTAGCTGACAGTGTTTCACCCAGGGGGTTGAAACAAGGGGGGAGGGTATGTAACAGGGCATCATGTAGAGAGCAAGGAAAGGTCCTGTCCGGGGTATGTGTCACCCAGATTTCTCTCTTACACCTTCCGGAACCTCTAAGCACCTGGTTTTGCACTTTGCCTCAGTGGCAATTTAGTGCAGGTAAGGCAAACAGACATCGCTCTGGAACCTGGGGAGCAGACAGTCTCTATCTGCTGGAGCGCAAGGTTTGTTTTCTGAAGCCTGACAAACAATAGGTTTGCAAAGGTTGTTAGTCAGGGCTATTGTATGTTTAGTTAGTGCCGGGACACGGCTAGGAATTTTCTTTGCTTTTGAACTGTTTATTTTGAGCAATATACAGTGTGGTGTATAACCTGTGGGTTGCTGCAATAAATGTACCACCGTTTGAAGAAAAGTCACTGGTCAGGTCCCTGAACCTTTCATGAGTGCTCACCCCAGAGAGCAATTGCACCCGCTACCTGTTTCCCAGATATATATATATATATATATGTGTATATATGAAGAGCGAATAAAATTTATTAAAGCATTTTAAAAAAATGCTTCATTTTTTAATATGCTTTAATAAACTTTATTTTATTTTTTGAGTGCAGCCATTCTCTCTTCGTATGTATGTATTCACCATTTTTTGGCTTTGCACCGCATATATATATATGCATTATTTTTTGAAGGTGTAGCAGGATCATAGGTTTAATATATATCAACAAAACAGTGCGTGGCTACACCTTGAAAGCCAAAGATTCCTGTAGACGAAAGACCGGGTGCACCATCAAGGGAACCACCTTTTAGGGATAGACCGATATAATGTTTTCAGGGCCGATACCGATTATCGGCAGCTTTTCTGGCCAATAGCCGATATTTGCTGCAGATATTCTGTAAATTAAAGTTGTAAAAAAAAAAAACCGCACAAATCTGACATTATGCCATGAACTCAATGTGTTTAGCATTTAAACATTGCACCACGTCCACTTCATTTATTCAATTATATATATATATATATATATATATATATATATTTTTTATTTTTTTTTAATTTATTTAAGCTTTTTTTTTTTACAAACCATAAGACTGTGTCTTTGGCTTTCTTAAAGATCCCTCCTATGACCCTGTATGTAAGGGGTTCAGCAACCTTGGCCCTCCAAGGGTTATATTGCAAAGTTTGTGCTAACGTAACCAGAGCTGTTGTAAACTTAACCCCATAGACTATAATGGCTCTGGTAAGTTTACACGCGCTCTGGTTAGGTTAAGTTAGCGCTGACTTTGTAATATTGCCCCACATTTTTTGGAATTACATCTGCCATGATGCTCAGCTTCTCATTTGGTTCTTGGAGCCTCATGGGGAAATGCAGTTCCAAAACATCTGGAGGGCCCAGGTTGCTGACTCCTTCTGTAGGAAATAGACGCTGTAGGAAATAGACCCTGCATAAGGAATTCCCTGCCAGATGGGATGGAAGGCCCATTTCTGTTATCACGCTCATGCACAATACGGTCAGTGAGCAGGGGTCGTTCTGCAGTGAGGGCTTACAGCCTGATGTGGGAGAAGCCCCGGATTCACACAGTTCTGTGGGATCTTGCGGGTCGGAGCTACAGTGAGCCAACTTGTCCAAATATCGGCAAATAAAATGCCGATATCAGTAATTTGCTGACTATCGGCAGCTGATAATTGGCAAAACCGATATATCGGTCTATCCCTACCGCCTTCCTCTATATCTTTTTTAAAAAAAAGCATGGGCCACACCGAATCTTTAAATCGCCAACAATTCTTTATTCAGTTTTTCTTATATCTCACCGCATACAGGGGGAAAAACACATATGACATTTCGGCTAGAAGCCTTAATCATGTGTATGTATGTATGTATGTATATATATATCACGTCAGACCTCAGACCAGACATGGGGCGGCTGTCCGAATGCTCTAGCTGCATTTGGACAGGCCCCTGCAGCTTACCACGTTCCTTCCAAATCCAACTAGCGCCACCGGCACAGTCTTCGAGCGGCCGCTCGTTGGGAAGCCCCCAGCCGAGATCTTGTGCTGAGTTCGAGGAAAGGGTAGAGACTTTTTCATCGACCGCAATGTTACTGTGTTGGTATCTTGTCTAGATTGGCAATCTTGCATCACTAAAGTTTGAATGCTACAGTGGGATCCTCAAAACGGTACTTGATCAAAGCGGTGAGGTCAGTGGCTGGTGAGGTACTGGCTAGTATCAGAGCCAGATATACACAGGGATGCGCAGTCTCAATTTACACATTTGATTATCGTTATATAGGAGGATAGAGTTTCACTATTTATAAAGTAAAGTTCGTTTTTTTTTTTTTACTTACACTACTGACTAATAGAGGGCACTATTACACACACATGCTGACTGCTGAGCTCTGCCTGCCTGCCCCCCCAACGACTGACGAGGACAGTCACATGACTGTCCTGGGTCAATCAATCCATGGGGAGCTCTGCCTCCCATGGGGGGGGGCATTTTAAAAAAAAGAATTGCTTGAGACCAATGGAGCTTTCCCATTGGCTCAAGCTTTCAATTGCTCTCAGTGCCTCTGGATCCTCCATAGGGGGACCAAGCCTTGCAGTGCTGAGCGCACTAACTGCGCTCAGCAAGGCTGCCAGATGGGTGTCGAGTAGTAGGAATGTCCACTTTCACAGACGTTTCTTCCGGTCTCTAATGATGCTCGTCTGACCCTGGCCTTAGAGGGCCCGGAGGACCAGGGTTGGGGACGACTGCGATTGATGGTCAGATGAATCATTGGAGATGTAGTTCAGAAACATCTGTCAAGGCAGAGTTTCAGATCTCTGCTTGTGTCTACAATGTGTGTAACAACATTCTAGTTTGTCCCTTTAAGTAATCTGTCTGGAATGAGTTTAATATTTCTTTAACTAAGCATACTGGTATAGCCACAATGATTTAGTCAGAAATCTAGGAGCTGGTCAGAAAGTGGTTAATTGCTGAAGGATTAGAACTCTTTGCATATTTTAGGCCAGAATTTCAACCTGAAGGAATACCAGTTTCAGGGTAAACTATGTAACTCTATAATCTCGCCACCCAGGACTTACTTGAAATCGAGAGAAATCTCAATGTATCCTTCCTAGTTAAATCATTTCTCAAAATAAGTAAATAAATCTGCAATATAGCTAGTTTTCCATCATTTCTCCAATTAAAACCTAGACTGCTTACAAATTCTGGTGTTAGTACATCATTGTTAATAATTTGTATTAGTAAAAATGTATTTAGTATTTTGACTTTCTGTCTTGTTTAATATTTGCTTATGCGTTGCGTTTACTCTTATTTTGCAGAAAACGGAGATAATTGAGGAAGCTTTTGCTGGGTGAGTTTCCATTTTCAGACATGTCTCCTGATAACCAGAATAACAAACATTTATGGTATTTTTTTTTGTTTCTTTTTACTGATCTTGTGTTTTTTTTGTTTCTCTTCAGTATGTTTATGGACACTCCTGAAGATGAAAGAACAAAGTTGATTAGTTGCTTGGGTGCATTTAGACAATACTGGAACGTCCTTCCTCAGGTACGAAGCAAATATCTTTTACTATACCTTTTTATAGAAGCTCCAGTCTTTTCGTTCAAAACAGCACAGTCTGAAGGTAGAAGAGGGGAATTTTAATTAAAGGGACACTCTACTTATGCTGATCATTTTACAGTTATAATGTGAGGAGTACCCCCCCTGTTTCACCGATTCAGTGAAGAGGAGTTTCCTCCACCCTACCCAGTGTCACCAATTGTCGGTCACCAGAGAGTGACATCGGTAAAGATTGTGCCGAAGTCACTCTCTCTGATACCGGTCGCAACAGCCGGTAGATTGAATCTTTGGATGTGTGCAGATCTGACCCGTCGTTCTGTGCAGGCCCTATGGAACTTGAACATGTAAAGTGTGCAAGTCCTGTTTCAGTGCGGAATTTGTGCAGGTCAGCAAAATACGTTAGAAAGCCTTTTGGGAGTCTCTTGAATCGAAAAGGAGGAGCAGTGTTCATTGAGGGACATAAGGTGACTAAATTCACCCACAAATAAAAAATAGTTGGGCAGAGGCTGTCAGCAGACACTCAAATGATCATTAAATATTACCTTGCCATGACCCCCGTCCCCTCCGTTCTCACACATTCCTCCCACTGGTTTTAAACCTAGATTGACAGGAGGCCTGGAAGCCAGAGGGGTTAATGTTTAATTCCCACCGACGCCTCCTGTGTTTTGTTTTATTTTTTTAAACCTTAGTTTGTCAGGTGTGCCTCCAGCCATTGTAAAGGTCCCATATTCTATCCTGTTTCAGAGTCCCTCTCCCCGAAGTTCAGGTCAACTCTCGCTGATCTGAGTTTCTGGAAGCTGTTAAGCCCTTCAGCTTCTAAGAGCCTACTAACTCCTGGGGGTCACTCAACTTTTATTGTCCCTTCTTTTCACAAGCAAACCCCCAAAACTTTTTAATCCCTTACAGTTGCTGTCAGTTGTTATGGTGATGTGTTATTTTCTTACATGTTATGGCCTGAAGGACACTCATGGCTCACAGTAACCTGTTTGAAATTAGTTATATGCCTATTTTGTCGACTATGCCCTTTTAAAAAGGCATTCTTTGCATTATCTATTCTCCAGCTACGTGTACGGTTTGGTTGTTAGTTGGCTTGGACTTTTTTTCTGCTTTGTTTAGTATTATGTTTTTTTTTGTTTCTTTTGCAGTTTTTTGTCACATCCTACTGGTGGTTTTCACTACAAAATTACTTTTCTCTACGAAGTCAGGTCTTAGACTGCTGTTCAGAATGAGGATTAGTTTGAGAATTTTGAAGTGGTGTCTTGTTTGAAAATAATGTTTTTGTTAAAAACATTTTGATCATAATCGAACAGTGACTTTTTTATGTAATTGAATTATTATTATTATTAATTATTTTTTTATAGGATTCCCACGAACAATGTGTCCAGTGGATTGTAAGATTTATCCATGGGCAGCACAGCCCGAAAAGAATCTCATTTCTTTATGACTGTTTGGCGATGGCTGTAGAAACTGGACTTCTTCCCCCAAGGTACATCACAGGGGTGTCGAAATTTTACAAAAATCTACTTGTCCAAGGGACTAAAGTGGTAGCCTGATCTACTTGTCCCTCATGACAAGCTACATGTCCGGATAATAAATCTAATTTCAACAAAAGGGCATTAGGACTTTATTCTTAACTACAAAGAGTACAAACACATTAATGCGATCAACAAACGCAGGTATTTAGTTTAAATACAACACTTATTGCATTGCAGTTTTCTCACACTCCTACAACCCACAATATAAATAACATTAAAATATATATAATAAACATATATATTAAAATATTTTAAATATATCAATTAATGCAGCGGCATTGTTAAAGGGGGGATGCTGCATTTAGAGCAAAAAAGGAATATATTTAATTTTATTTTTAACTATGTGGTCATGTTGTATATCATTGGAAAGGCCAGAATTGTCCTTGTAAGACATACGGAACCAGAGATACAGAGGTCTAAAGGACCCCAGCATCTCCTGTGGGATTCCCCTGCCAGTCTGGAGGGGAATCCCTGTTTGTGACGTCATTGCGCACATGCACGATGCTGCCAGCGGCTGGGGGGCAGTCCCACAGAGTGGGCTCGGCTGACGTCTCTTATCGGAGCCAGATCTGCACCTTCTCTGCCTTGCCTGTTCCTATGGGCAATCTATTGACTTTGTGCACCTTTTTGTTATTATTTCATGTCACTATAACATAATTTCGGATCAATTTCAAAACCACAAACTGGGTGCACATTTTTAATTATCTTAAAAACAAGGTAATAAACCGTTAGAAATTAAGTGTATTCGTCGCCAGGCTTTCAATTACCATATTATGATTTCCTTCAAAGCTGCTGCAGGTTCCAAGGTAAATAGAAACATAATCTCCCTGTCATTGTTTCAAGGTTCTTCTCCCTTTAAAGTTTTATAGATATTCCTTATTTGCCCATTTTGGAATCTTGGTATTGAGGAATGTTACAAAGAAGACGACTAAAGATGTTATCCACAAAGTGGCAGTGTGTACCGGTGTAATAAACACTGTTGAAAATCAGTGCAGCTTCTTCTACTGTTCCTTGGATTTTCATTTTGTGAAATGCTGGCATTTGTCTTCTCTGCAAACACTGGTGCTTTATGAATAATCTCTTCAGTGTTTTATTTAAATATAATTAAACAGTTATGTCACGATAATTTCTTGTGTGTGGCACAAGCAGATCTGTTGAATTGTGCAAATTAGGGTTGCACCGATACCGGGTACTGCAGGAGTACTTGGTACTCCTGCAGTACCCCCCGATATTTTTACCGATACCGGAAGCCAGCATTGAGCCGGCTTGCCGGCATCCGAGGGGCTGCGGCGGCTGTCCGAATGCTCTATCGGCATTCGGACAGCCGCCCCTGGAGCTGCTCACACAATACTTACCTTCCTGGGCGCCGCCGGGAATGTCTCCGCGCGTGCGCTCGTTGGAAGGACCCCAGCTGCGACCACGTGGGACCATGTGATCACGGCTGGGGTCCTTCCAACGAGCGCGCGCGCGCAGAAACTTTCCCGGCGGCACCCAGGAAGGGAAGTATGAACACAGTGAGCAGCTGCAGGGCCTGTCCGAATGCAGATAGAGCATTCGGACAGCCCCTGCAGCTGCTCTCCGCGACGATACTTACCTTCCTGGGCGACGCTGGGAAAGTTTCCCCGCGCACGCTCGTTGGAAGGACCCCAGCCGTGATCACATGGTCCCACGTGGTCGCGGCTGGGGTCCTTCCAACGAGCGCACGCGCGGAGACATTCCCGGCGGCGCCCAGGAAGGTAAGTATCGTCGCGGGGGGGGGGATCCATGAGCTGGGGGGCATATCCATAAGCTGGGGGGCAATATCCATGTGTGAGCTGGGGCAAATCCATGTGTGAGCTGGGGCAGTATCCATGTGTGAGCTGGGGCATATCCATGAGTGAGCTGGGGCAAATCCATGAGTGAGCTGGGGCAAATCCATGAGTGAGCTGGGGGGCAAATCCATGAGTGAGCTGCGGGGCAAATCCATGAGTGAGCTGGGGGCAAATCCATGAGTGAGCTGGGGGGCAAATCCATGAGTGAGCTGGGGGGCAAATCCATGAGTGAGCTGGGGGGCAAATCCATGAGTGAGCTGGGGGGCAAATCCATGAGTGAGCTGGGGGGCAAATCCATGAGCGAGCTGGGGGCAAATCCATGAGCGAGCTGGGGGGCAAATCCATGAGCGAGCTGGGGGCAATCCATGAGCGAGCTGGGGGGCAATCCATGAGCGAGCTGGGGGGCAAATCCATGAGCTGGGGCAAATCCATGAGCTGGGGGTCATATCCATGTGTGAGCTGGGGGTCATATCCATGTGTGAGCTGGGGCATATCCATGTGTGAGCTGGGGCAAATCCATGTGTGAGCTGGGGGCAAATCCATGTGTGAGCTGGGGCATATCCATGAGCTGGGGGGCAAATCCATGAGCGAGCTGGGGCAAATCCATGAGCTGGGGGGCATATCCATGTGTGAGCTGGGGGGCATATCCATGTGTGAGCTGGGGGGCATATCCATGTGTGAGCTGGGGGGCATATCCATGTGTGAGCTGGGGGGCAAATCCATGTGTGAGCGGGGGCAAATCCATGTGTGAGCTGGGGTAAATCCATGTGTGAGCTGGGGCAAATCCATGAGCTGGGGGGCATATCCATGTGTGAGCTGGAGCATATCCATGTGTGAGCTGGAGCATATCCATGTGTGAGCTGGAGCATATCCATGTGTGAGCTGGAGCATATCCATGTGTGAGCTGGAGCATATCCATGTGTGAGCTGGAGCATATCCATGTGTGAACTGGGGCATATCCATGTGTGAGCTGGGGGATATATACATGTGAGCTGGGGGATATATACATGTGAGCTGGGGGCATTTTTATATGGTCTGTTCTTATTGGAAAGCGTCACATGACATTAAAGAAAAGCATCAGTACTCGGTATCGGTGAGTACTTTTAAAAAGTATCGGTACTCGTACTCGGTCTTAAAAAAGTGGTATCGGTGCATCCCTAGTGCAAATTGCTCTCCTGAAATTAATATTTCTGCCCTGTGTATAACAAAGCCCATGTCTTTTTAGTAACCAGTATTGCTTTCTTCCACTTGTTTAGAATGGTCTGTGAAGCTCTACTGAACTCTGACACTTTAGAATGGGAAAGAACACAACTGTGGGTATTGACCTTTAAACTGGTTCGGAAGATCATAGGTGGCGTTGATTACAAGGTAACTACTACTAATATACGCTTACCAGTTTGAACCAAAATCATCCTTGTCATCTTCAATTCAAATGCATGAACAAATACACACCCTTTCCCGTTGTGGTAGAGGGGCTGTGTGTGTGGTCTATGTAATTGCTTGTCACCCTGGGTCTTTCAGTACTACAGTTTCTAATGTTGTTAGGTCAACCATCTAACCTCCAAAAAGGAAGCCATTGGGCTATTTGCTTATTTCCACGGGCTCCCTTGTTGAGCATTGAAAGAAGGAAACACTTTGGACCATGTAAATTGTCACATATACAATGGCGTGGACAACGGTTCAGCTTTGTCAGTAAAATAGTGAAATTCACACTAACCTGGGTAGGAAAGTTATTTGTAAGTTATTAGGTATTGTGGATATAGAAGGATAGCCTTTACCTGGCATCCTATATATTTATGCTCTCTTGGTCGTCTGGATGTAATACTAATCGCTTTTTTTTTCCCCATACCATGATGCTCTGCCAGCCTTACACCTGTCAAGCTGTCATGGATCAGGCAGTTGCAGCATCTGGGGTGCCATGGGAAGTGTTATCTGGCATGTAACACTTTGTATATAATTTTAAACTCTCATATACCCACTGCATCAGAAGATAAAATATAGCTAAATAATATATATATATATATATATATATATATCTATCTATCTATTTTACTGCCATAGACCGCTGTTCATAGTCCGCTGTCCATAGTATGCACTTTCCTATATGAGGAACAGAAATATTGCTTGGAAAGCAAAGGATAGATGAGCCTTTTTATCCTCTTTTCATTTATCAATGTTATTTACCGTACTTAGTCTGTCGTACTCATTATACATTGTCAGAAGACACGCCCATTTAAAGGGACACTACAAGCATAAAATGTCTCTTTTTGTCATTACACGATAAAGCACAGCCACAAAGTAAAACTCACCATATAATTTTGGGAAATGTTGCATGATTGGAAATATACAAAAAACGGAATCCGGAGATAAAAAAAAATAAAAAATTATTTTTATGTGCAATTACTTCAGAAAAAGAAAAATCACCGCAGCATGGGTTTTATAAGGTAGTTTTTGTTTGCAATACGCAAGTATGTTGTTTATTTTTCCCATGATGCAACATTTACCAAAAGCTTTGCTTTGTGGATATTTTTGTATATTTAAAGGAACACTCTAGGCTAAAAATCACACACACCCTTTTTTACATTATATTATACCTATTGCCCTACCTAGTTATTCAGTATTTTATTTTATTTTTTAATGTAATACTTACCCTAAAAACCACTTGTTTCCAACAGCATTGTTTTTTTTTTTTTTTTTATACTCCCCTCCCTCCTCTTCCACTCTCGTCGTGGTAAATCTTCAACTTGAATCGAATACGTATCTGGTCAGCGCGAAATGGAACGCAAGGGATGTTTGGGCAGTTCTTGTGGTAATTTCCTCCGTATGGGTACAATATAAGGGAAAAAAACACAATACTACATTGGTGTAGTATATCTCGTACAAGCTGTATAAAATATATATGATGGAGAGGTATTCACTCACAAGTCAAGAGCCCCAACACTGGCTCTGAGTGGATAAACGCCTGCGGGTTGTTTTTCTGAAATGTTCTCAGGTAAACCACTCCTTATTATCAGCAGTTTTTCACAGTTCTCTCAGTGAGGGAAATATAAAGCAGTGTGTATCTGAAAAATGGCAGCTCAGATGTATAAACTCCTGGCGGAGTGACCACTCACATTTGCTGGAGCTTGTTCAAGCTCAAGATATATACGCCCATGGATTTTGTGTGGTCAAATCCAAGAAAAACCAGATGGAATGCTGGAACTCGTTCTATAAAAGGTTTATTAAAATTAACAATATTAAAAACAAAATAATGGTCCAGGACGCGTTTCGCCGATAGCTACGGCTTCATCAGCTGGTATCCAGGATGTATATCCATGGGCGTATATCTTGAGCTTGAACAAGCTCCAGCAAATGTGAGTTGTCACTCCGTCAGGAGTTTATACATCTGAGCTGCCATTTTTCAGATACACACAGAGATTTGCTTCTGTTTCTGCTTTATATTTCCCTCACTGAGAGAACTGTGCTGATAATGAGGAGTGGGTTACCTGAGAACATTTCAGAAAAACAACCCGCAGGCGTTTCTCCACTCAGAGCCAGTGTTGGGGCTCTTGACTTGTGAGTGAATACCTCTCCATCATATATATTTTATACACCTTGTACGAGATATACTGCACCAATGTAGTATTGTGTTTTTTCTTTTTTTTCCCTTATATTGTACCCATACGGAGGAAATTACCACAAGAACTGCCCAAACATCCCTTGCATTCCATTTCGCGCTGACCAGATACATATTCAATTCTAGTGTTTTTCTTGATTTGGGGGAAACCACTGATTTTCTGGTTAAGCTGGGTATTGGGCGGCGACACGTTCTGGGCGCTTACCTTTGTTTCTATTGTGTAAATCTTCAACTTGGCTAATGGTTTACCTGAGAAGCGTGCATGCGCGCCTCTCACGTAAACCAGCCAATCAGCAGGCTTCCTCCCGGCTCCACCGTCTTCTTTGATTAGTGTTACGCGCAAGAGGATGCACAGCCACTGACGCCAGCTACTGCGCCGAGTTGGAGACGTCATCACGCTGAAAGCGCAATGCTGTCTCCTACTCGGCAATAGTCAGCAGAAGCGGGAAATACAAATCCGGCTATGCTGACTGACAGCTGGGAGAGCGGAGGAAAGTCCTCTGCATCTCTCAGCTGTTTCAGCCGATCGGCTGAGCGGAGGGGGGCGCAAAGAAGAGGGCATACTTAGGTCATCATGACCACCTAAAAAAAGCTTAGGTGGTCATGTTGCCTAGAGTATCCCTTTAATCTACATTTATTAGTTAATGAGATTGTGATAGGAATATCCAAGAAATAATCAAAGTTAATGGATTAATAAGTACGAACATGCACCTTGGCACTATAGCAGCCATCTCGCTCGCTTCGCATATTAACAGGATATCCAATCTCTTTAAGACTATTCCCTGGTCTCAGAAAGTTTCTAACAGTTCAGGGTTTTTGTAACAATTAATTAAACTAACTAGCTTAGCAAGCAGTATTCTGCGGCCAAATAAGTGATTTAGCAATTCAAGGTTATCCGCCAGCTGGGGGACATGAAGAGTGCTATTCATGTCCAGGCTTTATCAGCTGTGGGAAGATTCCTCCCTACGCTCCCTTTTGCAGCCGGCCACGCACCCCAGGATGCTGTTTTCTTTAAGGCACGTACTGTGCGTTAAAGAAAACGTCTCGTGTGCCCTGGCCTAAATAAGCCCCCACAATAATGTGTGGGGGGAGGAAGGGGGGCAGTTTACAGCACAAAAATATCACACAATGGATGCACCATTGACATTTATAAAGTAAAATATTTTCTTACATGTGTTTGGTTTTCTTTTGTTTGTTGAGGTAAGATATCAGCAACATAAAATAAACACTATGGACATTTAGTTTTTTGCTGATAGTGTCCCTTTAAAGATTACTATATAATTACACCTAAGACTTGTCATTGTATTACGAAGAGTGATAATAGTAAATACATCCTTGCTTCAGGTCCCTGCTTGCTTTTTTTTGTCTAGGTTTTGAGCATTGGTCCTTGATCTGAAATGTGTACGGTCTGTAATTAAAATCCTGTCATTAAGTGGAATTTGGATGGTTTACTGGTTTTATTGGAATGGAATTTAATTTGCAAATTGCTCCTGTGGAAACCAACACTTTGTATATCAAAGCACACTTTGGCTTAGAGATGGTAGGTGTGGTGTGCTGGCTGCCAGTGGGGGGTGTTGGGTGTTTCTTTTGGCGGTTGGTTGTTGACAGTTGATCATCCATTTTGTCTGCCAGTTGAGGCTGACTAGTGACGCAGACAGTTGCAGTTATAGAGAACCCGTATGCTTTGTTGTTTCTAAACCTATTAATGAAACCCAAGACGTCTCGTATTATCCAGAAACCTAGAGTAGACTTTGTTATAAATGATATTTGTTTGTTTTTTTCTGAGGGAATGCTCACTTTCTGGTCCTTATGGAGTTCTTAGCTGTGATTCTGTTGTTGTATACTGCACTTATTTCTCGGCTTTCACGCTTACCTCCTCCATTTCTGTACCCCTTTGAAATATTTTCAATAAAAGTTACCTTAAAGAAAATGTAATTTGCATAGTTACAATTACAAGTTTTTATAAAGCGTTAACAAGGTCTGTAGCGCTGTACAATGGGAGGCAGAATAACAAATATACACACGGGTTCAACACACAGAACCGTTGGAGGACCCTGCTCAAGAGCTTGCAATCTAAGAGGAGAGGGGTGACACACTAGGTGAGGGTTAATAGAGAATATGAAATAGCGGGGTGCATGTGTGCTGGGTGGGAAGATGGAGTAAGAAATGAACAGAGGGGGATTAGGGAGTGAGATGATAGGTTTCCCTAATGTAATGTGTTTTTCAGAGACTTCTTGAAGGACTGGAGGGACGGGGAGAGTCTGATGTTGCGGGGGAGGGAGTTCCATAGAAATGGGGCAGCTCGGGAGTTGGGTTGTGGGTAGGTGAAGCTGAGAGTATCAGATCATTGGCAGAGCGAAGTGGTCAGGATGGGATGTACCCGCTAATAAGTGAGGAGATGTAGTCAGGGATGCGGTTATGGAGAGATTTGTATGTGAGCACCAATATTTTGAAATGATTTCTATAGGAAACAGGGAGCAAGTGTAGAGATTGACAAAGGGGCAATGTACGGGAGGTGAGGTGTAGGAGTCTGGCACAGACATTCATAACAGACTGTAGAGGGAGAATCTTGGATCTCTTAAGGCCAGAGAGAAGGAGGTTACAGTAGTCAGTTGACCTTCCCTAGAAGTGGTTAAGACACAGAAGCACCATGCAGTTTTTGCATTAGTCTTCGGTTGAATGCATACTTTATTTCCGCTTCTAAATAGCACGTTGGGGATATATGCAACCTTCCTGTTGATAGCAATGCACAGAATGTAAGATTACTTGTTTTGCCAGTATGTCAGCATTTGTTTCTTGTTTTTTTCCCCCCTTTATCCTCAGGGTGTTCGGGATCTGTTAAAAGTGATATTGGAAAAAATTCAAACTGTTCCGAACACTGTCAGCTCTGCAGTTGTTGAGCAACTACTAGCAGCAAGAGAGGTATCTCATTTTACATTGTCAGTAAAGTTTGTGATTGATAGCAGGCACAATGAGAAACTGCTCCTTTTCTTATTTAAAATTTTCCATCATATTTAATATTATGTAATAAATGTACAATATGAAGAAAACTGAAAGTGCCAGTATAAACTGTTTTTTGTTACTGGAGAAGCCTCCCACACAGATCTACCCATTCTCACATAAATAGTAATTGAGAAAGATGCTGTTTGATTGGCCTCATACATATGAACTAAAAACAGGGGGATATCCTGCACACAGCAGTGATATTTCAAGATACAGTAACGATACTAGGGTGCTCATTGAGAACCAAAGACATCAATGTCCTCAGAACATCCAAAACAAAGAAGGGGAGAGCAGGCGCTCCAAATTGCTGTACGGCACTTACTTTGGAAATCAGTGCAGTGTTTCCACTGCTAATGCAGCTTTGTGAAACCTTGTAAAAGGCCGCATTAGCAGCAGAATCGTTCTAAAGTGCCTTGCATCAACTTGGAATGCTTGGTTCCCTCTTGTTTCTTCTATATCTTTTATAAAGTATTTTACCAGGAAGAATACATTGAGATTTATCTTGTTTTCAAGTATGTCCTGGGTGGCGTGTATGTACCGTTGGGTGTCTTGCCCAAGGACACTTACTGGAGAGGTGCTCTTGCCGGGATCGAACCCATGTCTCCACGGTTATAGAGCAGTGATGTTACATCTACTTCATCCAGCCGGTACTAGATTGACCTTATACAGACTCAAAACGGTGCCCACCTGGCTAATTCTCAACAAAATATTCTGTTGGATATTATGCCATAAAATAGTTCTGAATCTGTATTTGTATTGGAAGGCCATGAGATGTGTCAAAAGATATGTACAGGAGTAAGAACCTATTGTGGCTTTCTCTCATTTACACCATGGCCGTTTATGGGTGTTTACGGTTGATTCTTCTTTGCTCTGAATGCATATGTTAGGGGTAAAGCCCGAAGTGCGGTTAATCCTAGGATTACCCGGGTAATCCTGACATTACCCAAAACCGCTGGGTAAAGCTGGAAAAAAATGAAAATTTGGGACTTTACCTGGGTAATTTTAGGAGTAACCAACTGCCCTTTGGTAACTGTCTGAAAGAGCTGAAAAATTCGCACTTTACCCTGATAATGTGCAAGTGTGCAGCTTCACCTGGGTAATCTGCAGAGCATCCAACACCGCTTTGGTAACAGTGAATTTTGCTATTATCTATGGATATTATCAACGAAAACGGCAAAAGACAAACATTAAAATGTATTGCAGATCTAATGAATATACAAAGTCACAGGATATGTTTCTTATATGAATGTTAAGGGTTACATGATCTTTATTATGTGTCGTGCTTATATATGTGCATAATAACCATCAGGTTACTCTTTATGTAAAATCTTTAATCTTCATAAATAAATTTTCAGACAATTAATGCACAGAGTAACATCATGGTTATTTAGTGTGGTATGTGACTGTGGATACAAAATCATTAACAAAATAGTGGGTTTTTTTTTGTTGTTTTTATCAGTCAGATGACAGTTTGCAGCTTTACCCGGGTAATCCTCGGAATTCAGTCAACTGTAACCTGCTGAAAACCCAAGAAAAGCGGAGTACCCAGGGACGTTTGGATACTTTGCAGATTACCTGGATAAAGTACGATGTTTCGTTGCACATCACACTTTATCCAGCAACACTAGGGTAATGTGCGAATTATCCGGTTAAAACAGAGCAGACAACCGGAGTACCCAGAGGCCTCTGGATACTTTGCAGATTACCCGGATAAAGTCCGAAATTTCATTTCACTTCGGACTTTTGCTAATGAGGCCTGGGTAATGCTAGGATTAACCGCACTTCGGGCTTTACCCGTAACATATACATTTAATCTGCCGTAATGTATTATATAGGCTTTTCTGATTGCTACTGATGTATTTTTTTCTATTTTAGGTTGTGGCCTACATCTTGGAAAGAAATGCTTGCCTCCTCCCTGCTTACTTTGCAGTGACAGAAATCCGCAAGCTTTACCCTGAAGGGAAATTGCCACACTGGGTAAGCATTAATAGCCCAACATGCCAAAGAAAATACTAAGAGGTGATGCCTAAGCCATAACACAAAATAGTTTTTGTTCTATTCCCTTAGAATAAAATTTTTCTAGATGTTTCTTGCCACACTTTCTGTTTCACTTGAAGTTAAAATGTTCGTGTCATTTGTAGAAGTAGCTGTAAGAGAGAGTCCTGCTTGTACTTAAAGGAATACACTATTAAAAATGGTCATCGTCGGGGGCGTGGCCGGCTGTAAGCGGGAACGGACGTGTCCCTGTGGAGCTCCGCACGTCTGCCTCGCTTAAAGACTCTAAAGCAGCCTCACTTACGCAGATTTTTCTTCTAGAAGTCTTTGTGTGGCTGGCCACTGGTACTGACCTGTCCGGAGCCCGTTTAGCCCCCCCTCCGGACCAGAGACCTTGCTCTTTGCGGACTGTCTCTCCGCTGGTGGACGTGGCTGGTGGCCATTTTGCGTCCTACCTCCCCCGGCTCCTATTGGCCCCCTGACGTGCTCCCTAGATGTGTGCGACCCTGGCTGGGTCCATGTTGCAGGCTGTGGAGATGGAGGGCCCCCATCTCCTGGCTGCGATAATGCCTGATGTTGGAGGGACGGTCAGAGGTGGTGAGGTTTGGCAGCGGGAGGTCCCCCCTACCCCCTGTACAGGGAAGATGAACATGATTGCAGGCCTAGACACCTGTTTGAGTTGCTAGATGCGGAGGGTGACGACTCCTGCCTGCTCACAAAGGGGACCTGGAGAAAGATTATGTCTGCGCTGAGGGGGTGTGTAGGAGCGGCGGATTCCGGCCTCAGTGCTCCTGAGGACTGCCTGCCCTGCCCCCTTGCCATGCGGCGGGTCTGGAGACCAAGAGCGATGGAGAGGGCTGCGCTGTCGAAGATGCACACTCGGTGCTGCAGGCAGGCCCACTGCCGGATTCAAGTTGCGGAGATACGCTGGTGCTGGAGGAGGTCGAAGTTGGAGTGGCAGCTCCTCCTGAGTATCTTACCGGGTGTCCCCCTGTGCTGCCTGCGGAGATGGTGCTGAAGAGGCTGGCTGATTGCACACCGGGATCTGGCTCTGGGCCGTGCATTGTGGTGCCTGCCATGGGGGAAGATGTCTGAGGGTTGCCTACCCAACGAGCCCTCTTGGCGGGGTATGGGCTGACCTTGCCAGTCGCCCCTCGTCTCTCTGTTGCACCCGGGACCCCCTGCCTGATGTTTAATATGTTTCCGCCCGAGTGATCTTTTCACCCCCCCCACTCTCCCTGGCTAACGGGGATTCTTTCATGGAGCTTTTGAGATGTTAAATTTTCTCTTGCAGAGGACTTATCGACCTTTTTTGCTCCTTTTTGAAGCTGCATTAATATTGTTTTGTTTTTTTACTGAAGTCTCTGGTTTTCTCCTCAAGAGTTTCTTACAGATGACTTTACCTCCCACCCCATATGCAGAGATTGTCTTCTTATTTATTTTTTTATGAGACCCCCCACCCCCCCCCCCCCTGTTATTTGCTGTAATGAAGATGACTTTTGTTTTCTGCGTTTCCATTGCTGACTCTGCATTATTGGCCCTGTGCGGCCTTTAGTCACTGTATATTTCTCTGCTGTCTGAGCTAAAATTGGAAAATAAAGAAATTATAAAAAAAATAATTGAATTAATGGACAGAGATTGCTGGCAGCCTCTGCCCAATTATTAATTTTGTTTTTTGGGGGGGTCCCCCTTTTCCAATTTTTTACTTTTTATTTTCTCCCAAGCCACGTGCAGCTCCTCCTGCACAGGTCTCCAGTTACAAGTAAGGATAAAACACCAGCGGTATAGCTCCTCCACCCAGTGGCAGTACCCCAGGGTCCTATGCACTAGTTCTGCCATCGTTGTAAACTAAATAGAAACAAACTAGTTATGTCTAACATAACCCTATAATTAAACCATACCGAGTAAAGCAGTTGGCACATCTTCTGCAATCAGCTCTGAAGTAGCATCTGATGTTATAAATGTTTAACTCAGACTGACTCTAGACATTTGCGTTGTGCACAGACCAATTAATCGACCAACTGATTAATCGATAAGGAAACAAGTTGTCCACTTTTCATTATCGATTAGTTGTCGATTAATCGTTTCGGCCCTAGTGGTTAGTGAATATCCCCCATCGCATCTAACATCTAATCTAGCCTGAAGTATTAACACCGTGACACCTAGCGATCAATTGTGCTCATGCAATTTGTCTACTGATATCCTTTACCGCCTCCACAAAATTGTCCTATATAGTTGACGGAATTGCTAGCTTATGTATAGGATTTAATTCCCAGAGTCCCTTCATTCACTGGTTTTATTTTCTGCAATCCAGCATACACACCACAGAAAAGCGTCCTTCATGTTTATCGGTTCATGAAGAAATCTTTTTCTGGGAAAATTTTGGTTGACCAATCAAATCTAGGATAGTGACAGGGAGGAGGATGAGGGGCAGGGAAGAGAGTCGCATCATAAATTCTAGGGCTGAAACCACTAATTAATCGATAATGAAAATAGTTGTCAACTAATCGGCTGTTGATTAATCGATGTGTACAGTACACACTGTTTAGAATCAGACGGAGTTAAACGTTTATAACCTCAGGCTCTACATTGGTGTTGATTGGAGAAGACATGCCGCTGCTTTACTCTGTATGATTTCATTCTAGGGTCCGGTCAAACATAACCCAGTTTGGGTGGAGGAGCTGTACCACTCCACACTCCCTCTCTCGCTCTCTGTTCTGGTCCATTTGCCCAAACTACCTCTCACACTCTGATTTGGTCCCTTGCCTAAACTCACTCCCAACTCCGGTCCCTCCCCAACACAGTTTATACATGAATTTATTTTAAAGAGACACTCTACGCACCCTGACCACGTTTGCGTATTAAAGTGGTAAGGCTGTGTGGACTGCCCCCCCGCTTCGCATTTTCCTGTCTGAGTGCTCGTAGCAGCATTGAAACAGACATGGGCTAGAGTTGAGCACGCCCATCAATCCAACACTTTAACATACTTGAAAACGAGAGAAATCTCAATTTATCCTTCCTGGTAAAATCCTTTGCAAATAAATAACCAGGAGCCTGTGTACCTTTTATGTGCAAAAAGTAAGCAAGTTACATGAGATGCGCAATTTGCGTAATGTACGTACAAAAGTTATTTACGCTGTGCAAGTTGCATAAGAAAATAAGAAAGTTTTTTTTATCCGATGAATCGATTAATCGGCCAACTAATCGATTATGGATATAATCGTTAGTTGCAGCCCTAATAAATTCCTTATCTAGCATCACTAGTCCTCTGTCTACATATATTTTTTATGTGAATGAAGAAATACAGTGGTGATGTGGAGGAAAAATACAGCCCTAACACAGGGGTTATTCACTAACGTCCGAATTGGGCCATAATTTATTTCGGGGCAATTCGTCTATTCACAAAACTGTCATTTTGCCAAATACAGGTGAATTGACCGCAAAATACGGTGCCTTGATTTTTGGTGTTTCAATTCGACCGTTTTATTATTTTTTTTAAGCTTTTTTTTTTTATTTTTAAATTACCATTTTTCATTATTTAGACATACTATTTTATCGAAATTTTTATTTTCTTATATTAAATTCCCCCCCCCCCCTCCTATTATGTTTTCACGGAGTCCGATAACTGCTTCGGCGACTCCAATTTTGCAAAATACAGTGACCATTTCCGAAGTAGGGAGTTCACCATATTTTTTGGCGAAATGGAATCGCTGATGTCTGGCAAAAAGCAAAGCACAGAAATTACATGCAATTTCGGTGGTTTGTGAATAGACCTTTATGTTAATTCACACTTGCCTACTAGGTGTTGACCAATTATCGGTACTACCCATTATCTGACAAATGCGACCACTATGGAGTTAGTGGTACTGTTACTCCTAAGTAATAGAAGATGGATAAATTGTAATGGGAAATAAGGTGTAGTGTGGTCACAACAATGTAGGAACTAGAAGGTATTGAAACCTAAGTATACATAAACGGACTTATCAAATTGAACTAGTCAACTAGATAATAGAGCATCGGTGACAACAAGATATTTAGAAGAGAAAACTTTATTAGGCCATAAAGCCAATGCTAAAATCAAAACACAGCATGATCATGTAGGAAAGATACACAAAATAAAAAGTGTTCATATTGCTTAAATATCTCCAAGTTTAATCATATGCCTGAGAAATACTACCTATTGTTGATGGGAATAGTATCAATATATGTACTTGAGAGGCAATACTAGATTGGAAAAAACAGCATCATAGAACACATAAATAAAATATTGGGGCAGCAGCCCTTGGTATTTGTGTCTATCAGATGCCCCAAATGAGTTAATTAATGTTAGAGGGGACATATACCACCATGGTCACCTGCAATGTACTGGTCAAGAATAAAGTCAGCGTCAAATTGATTGATTGTTGGTAAATACTTGGTAATATCTGAGCCACAGCGGGGCGGAAATAGCCATACAAGCGATTTCCTAGATATCAGAAGCAGCAAAACAAATCAACATATGCTAAGAGGCCACACGAGCTCTCTTGATGATTGTGAGTGCAGTGTGACAACAAAACAGCACAGATGCACTATGCTTGCATAGAGAGGGTACACCCAAATTGAGTAAGTGCAAAATGAATTAAATCTCAGTGAATGTTTGGCGGTATATTATACAATGCAACAGAACCTTCACAGTCGATATCGCAGTTGATGAGAGATTAAACTTGGAGATATTTAAGCAATATGAACACTTTTTATTTTGTGTAGCTTTCCTACATGATCATGCTGTGTTTTGATTTTAGCATTGCCTTTATGCCCTAATAAAGTTTTCTCTTCTAAATATCTTGTTGTCACCGATGCTCTATTATCTAGTTGACTAGTTCAATTTGATAAATCCGTTTATACCCATAATCTGAGCCTAAATTTAGGATTTTCCTCGTTATCGGTACTGGCTTACTACATTGCCAATATTACCAAAAACTGGAACTTTTTTTCTGCCTGTACTCAGTACCGGCACCTACTGGCAGGCCAGACGCTCCTCTGAGTTGTAGAGGAGGTCTTCTGCCCGTCTGTGAAGTTCCGCGACCCCGCACCCATCTGGCACCGATTGCAGACTTCTCCTGCAGGGGGCTGACATCTTGGATGTCAGCTGCTTGCGAGACCTATCCCCGGCCAGTGACCTCATAGTGATGGCGTCAGAAATGGGACTTTCCAATGACCATGGTTTATGTAAAAATAAAATGTAGTTTTTTTCCTAATGCAGCACTATTGTTAACTTTTCATTTATAAAATGAACAATGATGCTGCACTGTGGAGCTCTGTGATGCACTCATACACATCGCACATTACTGTGTCACAGAGCTTCATAGCATTAAAACTCACTCCTACACAGCGCTCAATACTGTGAGTTTTATTGCTGTGGAGCTCTGATACACTCATACACAGCAGACATCACAGAGCTCCACAGCAATAAAAATCTCAGTAATGTGAGCTGTGTATGAGTGTTTTTTTATTTTTTTTATTGCTGTGGAATTCTGGGATATGCTTATACACACCGTACATTACTGTAAGTTACCCCTTCACACGGAGTAGTGACATTTAATGTGTGATGTTTATAGGTTTATTTTGCCTTTTTTTTTTTCTGTGAAGCTATTTAAGTTATTTGTAAGCATTTTATTTTTCTCAGTTGTAATGTTTACAATTTTTGACGCCAGATTTGTGTAGAAATTGTGAATTTTTTTTTCTTCTTAAAAATGTCAATATACAAAATATTGGCACCTGATGTCAGTCTATCCCTATTGCTTGCACACAAACAACTTTACAGGTGCACCATGGAGTACATTCTTGCATTCAAACTCACAATCCGCTCTACAGGCGAAATGTAGAACAATCATTTTTGTGAGCATTGGGGGTGACCAGTAACTTTTAAGTGTGGTTAGTAAATTTATGAATAAATAATGAAATTTTAAGCCCAGGATAAATAGGCTCAAAAGAAATCTGAAACGTGCCTATTCAAATGTAAGAAAATGGCTGGTGTAATGTGTATAATCATGGCTTTCATATATTTATTTATTTTCCTTTTTTTTTTTCCCCTAGTTGTTGGGGAATTTGGTGTCTGACTTTGTGGACAGCTTTCGGCCCACAGCTCGAATCAATTCAATATGTGGTAAGATTATTGGATTTTTTAAAACCGGCACTAGTGAATGTCTGTTAAAGTTGATAAAATATTCTTCCAGCCCAAGGTCTGACTTAAAATTGTCCCTCAACTAAATTGCCTTTTGTCATGGGAAAAACGTATTTTGCCTAAGTAACATGGTATCCCTCCGTTTTATATAGGTCAATGTTTTTTGCTGCCCTATATAATGTTAAAATCAGAAATATTCCATTTTACAGTTTCCCGGGTCCCCCGTGTGACTTGCGGCATTCCGCCGGTGGGAAGAACCACTGGAAGTATAGAGCCGTTCTTCGGGACAACTTCTCGCTCAGTCAGTGTGCTGCTCTGGCTGTCAATCACAATCTGACAGCTAACACAGCACACTGAGTGGGAGTCTGTCCTGTAGGATAACGCTATGCTCCCAGCATCCCCACCCCCTTTCAACATGTTGCCAGCCTATATAAAAGGAGGGGATAGAATTAGAAAAGTAGTTTTGCCCATGATAGATACATTTGAAGCCTAGGCCATGATATTAGAAGTAAGGTATCTCTGTAGTTGCATTCTCTTAATATGGTTTTTCAATGGTGAAGCAATTGATATGCTACAAATTAGTTTCTAACCACCTTAAACTTTGCTCAATGAAGTGTGTAGAATGAACGAAGAAGAAATTACACACCAAACGTGCATGTAGAATAGCTGGACCTGCTGGCTGCTCATCATGCAGAATGATTCCCCTGCTTTCCTGCTATTAAATTGTCACTTGTCTCAAGTCATTAGTTACTAATGTAAGTAATATCAATACCTGCAGGACGGTGTAGTCTCCTCCCTGTGGTGAACAACTCCGGCGCGATCTGCAACTCCTGGAAATTGGACCCTCTGACTCTGCGTTTTCCATTGAAAGGACTATTGCCATATGATAAGGTAAGCCTGCTCTAACCATGTGATTGTCTACTACATATATCAGCTGCCGTTTCTGTATCCATTTTCAAATGAATAAGAATTGCTAAATGTGCTACAGAATATATTGGTTGCTGTTTGTGTGTTATGCTGCTGGTGTCCCCAAACTCGCATTGTAATGTCTTGTTACGCCCTGATTTTTTTGACTATATACAGTTTTTTGATCAGCTTCATTTTTTTACTATGTGGGAATCCAGTGTTACTTGTTCCTATGGGATTTATATATTGTGCAATAGGAATGACACCATGTTAGGTTTATCTCCCTGGCTTAGTACATTGCTTTATAAACAATAGAATAAAAAAAGCTGAAATTCCTGCCACTTATTAAATCTCCAGCTCACAAAGCATCTGCAAGGTGTTAACACAAGACTGTAGTAGCTTCGACAAACAGGAGCCAATGCGATCCTTATTCCACAATATCTCTATGTACACCCACCTAGCAAGTAAATGGAGTTACTGAATTAAGTGATGCAGTATGACTCCCGTCCGCATAGGGTTAGTGCTGTTCACAGATCTTTATTTAAGTGGCAATATATTAGAATGTTTTGTATAACTTTTACAAATGTTATTAGTTTCCTTATTTTGCCCATAAATAATTGGGCAGAGGCTGCTGTCGGCGGCACTGATCTTGAGACCATCAGCCTGGAAACTCCTTCACTTCACCCTGCTTTTCTGCTAGATCGGTGGAGCGAAGGGGGATGAACTCCTCACATCCTGACCACTTTAAAACAAAAACGTATGAGTAGAGTGTCCCTTTTAATTCTGTTATTGCTCTGCATCTACTGTGTTCACCTGTGGGTTGTAAAGAGTTTAATAATTAACATTAATCCTAGTATTTGGCTTTTTCTATACAATATGAATTTGTTGTAATCTTTTTTCATTTTAATTTGTGCAATATTATTTTTAAATATCTTATCTCCACGTTTTTTTGAATCTTGTCCTATGTGTTTCCATATACTATGAAATATTTCTCCATGACTGTTCTGTTTCCGAACATGTCATATTTTCTTTTTTTGTAGGACCTATTTGAGCCTCAGACAGGCCTCTTAAGATATGTTCTGGAGCAGCCCTATTCTCGTGATATGGTGTGCAACATGTTGGGTCTGAACAAACAGGTAATATAGAGCCCTGAAGAACCTTTCGTGCCAACACTCAAATACTGCACTATTCTTTCACCTTTTCTTTGCTATAAGAAACTGAACAAAACAGTATCGATAGTAACCACTTTGTAATTATTTTATTATCTCATAAGGGTTTTTTGTATTTTTTTTTTATAAAGAAACAATACAAATACTCTTCATGTTCAGTGTTTAATGCCTTGGGGATGTTAAAATTGAGTAGTTATTTAAAAAGTTGAATTTTTGTTTTGCATTGCTTTTTCCCTCCCTCCCTATAAGGCCAGTCTCAAGTGTGCCCAGTGCCAGCTTATTGTACCCCTGGGGTACACATATATGTCAATTTTTTCTACTAATACATAATACTAAACCCATTACTAAAATCCAAACCACTTCTGCCATTCCAAACAGCACTGGTGGGTATATTCTGACACTGAGCATCTTGAGTCAGGCCTCATAGTCACTGTTTTGTCTTTTCTTTTTTTCTTCCTTTTATTTTGTTCTGTCTTGTCCTGCCCATCCTTCAATGCTCTAGACCTTGAACATTGCTCAGGTATGTTCACAACCTTCTTCTTGTATTGTGACTAACAGTGCTGCTGGCTGCTAAGTAGCCACTGATCCAAGTTAGCTAATGTATAGACCTGGTCAAGGCTTGAAATTTCTATGACTGTCACATGCCAAGAGTACTTTTATTAAAATAACAATTCAACCATGGGTATTTGATAAGAACATCTCCACATTTTTCCAAGATCTCTGTCCTTCTCTATTGCCTTTTTTACTTTGCTTGCTAGTTATGGGTGGCTGGTATTTGCTTTGCTATACTTTTTTTGTTGCTATAGATTTTTTGCAGTAGCTTTCTGCATACAAAGTAATATATCCAGCAAGCAAAGGTTTCCTTTCTTTTATTTTCTTGGATTTCATTTAAACACAGCAGTAATAATTTATTTAAAATGTGCATTATGGGATTTAGTATTTGGTTGTTTTTAAGCCTGGCAATATAATTTATCACACTCTTTCAATGACGAAACATAGGATTTAAAAATTTAAGCAAAATAAACATAGCTATTTATTATTATTTAAAATGGTAAATATAGAAAAGGTTTTTTCTTTTTATCTGTCAACCCTATATAACATCCATCACCTGATGAGATGACGAGCCATTGCAGGAAAGTGAACCTATCCATTTGAGGTTTGATATAAGTTTCACGTATCCGTTTTGGCTGGAGGTTTAATCACTAAATCCCATGATAACAGAAGCCTTGATAGTCTGGTGGCCTGTGTAATTTTGTTTCTGAACTACTACTTGTCCATTGTAATCTCAATGAACACCATTTCAGAGTTCTAGTGTACTATTAGAGGCACAGGTGTATCTTGTCATTCTGTCTCCATGTGATTTATAGTGGCTGGTCAGTGAACATAACATATAGACGGGCTTTTTGACTACGATGCTCTGCTGGTTGAGTTGCCAAAGGCCTGGGGTAAACACTCCCAAACTAAGGTCCATTCAATCATTGTTTGGTAAAATTAGTCGAGGCACAGAAACTGTAAGATCCATCATTTGGCAGGATGGACACATTTGGGGGAAGTATGACATTGGGACGCAGCAGGTTGGAGTACAGCAGAGTGACACAAAGTTGAACTGGAAATTGAAGATAGGTACAGGGCATCTAGTGGGGAAAAGATGGTCTATAAACATCATTAAATGTGGGTGCTCCAATTGCCCGGGTACTCAACCCAACAGTAACTTCACATATAGAAATAAGGCTTGATAAAGTGTGCATCTGCAAACTAAACATTGCCTGAATTCCTTCCTATTCGTTGCTTTGCCTGATTGCCTTATTTGTGAAGTCACAAGTTCGAATTGGGGTTCCATTGCACTAGAGGTGGTGAGGAGTAGGAATATGGCCCATCAGAGAAGAAAAGAGGCAAACAGTGGAAGAGTGGGGCGTGAAACAATGTTTTCAAGGAGAGCTGAGGGGCAGGCATCAAAGGGTTAAGTCGAGAGCAAGTTTTACAAGGGTAAGCAGAGCTTGGGAGCCAGTCTCGAAGACTTGTGGGGGCTGAAATATCACTTGGCAGAAGAGGACACCTCCACAAATGTTCTACCATTTTTATTTGTTTTCATTTCCATTTATGACCATTTATCTTTTTATCATTATTGATTTAAGCAAGATGATACATTCGCTACAGTTTTTCCTGCTTGTTTAGCATGTATAGAATTGAGTAAGAAGTAAATGTATGGGATCTGCCAAGCTATAGTTAGAGTAAACTTTACTTAGCCAGGTGAAAGATAGAACCAGACACACAAACTTCAATGTAGAGTTTTTATTTGAGGTTTCTCCAATGAAATGGCTTCATCCATTCCCATTTATTTACTTACACCTGGACTGTCTCATGAAAGTGGGGCTCTTCAAGGAACTGTGAACACCATTCTTTGTTTTAATCAAGTGATGTGCTATATCAAATGGAATTGGTTAAAATGCAAACATTTACTTGACAAAAAGAGGACAGTGGAGGAAAAACGATAATGAATACAGAATCTTCCGTTTAAAGAAAAAAGAGAGGGTAATTTTATAAATACAACACCAACTAATATAAGCGCAGAGGATACAAGTAAAACGTAACTTTTAATGTAATTGCTAAAAAATCAATATAAAATCCAAATCACACAACACCAAGAAAATACATGAAAAATATAACTAAAATATTTATCGTAGGGTGGAGAAGGAAGCGAAGAATAATAATGATAAAAAGCCCTGATACCCTGGGAAACCAGCCATCTATGTTCGGCATAGCAAGGACAGAGATGGAAACAAAGTAATGGGTTAATTGCATCATTAGAAAGGTCAAAAAGGAACAGATACACAAGTCACTAAAAAATGTACAGACTGTCCAGGACTGGCAGGAAGGGCTAAGCTGGGGTATCGCGATCACGCAGCACAGTTATTGAATGCAGCATGAAACCCTTCAGTGTCGTCCCGTCTCCCCCCCCCCCCCCGGTCAGGGGAGGGGGGTCCGTGTCCAGTCAGAGGCAGGCAATAGAGTAGTCAATAATACAAAACACTACCTCAGAAATTATTAGGGATGCACCAGTGCTTTGTACTCATGCAAATGCTCCGATACTGCCCCCGATACCTGGAAGCCAGTGCTGGGCTGGCTTGCCGGTATCCGAGGGACTGAGGAAGCTGGCCGAATGCAATAAAAGCATTTGGCCAGCATTCTCCTCCGGCTGGCCTTGTTACGGAGTGGCCCCTGGGCTGTGGAGGCAGTGACGCTGCCTCCTGCCGAGACCTTGCGGGAGTTCGTCACTGCCCTGCGGCCAGCCTTAGGGGAACACTAGCCAAATGCTTTTAAATGCATCTTGCCAGCTTCCCCAGCATTTGTCTGAGGGTATGCCTGGTCTAAGGTCTATATATACAGTGGCAAGAAAAAGTATGTGAACCCTTTGAGATTACGTGGAATTTTGCATGAATTGATCATAAAATGTGCTCTGATCTTCATCTAAGTCACAACAATTTGAAAAACACAGTCTGATTAAAATAATACATGTTTTCATGTTTTTATTGAACATAACATGTAAACATTCACAGTGCAGGGTGGAAAAAGTATGTGAACCTTTGGACTTAATAACTGGTTGACCCTCCTTTTGGCAGCAATAACCTCAACCAAACGTTTCCTGTAGTTGCAGATCAGACCTGCACAACGATCTGGAGTAATTTTGGGCCACTCCTCTTCACAAAACTGTTTCAGTGTAGCAATATTCTTGGGTGTCTGGTGTGAATGGCTCTCTTAAGGTCATGCCACAGCATTTCAATCGGGTTGAGGTCAGGACTCTGACTGGGCCACTCCAGAAGGCGTATTTTGTTTTGTTGAAGCCATTCTTTTGTTGAATTACTTGTATGCTTTGGGTCATTGTCCTGTTGCATTACCCATCCTCTGCGGAGCTTCAGTTGGCGGACAGATGGTCTTACGTTTTCCTGCAAAATGTCTTGATAAACTCTGGAATTCATTTTTCCATCAATGACAACAATCTGTCCAGGCCCTGAGGCAGCAAAGCAGCCCAAAACCATGATGCTCCCTCCGCCATGTTTTACAGTGGGGATGAGGTTTTGATGTTGGTGTGCTGTGCCTTTTTTTCTCCACACATAGTGTTGTGTGTTTTTTCCAAACAATTAAATTTTGGTTTCATCTGTCCACAGAATATTTTGCCAGTAGTGCTGTGGAACATCCAAGTGCTCTTTTGCAAACTTCAAACGTGCTGCAATATTCTTTTTGGACAGCAATGGCTTCCTCCGTGGTGTCCTCCCATGTACTCCATTCTTGTTTAATGTTTTCCTTATTGTAGCTGTGTCAACAAAAATGTTAGCATGTGCCAGAGATTTCTGTAAGTCTTTAGCTGACACTCTAGGATTCTTCTTTACCTCATTAAGCATTCTGCGCTGTGCTCTTGCAGTCATCTTTACAGAACGACCACGCCTAGGGAGAGTAGCAACAGTGCTGAACTTTCTCCTTTTGTAGACAGTCTGTCTTACCGTGGACACATGAACATCAAGGCTTTTGGAGATACTTTTGTAACCCTTTCCAGCTTCATGCAAGTCAACAATTCTTGATCGTAGGTCTTCTGAGAGCTCTTTTCTGCGAGGCATGGTTCACATCAGGCAGTGCTTCTTGAAACCAGTAAACCCAAAACCGGTGTGTGTTTTTAAAGGACATGACAGCTTTCAGCAACACATCCAATAATATCACACTGATTGGACTCAAGGTTGGCTCACTCCTGGCTCCAATTAGCTCTTGGAGAAGTCATTAGGCTAGGGATTCACATACTTTTTCCACCCTGCACTGTGAATGTTTACATGTTATGTTCAATAAAAACATGAAACCATATAATGTTTGTGTTGTATTATTTTAAGCAGACTGTGTTTTTCAAATTGTTGTGACTTAGATGAAGATCAGAGCACATTTTATGACCAATTCATGCAAAACTCCACGTAATCCCAAAGGGTTCACTTACTTTTTCTTGCCACTGTATATGTATCTCCCGAGTGGGTAGATCTGGTCTGAGGTCTGTATATATGTATCTGAGTGGGTTATACATATATCTGAGGTGTGAGGTCAGGGTGTGTGCATGCAGGGGGTAAATGGGCTGTCTGGCCATACATTTCAATATTAACATAAACTGGACAGACGTTCAGCAACATCCTAAATTATTTATTGGAAAGCGGTTCAACATGTACATGCTCAATGCATTTGTGGCTTTATCGATGGCCAAATGAGCCCTCCACAAATCCCCTTTAATTATGGGCTTGTCACACAACTTAATTGTTTGTAATAAGCTTTTATTATACATTGAATCGATATTCCGCAATTGCTTCCATGTTCAGTGTTTCCGGCTGATGGCTTATTATTCATTGTGTGACCGTAATACACACGCGTGCACAGACAATCCTTTTCTAGGGAAATTAAATCCCAGTTGTTGCAAAATTGTGAATACCATACGGTGATGGGTGTTTTCAACATGCACAATCCCATGGTACGAAGCCTTCATATTATCCTGCAAATCCACGGCAATATTGCAGTAATTGTGATAATTAGAGGCCTAAAGAGCTTGGGATATATTTTTGGGTAGGGCAAATCTCTTGCTGACCTATGGAAAGTATGCAATACACATAGTTGTGTACATTTAATACAGTAACACCTTTTATACACCTTTTTTTTCAATCAAATAACAGTTGGTGATTATTTTACTCTGGATGTGCAGGACTAGTGAATTTCAAGCCCTGTACGCTCTGGTGCTGCATGCTAGATAGCACTTTTGTAGTGTTGTGATGTGCACTTTTTTTTTTAATTACGTATTTGTGTCGTGAAAAATCCGTTTTACTCAAGCTTTGTCGTTCTGAGTCAGTCTCTGGCGTTATCTCGCATTAAGGCTCATTCGTGTTCTTTTTCTTTGAAAGCCGTTCTACTAATCCTGTTGCTTGTCCACTGTGCAATGAAGGTTTTCCGTGTCTTTCCTGTGGTTCTGCACTTAACAGCTTCTTGGATTGCCTCTACCAATGCGTAGTTCAGTTTGCTCCCATCTGTAGTTAAAAACTGTATAAAAGTGAATGGAGGCTACCATAAGCAAAGCCACCAAGCATGCAGTAGCTGGAAACCTTTACATTGAATTCATTTGGATTTGCCCAAAGTAACCTTATTGAGGCAGTGAGTTGAACTGCACTTTAAAGAGTTTACAAGATGTTAAGTTTGATGTTACCATGGAGTCTTTTCTTCAGTTGGATTAGTTGTGGCTTCTTCCTTAGAATCCACTGTTGACTCTCCACATTAATTACTTTTTAAACAAATACCTTTCACTGTATAGACATGTTACATCTTGGTATTGGATCTACTTTCAGTTGTTTGGATACAAAGACCAACCTCTTTTAGAAAGTAGAATGTATTTGCATACTTGGCCATAAATGAAAGAAAATTTCTGTTCTATGCAAGTAAAACTTTGTTTTCTTTCTACAGAATAAAACACACAAAATATCCATTTCTTTAATGGTTGAAATGTATATTTTATGTTTCATGAGGGGTTATTCCTAAAGAGCCGAACTGGCCCCGAAATTGCACCGAACGGTGAATTTCCCAGTACGGTTCAATTTCGGGGCCATTCGGCCATTCAAAACCTGGCAATTTGCGAAATACAGTGCCTGTTTGATGGCAGGGAAATCCTCCATAGAGAAGCAATGGTTAACCTATTTCCAGAACACCGAACACCGAACAGCAGAGAAATGTCAGTGAAATGCCCTGATGTTCAGTGGTTTCATTCGACAGTTTTATTCAGGTGAATCCCGTAGGTTTTAATGTTAAAAATGTTCCCCTTTTTACTCAATATCTAATAAACCGTTTATTCTTTTAATTTGCAGCAAAAAGATTCTTTTTATTTTTTTTAGGCATTTTTTGGCAAATAAAATTTCCGATAATTTTTTTTTTTCTTCTGTAACAGACCTTTTTATTATTGTTCATAGGACCTTATATGTTAATTCCAGATATTTTTGTCCAGTAGTTTTTTTTGCAAACAGCATTTAAAATTTTTAAAGTTTCAATTGTGTTGTCTTTTTTTTACCCCGTTTGCGGCTTGTCGGCGATGTGTTTGGCTGATCATCGGCTTTTTTCAACACGTTCTGCGGGTTTGCGGTGGATCGTCGGGTATGTTCCTCAGGTTTTCTGTGGCGTTTCGAAGTGATCTGATGTTTTCAGATCGTATAGGCGGGTTATTGGTTGATTTTCTGGGATTTTCTTGCATCCGTTTGGCTGCTTTTCCCTGCACTTCGGGGACCCTGCGATGAATACCGAATTCACTGCAGTGTCGGTGAATTTGATTCCCCAAGGTGCGGCGAACAAGAGCGCACTGAAATGTCGGTGACCTTTTCGGGGCTCTCTGAATAACTCCTATGGTCTTTGATGTTCAGGATAACCTTATATAAAATACTCTAATATCTATCCCTATATTTAGATGTTGCATTTAGAAGGTACTGTTTCATTATTTTGTTCATACATGCATTTTATGGAAAAGAAAATCAAAACAAAATTTGTAACATCAAACAAATTTGAATGTCTGACTTTGTAGAACATGTTCTACATAATTCGGACGTTCATATACCTGTTCAAACACAGTCCATGTATGAAGCCTAATTTATAAAATAAAAAAACGTCTCCACAAAGACCTATCCGGGATAGTGTTTTTAAAATTGAATAGATACTGGCAATTTTTTTTGCCTTTTTTTTTTTTTTTTTTTTTTTTAAATTTAAAGAACTGCAATGGTCTATTGGCTCATAACGGAGCCCTGACACCAAAACCACAACAAAGTGAAGCTTTTAGGTTAACATTTAAAATTATGATTACCGAAGATGGCTAGAATAACAAGAAACTCCCCATATAAACAGGATTTCAGATAGTGACGAAAAATATGTATTTGAGGGAGATGTAAAGGGAACATCCATTTAGGTCACCTGCTCAGTGGAAGGAAAAGTAAATGGAAATACTTTTATTTGTGTATAATGTGTCTTGGTGTCAAATGCTACCCTGTAAAAAAAATATTTATGAAAACATCAGGCTTGGCTTGTGGGTTGGTTATCTTTCAGTTTAAAATAAAGTAGAGCAGGGCTGTCAAATTCATGCCCCCTCCCAGATGTTGATGCCTACAATTCCCAGAATTCCTTCATTGCAATAGATGGCAGAGGTATGATGGGAGTTGTAGTTCAGAAACCTGTGGGGTTGACCGGAGTTTGACAGGTCTGCAGTAGAAGATTCTATCAGATATCAACATTTGCAATACGTCTGGCACCTGGGTTTGGTAGATGCATTCCAATTTGCTTGAGGAAAAAGCAAGCATAATAACACTGAGTAGATTCTCAAGAGCCACGTAAAGAATTCTTGAAGACCTGTCAGTGGCTTCAGCGCCACAGGTTGAGTATATAACTACATTATGTGTTGTGATCATATTGCTACTCATTGGCCTGACCTCTGGTTGGTGGGGGGGTGTTTTTGGCAGGTCCATAGAATCACAGCATGTGTTCCCAAAATGGCGTTAGCATTGCATTTCTTTTAATTTGTTTCACTGCCAGCAGACCGCATGTCAGGGGATTGTTGATCGTACACATTTCAAACTCTGTTTTTTTTTCCATCCCTTTTTTACGGCAAAACCCTTTCGAGTCTATAGTTTTGTAGATTAGAATTCCAGTTTACTTTTAATCTTACAAGACAGTAGTTTTTATATTAAAATGTCCTACTTACATTTCCTCCAAATGTTTTCCTTTAAAATATACTATACTATATAATATAATTTTGCCTGCAGAAAGGGACAGTTTTTGTGTTTTGGCCTTAATCTGCCTTTCATCTTTTATGTGTGCAATGTTTCCAATGAAAGCTGCATTGTAGTAACAATGACCCTTTTCTCAATGTAAATTGGCATGTAATAACCGCTCCAATAACAAGTTTAATACACCCCAAATAATTCCCTAAGTTAGGATGAAGGTTGGTCTCTATACTTTGAAATCTATTTGTCTAGAACAGGGGTCGACCACATTGTCCCTCGCGGTATTTTATCTTCCATGATGCTCTACCACTCATTATAGTGTCTGAATCTTATGAGAAATGTAGTTTCAAAACATCTGGAGGGCCAAGGTTGCTGACCCCCTGGTCTAGGGTTAAAGCTTTTCAGTAGAAAGTTTTTTTGTTTTGTTTTTTTTTAACCCTTTCCATGCGGAGGACGTGCTCAGCGCGTCCTGCCGCATGGCCACTTCGCTGCGGAGGACGCGCTCAGCGCGTCCTCCCTTAGCAGCGGCGATCGGCCGGGATTACGGCCGATCGCGGCGCCCCCCCCCCTGGTGCGGGCTGACCTCATCGATGTCAGCCCAGCCTCCGGGACCCCGGCGGGCACAATAGACGTCATCGGGCATGCGCGATGACGTCTATTTCAGGCACCCCCCGCCATTGTGGGGAAGGTGCCTGAAGGGGAGGGGGGGAGGTCCTTCAGACCTCTCCCCATCCCCATCCGTGTGGGCCAGGCAGTAAAGGCAGACACCGCTTGGAAGGGCACAGCCTGCCCTTCCAAGCGGCAGCTGTCTTTAACACCTAGGGGGCTGGATCGCATTATGGCGCTAACATGTGCCGTATCGCGGTCCCCTCCCAGAGCTGGCCGACATCTTGGATGTCGGCCAAGCTTCCGGGATATCCCCCTATTGACTGGCGTCATTGCACATAGCGCGATGGCGCCAGTCCCGCAATTAACCCCTTGCTGCCACCTATAGTGGAGATAGGGGGGGTCCAATGACCCCCCTGTGTCCCGATCCGTGACAGCTAGGGGTTAATGTTTGATATCATTGGAACAGCCAGAGCATGGCCTTTTCAATGATACCAAACCTGACCATGTACAGTTAATAAAAATTAAATTTAAAAAATTAAACGTTTTTTTGTTTTGTTTTATTAATGCAGCAATATTGTTCCCATTTCAATAATAATGTGAACAATGATGCTGCATTAACGATTTTTTCTATGGGGGGCGTTTGCCAAAAAACACGTAATTTTCCCCAAAAAAAAGTAGCGATTCCCCGTTTCTAATTTTTTTAACAAGTGCAACCCATAGAAAATCTAACCGCAAACACTCGCATGTTAAAATGTGAAAAAAAAAAACCACTTTACATGTTGTAAATTATTGAAAATTCAAATTTTATTGCATTTTATTTTATAATATACAGACAGGACATAACGTATACATATAATAATGATATATTATGAATCTGCCGAGTCTCCCGGAAAGAACGATATATAATATGTCTGGGTCAATTAATAAAATGTGACTTCAAATCGCATTTAAACATGATGAGCGAAACCGGCAAAAATGAGCTCAGCACAGAGGTGTGAAAAGGCTCAGCAGCGAAAGGGTTAAATCATCCCAGTGTTTTAGTCATCACCTCAATTAAATTTATAAATATTTTTGGCAGTTTTCAATCAAATTTGTGTAAATTGATAATGCTTGCGACTTTAATAATTAAAAATAAAATAAAATGCATCACTGGAGTCCCCTAACACTAAAACTACTAACTCTGTGGACTTTGGCAAGGTCTAAAAGTATGACCTCTGTGCCAATACAGTGTTTATTAACATTTTCTTCCTGTACTTGTGCTTTCTTATTGACCCAGCATATATCCCCATCATTTAGTTAATAGCCACTTATACATTATTTTATTTATTTATTTTTTTATCCCCAAGCATTGTGAACAATTGTGCATTTACAAAACAATCTGAGGAATGCAATGCGAAAATCACATGGTGTTCCTGTTAACTAACATGCAGCTTTGATGGTCTCCTTCATTTGTCTTAACCATTTCATGCTTCCCGGCCTCCTGGCCACATGTACAGTTTGCATATCTTGTTTCCTGGTGTGACGAGCTTTTGGAATACTGTATTATGATCTCTACCTTTCAGCACAAGCAACGCTGCCCTGTGCTGGAGGACCAGTTAGTCGATCTCGTGGTATATGCCATGGAGCGCTCAGAGACTGAGGAGAAGTTTGACGATGGAGGAACCAGCCAGCTGTTATGGCAGCATCTCTCCAGCCAGCTCATTTTCTTTGTGCTTTTTCAGTTTGCAAGTTTTCCACACATGGTTTTGTCACTCCACCAAAAGGTATTGTCTCTTCATCGAAAGGGTAGATCATTTGCATATGTTGTTTCATTCTTTAAGAGGGTTTTATAAGGTTCTTTGATTTAATAATCGAACAATATTCCTAAATTGGGGAATAAAAAATTTAGAAGAAATTACATATATCCACCAGGATCTAGCAGTTAATGTGATTCTCCAATGTTATATTAGCAACAGGGACTTCTAATCGGACCAGATGGCTTAGCTTTTCTTATGTCACTCATTATGCCTTAAGAAGGCTGAGCAGATCTATTTAGGCTAGGGTCAGACTAACGCAGTATCAACGTGCGTTTAGCAGCACTAAATCACGGCCGTGCTAGCAGCAAATGACGTCCAATGCCGGGCAGCATACGAAGAACGGCCGCACAAAAGTGCGGCTGCGCAACGCAAGTGGCAAACGAACGCATTTTTTCGAGAACGTGATGCCGCTAATACTGACGTACAGAGTGCGCTGCGTCCGCTAGCGGCTTCTGTGCGTGATTAGGAGATGTCAGACGCTGCTAATGTCCGGCCAACATCATGTCCAGACGCAAAAAGTGTTTTATTGATGATCCGTACAAAATCACGGACGAAACTGCACATCATATGACCGCTATCGCGTATTCCGTGAAAAAATGCGTCCATTCGTTCGAACGCACTTTTTCACGGACAACGCGAAAAATGCGTTAGTCTGACCCTAGCCTTAGAGGTGCACTGAAATAAAAATTGAGGATTCGCTTGGCCAAAAACTGAAAATGACTTTTCACCCCCCCCCCCCAATTTATTAAAAATATATATTTTTAATGTTAGATTCAGATTCTGCCCTTTCATTTGACAGGTGAGCATCAAAAGAAGTATCTGTTACCTTAGAACGGAGCAGAATGTTAGGGTTAAAGCCCACCCAAATTTCTAACCTTAAAACAAGAATAAAACTAGCTCTAATCCTAGTGTCTAACCCTAACCATAAAACAAGTACAAATAGTAATCCATAACTCTAACTTTCAATCTCGGCCCTAATTTCCTAACTCTACAATCAGCATAAATGGTAACCAAGCTGTATCCCTAAAACAAGTATAAACAGCAACCTAGCCACAACTTGAACCCTAGTTTCCAATCCGAACACTAAAATATGCACAAGTAGTAACCCAACCCTAATTTCTAACAGTAATCCTACCCTAATTATTTAATTTATTTATATTTTTTTTTTAAAAATATTATTTCCATAATCGATTAGTTGGCCAATTACTTTTAAGGAACATTATGTAGAAATCAAGCCCCCTCCCTTTTTTCTTTTTCCATACGCAATTTGCATAGTGTACATTATTTTTATATATTTTGCACAACATGTACGTGAGCGCCTGGTCAGTGATCGATTTGGTGCTGCATGTGCAGCTCAAACCCCCGTCTGCTTTTCGAACGCTACTACAAGCACTCTAATAGCCCTGATGTCAGCATGAAAGCAGGGAGAGAAGGGGGAGCACTATAATAAGCTTAAGTCAGGATGTGTAGAGTGTCCCTTTACAATAATTTAACCCCTTCACTGCTGACGACGTGTGGGACATGTCCTCAGTTACTCCTGCTGTATGCTGAGGACGTGTCCCACACGTCATCAGCTTTGCAGGACCCCCGGCGGAGATACTCACCTCTCTGTCTGTGGTACCGCAGCGGTCTGACTTCAGCGTCCTTAGACGCTGAAGTTAAGACCCACCCGACGTCGATGACGTTATTTCCAGGCGACCCCCGGCAATGCCGGGAGATCGCCCGAAAGGGAGGGGGGTATCCGTTCGGATCCCTCTCCCTCCCGATCGGGAGGTCCGACAAAGAAAAGCCAGGCACCGCTTAAAAGGGGAGAGTCTCCCCTTTTAAGCGGTGCCTGGCTTTAACCCCTTAGGTACTGGGTCGCACTTCGGCGCCGCAAGGCGCCAAAGCGCGGCCTAACTCCGGTGGAGGCCGTCATCTTGGATGGCGGCTCCACCCCCGGGTCCCCCCTGGCTGCCTGACGTCCTCAGGCATAGCGTGTGGACATCAGATAGCCGGGGAATCCCTAGCTGCCCGGGGATTTCCCAAGTGGAGATAGGGGGTTCGTTTGATCCCCGATATCTCCAGAACCGTGGCAGCTAGGGGGTCATGGAGGGTGTCATTCAAAAGGCCTGAGAATGATACCCAACATGACCAGGTATAAAGTAAAAAAAAAAAAATAATATAATAATAATAATAAAAAAAAACTGTATTTTTTTGTGTGTTGTTTTTATTAATGCAGCAATATTGTTCACATTTCAATTATAATGTGAAAAATGATGCTGCACTAATGATTTTTTTCTATGGGGTGCGTAAAAATCACGTAATTCCCCCCCAAAAAATGTAATAAGTCCCCATTTCTAATTTTTGTACAAGCGCACCCCATAGAAAATATAACCGCAAATGTTCATGTGATAAAAGGTGAAAAAACACTTTACACGCTGCAGATGATTTAACATTCAAATTTTATTGCATTTCTTGTTCTAATATACAGGCAGGACATGATGTATACATATAAAAATTATATATTATGAATCTGCCGAGTCTACCGGAAAGAACGATATATAATATGTCTGGGTCGTATAATAAAATGTGGCTTCAAATCACGTTTAAACATGATGAGCGAAAGCGGTAAAAATTAGCTCAGCACACAGCAATGAAATGCCTCAGCAGTGAAAGGGTTAATGAACAAACTGAGCAGGAGGAGGGTCCGGAGCTAGGAGGGAGTGAGCATGAGGAAGGGAACCGACCAGAGTGTGAGAGGGATTTTTTTTTTTTTTTTTTTTTTTTTTGGGCAAGAGTCTGGACCGGAGTGCGGGAGGGAGTTGGGGGGATGGGACTGGACCATAGGGAGAGATGGCAGCTCCAAACCAGAGAGGGTGGGGTGGTGGCGGCACAGGACTCCAGCTCCAAAGAAAGGATAAAACGCCAGCGGTAAAGCTCCTCCACCCAGTGGCAGTACCCTACGGTCTGTGCTATAGATCCTCTACTGTTGTAAACTAAATAAAAACAAACTTGTTACGTCTAACCTAACTCTACAACTAATGCATACTGCGTAAAGCAGTGGCACATCTTCGACAATCGGATCCAAAGTAGAGTCTGAGATTAATAACGTTTAGCTCCGTCACTAAACAGTATGTGATGTACAGAGGCTGATTAAGCAACCAACCGATTAATCGATAATGAAAATATTTGACGACTATTTTCATTAATCGATTAGTTGTATCAGCCCTACTTTAATCACTTGCCTAAATCCAGCGCTGATCTCCCTCTAAGCCCAGCCAGACACGACATGCTGCTAGTAGCAAAATATCACATGACTGCGGGGAGGGTGGATGTTCCAGCCAAAAGTTCCTGTAATCTGAGTTCATGTTCTGTGCGCACTTTGTTGATTTTTTTGAAACAGTGTAGAGAGAAACTGGAGTTGGTTAGCGTTAGGACAATAAACATTCACTATAGTGTATGTGTTCTGATTTATGGAACATACCAAGATAATGTAACGACCCTCAACGTCTGCAATCCTACAGTGTAGCACAAAGGAGACCCTCGAGTGGACCATAATGGTGACTCCCTTCGATTTCGAGGGGCCAGTGGAATGGTATTGTAAGGGGTATTGGGGACAATACAACTTAGGGTGATCTAGTCAACGGAAGTACGTTTCCTGCAAGCAAACCATATCTGCATCATATCGTTTTACATCTGCATATAGTGAGTGTCTTTTAGCTGGTAGATTGAGACCCTTATCATTAAATGACAATATCTTCATAGAACGTTGTAAGGTGTGTAGTGCATAGAAACATAACTGTTTTTAAACAACCTGGGGTGGCTACATGACTGCCAACTGGATAAAATGAGGTGTAAGGAATACTTTGGGTTGAGGGGAACAAAACCTAACCGTCACAAAGTGATGGAAACTATTTACAAAAAAACTAACCTGACCTCCGTGGGGACACAAGGTCCCGATCCTCTAAGAGGAGGAGGGAGGGTAACACACGGTGAGAACAGGCTCTCTGAGATGGGGATAGAGAGCAAAAAAGAAAACGACCGAGGGCATGTGGTGTCCACAATATAAACTCGAGTTGCTTAGTATGGAGTGAAGGAGACAATAACGTCTAGGCCATGTATATCAAGGTATACAGTTCGAAAGGCCATTCAGGATACCCCCTGGGGTCAAAAACGATCAAAAGAGAAAGAGTATCCTGAGCAGGAGCGTGTAGCGCGGCGTGGTATGTCAGTGCCAACTTTCTAGATACTTGCCACTCCAAAGGCAGGCTGCGAGGAGATGGAGTTTTAAGTCATGTCTGATCCTCAGCTTGTGGTAGATTCCAATCTCGGAGCAGAAGATTCCCTTCATCAATTGTGGTGACGACATGCATCATACCGTCTTTCTGGAGCAGCAGTTTAGTAGGAAAAACCCATCAATAGGGTACATCATGGGCCCTTAGGATATCAGTGATAGGAGCCAGTGTCTTGCGTTGTTGCCGGGTCACTCTAGATAGATCAGGGAAGATAGAAATGTGTTTATAATCTGGACAGTGCCTCAGGGCGTCTTAACGCTCTCAGAAGGAGATCCTTCGGTTTTCAGTAGTGCAACTTGAGTAGGACATCTCTAGATGCTTTTTGAGGAGCCGTGGTTGGCTTAGGTATACGATGGATCTGATCAAACAATAGCAGCTCTTGGCTAATTTCTGGAAGTAAATGAACAATAGTTGCAGTAACATATTCCGCCAGCTTGTGATTCGGAATAGATTCAGGGATTCCCCATATTTTAAAGTTTTGCCTTCTGGACCTATCTTCCAAATCAGTCAATTTGTGAGGGCCTTTTTGGATTAACTCATTGAGTGCCTCTACTTTTACTGCCATAGAATTATGAGCTGTGGCAAACTCATCCATTTTAGCTTCTAGTATAACAGCGCGCTCTCCCAAGTCTCTAATATCTTTTCTTATCTCTGCAGCCAAATTATCGATTTTCCCAGGGTGGATTTAAGTCCCCAATCATTGTCTCCATGTTCGCTGCAAACTTAGGGAGTCCCATAACATCTCCCTGTCTTTCTCCTCCTGGGATGCCCGGGAATCAACGCCATCTTGAAGGGCCTGGGGGGAGGACACAGACCTCTCCAATTTTGGTGTAAAAAATTATTTTTTCTTCGCCTGCCGGCTCTGTGTGGAGGTCCCCGATGTGCCTGGCATGTTTCCCCGTGATTTGAGGTGGTGCAGCGGCCAAATGAGTCCTCATTCACTCTCCCTTGTTCAGAGCTCTCAACTCTTGCTTCTGACGCGGTCGACATCCAGCCACCCAACTGGGTAATCTGTTCGGCGCCTACCCGAGTCCACGTTCTGGCTGGGAATAAGTCCCTGCAGTTGGAGGGCTGAATCAAGGGGCAATTAGAGCTGTGTGACCACTGATCACACTGCATAGAGCACCCCTTTTAATGCTACAACTTGTTGTAAAGCTTTGCTCTACAGGCATTGATGGGATCTGTACTCTTACCTCCCAGGAGCAGTTTCATCCCTCAGATCAGACAAATGGAATTCCCGAAGCTGATGGCAGCAGGCCTAGAATTGCTATCCACTTACTGACAGTCGCTGTCACTTTAATGAAATTGGGTTGTGGTGCAATCTCTTACGCTTCCTGCATTGCGGTCAAACAACCAGGGGATCCTGCTCAAACACAGAGCCAGTATACCTGCGTTTCAAAGTCTGTCGGACCAAGCCTGTTGGAAGTAGCATTTTCCTTTTTCAGAACAGAACACGTCAGACCAGTTCCTGCAGGCATTAATGCAAATCTCTGCAGTTATTTGACTATGCAGGGAAGCATCAGATCTCAAACATGAAATGTTGCTCAAATGAATATAGAAGAAATTACTGCATCATCTCCAGCAATGCTGGTAGTAGACTGGGAAACAATTATTTTGCTTGATTTATTATTTGGAAATATTTGGCTTTAAAAATGGCTTCGCAGAGGTTACACTTGAAACAAAGCACACTATTTCAGTCCCTAATACAGGACCTTTCTCAAGCTGTCCTTTCCCCCTCATATGACTATACAGAATGTCATTGACGTATGCATTGTGCGCATCTAAAAAACTTAATTTCTGTGAGTTGTGTGCATTGAGGGATGACCCTAATATATTCAAGCAAGTAGATATTTTCATTCAGTGCAGTTGTTGATGATTTTGCTTGTGCAATAAATATATAACTTTGAAATCTTACCCAAGAACTATATCAGTTATACTTATTATTATATATTATTGTGAGTAACTTGTGTACTTAAGATCACCTTTCCTATAGGTCCAGCTTGCCTGTTAAGCAAAATGGTGAGCAATGTGAAGAAAGTCTACAGAAAGATTGCATAGGAGTATAGAGAGTGGCGACAGCACTATTCATTCCTGCTGAGGAATAATCTGAGTGATTCGTACCCTTGCCATTACCCTACCACTTTGTTATTCAATAAGATGTGATGTATATTAGTTTGCAGTGTGAAAAGACTTCCTTGTGTTTAGATATTTTGTTCTGCAGCTTGCAGGACGTGGTCTCATTAAAGGTCGGGATCACCTGATGTGGGTGCTACTGCAGTTTATTTCCGGAAGCATACAGAAAAATGCTTTGGCAGACTTTCTCCCCGTCATGAAGCTCTTTGATCTTTTGTACCCAGAAAAAGAGGTAAGTTCTGACTTGTTAGAAACTTATTTACCTCTGGAAAACTAAGAAATGGAGTGTGAAGTGTTAATGATTTCAAAAAGTGTGACACTAGTGAGAACGTCTTCATGATTTGCGCACTGTGAAGGTTTTTTTAAGTGGTAATGTCAGCAACAAATAGCATAGTATTCTCCTGTTATGCCTGTTCTTATTTGTAGTTTAAATTTAATGTCATAGCAGTAGACTCTTTATTTTTTTATATAAAGCATTGAGAACCATCCTAAACTAGAATATCAATTTATTAAGACCTTGCCTTCTTCTGTACTGTATATCTGCCTGCTTTACTTTTCTGTATGTATCCAAGCAGGCCAGTGACGTGTGGTGAGGTCAGTGGCTGGTGAGGCACTGGCTAGTATCAGAGCCAGATATACACAGGGTTACGCAGTCGCAATTTACGCATTTGATTATCGTTATATAGGAGAATAGAGTTTCACTATTTTCTAAAGTTTGCTTTTTTTTTTACTTTACAGTTCTAAGAGAATGCACTTAAAATACTGACTAATAGAGGGCGTTATTACAACTCTTTAAAATAAAATTTGCATATAGGCTTTTAATGTTCTAAGAGTATGCACTTACAATACTAATAGAGGGTGCTATTACACACATGCTGAATGCTGAGCTCTGCCTGCCCCCCCACGACTGATGAGGAAAGTCACATGACTGTCCTGCCTCAATCAATCCATGGGGAGCTCTGCCTCCCATGGGGGGGCGTTTTTTTTTTCTCAAAAAAAAAAAAGGAGTTGCTTGAGACCAATGGAGCTTTCCCATTGGCTCAAGCTTTCAATTGCTCTCAGTGCCTCTGGAGGCACAAAAAAGAGCGTAGAACCAGGAAGCAAAGCCAGCTTGAGCTACGCAATTTGTGTAGCATTCAGCTGCGCAAATTGCGTAGGCTAGGCTGGCTCAGTGCTGCCCCTGCTGTCTGTGTAGTGAATCACACACACACACACAGCAGCCGGCAAACTGAAAGTGCAGGGTAAAAAAAGCGGAGGACAGAGAAGCAGCGAGGGAGCGTGGAGCAGGTGAGTATGAGAACTTTTTCAATAAATAACATTTTATTTACAGTTTAAATATACACACAATACATGTCATTAGAGCACAATGAGCACATTAATTTGCTGGAATGGCAGGGGAGGCTGCCACCCCTGACTGCACGTCCCTGATTAATACCTAGTTAGAACTATGATGTATAGCTATGTTTCTTTGACTTATAGCTAACTAGTTTGCACAGTCGACATGCAGTGTCATTAATATACTTTATAATTATTTTTCAGTGTATTCCCGTGCCCGACATCACCAAACCTCAGTCAACACACTCCTTTGCTATGACTTGTATCTGGATCCACCTTAACAGAAAAGCACAGAATGACAATTCCAAGCTACAGATTCCAATTCCTCATTCTCTAAAGCTTCATCATGAGTATGAGCACCCAACCCTTTCTACCTTCGTTTTGGTTATGTTGGCACCATGGAGTCCGAATGCATATCACGAAAAAGAGCTATTAAAAGTGTTAATTAAATGAACTTGGGGGAGGTTTTGGGAGCACCAGAGGAGTTAATTGTACACCCCTCCCAACCTTTTGGTGTGGCTTTGATTGCTTAAAATTGACCTTTATACCTGCCCCATGGTCTCCCTCTGTGCTCTTTCGGGCAGACAACCTGTGCTGAAAAGCAGCAGAAACGGTTCCCCTGAGAATCATCTTGTGCTCCTCTAGCACACGTGTAACCAATGCCTAAATGCATTAAGACACATCGGGCCCTATTACATTCTTCATGCAAAAACGCACGAGCAATGCGTGAATTTTTGCGCGAAGCGTTAAACTTTAAAGCGCGTAAACCAACGCTGGTATTACAATCCTTGCGGAATTTTTTTATCTGTCAAAAAATAACACGCGTAAAACGGATGCGCACAAACGCGCGCGCAGAAATCAGTGTGCGGACTGTTGTTTTCACGCGATTCAGCCAATCAGAATTAACAACCACAATTGTCTCACGTAAAGTTTTTGCGTCAAAGTTAATCTGCGCATATATGCTGCATCAATAAAAAAAGCACAACTTCTCAAATTTATTGGTTTTGTATGAGTAAAATGTGTAACTATACTTTGCTGCGTTTTTTTTTTTTTTTTTGGGCTGGTGTATTTGGTTTCGGCCAGGTTGATAGAAATTGCCATGAACACCAGCTTTTAGGAGTTGCTAAAATTATGCGCGCAATGGCTGTGCGTTACAAACTGTGCATAGATTGTAATACCATCCGCGTACCAGCGCACAAACGCATTTGTGCTCACAATGTTAAGTATAGGTACAGTAAGCTCGCGCAGCGTTCACACAGATTCCCCCACGGTAGACGTATACGTGCGTTTTTTGCGCTGACATTGTAATACGACGTTCAGCGCAAAGGGTTTTGCCCCTCGCGTTATTGCGTTTTTGCGCACGTGCTGACGTTTGCGTGAAGAATGTAATAGGGCCCATTGAATGGCTGTTATTCCTAGAGTGTCGCTTTAATGTCTGACAGCTGATAAGAGGGGTTTTTTTGCAATCTATTCTCATGCATATTACATTTTGTAAATTATTTTGAGAAATCAAAACTTTAAAAAGTAGGTTTTAAGAGCTAAGAATAAAAAGAGATGCAGAATAAAAGGAAAGCGCACGTGAAGAGAAGTCTCAAATACAGATCTCCTAATCCTATCATCCATTCACATATGCATTGTGAGGACCATGTTTAGGTAGATGAATATTTACTGGTCCTTTTATCTGTTCTCACAAATCATACTATTGCATCAAGTAATCAAATCTTTATTAACTAGAAAAAAAATAGCCCTACAAATAAAAAAAACGGTAAAAGTTAAAGGTAGTTTTTTGTGCTTGATGCATTTGGTATAATCCCTGGGAACATGACCGCTCAACCCTTTATTGTTCCATGCATACTTGCAAAATTCCTGCCTATCTACCACCCCAGCCACGTAGAACATACAACATGCACTATGTCAATTCTTTATTAACAGAGGATATGCGTTTTTTCACGCACATGATCCCTTAAATCCCTTAAATTTACCTGCTTTTATTCATAGTGATTTATTTTCTTCTTCCCATATTGCAGGTTCTTGCAGCAGAGTTTGATAAATAAGAGTTTGCAGATGAACGACTATAACATTGCTTTACTGTGCAACGCGTATTCTACAAACTCTGAATGTTTCACTTTGCCAATGGGGGTTCTTGTTGAATCAATTTACGGCAATGGAAGCATGAGGATACCACTGCCTGGGACAAATTGTATGGCTTCAGGCTCCATAACCCCGTTACCAATGAACCTCTTGGATTCACTAACTGTTCATGCAAAAATGAGGTAATTTGTTTCTGTAAAGCAACACTCCTATTGTCATCCACAGAAGGACAAAACCCAGCAAGGCCCTCCCAAACTACAAGTCCAGTGTTCAAGTTTATGTTGTAGCCATTTACAGGGCTACTACCACCAAAAAATGAAATTATTTGTTTTATGTTGCCGATATCTTACATGTACTTTATTTTCCTCATGTATGATTTAGTTAAGAAAATATTTTACTGTGTCACTGTGTGCCTCCGTTTTGAAACGTTATCTGTTGTAAACTGTGCCCCCCCCCCACGCAGCACTTGATTGTTTCACACTGTGTGGCATTGAGCACAGAATGGAGTAAATTGGTCTGTAGTAGAATCACTCACAGCATTGTATTGTGAGGGATGTATGCAAAAGACATCACTGGTGGTAGATTAGAATATTTTGAGCTCCATGTCATATCTCATACTTTTCTCCATTTTTTTCCGTCACCCAGAATCTGGTGCTAACTAATTCCACTTCTGCAGAATCATTTGGCACCAGCTACCCCCCCCCCCCATAAATCAGATACTCATTGCGAGGAAGGAGCAGTGGCCCGATCTGCTACTTTTGGCTCCCGGGAGTGAGACTGGGGACTACTGCATGACCCAGCACGGTCTCGCAGGGCTCATGGCTTGGCAGCACAACCCTCCATGGAGGTGATACTTGCGGTAGGGATTCTGTGCCACCAGGTATCATCCAGGGGTGCCCTGCTGAATTGGCGCCTGCCCTGTAATATGGTGCTAAAATGGGGACCCTACGGGGAAACACCGTTGGCTTCTTCATTTTAGCGCCAAGTGCGGAATAGGGCCATTCGTGTTTAGTGAATGGAGCCCAGTGTGTATCTTTCTTGTTTTTAAATCTAGTTTTCTTACTTTCTATTTTAATTCACTTTTAAAATGTCTTGCCTGTTGTGTCAGTTTGTACAGTCTACAGAAAATATAAAAATAATCTAATGGCTGCGTTCACAAACTTGTGGAGGTCTCTAAAGATCAATGCCAAACTACAAATTGAAGTTGGATTAATCAGGACATTTTTGTTAAGGGGTTTTGTGATCTGTATTGTGTTTTTTGGTGTTTTTTCCCCCCAGCCTCATCCACAGCATCGCTACCAGAGTCATTAAACTTGCTCATGCCAAATCAAGCCTTGCATTGGCTCCAGCGCTTGTGGAAACATACAGCCGCCTATTGGTTTACATGGAAATAGAATCACTTGGAATCAAAGGATTTATAAGTAAGGACTCCTTTCAATGGACCATTTAAATTAGTTTCATGTCATTTTTTTACTCCATACTCTCTCTACTAAAGGCAATAAATGGATTAAGAATGCTTAGTGTTTCTCATATTTAGCAGTATGTAACCTTACAGAGAGCTGCATTTAACAAGAGTTAAATAGGGTCGCTGCTTTCAGTTTATGTACCAGGTCCATTTATCTGTTTTGAAACGGAACTGTCACGAGGGACAAAACTGTATATCCACGAAGTGGTAATTAACGTGAATTACACATTCTCTACAGACTAATTTTGACTGAGTTGCTCCCGGGTGCTGGACAAAATCCTTACAACCAGGTTCCATAATGCCAACATCCCGACAGAACAAGTGCCGGACATACCAACTTCCACACATCCAAAATCCCAGCGGCTAACCCTAATACTAACACCCTAACCCTTAGGGAGTTAGGCTTGGGGGTTTGGGCTAGGTTTAGGGGGGTTAGGGTTTGGGCTAGGTTTAGGAGGTTAGGGTTTGGGCTAGGTTTAGGGGGTTAGGGTTTGGGCTAGGTTTAGGGGGTTAGGGTTTGGGCTAGGTTTAGGGGGTTAGGGTTTGGGCTAGGTTTAGGGGGTTAGGGTTTGGGCTAGGTTTAGGGGGTTAGGGTTTGGGCTAGGTTTAAGGGGTTAGGGTTTGGGCTATGTTTAGGGGGTTAGGGTTTGGGCTATGTTTAGGGGGTTAGGGTTTGGGCTTTGTTTAGGGGGTTAGGGTTTGGGCTATGTTTAGGGGGTTAGGGTTTGGGCTATGTTTAGGGGGTTAGGGTTTGGGCTATGTTTAGGGGGTTAGGGTTTGGGCTAGGTTTAGGGGGTTAGGGTTTGGGCTAGGTTTAGGGGGTTAGGGTTTGGGCTAGATTTAGGGGGGTAGGGTTTGGACTAGGTTTAGGGGGGGTTAGGGCTAGTCTGTGTAGGGAACTTGGTATGTCCGGCACTTGTTCTGTCTGGAAGTTGGCCGTCGGGATTTTGGCATTAGAGAACCTGGTTGTAGGGATTTCGACCCAAACCCGTTGCTCCTGTGTCAGACAGAGCTCCTGAAGTTACAATTAAAATATGGTAAAATTTAGCATCATTTTCTTTTCTGTGTTTTTTTTTCTCATTTAGTTTCCTTGGCTGCCTCCATGGCTCCTTAAACCTGAATAAAGGAAAGTTTAAAGAAAATAATCTATGTATTTGGATATTCTGCGATTAAGAGGAAACTATTGATCTCAGCTATTCTTAGTCAGACATCCATATTTGTTATAGTGTTATGAAGACAGGGTGTGGCTGCCGAGTCACCCAATGCCAAAACACAGCGTTTCATATTTAAATCTATGTGGTGAATGAGCAAATGGTGCTATTGATTAGCACTTATTTCTTTCAGGTCAACTATTGCCTACAGTTTTCAAATCACATGCCTGGGGAATCCTTCACACCCTCCTGGAAATGTTCAGTTACAGAATGCATCATATCCAGCCCCACTATCGAGTGCAACTTCTGAGCCACCTACATTCTCTTGCTGGGGTCCCACAAACTAATCAAAATCAGCTCCATCTCTGGTCAGTGTTTCTGTGTGCATTTTCGTCAGACATTTTTATCTTCTCCACGGTTTCTCCTGCTTTTTGAACTTGGATTCTACATTATTTTTAATGATTTAGTGTTATCTGTGTCTTCTCGATTGCTCTAATGTTACACGCCGGCACTGAAAGCACCCATAATTTATAACCTACCCCTCCATTTGTGCTGGAAAGAAATTCTCGAGATATTTTAAAATGTATTCTCTTTTTTATTGTGTGGATTTTCATAACTACACTGAAAACCCGTTCTGCTACATCTGTACTTGCTTAGGCCTCGTACTGAAGAATCCATATTCATTTTCATCTCACAGGAACATTCAGTATCAGAACATAGTGCCTTTCTAGCGCGTCTTCCTTTCATCATATTTAAAGTGTACAGTGTGGCGGAAAAAATACAGTTTTCACAGCCAAATTTCCAGTAACATTTGCTGGTCTATTCACTAAAAGGTGAATTTCAGGAGGACTGGCAGGAGAAGAGAAGAATCTAGACCAAGTAGCTGATTTGGAAAGTGAGATAAATGGGAGAATTTTTCTGGTTTGGCTATTTTGACCTAGAATTTTCACTTCACCTATAAATTCTCCTGAGTTTTACCGCTATTGAATTGACATGTCAGTGTTTGGATTAAAATACTAAAAGTGCAATCGTTGAGATATTCAAGGTATTTCTGCAGCCAACACGATTTCAAAGTAGGCCCTCTGGACTAATACCAAGCCTAGTAATAAGGGGATAAATGTCTTTCAATCTATATGAGACATCTGGTTGTAGCGGCAAAGCTAGTTTTCCATTCCTAAAACCCAGATTTGTTGTTGTTTTCCTTGTTTCCTTTCTCTGCATAATATTTACGGTATTGCTTTCATTGTTTTGATTTTTATACATTTTCTAAATAGCAAAATATGTGATCAGGAAATGACAATGTCACTTTGTTTGCAATATCTCATGGTACATAATGGTTTGATAGAACTAATATAACATATCCTGAATGACAAAAGCTATTAATGATCAGTCCATGAATTGTGATTCATTTATTTGACTTCTTCCTAAAGTGTGGAGAGCACTGCTCTGAGATTGATTACAGCTCTTGGCAGTTCAGAAGTACAACCACAGTTTACTAGGTTTCTGAGTGATCCGAAAACTGTTTTATCAGCTGAGTCGGAGGAGTTGAACAGGGCTCTTATTTTGACTCTTGCAAGAGCAACACACGTTACAGGTACTATAACAGGGATTCAGTTAAACATTTATTTTGCCTTGTTCGTGGTTTATGTCCATTAATTTACATTGCTTTCCAGGGAACGGCATTCAACGTGTGTATTTTACTTGCAGCTCTTTTACGGTGTGAGTTGTCCATAATAAATTGTTAGTGTTTTTTTTATAATTATACCAGCCTCTCTTAGGATTGTATGTGTAATAAATATATATATTTATCTCACTGAGAGGTCTTAAAGGGGCACTCTAGTCAGTGTGACCTTTCAATGTTCTAGGAGTGATCTCACTGCTCTGAGCTATGTAATCCCCCTCTGTGCTGGGGCTCAGAGGGCTGATTCAATCCTCCGAGTGCAGGGACTTGGTCCCACTCAGAACCTGAGTGTTGAGTACGGGGCTTCGGGATATGTGGGAACTAGGTCCCACCAATGTTTCTCAGCCCTTTCAACATCTTGAGCCATTGAATTGGCTGGACATTTGTTTGAGTGGCAGCATGTCACATCTGCAGGAGCTAAGGGAACATGCTGCTCGATGCAGACAAGTTTATAAAATAAATGGTTAAACCGGGAGGATTGGTGCAGATGGTGATAGGTGGGGTTAATGTTTTATCTCTCCTTCTTTAATTCTAGATTAATGTAAACTTTAAGTGATAAAACGATTCCGATTCATGTAATGTACATCTATGTCAGTGTTGGCGAACCTCAGCACCCCAGATGTTTCAGAACTACATTTTCCATGATGTTCAGCTAGCCTTAAATCCTTAATGCTTCCAGAGCATCACGGGACAAGCAGTTTCAAAACATCTGGAGTGCCAAGGTTCGCCATCCCTGATCTATGTGTTTTATGGATTGCATACCACGTTTATATTGTCACAGGTTCTTTGTGCAATATAGCATTTTTATGTTAACTTTCAAGGGGATGTGAAGGACTACTAAGTTGCAGCAACTGAACAGGAATTCTCAGTTATATGCTAAAATGGTCATTTTCCAATATCCAATATATTTTGGCATAAATTAATACATTATGTTTGTAGGCTGTGTATAGATTTATTAGACATAATCACCACAAATCCTCCTCCAGTGTGGCAATTCTGTTTTTATAATACTATACCTAGAAACCCACGTATGGACAGATTGGAAAAACAGGTGAGTAATTAGAACCAATAGGGTAATGTTTGGTGGTAGCCAGTGTGATTTTATCTTTTTTTTTATCTTCATTCTTTTATGTAACCGCAATTTTGATACAGTCATACTATTGTTTGCATCACTTATACACCGCAAGCTCAGCGCTGCTTTCATTATTTTATATGGGATCTAAAGAAAGGGTTGATAAATAGAACAAATATGGACGTCTGCATTGTTTACAGACATCTGTTTTTACATTTGTGTTATGCTCGTGTAAACGCTAAACATTTATTTTAAACACGATTCTAGTTCTTATTTCACAACTTAACCCTCCTCTCTAGACTGGCACATACAACTACATAGCTGCTTTCTTAAAATGTTGTTTTTTTTCCTATATCTTTCCATATTTCTTAATGAAGTGTTTGTTCAGATTTTTTCACAGGATCAGACTCCATCCAGGGTACTTGGTGCAAAGACATTCTGCAAACAATCATTAGCTTCACACCTCATAACTGGGCCTTGCATACACTAAGCTGCTTCCCGGCACCACTACAGGTAACATACATATATGTCTGTCTATAAGAAACTGTGGTGCACAGTCTTTCTTGGTTGCTTATTTAACTTGTGATACGTATCCGGCATGTCTCTAGTGTCTTCCATTAAGCGGCATGCGACATGAATAAAAGGAGATTGAGGAAGCCTAATGAATGGCCAGTGATATTTGATACACCTCTTTTTTTTCTAAGTTTGGTGCATGTGAGAATGCATCATTAGTCTTTACATTAATGTTTAAAGTCGTTCGTGTGTAGATTTAAATGGCTACCACCAAAAGAGTGTTAGTATAAAGACTTGACAAAAAAAAGAAGAAAAGGTCGTGGGTACATACTGATAAGATGAGTGATATCGAAAAGAGCCAGGCATGGGACAGAGCCAGGCATGACCGGGGTCAGAGGGTAACCACAGATGGAATGCTGGTTTTTGGGCATGTCCAGCAATACAACGTCACAAGTTGGGTGCCTGCCCTAGATAGAATCTCATGTTAGTTAGAAAGTATAAAAAATTTGTACTCGCATACGCCCTTTGTCATTCTGCCATATCTTGCTTGCATGAGTGACCTCGAGACTCGATTTGAATAAAACCATATATAATGAGACTCATTGAAAACCACTACTCCTTGTGAGTGCCTGTTATTCCAGGCGAATCCTGTCTCGACAATACCTTTTTAGTATATTCAGTTTTTTATTAAACACCTTGCTTTTATACCACTTTCCTATATTCTTTGTTGATTCATTTTTTTTCTGTTTACTATAAAAAAAAAAAAAATCTTCCGTTTTATTATTGCATGTGTTGATATTTTCAGGCATTCTTCAAGCAGAATAATGTACCCCAAGAAAGCCGCTTTAACCTAAAAAAGAATGTGGAGGAAGAATACAGAAAGTGGAAGTCTATGACGAATGAAAACGATATTATCACCCACTTCTCCTTGCAGGGATCGCCTCCTCTTTTCCTCTGTCTTCTGTGGAAAATGCTCTTAGAAACAGATCAGATCAACCAAATTGGCTACCGGTGAATACAGTGTTCCTCAGTACTTACAAATAATTCTCACCGCAAGCCTTCTTTATTTTCCAAGTAATAACTTGGGAGAGTAGACTTAAATTTGTTATTCAAGCATTTTTACTACACTGTATGGCAAGGTGCTTTTGCATATCTGAGTGCAAAATTAGCCATGTCTGCATGTAAGCGTGAACAAAATGCCTATGTAACTATAAAGATTATTCACTAGAAGTTGAATTTGTGGCGGGTTGCAAAGGAATCTTACACTTTATGCCCAAATTCAGAATGAGGACCCCTTATGCTGAATGCTGGGGACTCTTAAGAGCTCCAGATATCAAAATCCAGGAGAATCTGATTTCTAAGCGGAGAGGATCATGGCAGGAGAGCCAGGATCCCTTCCAGCTAAAGCGATCAGTGTGTACATATGCTAGGAGTGCTGTGCAGAGTTTCTCTGCAGGCATGCTGCTCCGAGCCAGTGTGACTCCAGGCAACATGCCACATGCTGGGGCTGCCCAGAGAGTCTCATCGTGTGCCACGGTTGGCTGCAATACTCTGGAGCCACTTTCCCATGCGGCAGGACCCGTCTGGAGTGTCCCTATTTTGGAATTTCTAAAATCCCTAAGGCTCTGAAAATTCAGTTTTTCTGAGTCTTCCAGATTTTAGAATTCTGGATTAGAGGTGCCTAACCTGTAGTCAAGTTGAAGAAATGTTGATGTTGGGAAATTCACCTATTTTGGTAAAATATTTCAGCTTTTCTACCAGTCCGTGTTTAGTGAGCAATCCTTTATATGCTTGATTTTTTTTTACTTGCTGGCTCTGGAATAACCTCTTCCAATATAAAGTGTACTGTACATACTACTTAAGACCACATACCATCTCTTGGCATACAAACAGATCTATTGCCTACATGACTTGTGACGCTTGCTAGATATCTTTCTAAGATTCTAGCTCATATTTGCATAAAAATGTACTACATGGACTTTTCCTTTTAAACTGATGTGCTACTAAATCGCCTTTAATTTTAAATGTTTATGGTAAATGTCCTCTAAGCATTTGCATGGCCTCAGAGTTACTGTTGCCTGCAGTGATTTATATGTTTGTGTATCCTTACCATCAGTGCAGGAATTACATCTCATGAGCCTGTAGGCAGAAAACTGGCAAAACAAACACACACACACACTTTTTTTATTTGTTATTTTAGGTTTACACAAACCCTAGTCAGATTTGGTGTTTTCGGTGTTCTTGCAAAGGCCATGCCATCGATACCTCATGTGACCCTCTAGCAGTCTAGCTTGTAGGTTTCTGGCGATATAGGGGTCCATAGGATTGTAAATTGTTTTTGTGTTTTTTTTTTGTTTAATGTATTTATTTTAGCGCAAGGCTCCCCCTATGGTAGGCACTTGAAAGCGAATGCCAACTTTGCCTAATTATAAATACAGTCCTGCTTACCAAGGCTTTTTGCTTAACCTATTTTCTTGCTTTTCTTTCTTTCAGAGTCCTGGAGAGAATTGGGGCTAGAGCGTTGGTTGCTCATGTCAGAACATTTGCAGATTTCCTTGTGTATGAATTTTCCACTTCAGCAGGAGGCCAACAGCTCAATAAATGCATTGAAATGCTTAATGATATGGTCTGGAAATACAATATTGTGACACTAGACCGATTGATCTTATGCCTGGTAATTGATCTAACTTTGCCTTCTTATTCAAGTTTTGCACAGTGCCTACTTTTACTGTACCTTGAGATTGTGAGATTATATTTTGCTCTGGGTAGCAGGAGCTGTTTTATGTGAACATGTGTTTTGTTAATTTCTCACAATCGTTTACATGACAATGTATTTCAAGGTGGCAGGCTGAGAAATATCAGCCATTTACATAAACTCACTGGAGCTAGGATTCATAAAAAATGAATTACTTTTTTTCTTCTTCTTTCAAAAGTTTGAGAAGTTATGTAAAAAGACACATTGTCAATCCTGAAAAGGTAAAACCAAAGGGGGGAAAAAAACTCACCGACGCTTCATATCCTGCGATCCAATGCTAAATAAAATTATAACGGTGCTAGTATATTTCGAATGCCCATTTAAAGTGCGAACTTCATCGCCAATGTCAAGGCAAACCTAATTTGGATGAGTCCTACTCTGGACCATTAGATTTGGCTGCTTTGAGCTCAAAGGCAAACTTTCATGAGTCAGACCAGGGCAATTTCAAAACTGAATAACTCTTCATAGATAAAAAAAAAAAAGAGTGGGATGGGACGTCAGCAACCATAACCTGTCTGCAAAATACAAAGAGTGGCTCGCTACCTCAGTGATTCTTAATCGTAAATAAGTATGTTACCACCAGCCGACCCAAATACTTCTCCATCTGCCTAATTACACTACTCTTCTTTAAATAATGTTGTTACCATACACTAAACTCTGACAAAGCAGAGGAGGTGGGAAAGGTAGCCTGAGCGGGAAATGGTACTCTGCAGCACACCCCCGAAACCCTGCAGGGAAGAGGAGGGCCACAGAGGGAATCACAGGGCAAAGGTCACTGAAGGACCAAGGGAACAGAAAGAGCCTAGGTGAGCCCCACGGCTCACGCTCACCCCCAGCGAAACCATACCTCTATATTCCAAAAAGAGGAGGGGGGATACGCATAAAGAACAATACAGTGCAGGGTCATTAATCCGAAATGGAATCTCCCCAGTCAGGAAAAAACCGACCCGGAAAAAATGAGAAGTCCCAGTCCCGCGGGCTAGTCCGTAACTCAGGTCCCCACAGCTGGCAGCAAAGACGGTGGAGCAGCCGCAGCAACTGATCCCAATATTCCCCAACGATAACGGATTGCATGGGACCGAGCACTGCCGTGATGGACACAAACTGTCGTCGGGCCACAAAGGCCAAAAACGGTAAGTAGCGGTATACGGCGTTCTTCACACCCTCAAATTGAACCGTGGTAACCCAGATCGTCAGCTCCAGCAACCGCTCACGAATAAGGACATCACGGAAATCACAACAGCGTCCCTAGGAGCAGACACAGGGGCTATGGCGGCCTTCCGCACCTGGATTGCCGTCAGCACTGGGCCCGGGGTTCCTCCAGGCAGGGCCAAGATCGCCAGCACGAGACGGTTGCACACTGCAGGTGCCTAGCACTGCAGGTGCCCTAGAATCTGGGATACCCTGCAGCTTCAGATTCCGGCAGCGGTGGCGCGTTTCCAGAATCATCACTGCCGACTGCAGACCAGTGTCCTGAGCATGGAGCACAGTGGCAGGGGATGAGGAGGCGACCTGCGACTCCTTCAACTCGCTTGTATGGGCACTGAGACCTCTGTATGGAGGGATACCAATTCTGAACGCACCTCAGAGATTTCCAGTGCCCAGAAGGATTGAGCTTCGTCCAGAAGGGTGCGTATGTCCCTCTTCGTCACTGGGAGGTCCTCTAGGTGGATCAGCGTATCTGGTGGCCCGGGCGCAGGAGACGCAGCAGGGCCAGGATCACCACAGGTCCCCGCTGTCAATGTGGAATGTGATGGAGCACCCAGATCTCTGGAACCTCCCTCCCAGGGAGAGGCGGATATTGGGTACATGCGAGTTTTACACGACCCCAGATAATTTATCCCTCTTCCCATGGGGAAAGGTCAGAATGTCCAGCAGAAAGGCAACAAGATGGCGGCCGGCTCTTCTCCCCACTAGGCCCAAGGACGATACATTCGCAGGAAAAAGAGGCTGCGAATGGTCTCCAACACGTCAGTCTGGCTGGAGGGTGGACCCGGCACAGGTGTCACACCTGGAGAGCGCAGATGTCCCGAAATGAGCAGGAGAAAAGACGATTTTTGCAAGAATTCTCTGGAGCCGCTCTGACATGCGACCACTCCCTGCAGCACCTAGCCAGGACCCTATCTTTTCATTAAATTTATTTTTTACTACATTTTACAGTTGTGCTTCTATTGTTGTCTTTATTTGCTTACTGAAAACCAATGCACGTTCAATTTAAATAAGAGGGGGGAGCAGAATGCCTTACTGAACGGTTAGTATTGGCCTTACAAAGAACAATAAAAACAACCTTCTTAACCTGAAGTTTAAAATCTGTTGTTAAAACTTCCTACAACAAAACCACCTGAATGTCTTGTTTTCGTATGATTTTCGGTTTTTCTCTGCTGAAAGCTACCCAAACCTAAAACTACTAGTGTTAACTGTAGCTGTGTCATATTTTCTACCTCCTAAATGTCAGACTTTTGCATCAGAGATAAGTAACACTTATTCTTCCAACAGGCCATGCGCAGCCATGAAGGAAATGAAGCCCAGGTCTGCTACTTCATTATTCAGCTGCTTCTCCTGAAACCCAATGACTTCAGGAACAGAGTGAGTGACTTTGTAAAGGAAAACTCTCCCGAGCACTGGCTGCAGAATGACTGGCATACCAAGCACATGAACTACCACAAGGTAGGAGGGAGTATGTACAGCAAAATGAACAATTCGTTAAAATGTGGCACTTAAAAGGTTTTAATGCCTCTAATGTGCGCACAATGCATTGAAAATCCTCTCATTAGGACATCCCGGTCTTAAACTGACTTGTGCTATTTCAATAGAGCATGGATTTTTCACAGTCTCCAAAGCATATTTTGAGTTCTGCATTATGTCTTATTAAAGTAGATCCTTCATACTCGGGCATTTCCAGTTGCCTGTGGTCCTTTACTCTCAATTGACATGTAAAGATCAGCAATTCTGATTAGATTTCAGATTGCTCTGCCAATGATATTCTCAAGACAGCAGTATCCTTTATGTGGAAGAACAACAGGGACTAGTTGAAGGCTTTCTTTTTAAAGCGTTCTCTCATATCTATGACCGTTGGTTTCCTCACACATGAATTATTCAAGATTTGAGATGTTCTTTTATTTGAAAGCAACTTTTGTGAACCCATACATTACATTATCATTTTTTTTAGTTCTTTCTTTTATTTATTTTTTTCCTTCCCAGAAATATCCTGAGAAATTGTATTTTGAAGGACTAGCTGAGCAGGTGAACCCTCCTGTACAGATCCAGCCTCAGTATCTGCCAATTTACTTTGGAAATGTATGCCTTCGCTTCCTGCCTGTGTTTGACATAGTCATCCACAGGTTTCTTGAGCTGCTTCCAGTCTCCAAATCTCTGGAAACTTTACTTGATCACCTTGGAGGTCTCTACAAGTTTCATGGTATGTACATTCTTCATGGATAGTGTTCCAATAAGCCGTGTGGTTCTGTATTCCTGGCTGCCACCTGGTGGTTTCAAAGGTTACTCCTTTGTGAGATAAAAATAAATAAATAAATCAAAATAAAAGTCAATTCTATTTACAGTCTTAATGAATCAGCTGCTGCTCTCCTCCACTTGGTGGTATATCCCTACCCAACGAAGATAAAGTCTGGAAAATGGTGTGGTGAAGTCAGCACTTCCTTCAAATGGATATTGCAGGATATGATTGTGTCCTTGGTTTTAATCGTTCATTCCCTCAGCTGTGATTTGTGCTTGTGCCTCAAATAAAGAATAAAAGCGACATTTTCTAGCATGTACGGGTAATGAATACAAAAGTAAACAGGGTTACACTCACGTTTAACGGTGTCTCAAATCAGACACCAGATGTTTCAGCAGCCGTCGATATAATTTGGAGCGAAGGATCTCCCCTCAGCGTTCGATCACCTTCTCTGTTCAGCAGTAACCAGGACCAGAGTTTACAGGTAAAAGCAAATTGATTTACTAAATAGGGAAAATTAATAACAGTGATAAAATAAATACAACAAAGACGCGGTTCGCGAAAGATTCACTTCCTTAGTTGGTGTATGGGTCTATATCTGTCTTATTGTGCCTTTTTAAATAGTCCTTTTTGGTGATTTTTTTTCTGTTCAAAATGAAAGCGTAAAACCCCCGGTTTTACAATAACTTTGAGAGCACAAACTCCTATGACTATCTTCTCACGGTCCAATGCATTTTTTTCCCCGTCTTGCAAAATGAAAGAGAAAGCTCATGACATCCACGGATGGAACGCACATCCTTCTCGCGAGTGAAACGCAAGATGCAGGGGAGTGACGTCACACGCATGCTCATCAGAAGCCGCAATCTTGGATCTGGAACACTTTCGTTTTGAACATAAAATGGGAGAGAGAGAATAACAAATATACATACAAGTTAAACAAATGGAACAGTAGGAGAGAGGACCCTGCTCGAGAGTTTACAATCTAAGAGACAAGGTCTAAGTCAATAAATAATAAAAGTAATAAACTGACCAATGTGAAATAATTACTCTCCCAGGGTTTGCCCTCAAATACTCTTCTCCAAATGCAATGCTAGAAAAACAGAGAATACATAACACATGGAAAACGTATTTAAGTAAGCAATAGTTAAGCATAAGCAAACCAAATTAAATCTCGGGAAAGGTTTAAAAAGTATTGTAACCAAATTGCTGAGAATATTCTCCCTTTACATCTGGAATATAATTTATACATTGACGCTGTTCTGTAGGAGAGCTCCAACAGCTGTAGTGTTTCAAAACTACTATTAATAACATCTACAGAATAGATCCAATCATTATTTAAACCTCTGATCATAGTCTCTATTCTTTTGTAGATCGTCCCGTCACCTACTTGTACAACACACTTCATTACTATGAAATGCACCTGCGGGACAGAACCAATTTGAAACGGAAGCTTGTCCATGCGATCATTGGCTCTCTGAAAGACAACCGGCCACAGGGATGGTGCTTGAGTGAGACATACCTTAAATGTGGTATGAATGCCAGAGAAGATAACCCTTGGATTCCTGATGACACTTACTATTGCAAGCTGATTGGCCGTTTGGTTGATAATATCCTTTCTAGACCGTTTATTTTTTTTATTTTTTTTTGATGAAAAACAGCTAGTAGTAAAAAATGAGTTTGGAGATGCCCGTAGGCTACATGGCAAGCAGGCATTTACTTTACGCGTATCTATGTTTATAGACCTTGTTGTTCTAAATTGGCATTACTAGTTATTTTCAGATCAACCACGAGAATGCCCAACATAAACACCGCTTAGAAACCATTTCTGTTGGCTCCTTCGATTTTTTTTTTTTTTTTTTTTTTTTATTATTTTTTTTATTTATATATACATTTACAGTATGGCATGAGGCACAATCCCGGGGAGCAAAACACTGTCTGCATGTGTTCTATTCAGAGTCTGTTTTGGTCCTTAATTCCTTGTCACCGATGGCTGGCAAATCCCCCGGGCCCTTTCCAAACTGTGACTGGAGATTTAATGAGTTTCCTAATCCAGCAGCTCATGCTCTTCATGTTACCTGTGTAGAACTGATGGCTTTAGCTGTGCCAGGGAAAGATGTTGGAAATGCCCTGCTGAATGTCGTATTAAAAAGGTAACACAGTGTGTGTGTGTGTGTATATATATCTTTTTATATTTTTAAAAGAATGACTTTCTGGAAAAGGTAATGTACATTCTGCTTCACTGAACGTCTGTAAGTTTTTAAAACTAACTTTCCAAAAGAGGAAAATGGATAAGCTGATGTAATGTAAGAGGAGATTCAGCCTACAGCATAGGAAAGGTTTTTTTATATATATATATATAATTTTTATTTTTTTTTACCATGCGAAACTTAAAGCTGGAATTCTGTGCCCGTTGAGGTGGTTGGGTCAGAGTCTGTACAGACCTTTTAAACAACGACTGGATGACTTCCTGCAAAAAATATATTAAGAATATTTAATATGTGGATAAAAGCAGCTTGACCCAGGGAGAAATCTGCAGTACGCTGCATATTCAGCGAGCACTTCAGACTGGGGTTTTCTGCTTTTTTTTTTTTTTTTGATCAACAGCAGTAGGGTGTGTTGTGTGATAGGCTGAACTCGATGGATGCATGCCTTTATTAGATCTATGTAATGTTATCAACAAAATAGATCTTCATAGAGCATGCCAGTGGAATAAAAAGTGACAATCATATTTCTTATTGTGTATTTTCCATTTTTGCTAATTTAAATTAAACAACTGTCTTCTGTATGCGCAAACTAATGAATTAAATATTTAGAGACCCCTTCCTTTTGTAGCATCAGAAATTTTTGCAGCTGAAATGCTAATTTCTAACTGAAACTAGATTCTGGCTAAAGTTGACCCTTTCAAGACCAGACTGTAGTTTCTGCATTTTATTGTTGTGCTTCATGTCTTTAGATATAGATTTTTATAAAGATTTAATTTTTATTTTCTATTTCATGGGCCTGAAAGGGTTAACAAAAACTCTACATATGATAAGAGGATAAACGAAGAACAATCGCGCTTTAATTAAACAATGGGGAGTGTTTTTACCAACGTCACTGCAGTTTAAAACCTCGCTTTAATATTAATCTATATATTTGACACTTTTCACACTTGTGATATAATTGTTTCTTTATCACTGTAGGTTGTTTACAGTTGTAGAGTTATCATTTTAAGAGTACATTTGTTACATCTGTAAGGGGTTCAGTTATTCTTAAATTCTCTTTGTCATACAGCCAGCCACTTGTGCCGAGAGAGAATATCACTGCTTGGATGAATGCAATCGGACTTATCATCACAGCCTTACCGGTTAGTGGAATACATTGTGGTGCAAAACACTGAAATGTCAAATTTAACCCAGGAAACCATCTTTTACACATCTTTTTGATGCTGGATAAGTGTTTTGACTGTGGAACAACATTTTCATTTGGATCTCAATCCTGTACCAATGTATTAAAGAAAAGAAACCGGAGCAACCACTACCAATACTGTTAAAAAGTTGAAAAGCTATTGCAGCATTACAACAGCCATGGAGAGGGCAGCATTTATGGAGAGATCTGAGATCACTCCCATAAACATTATATCTGACCATTTGTGTTATCCATCTTTAGCACATTTGCCACATTTCACACAAAACCCAATTCATACCAGTATGGTAGTAATGCAGACCATGTTTCAGATAAGGAACACATATATTTGCTGAACAAGGTTTTTTCATTTTTTCACTGCTCCTCCAGAAGTGTAAATGGCACTTTTAATCATGGTGGAGTGCCTTATTCACCTGACCTTAGGGGCTTACTGTGACCCCAGCAACAACATCTATCATTAGAACGTGCCTTGCCACACACTATTGTCACCAGTGATGTTTATTGTCTGCTCAGTTTACACACTGAGGGACATAGCTTAACACACAGCTTTCTGGGTTGTTTCTCTTTTATTCTTCTTGTTTCAGGCTGTAAAACTGACCTTAAGATATTCTCAGTGAAAGTGCTATATGCGTGTAAAAAAAAAAAAGCAAAACAAAAAACTTCCATATTTACAGTGAGATGGTATTCTGTGCCTTGATTCTTGAGTTTTAAGACTGCCTCACATTCAACAAACTAATCTGTCAAACTTACACTGGAAAGAAAATTTAGTGAAGTCCCTAATTGGACCCTCTAAATTGTCCAAAAAATTTAAAAACTGTACTTTTGCGACATTGTGGGACCTGTGAGGTGTAACTTGCGCTAGTAAAGTTCTTGAAGTGATACATTTACGTATTGCAATATTCAATAGAAATGTAACACATTTGTGTCCATTAATAGATGCAAAACAAATCTTCATTTTATTTGGAGCTTAATAACAAAATGATAGCATAAACTGTTATAGTAATTCAAATAGCCTGTAAAGGTCTACATTCTACAAATAAATACTTTGTTCATTTTCTTTCGATTTGTCGACTGCTAGGAAACCTATTCTTTGCATAAACCTATTTCTAACAGTAATTAAATTGTATTAAGTCACCAGCAAATATGAAAATTTAAGAAAAACCTTAGGCATAAAGGGTAACCAAATTGATGTAAATCAAAGCGTTTGGTTTTGCACTCATTTTCAATACTGCCATAACCAATATTAGAATTTATTTTTTGTATTATAGCTATACTAAAATAATGAGCTACATGTACAGTGTATTGAATATCAAATGATTTACATGTAGGTGTATATTCTTAAAGGAAAATAATTGCATGAGTAATTATGTAATAAATTCCATTATTTATTCCTTTTCAGGAACCCTACTGGATAGTCCTGCATGATCGTATTGTAAGCATTTTGAGCAGCCCGAGCCTAACATCTGAGACTGAATGGGTTGGTTACCCATTCCAGCTATTTGACTTCACAGCTTGTCACAAGGCTTACTCTGAGATGAGTTGTAGCTACACATTGGCTTTGGCACACGCTGTCTGGCATCATTCGAGCATCGGGCAGCTATCACTCATTCCCAAGTATGTATCATACTTATGTTTATTTTTTTAATTCTTTATTAAAGAGAAGAGAGCAAAACATATATAAGAAATTACTACTCCATCATTGCTGAGGCAACGCTCGCCAAACATTTTATATACAATCTCAACACCCCCCCCCCCCAAAAAAAAACTCCACACAATTCTCACCATGTTGGACAGGGGGCCATCCACTACCTTCCCGCATTCTCCCCATCATGATTCTTTGTAAGCGGTCCAAGGGCCCCAAATCTTCTCAAGTAGGGATGGTGTCTCTTAAAACTGCAGTAAGATCCTCCAAAACCTGTACTTCTCGAAACCGGGCTATCACCACAGCCATAGGAGGTATATCCAGACATCACCATCTCTTAGCCAACACCAGCCTAGCTGCCACAAGTTTCATAATTCGCTTATGCTCAGATGCAGAAAACCCTTCTAAGGGCCCTATTACATTCTTCATGCAATCGTTAACACGTGCGCAAAAACGCATTAATGCGAGGGGGAAAACCCTTTGTGCTGAACGTCATATTACAATCTCTGCGCAACCAACGCGCGTATACGTCTACCGCGGGTGAACCTGCGCGAACGCTGTGCTAGCTTACTGTACTTCGCACGTCCTATACTTAACATTGTGAGCACAAATACGTTTGTGCGCTGGTACGTGGATGGTATTACAATCTATGCGCAGTTTGTAACGCACAGCTTTGCGCGCATAATTTTAGCAACTCCTAAAAGCTGGTGTTAATGGCAATTTCTATCAATCTGGCCGAACCCAAATACATCAGCCCAAAAAAAAATACGCAGCAAAGTATAGTTACACATTCTACACGTGCCAAACCAATGAATTTGAGAAGTTGTGCGTGTTTTTTTTATTGATGCAGTATATATGCGCAGATTGACTTTGACAGGCGCAAAAACTTATCGTGAGACCACTGTGGTTCTTAATTCTGATTGGCTGAATCGCGTGAAAAAACAATCCGCACACTGATTTCTGCGCGCAACGTTGCTGCACGCGCATTTTGCGCGCGTTATTTTTTGACAGATGAAAAAATGCACGAGGATTGTAATACCAGCGTAGATTTACGCGCGTTAACGTTTAATGCTTCGCGCAAAGATTCACTCTTCGCATTTTTGCGTGAAGAATGTAATAGGGCCCTAAATGTTTGGAGAACAAATAAGCCTATGGATCACTCCAAACATACAAGAAAAAACTTTTTCAAACAATGTGCAGATGCCTAAAACACTTCCACCCTAGAGCATAAACACCACATATGGATAAAATCCCCCCACACCCCACATCCCTGCCAGCAAACATCTGTCATGAAGTTCCTCATATGAAAAAGCTTGGCGTAGTTTGCCACCGAAACAGTTTTATAGCCTTTTCCTGAAATTGGACACAAGGAGAGACCTTTGTAGTTGCCTCCCAGATATCTGCCCAATCCATAGGGTCCAATTTCTCATGGCAGTCCTCCTGCATCCAGTTCCCGCTCTCCATCAGATGCCGGTCGCAGGGATGACGTCACGGAGACGGAAGCCTTTAACCCGGCTGTCTGCAGGGTCTTCAGGCCCACATTCGGATGACTGATTTTTGGTATCGGTTTTCAGCCGGGCAGATCCCGAATTTTTTTTTGTATTCAAAATTTTTATTTTGAAAGTCAGCGGTACAATCAGACAGTTAAAATAAATGAAAGTGATAACGCGGAATAAACATACAATAATCAAATAGCAAAGAGGGGGGGACATACCAAAAAGTGCTCCAGAGAGGGGGGGGGGAAGGATGGCAAGGCCAAGTGTGACTGTCCTGGCTCACTCCTAAAGTAGGAGGCCGTGGAGACGTGCAGGTCACAAGGCCGGGGTACTCGGGGGCCAGGTATGGTGGGCAGAGCCATGGTGGCCACCACAATGGCATGCCCCGAGTTGGCCCCAAACGCCGAAAGAAAAAGTAATAAAAATAAAGAAGAAAAAAAAAGGGCCAAAAATAAAATAAATAAATTAAAAAAAACAATACAGGTCTGCATATGGTTATCCAAAGACAACAAAACGTCTCAGTGAATAAAGAGTCTCTGCATGTAGCTAAAAGAGAGAAAAAAAAAAAAGGGGTGATAGAAAAGCACAGTCGATACTGGGAACAGCAGAGTCCACAGCTAGTGTCATACGGTAGGGAGGGAGAGGAGAAAAAGAAAAAATAATAAAAACAACTATATATATCTCAGCTAGGTGGATACAAGATCATCAAAAATAAAAAAAACAGTAGGGTAACTCAGCGGGTCAGGGCAAACCAGGGTCAGCGATCGGCAGGCAAGCAGCGGGTAGCTGAGACAGGTCCCTTCAGCCAGTGTCCAGCAGGAAATCGGGGCATGGATCGTCCTCAGGCCCACACTCCTCTTGAAGGGCATGGTGAACGGTCAGGTCCCAAAAGGATCCAGCCGCCGCCGGAGCCACACATCAGAATCGGGGCACGTGCCATAACTTTCCGGGAGGGTGAGCCTTCGCGTCCCGCAGCACCACCTTCACAGACCACTCCGGGGGGCTGTCTGCCGGCAGCTCTGGGATCTCCACCGCATCCTCCAGCTCATCATACCCCGACCTGTCCCAAAAATAATTTCTAGGCTCGACAGCGGGACAAGCTGCTGTGCCCGACAGCTCCATCCCTGCCATCCATTCCCGGGGGTCAGCGGAAGGCAGCACCAAGGTAACCACCTCATCCTCCAATTCGGTACACCCCAGCCCATCTCCATCACTCTGCGAGTGGTAGGCAGCTTCCCCCTCGTCAGCGACAGACGTAGCCTCCCACGCGTCGTCCTCTGCTAGGTCTGCTTCCTCCCGGCCTGTCTTCCACGCGGCCATCAGACGCCCCCACGAGGCCCGAGAAATCGGGCTATCTTCTCCCTCTGGCAGTTGCTCCAAGCAGGCCTCGAGGGCCGCGAATGCAGCCCCCATGCCCCTGGCAGGGGGGGGTCCGCTCCTGTCTGCACCACCTCGCCCTGTCCCCCAAAATCATCTCCGAGGGGACAGCCAGAACAGCCGGAAGATGGGGGCCCTCCATTCCCACAACCGCTGACCGTCCAGATTGGGCTCTCTGCAGGAGACAGTAGGAGAAGCGATCGTCCCGGAGCAGACTTTTAGGCCTCAAGATGGCTGACGGGTACTCTGACCTGCCGGGGAGTTGCGGCAACTTCTCAGCTGTGCTCCGGAGGGGGGGTAAAAACGGGCCCCGGATCAAGTCCCGTTATGGCCAGCAGTGCAGGGACCTCAGTAGTGGGTAATTTGGGGAGAGACACCAGCTTAAAACCCCCGGTAACAAGCAAATTCAGCAGAGCTCTCCCCAGGCACGTCTTCTCCCTTGCAGAGCCAGCCACGCCCCTCAGATCCCGAATTTTTGGTATCGGACAGAAATTTTAATTTAGGGGCATCACTACGGATTACTGTCTTTATTGTCATTGTGCTACAGGACTCAGTAGGATGGTACCAAGAACAGTCCCTTACTTTTTTAAATGTTTTTGCAATAAATTCTGTGTGTATATCATTACTAGCATACGTGAATACTATGCTTCTGCTTAACACTTAAGGTTAAAATAAAGAGTAGTATATACTTTGAATTAAGCATTATCATTTACCTGCAGATTCCTTCCTGAGGTTCTTATACCGATTGTCAAAACAGAGTACCAGTTGTTGTATGTCTACCATTTAGTAGGCCCATTCCTCCAGCGCTTCCAGCAGGAAAGGACAAGATGCATGATCGAGGTAAGAAATACACAATCTAGATATTAAAAATTATGACTCAATGTATTTTATTCTTTTACAGTTTTCCAATTTCACTTTCAAGAAATGAAAATGTCCCCTATTCTAGCCAAGCCATCAAATGCATGATCTGTTAACTATTAAAGACTCCCTATTACAGGCTTTATTAGGATAAATATATATGTTTCTGTCAAGGTGGGAAGTCTGAATTACATAAAAATTTATGGTTTTCACAATTCGTGTATAGATCAGTCTTAAGACATTTAAAAAAATATATATTTTTTAATTTTATCTATTGTATTTATAGATTGGTGTAGCCTTTTATGAAATGCTACTAAATGTTGATCAGTGCAGTGCTCACTTAAACTTCATGGATCCCATTTGTGACTTCCTGTATCACATGAAGTACATGTTTACTGGAGACAGTGTAAAAGACCAAGTAAGTGCATAATAACTGTACTTGAGGCTTTAAGAGTACTTAATAATAATACTTTAGCCAGGGTGGATTTGATTTAAATCAAGTCTATTTTAAATCGCCTTCAGCAAGACTTGATTTAAATCGTGATTTTTAAATGTAAAGGCTCCTATGCTTATTGGTAGTTGGAATCGTTAATATTTGCAACCAGATGAAGACTTCATATCTAGAATAAGTATCTGTCAGTTTAGTAAAACAGCTCTATCACAATTGATTTTAGTTAAATAGGTTAATCACTCATATTTGGATTACTACTTAAATTGTTTTATTTAACTCTACAGTGTTCTATACTATAGCATACATATGCTTGTATTTGCTTCATCCTTTTATGCTGCCGGGCATACTATGCCATCCCCGAGGGGAATTGACTCAACACCGCAGAGCAGCATAGCATGCCCCGCTGGGGTCGTTGGGCCTTGTCATGTCATGTCACTAGTTGTTTTGCGGTGTGCGTCATTGGCTGCTGTGGGACAGCCTGAACTCAATTAGTACCGGCTGGGTGGAGTAGAGGTAGCATCACTGCTCTGCGTGGAGAGAGCCTGTGGAGTCATGGGTTCGATCCTGGCAAGAGCACCTCTCCAGTAAGTGTCCTTGGGCAAGACACCTAACGGTACTTACTCGCCACCCAGGACATACTTGAAAACTAGAGAAATCTCAATGTATCCTTCCTGGTAAAATCCTTTCTCAAAAATATACAACTAAATCAGACTTGAAATAAAAAAATCCAATATTTTTTTTTTCTTGAACTCGTCGATTTGAATCCACCCTGACTTCACCTATAAAACACGTGAGTTCCTGTTTGCTTATGTAGCAAACCATAGTAATTTAATTGTGTCTGGGAACTTTCTTGGGAGGGCAACTGCTCCGAAGGCTGTGATCACCACACAATGACGAGGCTTAGCTGCTGTTAATTGAAGCTTGCTGGATGCAAAACAGGCCGAAATGCATATCTGGAGTGAAGAAAAACACCCCATTGTTTAGTAGACTGGCACCTTTTGGTTTTGGTGAATGCCTGAGAGATAACACCTGCCAGACTGCAAAATTCAGTCACAAGTTTAGGTTTTGAGCAAGGAGCATTATAGAGTGGACATTTTTGTTTAAAAACTCTATTTGACACCTTAGTTTCACCATTTATTCATTCCACATTTGTGACCTCTATTTGGGAAATAATATCCAATTTAGGTACATCATCATTAATTTTAAAATTCTTTATAGCAGGGTCTCAAAGTACCAGCCCCCGGGCCATTTGTGGCCCGCAGACCTGTTACAAATGGCCCACAGACTTACCCGGATTGGCCGTGCTTGGAGCGACATGTGGATTCCCTCCCCAGTGTGCAGGACACTCCATTTCCGTCCTGTTGGGCCCTTGCTCGGTGCCAATCTGGCACCGAGCAGGGGCTTCAGCCACAGCGTGCTGACCTCAGCCCTTGCCGTGGTACGGCCCCCCTGGGCCATAGAGTGCGCAATGACGTCACCCATTGGGATTCCCCATGCCCAGTAGTACAGGAGATGCAGGTTTCATTTGGACAACTATATCTCCGGATCCGTAAGGGCTACAGGGATGGTTAAGAATCTGGCCTTTCCAATGATATTCAACATCTATATTGTGTAAAAACAAAAAGATAAAATTAATAATAAATAAAAACCAGTTAAAATATATATACATTATATATATTTCTAAAAACAGTGGCATCGTTTTTTTTCCCCTTTTAAAATTACCAATACAGCTGAATAAATTATTTCGTATACATTTTAATATATTTAATTTTAATATGTAATTATTTATTTCACCGCCGGGCTAACTGCAGTTTCGCCAGGAGCTCCGTTAGCCTGGCGGTGAAACGCGTGTTGGGCCAGCTATAATTTGTCAATAGACAGAGATTATGATTTACAACAATTGTTGTGCTTAAAAGGCTACAATTTGGATTAATCATGGGTTGTCAATAGACAGAAATGATATACTTTTTAACAAATCGATGTGTTTGAAAGGCTGTAACTGATCTACTGGTTGCAAGCAAGTGAATTACTTGTGGTGATATAGTGCCTTATTAAGATCTAAGAAGCACGTAATTCTGACTATAATCTGGCATTTTGTGGGAATATGAGTGTGATTTTATTATTGTAGGGCAAGCACATGGGTACAAGGATACTTAAAGGGATGTTATAACGGATTAATCACACTCTGGTGAATTGATACATGAGCCGGTTAAGATTTGTTAACAATCTGTGTCAATAGATGAAATCTAAATTGTTGAGCTTGAATGGTTGCAATTTGAAGGTAAAACACTTGTGATGACACAGTGCCTGCCAATACAGAAAGCACTGAAACATTACGATAAGGTTTTGTGTCTTAAAGCATACAAGACTGTGTATAGGAGTCCTATAGTAAGGAGAGTTGAAGGGACAATAGAAGCAAATCAATTATACTGATTAATTTATACAAGAAACTGAATAGACCTGTCAATAGACTGCAGTGACGTAATGGTCGTTTGTGCTTAATATAAACATTGAATCAATTGATTCTAAGCAGGCAATGGGCCAATAATAATACTGTATTTTTTACAAATATAGCAAGCACTCTTACCTTATAGCGCGCCTATAAAAAGGTTGAACAAAATACTAGTGGATACAATTTGCAATCGACTATTGACAAACCATTATTTTCGATAAAAAATATTTTTTTAAAATACCTTAACAATGAGTGGTTTTAGTAACAAATAAAAGTTAAGTTTTAATGTGGACACTAGGGGAGATCGGTTTTCCTCAATTGGGAGGAATTTTCTAATCAATATCAGTGTTGAATCACCTTCTCCCTAAATGTCACGTCGTGACTACGATTGATTCTATTATCAATCTCGGACATATATTCTATTTTATAGACCTGAAAAGCGAGTGGCAGCTTCCCACATGTGCCACAGGGACCTTCTGTGCCACGTCGCAGATGCAATGCGTATTTTGCTGCATTGTATTTTATGATGAGTAATATATGGTAATGTATAAAGGATCTATAGGGCGGCATGGGGGGGGGTGTCCTGGGCAGGGACAAATCCAAGTTGTTCAATCTGGTTTGGCACCTTAGTTCTCATGCTGAAGGTACTAAAAATTTTGGGACACGTTCTGGAGCCTATTTCAAATAGAATTTTCTAAACAAGGAAACAAAATCCCTTTGCATTGCTCCAGTATTAGCATACCATGATTGTTCACCAGCAGGTGCTTTGCAGATAGACTATAATCTATTTTGGTATTGAAGGGGTTAATTAGACCACTGCTGTAAGAAAGTTTTAAGCCCCTAACACATTCTGTTTTATTCCTTTCAGGTTGAAAAAATAATCTGTAACCTCAGGCCAGCTCTACAGCTTCGTCTCCGTTTCATTACCCATATCAGCAAGCAAGAGCCTGTTGCAGCACCACCACCTACGATGAACAGTGGATCTCCAGTTCCCCAAACGAGTCAAGTTCCAGTCAACGTTAACTTGCCTGTAGCACAATAAGACATTACATTCGCCATTCACTGGTTTCCAATGGAAAAGAACTATGACCACATACTAAGGCAGAATTTAAAAACCTTTATTTTTTTATAAATATTTTTGTCCTTTTTTTTTAATGTGGATCCCTATTTCATGAGATATCAGCATTGTATATGTTTTAAAACGTTTGTTTTGCCTCTTGGCAGCATGCAGAAACAGTCAAAATATAAATTATTTCACTTTATTAAATACACATTTTTGGAGGGGAAAAATAAGATTTTTACATAGACTACTCAAACTGTTGTTTTTGAGTGCATAATGAAATATGCATTCATACTGTGCCTTTTTGGAATCTACTTTTTGTTTTGAGCATTTAGTTAGGACTTTTATGCATCTTTTTTAATTGCTTCATGTCAAAGGATACTTTTGAGTTTGTTTTTTTTTGTTTGTATTGTTATAACTCTGAAAAGGACACACAAGAATCTACGTCTTTTTAAAGCTCAGGCTCCAAGATATTTGGAAGCTCGACTGTGTACTTGGCTGAACTGTCTATACTACAAACTGGAGTTATTATGTGCTTAATTTAATCCTCAAATAAAATCGTTTTTCATAATGTTGTGAAAGTATTTCTGTCTTCCCAAAACTGTATAAGGTACATTGTATTTTTAACAGTTCCTACTACCTTAGACAGCGACTTCTTTTTTTTTTTTTTTTTTTTTTTTTTAGTCATTTCTTATCCATTTCTGATAATTCCAAATGAACAGACAGCATTAACAAAAAATGTTACTATACTATATGCACTATAAGGGTATGTCTTCTAACCGACACAATGAATTGTTGCTGGTTTGGTCCCATGGATGTTGTTTGAACATAAAATGATATTGGATAAAAGAAAAAAGCTCAGTAATAACACCGTATTTGACTAATGTTTGAAATCAAAATAAAACTGTGTCGTGCTTTACATAATTTAGCACTCTTTGTCATGGTAAAACTAATTAAACTGCATTTAGCAGCAATGCCTATAACTGGACCGTCCTTGTAGTTATTGATTTCTTTCCTGATGCTGTCATACTGGATTTTTTTCCGTCTCTATTTTGAGAGCAATCTTCTACTTTCATTACTATGAAAAAAGGTTTAGGTTTTTTAGTTAATCTCTGCCTTTTTTTAGCTGTTTCTCATCATGCAACCGTAACTTAGAACCTGTAAAAGATAGTGCAAATCAGTGGAAAATTTGAACCCATGCATATAATACTGTACCACTGGCGGATTCTTCCCTCCCCCCGGGGCTGCAGTCCCTTTTGTAGGTGATGCAGGGTTTCAAACATCCAAAGGTCTCCTGTATCTATGGTTCCACACAATACTTAGATGACTGAGGCCAGATTCTGACCTTACCAATGATACCAAACATGACTGTGCAATGTACAGTGTAAAAATAAAGTGCAAGAGAAAACTGTTTTTTTACCAATTTTGTTTGAAATTGTGTATTGCAGGATGGAAAGTGAAATGGCTCAGAAGCAGAGGGGTTAACCTCTATGTATCACGCCTCTGGAGTTCACTTGACAAGGCTATTTCCTGGATACACTCAATATACAAACTTCTATAGTGTGTATATTGTATGTCCAAGCCTGTGTGTGTGTACCAGGTTTTATAAGGATATGCATTCAACCCTGTTAACCACCCTCTAATGCTCCTCACGCTGCGCCAACTTGGCCTCAGTGACATTGCTCTCGTGGCATTGCTCTCTTCTGGTTCTCTTCCTATCTCTCTCTTTGCTCTTTCAGTATTTCCTTCACCTGTGCCTCTTTACACCCAGTTCCACTCTCAGTTGGGGTACCTCCTAGGCTCTGTTCTGAATCCCCTACTCTTCTTGATCGGTACCGCCCCTCTTGGCCACCTCATCTCTTCCTATGGGTTCCTATATCCTCTCTATGAGGACGACACTCAAATCTAACTTTCCTTTCCGGATTTCTCTCCTCTTGTGTTGGACTGGGTTACTGCTTGTCTGTCGGCTGTCACTGACTGGATGACTTCCCGTTTCCTAAAGCTTAACTTCTCGTCTTCCCTCCCTCTAAAGCTAACATTCCTGTGCCCATTTCCCTTCAGGTGAATGGTGCCACTATTGCTTCTACCTCACAGGCTCGATGGCTCTCTGTCCTCTTAATGATCTCTCCTTCACTCCTCACTTTCAGTCGCTAAACAAATCCTATTTCAACTTAAATAAAAAAAATTGCACGTGTCCATCACTTTCTTAATGAGGACTTTGCTAAAACACTCAACAAAGCTATTATCTCCCACCTTGATTAGTGTAACCTCCTTCTCTCTGGCCTTAAGAGCTCCCCGATTCTCCCTCTGCAGTCTGTTATGAACGGCTGTGCCAGGCTCATACACCTCACATTCCACACCCGTCACACCTCGCCCCTTTGTCAATCTCTATACTGGCTCTATGTTTCCAGTTTAGAATCCAGTTCAAAATACTGGTGCTCACGTACAAAGCTCTCCATAACCGCACCCCTGACTACATCTCCTCCCTCATTAGCAGGTATATCCTGTCCCGATCACTTCGCTCTGCCATTGATCTGATGTTATTGTCTCCTCGTATTCACACCCCAACTCTCGCCTTCAGGACTTTTCCCGAGCTGCCCCCTTTCTATGGAACTCCCCCACAACATTTAGACTCTCCACGTCTCTCCAGTCCTTCAAAAGTCTCTGAAAACATTACTTTAAAGAAGCCGTTCAGCTCACTCCATAACCCCCTCCCCCACAGTTCATTTATTACACGATCTTCCCACCCAGCCCACATGTACCCGCTACTTCAGGTTCTCTATTTACGCTCAGCTAGTGTGTCACACCTCTCCTCTTAGATTGTAATCTCTCGAGCAGGGTCCTCTCCCTACGGTTGTGTGTGTCTAACTTGTATGTAAATTGTTATTCTGTCTTTACCCGTTGTACGGCGCTACAGAACTTGTTAGTGCTTTTATAAAAATTTGTAACTGTAACTATATAGTTATGCATGTGTGTCGATGGCATGTACAGTTGTGTTCAAAATTATTCAACCCCCAATGCTGTAAAGGGTTTTAGGGAATTTAGTGTACATTTGTAATTGTATTCAGAATGAAATCCTACAAGGACTTTTTAAAGAACCATATGCAACTAAAATGCCATCAATTGGTTTTGTAATACAGTAGTAAATGTTTCTTTTGTGAATTCTTCATTGACACAATTATTCAACCCCTTAAAGACTACCACTCTGAAGAACAGAGGTTCGTTCAAGTGTTTTCAATCAGGTATTGAAAACACCTGTGGATGTCACGGAGCAGCAATAAAGCATAATAAGCACCAATTAGGCAGCTTTAAAATGACTGTGATACTCAGCTCCTTCTAGACATTTACTGGTGTGGTTACAAACATGGTGAAGTCAAGAGAATACCAAGAGAGACCATAGGAAGCATCATTCGCAAATTCAAGGCAAAGGGCACTGTTGAAACGCTACCTGGTCGTGGCAGAAAGAAGATGCTGACTTCGACTGCTGTGCGCTACCTGAAGCGTAGAGTGGAGAAAAGTCCCCGTGTGACTGCTGAGGAACTGAGCAAAGATTTGTCAGATGTGGGTACTGAAGTTTCAGCTCAGACAATACGGCGCGCACACTGCGTAATGAAGGCCTCCATGCCAGAACTCCCAGGCGCACCCCCTTGCTGTCTCCAAAGAATAAGAAGAGTCGACTTTAGTATGCCAAAAGTCATGTGGACAAACCACAGAAGTTTTGGGATAGTGTTCTGTGGACTGATGAAACAAAATTAGAACTGTTTGGGCCCATGGATCAACGCTATGTTTGGAGGAGGAAGAACAAGGCCTATGAAGAAAAGAACACCTTGCCTACTGTGAAGCGTGGTGGGGGGTCAATCATGCTTTGGGGCTGTTTGCCTTCTGCAGGTACAGGGAAGCTTCAGCGTGTGCAAGGTACCATGAATTCTCTTCCGTACCAGGAGATATTGGATGACAATGTGATGCAGTCCATCACAAATCTGAGGCTTGGGAGACGTTGGACCTTTCAACAGGACAATGATCCCAAGCATACCTCCAAGTCCACTAGAGCATGGTTGCAGATTAAAGGCTGGAACATTTTGGAGTGGCCATCGCAGTTACCTGACTTAAATCCGATTGAGAACCTCTGGTGGGACTTAAAGAAAGCAGTTGCAGTGCGCAAGCCTAAGAATGTGACTGAACTGGAGGCTTTTGCCCATGACGAATTATTATTATTATTTTTATTATTCTTTATAAAGCGCCAGCATATTCCGCAGCGCTGTACAATAGGCACAGTATAGACAGGGTTACAATACATTGAACAACATTTGACAAACCGTACAGGAGGAGATGAGGGCCCTAGTCCCGTAGGAACTCCCAATCTAGGAGGGTTGGGGTTGGAAACAGGAGGAGAGGACTGTAAGGTGAGAGTGATTGATGGTTGCATCAGTGAGTTGGGTGGTAGGCTTCCCTAAATAGGAACGTTTTAAGGGAGCGTTTGAAGGAAGAGAAGTTAGGGGAAAGTCTGACAGTACGAGGGAGATCGTTCCAGAGAGTGGGGGCTGCGCGTGAGAAATCCTGTAGTCTATCATGGGAAGAGGTGATGCGGGGAGAAGCTAGGCGCAGGTCACTGTTTGACCTTAGGGAGCGGGCCGGGGTGTATTTGGTGATTAGTGAGGACAGGTAGTGGGGAGCTGAGTTAGTGAGGGTTTTGTAGGTAAAGATACCCGTAGATCGCTGCAAGACACTTGTGTCAAGCTATGCTTCACGTTTAAAAGCTGTTATAACTGTAAAAGGATGTTGTACTAAGTACTAAGATTGAATGTCACTTGGGGGTTGAATAAAACTGATAATGATGTGAGCACAGAAAAGACATTTGTGGTTATTTTTTCATTATAAATGTTATGTTATATTTGTCTGACCTACACTGCCTCTTTGATTTAATTGTAAGCAAGATGACTGAATGATCAAAATCAATGTCAAACTGGCCAAAACACTCAATTTCAGTGGGGGTTGAATAATTTTGAACACAACTGTATGTATGTATACAGCTGTGTGTGTGCGCGCCTAGGTGCAGATCTCCCAATTGTCCCTTTTTTTATTATTTTTTTTGAGGGACATTCCATATTATGGGCCCAAATCCCTCCTCTTCTTTTTCTAATGTTCCTCCTTTTAGGAACTCGCCCAATATATTCAGGATGTGCAGGTGTATAACATAGCTGCACAGCAATAAAACTCCCAGCAATGAGTCTGTAATAATTGTAATAAATGTAAATAAGATACTTTGATTTTAGCTAACATTTTTATTGACCTAAGTGGCCCAATATTTTGTGATGCGGCCAATGAAGTTTATGAATAGCAGAGTTTCTGAGCCTGCCTTTAGCTGTTTCCCTAAATGGTGTTTATAGCTATGTATCTCTTTGTATCTCTGAGTTATATGGCAGTGGGTGTCTGTACCTGCTTCATGTTACTGCTGGTGGTGCTTGATTCTCGGCGACAGAGCACGTGCCAGACTGCAGAACATTGCTGTATGGTGTTAGGTGTCACCTGAGCCGCATGAGGACAGACCCTGTGCGGCAATGTTCTGGTGAGAGTGACGAGCACAGCCTGCGATAAGGCACAACTCTGCATGTCACTGTGAACCAAACACCAGCTCTTAGCCAAAACTGGTGGAGTGCCCCCCTCCCCCGAATCTGTTTCTGAATTTGTGCCTGCCAGGTGCCAGCCAATGTAACAAATCTCCTCCATACCCAGACTGGGTCACATCTGTTAATGCCTCTCTATTGCCGGCCTCCCCATATTCTCTTCAGCGGCTGATATGAGTACTAGAAGATGGTGCAGTTGGCACTTCTTTCCAGCGGCAGATACAACATATGGGAGATGCCCGGGTCGGCTGGGTGAGTGACTTATTTTCTGCAACTCTTCTTGATGGACATTGCTTCGACTGTGAGACTGGGAGGACGGAGGTCTGGCAAGGGAGCGGCATTAACAGATGCAACCCAACTCTAAAGGGATCAGAAAAACCTCATATCTGAGATGCCATCGTGCAGAGGGCATCACGATCTGCTGCTTTCTCTGGCCATGAGCACAAATATTTCCCAGGCTGCTTCTGTGGCTCCTTCCCTTGTTCCTGTGTTTCTCTGCTCAAGTGAGCTTGTGCAGAGTTGTGTTGGGCTCTATGGGGCTGATGCCTGCAGCAGCGTGTCGCACCACTACCAGTGTCAGTGAATAGCTAAAAAATATTCCCACTGGAGCTGCTGATACAACAGCGCGGTCGGAATCGGACTTTTAATGGCAAGCCACAAATATGAAAAAGCTCGGGCAGCTTTTTCCTGTTTGCGTATCACCATTACCAGCCAGTTGGATCCTGCCCCCAGTGTCCACAATTGACTCCCAAATGCCTGTGTGTCCCTAAATGTCCACAAGTGCTCCACACATATAATTATGCTCCAAATAGGCAATCGAGTATTTGTTTGCATATGATCGCTGGTTTTAGCTGCATTTTTTATTTTTTTATCAGGGGTTAGTTTTCTCTTGAATTATACAATAAATAAAATAAATGTCAATATAAAATCGCTTTTTTTCACTTTTTGATACTAAGTAACGTGCTATGCAAAGATTTAAGGAATCACAGAAAAGCCTTCTTGTTCTTTAAAGACCATATCTAACATGGGTAAACCAAAAGAGAGAAATTATGGTTAAAAGAGGAACATAGCAAAACAAATAAAAACGGCTTGTGTCATTTTGCATCGCCTACGAAAAAAAAAAAAACTGTGTCCTCACGGTGTTTAAATCTGTGCAGTCTGAAATCGAACAGAACATTCAGACAATTCACCATGTGTATAACATTCTCTGCATCTTATATCTCACAGTCACTATATTCTATTTATACAAGGATATCACACTTTATATAAAGAACCAGCGCTGCATCCTATTTATTCTGATCCATTTGTTATGAGACATGCATACAAAAATGGAAAGAAATGCAGCTACACTAACAGATCATGTCGAGCCCTTCGTCAATGGGTGTAATCCCATAGAGACCATTTCAAATCCTTAAAGCACAGATTATAAAATGGTCCATCTAAGCATTTTTCTGTGGCTGGTACAACACTTAAACAAGGAATGAACAATAAAACCTTATTTTTTACATTCCTTTGAACCACCTACAAAAACTGCTACAAGGCAATTTTGTTTTTATGCTTCGTATTCTGGAACCCCAGGATCATATGCAAGAAATTAATGTCACATGCAGGATTTGATTGAAGTCCGCTTAATTCGTCCTCTTGAAAGCACACTTTATTGAGAAAATAACCGCAAATAAAAGGGGTCTTGTGGGTAGAGAGAGCTTATCTGTAGAATGCTTTGGTATGGGAGGAAGGTGGATAGAGCTTCTTGGTAGTCTGTAGCATGGGGGGAAGAAGGATAGAGATAGCTTTTCTGGTGTACTTTGTAATAGGAGGAAGGTAAAACAGAATGCGTCTTCCCTGTATAAACAGGTTGCTACTCACAAGCCTCAATGGTTAGAATGAAGGAAGTGAAGCCTTGTTGCACAGGACATGGGACTGGGCCAAACTAACCAAGTTAGACCGGGAGAGTGGACTAATCCATTCTTCACTAAAAGCATAGGGAGGAAACAACGAATCTGGTTCCATGATACTCCCCGTCTAGTATCTGTAGATACCACTATTATTAAGTATGTGGTACAACAAGAAAACACATACTTCATGTACTCCTAACAATTGAATTACAGATTGAAACCACTTTCTCCAAGTCTTTTTCTGTAATTGGTGTTAGCTGGGTGCACCACCATGTATCCCAGAATAGGTGATCAGTCCTTTTCTTTTTTATAATCTGTTTTGTTGATTAAAAGGATGGTCTCTGTAATGGGTCTAGTAAAAGATTTCACGGTCCCTTGTCTGACAATTCTTACTTCGACCTTGCAGACCTTTTCGTCTGCACTTACAATAGATTTAACGATACAATCCATAGGTCACTCGTTTCGTGGTACCTGATTGTCTCTTCGTAGTATGACATTATTATTATTATACTTTATTTATAAAGTGCCAGCATATTCCATAGCGCTGAACGATGGGCACAATATAGACAGGGTTACAATATATTGAGACTGACCAACATTTGATAAACCAGTACAGGGGGAAACGAGGGCCCTATTCCCGTGGGAACTCACAATCTAGAAGGGTTGGGGGTGGAAACAAGAGGAGAGGACTGCAAGGTGAAAGTGATGGACTGGTTGGAAACAGGAGGAGAGGACTGCAGGATGAGAGTGATGGACTGGTTGTAAACAGGAGGAGAGGACTACAAGGTGAGCGTGATGGACTGGATGGGGCAGTGTAGTAGGCTTCCCTATATAGGAATGTCTTAAGTGAGCTATTGAAGCAGGTAAACGCAAAATAATTGGCTAGAACCAGCAAATAAAACGAAAAAAATAAATTCAAAAACACTACATACCCTATTCCAATCTTGGCGCAAAGCACAGCGCTCGAGCTGTTCAGCAGAAAATACATGTATCATGTTCTTCCTCTTGAAAGTTCTGACATCTTGCCATTTGCGGTGCTCCTTAAGTGTCAGGAGATACTCACACCTCCAACAGTCTCAAAAAGTGTTAGCGAGGCACTGCACCTGTCTCCACTGGCATTTATACAAGTGTTTTGAAGTTCCTGACTGGAGTGGCGATAACGCCTACCTTCTGTGTAAGGGGCATTTCTGGGGTTAGAGTGCTTGGTGATTCTGGGTCTTTAGATACTGGAGTTAAAGGTGTTGTTTCAAAATCTCTTTTGGGATCTACGAGTTCAAAGTCATTAGACAGGTTGACGTTCTGCCATTTGCCTGTTCCAGGAACGCTGGTTCTGTAAGCCACAATGTATCCTGTATTTGTACTGCAGGCACTGATCTAATCGCAATATCTGCAGGGCTCTGATCTGTGGACATGTGATGCCATTTTTTTGGCTGGGTCACCTTCCTAATCCTTTCTACTCGATTTGCTACACATATCTAGAGTCTTCTTTTCGTATTGCATATGTAATCCATTACCACTGTACTGTCGGTGTAGAGCCTGATAGCATCCAGTTTGCAGTTTATTTAATTTCCAGTGAATTCAGTCAGCTCTACAACCAAAACTGCACCACATAACTTGAGTCTGGGTATGGTATGGTCGGGTTGTGATGCCAGTTTAGCCTTGCCTAAGGTGAACCTGGTATGTTTTCCATAGAAGCAGCAGATCTTTAGCTTCTTGGTGATACTGCGGAATTCATTTGTGATCTGGATGGCAAGCTCTTTGATGGGTGTGAGAATAAACACCCTGAGAGGTCTTCCTCTGACTGGAGGTTGCCTGTCCTGATTTAACATTTCCACTACAGGAATTGCAAACGAAAATGGGCTATATTACAATCCAAGCGTTAAAACGCGGGCGCAAGGGAGGAAAACCTGCGCCCGCAGTTTTCCCCCTTGCGCCCACGTTTTAACGCTGGATTACAATGCAGGTGCAATAAATGCTGCCTGCATTGTTACCGTGCGTTAATCCCCGGGATGCTCGCGGCAGTGCTGAGCGCAGCCGCGAGAATCCACTCGCTGGAGTCCATTTTTCCCTGCCAGTCACATGACCAGCCGGATCCGGCCGGTCGGCGTAGCGATATGCAGGGAGAGGCTTGGGGGGGACTTTTTCCCCCAGTCTTTCCCTGCTCCAGCCGGCCGGAGGAGTCGGACAGAGCCGCGGTCCTTGCTGCAGGACAGGAGGTGAGTATGCGATTCATTTTTTTGCTTTTTTAGGCTGGTGTTAACGGATTCCGCTTCTGCAGAATCCGTTAACACCAAGTCCTGGCTGTGGTTAACTTTTTTTTGTAAATAACATTTTATTGGATTTTCAATAGACAGATAATGTAAGGCAGTGGGCCACGCAGGGCCAAATATTGATAAACATATTTCAACAGAGTAAATGCGCACACTATGATAAAGCAGTTAGTGATATCAAGAAAAGCTGACTCAAAATAAACAAACTCAATTCACACATTACCCTGACCAACCTAGTAAACAGGAAAGAAAAAGGAGGGGTCTATTTAGGGAGGGGTGGTGGGGGATTCCAACTGAGGAAGGGTAGGGCCAAGGCGGTTGAGGAAGGCAGTGGTAGTTGTGATTGTGTCCCATTGGGACCATATCTGTGTATAGCGGGGCAGTTGGTCGGCGGAAGATAAGTAAAGACGCTCCACCACTCTCAACTCTTCCATTTTCTTAAACCACACTTGGATAGGGGGTGGGATATTCCGTTTCCAGTATAGGGGAATCAGGCCCTTAGCGACATTCAGGATGCGGGGTAATAGAGAGTTCCTATACGCCGCCACTGACATTGATGTATGGTGTAGAAACATAGATGCTGGCATGAACGGCGGGAGAGTAGCCAAGGAGGACCCTCGCGAGTGAAGGCTCGACCAATATGAGCATATCAGGGGGCAGTCCCACCATAAATGAAGAACAGAGCCTGGGGCGTTAAAGCATCGCCAGCAATCTGGGGAGGCTTCAGGGGAGATAGCATGTAGTCTGAGAGGAGTGTAATACCAGAGTGAAAGCAATTTATACGCTGTTACTTGGGTTCTGCTGGCTATAGAGCAGCGGTGGGTTAATTCACATATGTCCAACCATTGCACTTCAGTAAAGGTACAGTCCAACATTGTTTCCCATTTATCCATAAATGGGGGTGGGACTGTAGAGGCCGCCTCTCTAAGCAGGGAATAAATAAAGAACACACCGTTAGCTAAGTGGGTGGGTGATGCGCATCTACGTTCTAGGTGAGTGAAGGGGCGTCGGAGCATGTGCTGTCACGGGGCATTTCGAAGGCATTCAGTGACCTGGCGGTGCTTAAAGTGGTGCAAAACTGTCCACGGAGTGTCTCCTAGTAGGGCGGCCAAGGGTAGAAGGCCTGCACTGGTCAGAAAGTGGTGTACCCTAGGGACAGGAATAGAAATCAGTGGTATTAACGCCCTCGGGCCCATGTGAGACATAAACCCTTCTCCGTATGTGATTGGCGTCATTGGGGAGGGGTAGGTCGTGAGGTTAGAATGAGTCATTGCCCGATGCCAACATTGCAGAGTAATCCGTGTGTATGGAGAGGATCAGGTCAAGCAGAGGCCCATCGGTTTGGATACCCACGGCAAAATCGCCAGCGGAGCTTCCTGCAGAGCCTGTTCTGACGATTTCCACCTCCTCTGCACCTCATCTTTCATCCACTCCGCGGCCCGTAGTAGGTGGCATGAGATATAGTAACGAGAAAAGTCTGGGACACCCAGTCCACCCTGAGTCCTGGACCGCGTCAGTATGTCGAATCGAATGCGCGGATGTGCACGTCTCCAGATGTAAGAGGACAGAAGAGAATGGAGAGAAGCAAAGAAAGAGCGGGGAATAGCAATGGGGAGTGTTTGGAACAGGTATAGGAATTGGGCAGGATATTAATTTTAAGAACGGAGACCCTCCCCAACCAGGAAATGTGTGGAAGGTCCCATGTCTTGAGGTCTCGGCGGACAACGGAAAGCAGTGGTGAAAAATTAAGGTCATATAAGCGGGTGCTGTCCGCTGTCAGCCAAACCCCCAAGTATTTCAGTCGGGAGCCCGCCCATAAAAAGGGAAGGGTAGGGCGCATAGAGATCACCCGGTGGGAGGGGACCGAGACATTTAGTATGGAAGCCTTCGTAAAGTTTATTTTAAGGTTAGCTAGCGTGTAGTATTCCTCAAATGCCGCTAGGATGTTAGGTAGTGTTATTAGAGAGTTAGAGACAAAAAAGAGGAGGTCGTCTGCATACGTGGCGACCTTGTGAGGGTCACGTCCCAATGAGACACCGGAGATGTCTGGATGCTGGCGGACTGCTTCCAAAAACAGTTCAAGGGATAGTACAAAGAGCAAGGGCGATAGGGGACAGCCCTGTCGCGTACCATTACAAATGGGAAACCTGTCGGTAAAAATGCCGTTAACACATACCCTAGCTGAAGGGCCCGTATACAGCGCTTGGATCCAGGAACATAGGGAAGGGCCCAACCCGAGGTGGCGAAGCGAAGCGAAAAGAAAATCCCACCCTACCCTGTCGAACGCTTTTTCCGTGTCCATAGACAGGAGCAACAGGCCACCCGGGACTCTAGGTGCAGAATGCATAAGGTGTAGGGCGCGGATCGTATTATCTCTCGCCTCCCTGTGCGGTACAAATCCCACCTGATCCAAATGTATCAAAGATGGAATATATGAATTTAGGCGGGTCGCTAGAATTTTTGCAAATAATTTTACGTCACAGTTTAGGAGGGAAATTGGTCTATAACTCGAGCAATATTCTTTGTCTTTCCCCTCTTTAGGTATCAGAACTATGTTGGCCATCAGGGATTGCAGAGGCAGTAGCTTCTTGTCCGAGAGCGAGTTGAATGCCCGAAGGAAATGAGGGGAGAGGACGTCAACAAAGTGTTTGTAATAATGAGTCGGGAATCCGTCGGGACCTGGGCATTTACCCGATTGCGTCGATTTGATGGCAAGGCGTAGTTCCTTGTCGGTGAGGGGTTCATCTAAAAGCTCCGCAGCTGTCGGTGTGACCTTCCGTGTAAGGAAGCGGTTGAGGTAACTGTCAATATCTGATCGGAGCTGTGTATGGGCCGCTTCCGAGGGGGAGCCGGGGACGGCATATAGGGACTTATAATAGTCTGTAATGGACTGCAGAATATGTTGGGGTAGGTGTTGCAGGTCTCCCTTCTTGTTTCTAATACTAGGGATATAGGTGGCAGTTCACCTCTTAGCCAGTTGTCGAGCCAGAAGACGTCCGCTTTTGTTGCCATGAACATGGAAGTATGCCTGGGATCGTTGTAGATCCCTATGGTGCTTAGTGTTCATTATGTCAGCTAAGGAGCATCGGAGGTCCGTCAGTGAGGAAAGAAGAGCTGCCTCCCCTGTGCATTTGTGTTGGAGCTCCGTCGTGTCAATTTTAATGAGCAGGTCTTGAATTTCAGACTCCCCGCGCTTTTTAATTGCTGAGCCCACACTAATAAAATGCCCCCTCATGACGCATTTGTGAGCCTCCCACACCGTGGCCGGAGAAATCTCCGGGTCCACATTTTCCTCAAAAAAACGGTCCAAAACCAACCTACTGTCCGCCAACAGCGTGGGGTCTGCTAGATGAGCGTCATTCAAACGCCAATTGGGGGTAGTAGGGCGGAAAGTGGGGGACAGAAAAGTAGCGATAATGGGGGCGTGGTCAGACCAGGTGATATTTCCAATAGTCGGGGAAAGGAGGAGATGAAGATGATAGAAGGGAAGGAATATGTAGTCAATGCGGGAGTAAGAGGCAGTAGTGTGTGCATAGAAGGAGAAATCTTTGTCAGAGGGGTGAAGCACCCTCCAGCAGTCCACCAATCGGGAGGAGTGCAATGTGTGCTACTAGGTTCGGTGAGTCCGGAAGCTGTGCTGGGCGTGCAATCGCGAGTGAATCCGCGGCCGCCATTGGAGTTACTCCAGTCCCCGGCTTCTTTGCGGCCTCCGGAAGTACCTCCGAGGGGAGGAGGAAGGAGCACAGACTCGTGGCGCCGGGCACCGAGGACCCTCCTGGGTCTTCTTAGTGGCAGGGGTCTTGTTCAGCTTCCCCATTGGAGCTTTTGCGGTGCCTTTTTGAGGCTGGATGGTGCTGGTCGGTGCGGAGCACTCGGTCTATGCGGCCATCGCGGTCTGCAGCCAAACCACACCCCCGTGGTTAACTTTTTGCTAACCACAGTCAGACGTTAATCAGCGCTAGTAGATTGTAATACTAGCGCTGATTAACACTTTGTGCTCCCTATGCTTATCATGGGGAGCGCAAAGTACAGTAACCTCGCGCTGAAAAGCACAAGGTACCAAACGCAAATCGGTTACTTAACCCGTTTGCGTTTGGATTGTAATATGCGGTAATGCTTACGCAAGTGGTGAATACAATGGTGCTTGCAATATACATCAAATATAGCGTACAATATGCTGAGTCACAGTCAATCAATTGAATTTGTATGATGCAGTTATAAAGAATATATATCAACAATGCGCATATATAAATAATGCGTAATTATAGGCAAATGCTAGACCTTGGGATAGTATACAGCGCTGTTACCACAATAAAGGTGGTGTGAAATACAGCATTAATTACCTAATGTGTACATAAGCAAGTTAATGTATGGTATAAATTCATGCAATTAATAAATAGCAGCCTAATGCATAGTTCATAATAACACAACTGGAGAAAAATGATGAGTACAATGCCGCAGGTGATATGATTTTCCTAAATGAAAAGAGTGGTATTCCTGTGTCCTTCAAATGAAGAATGCAAAAGTAAAAAATGAGATGTGAAAGGAGGACTGAGTCCAGTGAAAAATTGTCCTATTGGGTCAAATACGTTCCTGTGGAGGAAAAAAAAAAAGTGCACGTGCAAATAGTGCAAATAAGTTCCTTAGCTGCTTAGATGTAGATGGATACATACGCAAATTGCATAGGTGCAAAAATTCGTTAAAGTAGCTGCAGAGACATCTGGATTTCAGAAGCCCATAGCTGGAGTGGAAGAGTAGAGCATGCCGAGGAAGAAAAGCCTATGGGATTTCCAGAGATCATCCAGGAGGAACACCGTTTGGTGAGAGGTCAAGTGCTCACCCACTGAGTAGCACCGCTGCTGAGAAGTTGAGCCTGGAAGAAGGCGGCTCCAGTATTGGCGAGTGAGACTGATTTGATTTACTAATACGCATCTCATATGATATTATGCTATGAGAGCGCCGTCTCTCACTGTTATCTTGTTTGAGGTACCTACACGTCACCTTCTATTTGACGAGAGGCCTTTTCATCCAGAACCAGGACTATTTAGGCTCTGGAATTTGTAAGTGTGCCTTTTATTTTATTTTAAACAGTAATCACTCTACGTCTCCGCACTATCAGTTTCTCCTCTTGTTTCCCTTTTATTTTGGGAGTTTCATACCTAAGAGGAGGAAGGATTCATCCCTACGTATGAGTTTCAGCTCTTTCATCCATCTACATCTAAGCAGTTAAGGAACTTATTTGCACTATTTGAACGTGCACTTTTTTTTCTCCACTTAGGAACTAATTTGACCCAATAGGACTATAAACTATATGAATTATAAAATGTGATTAAAAAAGTGTGTGTGTGTTAATTAGGGAACATACCAAAAGTGAAATTATATATACCAGTTAGCTAACGCTCTTATAAGTCTTTAACCTGGATTGCTCCGGAGTGATTTTTTTTTTCTGCACACCCAGAGCAAAGGAACATGTTTTTTTGAGCAATTGTGGCATTGACATAATCTACACAAGTGTATATTTGGATTTTTGTGTGTTCCTGGCGGTTATTGTGTTACAATCTATGGTTAATATTCCTTTGATTTATGAATGGTCATTATTCGAATGGTCAGTTACGACTAGTACGTGGTTTCAAATGAATTTTCATGTCTTTTTTCTTTAGGATTTATTATTATTTTATTTATTTATTATTATTTATCATTATTAAAAGTTATATTTTAACCTGTTGTTGTGTAGGGACACCGCATGTACTCTACAGGCTTTAAGTAGAGGTTGCCTTGGTATAAAATGTGATCTATTTAATAAAATGACTTTTGCAGAATAATCTGAGCAGATGCTTGTGATGCCGGGGAAGTAACTCAGCGCTGTCTACTGGATAAGCTGGTTCTTTGGAATTGACAGGGTTAGGTAGGCTTACCAGCAGGGCAGAGGTTAACATCCTGCTCACCAAGCTGCCCTACAGGTAAAGGAGGCTCTGAGGGGAGGAGAAAGCAGCAGCAGCACATGTGGAATAGGTACCATGCAGTCACACCTCTCTGCACGGATGGCCACTGTTCCTTAGAGAACAGTACCCGCGTCATAGTGTTTGAATGTGAGGCATGTTGTCGCGCATGCGCGATCATACTCTACACATTCCAACGCTACTACATTCGACAGAACACCGGGTGTCACGGCGCCTTCTTCTAGCTGTGGCCGGCCCCATGAGGAGAGCGCAGCGCCATGTATCACTAGAGGAGGCAGTGGCGTAACTAGAAACCCCGGTGCAAGAATCTATGAAGGGCCCCCCTACCCACTCCTCCCCAAAAAAATCTATATTTTTACTTTTTTTTTCAAGCAATATAAAAAAGATAGTATTGCACCCAGCTCACATGGATATATTGCCCCCCGCTCACATGGATTTATATTGCCCTAGCTCACATGGATATATATATTGCCCCCAGCTCACATGGATATATATATTGCCCCCAGCTCACAAATGGGTATATATTGCCCCAGCTCACACATGGGTATTTATTGCCCCAGCTCACACATGGGTATTTATTGCCCCAGCTCACACATGGGTATATATTGCCCCAACTCACACATGGGTATATAGTGCTGCAGCTCACACATGGGTATATTTGCCCCAGCTCACACATGGGTATATTTGCCCCAGCTCATGGATATATGTTTGCCCCCAGCTCATGGATATATGTTTGCCCCCAGCTCATGGGTATATAGTGCCCCCAGCTCATGGATATATGTTTGCCCCCAGCTCATGGGTATATATTTCTCCCTGCTCATGGGTATATATTGTCCCCAGCACTCCCCTTGCTCTGCGCTGTTCTTCTCCACGAGGCGAGGGGCCACTGACATGCAGCTTGGCCACTCGCTGGAAACCACATGACCAGCGCAGCTGAGTTTTCGTGAGATCTTGTGCGCTGGTCAGGTGGTTCCCATCCCACGCGAGCGGCCAAGCTGCAAGCCAGCAGCCGCTCGCAGGGAGAGGGATGGCCGGCAGCGCTGCTCCCAGATTCCGGCGCTGATTGCCGAAACCTGGCGGTGGCTCTGGGCCCCCCTCCAGTGGCGGAATGCCAGGGCCCGGTCGCACGTGCGACCGCTGCGACCCTGGTACTTCCGCCACTGAGAGGAGGCCACAGGATCATGACCTGCTGGCGAAGATGGATGCCATGGCCCTGCGCTCCCTGCCAGGGTCCCTCCATCCCTCCCTCTGTCTATCTAGCTATCCACCCCTTTACCTTTATAGCTGTCCACCCCTCTGTCTTTCTAGCTATCCACCCCTCTGCCTTTCTAGCTATCCACGCCTCTGCTTTTCTAGCTATCCATCCCTCTGCCTTTCTAGCATGTCTTTCTTTCCTTCCTGCTATTTATATATCTGATATAGATCAAATGACCCCATTATTCTATGTATCATTCAGTGTGTGTATATATACTATATATACATGGGTATTATTGCAGAAGCCATTTGCACATCAGAGCAATTCAAAGAACTACATCCAAGAGCTCCTGTGCTACATTCCCCATATGCAGCAAGGAACTCTGGGTAGGATATGCAAATTACATCTGTCTCACTTTTATGCATCCTGGGTCTGGTATTACACATATATATAGGCTGAGAGTCTAACTATAATAAGAGTACTGTTTGTAACGGGAACACACCGCTGTTGTTCCCAACCAAATACATGAGACCATGGGTTGCTGTGACAGATGGATTGTACTTTTTTATCTTACTGTTAGTATAGGGCTGGTCTAAATTTTTTTCCAGGACTGCCTTTTATTCCCAGTCCAGCCCTGTTCTTTGACCTTCAGGGATGAGAAAGGGAATGTGTGCCCTGCCCTTTCCCTGGTAGCCGAGGAGATCCTCTCTTCTCCCCCAACTACAGTGCAAAGTGAGCATGTATTTTCCATTGCTGGAAACATACTTTGCCCTCAGAGCTCCAAGCTCTCGCCACAGCTCATGGACCAGATTGCATTCCTAAAATTCAATCTGCCAAATTGGATTATCCCCTTCTCAGCTTTGGCAGAGATTGAATTTCCCAAAATATCCCTGGGATTTGATTTGATGATCCCTGTCTGTGATTTGCAGAGCTTCTTGAGTGTTACATTCATGGCATGCATGAGCAAAGTTTGCAACACTGATGAATTTGCTTGGGCAATGCAGATCTGTGTGCTAGGACGATCCTGCAACTGTGAACACACACACAATGAAGCTGTTTTCACTGTTTGAAACCAGTGAATGTGTGTAGTGTGAATTGCCCATTCAAATTTTTTTATTATTAAAAAAATGCAAGGGACAACTTGGTGGTTGGTGGCTGTAGGTTTATTGACTGTCCAGCTGTCCTACCTTGTTTTTTTCCCAGTATGCTTTGAGGTTGAAATTTGTTAGCTCTTACCTAGAACTCTCTCAAGATCTCCCTTTAGTAGCATGAAATCAAGAATCATATGACCTGGTGCTACGGTCACTAGTTGGGCTGACTGTGACATCCAGTTTTCCCACTAGTGTCTGCTACGCACAGGCTATACTTTCTGCAAGGAGGTTTCTTTCAATTCCGTACAACAGTGGTTCCCAACCACGGTCCTCAAGTACCAACAGGTCAGGTTTTCCTGATATCCAAAGCACAGCGCAGGTGATATGATTTTCTGCTCAGTGATTGCAGGATTCAGTCTACATTTCCCCAAGTTGATCCTTAAAAATTGGCCTGAGGACTGCTGTTGGGAACCACGGCCATATAACATTGAGACCCCATGATCTAAACCAAGTCCCTTAGTGAATACCAACTCAAAAACAGTCAACGGGCGATGGAGAGCCTTGTGTTCCACAATGATCGTAGTAAGCACTTATTTACGCTTAATGGAATGTCAGACGTATAATGTGGGGCTTATTAATGGGTGTGAAAGTGACTCCCGGCTAGGTGGAATCCCTCTGCCCAAACATATGGCAAAAACACTGGTCCTCCTACCTCCCTATCCATGGCTGGCTACTGGTCACGAGGAATAACCTAGTGCCAATGTATCAGCCATAGGAGATGTACGGTATGATAATAGGAGGGCACCCCCAGACCCCCACCCTCCCTGGGCAACTGAAATTGAGAGGACTTCGCACGGGGGGATTTCCCAGTCCAGATAAACAGACCTGCGTGTTCAGAGATTTAAAAGAGTGTGGGAGGGCTATCGTCTGGAATAGGTAAAGCACCCTTAGGAGTAGATTCATAGTCACTGCGTTCACCCTGCCAACCCAGGACCAATGCTCAAGTGTCCAAAGGTGGAGATCCGCTCGCAGTCTTAAGCAAGGGTTAAAAAATTGTGTACACAACTCCGAAAGGTCAGGTGAAATAAAGACCCCCAGGTACCGCAGGGGGCCCGTGCACCATGGAAACAGTAAGGACTGACGCAGGCCATTTACCATTTTGTCCCATACAGATATATTCAACATTACAGACTTGGGTTCGTACCGTTCCAAATGCAAGAGGGCACTATACAAGCAATATTCCCCCATCAGATTCATGAGAGAAATTAAGGGGTGCGCTAACAAGAACAAAGTGTCATCCGCTTCATGTCTTTGAGCTCACCTTTACTAAGCAATTTCGTGTGGTAGTTCTGGGCTACCTTCTTCTGTCTTTTCTCTTATCTTCAATTGGTAGAGATATGGCTTGAAGTTTGCTGTTGTTGGCTTCTTTTATGTTTTTGACATAGCTTATCACGATTTCCTGGTGGTGGGATGCATACCCTTCGGGGGTGGCATCCCGAGTGACTCCTGCGGATATGCAGATCCTTCCCATATATTGTAGCTGTTTATGCTATATGATTATTGCATACTTGAAGCCATGCCCTACTTGAAGTCTAATATTAATATATAAATATTAAAATATATATATATATATATAAATTTATATATTTTGATTAAAAAAAAAGTGTCAGCTGCATAAACAGATGCCTTTCTAACCCTAATTTCTGTCTAAACCCAGTTTGTACCTGTAATCTAACACTAATTTCTACCCTATTTTTTTAGCCCTCATTTCAAATCCTAATCTAAGCATCATTTAGCGTCCGAAGCGATCCGAAAATATGGAACAAAACTAATCAATAGTTCAACGAATTTTGTTTAGGACGGAATTTTTCCCATCTGAAACTGAACAAATTTTTTTAGCCGTGCACACCTCTATAAACAAGCAGGCAACCAGTGTAGTATACTGTATATGATATTTTTTTATGTAAAACGAGCACTGGTGAGACCTCACTTGGAGTACTGTGTGCAGTACTGGAGACCGTATCTCCAGAAGGATATAGACATCTTAGAGAGAGTTCAGAGAAGGGCTACTAAAATGGTGTACGGCTTGAAGGAGAAAAGTTACCAGGAAAGGCTTAATGATCTTAACATGTACAGCTTGGAAAAAAGACGAGACAGAGGAGATATGATAGAAACATTTAAATACGTAAAGGGAATCCACAAGGTAGAGGAAGGGAGTATGTTTAAAAGGAAACAAAGTAGCAAAACAAGAGGACATAGTCTTAGATTAGAGGGGCAAAGGTTTAAAAGTAACATCAGGAAGCATTATTTTATTGAGTGGGTGGTGGATACATGGAACAGTCTTCCAGTAGAAGTGGTAGAGGCCAAAACAGTGATTGAATTTAAGCAAGCATGGGATAGGCATAAGGCTATCCTAAACAAAAGATAAATCCAGGTAAAGTATCCATGTAATTGGGCAGACTAGATGGGCCGAAAGGTTCTTATCTGCCGACATTTTTCTATGTTTCTAAACGATTAATTTTAAAAGACAGAGAATGAGATAAAAACAAGTTATTTTATACCATCTATTGAAAATTAAAATGTTGACAAATGGAAGTGCTTCTGCTTCAACCTTCCAGAAACTGGATTGTTGTGTCATTGAGATATACAGGGTTATTCAGAGAGAGAGAGGTGAAAACCAGGAGAAGGACTGGAGAAGCGAAAATTCTAGGACAAAATAGTCAAACCAGAAAAATTCTCCCATTTATTTTCACCTCTCTGAATAACCCTGTTAGTTTAATAAACATATATATGGATTTAAAAACATACTGCAGAAGTGAAAATTTAACGAAAATCAGGAGTATAAATGAACTTTGTTCATTATTTATAATTTTCGCAACTGCATTGTTGTTTTGGGTCTGGCAAAATATATGATGCTGGGTGATTTCCTTCCCGTGCTTTCCCAAAGGAGGACAAGATCATGCTAATGGCGGTGTTGACTGTTAACTTGGTTTCTTTCTCTGTTTCTCCAAGGGATGGGTTAACTTCCATGATATCCATAGCAGAAAGTAATCCTAAAATGTAGAGATAATGAACATGAATACAGTTATATTTAATCTTAAAATTGGCTATGTATTTGGAGGCATTACAATACTTACAGTACTGTAAGTCTTTAAAACTTTTTAGGGGGGGATTTTTGCACTCATATACTGCATGTCCTTTAACCAGTCACAATTTATTTAAAAAATATTGTTGTAAAATGTAAATAAATATATGGTACTGAAAGATTACTTAAAGCGTAAAAAAAAAAATCTATAAATTGCATGGCGACAGAAGTCATTTTCAAAAATCATAAATATGTTTGTATGTTATCTAGTTATTTGTTGTTCGGTACTGGGTTTATATTTATTCCCTCACCATATTTCCACTTTGGGATTGAAAAAGAAAACACCGAAAGAGACAGCAGAAATAAATGACCTGGCTGGAAGTACAACGAAATATATATTCACATTTATTGCTGCTGTCCCTTTCCGTGTTTTATTTTTTTCCCCAATCCCAAAGTGAAAATGTGGTGAGGGTATAAATACAAATCCGCCGTTTTTTGTATCTTAGCCAAGCAGCAACAGGAGGACGTGTAGTTGCTGTGAGCAGTTTTTGGTTACATTAGGTTAGGACCCACCTTGAAAGAGGTGCCTTGACATGGCAGGTGGGCTTAACACTTCAACGGTTATTTAAGTAAACTAAAACCTCTATTTGTTTCGCATGGAGCCACAGGAATAAGCGCAAATGACTACTTTTTTTGTTATGTTTTATACATGAATTGGGGTGGATACATCTGGTTTACGCAGCCGCCCAGGTAGGGAATTCGTGCACTAAACCACTGTGCATAACAGTCCTTGGATCTGTTGTACTTTAAGATTGCTACAGACCCATGTAGGAGATAAAGAGTGAAAAAAGTTCATAGAATGTCAATTGCAACATGACTTATGGTGTTTGTATTCTGCCTAATTTGTAATTTATCTATATTAGTACAAGTAAAATGAATTATTTGGATTATGTGAAACAGTAAAAGACATTATACTGCAACCTTGAAAAGGGTGATTTGCGCACGTCTGCATAAACATTTTGACCAGAATACAAAGGTCATCCAATATTGATATTGGAATCAAATGATCTGTGTTGGCCACAGCCCAAAAAAACCTTTGTCCATGTTTATGTATTTCTCTTTCTTTTTTAATAGTGTAAGGTTCCTGACTACTGCTCGCACCTAATGGCAGCACATTTCTCGTAATGCCCTATTACTTCTGGCCTTCCCTTGCTGCAGCTCACTCTCATGCAGCATATAACTAATTATGCATTGGCTACCCTCAATAAAAAGCTATGCCTCCAATTAGCCTGTGCTCTATCATTGTAGCCCTTTACCTCTCTGTGTAAGCCCTACCTGTTACTGCTCCTCAGATCTGCTTACCAAACAGTTCCTTCAGCCTTTTCCTCTGCCTTTCCTTGTTCCAAGCTTCTACAGTTCTTCGTACCCTCCTGCCTATCAAAAACCTCGTCCCTATCAAGAAACCATGTCCCTACAAAGAAACCTCATTCCTACCATGAAACCTTGTCCCTACCAAGAACCCTCGGGCCTTCCAAAAACCCTCGTGTCTCCTGGTTCCAAAGACTAACATCTACATGTCCCACTATCGCTACCAGAGACTGGATAGTACTCATTGTGTTCTTCCCTTCAACTCCAATGTATCCAATTGTCTACAGCCTGAAATCCACCATCATCCTTCCCTGTGTGAAAGCATTCTTGCAAATTGGGCCCACAAGCCTGCTTAGCTGGTACGGAGCCAGCACAGGAACCTTAACAAGTGAGCCCGTGGCAAGGCAAGCCATGGTGGAGTAACTAAAGAGAACGTTTCAAGAACTGTTTTCAAACCTGACTAAACTCACGAAGGAGTTGCTACAGGCAATATAGGAATCCTCTAAGGTGTTTGTACCTGGAGGAAAAAAAAAACCCAACCCACCATGGTCTGCTGTCTCCCGAAGAGCGTAACCAGATGCAAGTGTCACGATCCTCCCTAATATCTATAGATCTGATCCATGTACTCAGCACGACTATCCTATCCTTCCAATCTTTGTAATGTTCAGCACAACTACATATCGCCAAGAATAGTAGATGGTAACTACAAACACAGTGGGATGGAAACCTGATACACAGGGTTAACAGCAGCCTGATGCAGGGTTAACATGAATACCTAGGGTCTCTATCACCAGAGAGACTGTCAGCCATATGTCGGAGGTCAGTATCACCAGAGAGTGTGTCAGCCGTATGCCAGGGGTCAGTATTACCAGAGAGTGAGTATTCAGAAAGGGAGCAGAAGGGTTAAGAGCCAGAGGAGAAGTCAGGCAAACCGGAGGTCAATAATCAGTGAAGCAAACGATATAACAATGTGCGTTCAGAGGATATAAAACCACGTCAGGGCAGCAAGTCTAACCCAGCCGAGTGGTTTTAAAACCGGCGGGCGCTGCTTCATCACGTTGCACCCTGCCCACGGTCACACTATGTGACCACGAGTACACCTGCATTATTATATGGCACCCAGTCAGCGTGGAAGATGCTGCCGGGTGCCGATGGAGGAACAAGGCATGGGATGTGACAGCAAGTTGCCAATCTATGCTTGTACTGTGGACAATATGGACACTGTAGCTCCTGTTGCAACCCCCTCCCAAACATCTTGCTCCAGTGTACAGACCTGCTCCGGTGCCAAAGTCTACTCCCCTGCCAAAGCTTGCTTTCAGAAAGCCAACTCTGGTGTCTAAGCCTGATCCCAGGAAACCTCCCGTAACCAAGCCGCCTCCTGCACCCAAACCTACTTGAAAAAAAGTCTATCCACCCAGTCTCGCAAGACCACCCATACCAAGCCTAAGAGAACAGCCTGTCCAAAAGGTAGTTAGGAGGAGGATGATGATGAACTCGTCATACCCATAAAGACTGAACCTACTATATCCACGGAGACTGAACCTACCGTGCCTGTGGAGTATGATCCTAACCTGCCCATGGAGTATGATCCTTCTGTCCCTATCGAGATTGTGCCCACTCTAACCTCAACTAACATCTACTTTTTCTTCAGCTCAGTGTGCCTGAAGACCCTATGGGTGTGGATTCTATAGCCCCTGACTTTTATTGCTTGCAAAAAAGAACCTGGAAATGTTCAATAAAGCATTAAAAAATCAGAAATGCCTTCAGGAGGGTATAACGGACACCCCTCTAGGCACATCAAGCAAGAGGTCCACATCTGGATGACCCTTTAAACTTATAGTGAGAGAAAGGGGGGTGTGAGGATCCTGAGGACAAACAACAGCACTAGTGGCCTGCTCTACAGTGGTGCCCGCTCAGGTCTCACAAGGTTTTAGCTTGCCTAGAGGGATGCCAGCTATATCCTCCTGACGAGGCCCAATAAGGCCGAAACGATTGTCGGGGGTTGCTGCACCTCTCGTGCAGGGATGACGTCTGTGGCAATCAGTGCTGGCCAATCTTTTTGGGTGAGAACAGGCTGATTTGCATATGGAGCATTCATCCCTGTAATGGCACAATCAAGCTAAAACCTTGTTTGTGAGACCTGAGCGGGCACCCACCGTAGAGCAGGCCATTAGTGCTGTTGCTCGTTCTCAGGACCCTCACAAACACCCCCCTTTTCTCATTGTAATATTAAGCTGTACCAGAATGACGGGAAGAAAAAAAGTGTGGCGAAGGCTTGGAAAAGCTCATGATCCAAAGCACACAACGTCATCCGTAAAATATGGTGGAGGCAGTGTGATGGCATGGGCATGCATGGCTTCCAGTGGCACTGGGTCATTGGTGTTTATTGATGATGTGACAGAAGCAGCCGAAAGAATTCAGCAGTGTTTAGAGATATACTGTCAGCCCAGATTCAGCCAAATGCAACAAAGTTGATTGGACAGCACTCCACAGTACGGATGATCCAAAACACACTGCAAAAGCAACCCAGGAGTTTTTGAAGGAAAAGAAGTGGAATATTCTGCAATGGCTGAGTCAATCTCCTGATCTCAACCCAATTGAACATTTCACTTGCTGAACGCAAAACTAAAAGGCAGAAAGACCCACAAAGAAAGAACAACTGAAGACAGCTACAGTTAGAGCCTGGCAAAGCATCAGAAAGGAGGAAACCAAGTCTTTGGTAATGTCCATGGGTTCCAGACTTCAGGCAGACATTGCCAGTAAAGGATTCTCAACAAAATATTAAACGTAAACATTTTATTAATGATTATATTCATTTGTCGAATATCATTTGAGCACCTTAAAATGAGGGGACTGTGCATAAAAATGGTTGCAGGTCTTAAAATTTGTACTTAATATTTATGTTCAACCCCTTGAATTAAAACTGAAAGTCTGCACTTCAAAATCATTTGGATTGTTTTGTTTAAATTTTATTCTGGTGGCATACAGAGCCAAAAGTATAAAAATTGTGCCTGTGTCCAAATATATATATGGTCCTAACTGTAGGTGCAATAAACTCACAGAACATGAAATGAAAAATTGGTTTTTGACCCCCCTCTCCCAAATCCTCAGATGTTGAAGTTAAACTCCCATTATTCTTTTGAAATCTCTTGCAGATTTTTGGGAAATGTAGACCATCAACATCTGGGGGGGACCGCAGTATGACGCCACTGTAATTATACATAGTATCAGCTGCCATGAATTAATCAGTAAGCGGGATAAACAGGAGGACAAGGCCCATATAAATATTTAGCAATATATCCTGTTAAAATTGCAGTTTAGTAAATCAGACAAAAACAGATATTTTCCAGGCTAACATGCCTTTGTTCAACTTTTCTTTCATCAATACTAGTCAGCTTTCAGCATTCATTACTGAAATGTACTGGGGGCATACTAGTCCAGCCATCCATTTTTAGTTACCTGTTTTGTACAGTTCCTCTGTGATGTACATGCCGTCTCTGTAAGTTAATCCCCCAATCACTGCTGTTCCAGTGGCTGGAGCAACGCATGGATCCAAGCCGTCAATATCAAAGCTTAAATGGATTGGTCTCTTCTTCCTTTTATAAAAAAAAGAGAATATAAAAATAAGAACCCACTAAAAATATAGAAGCACCATAAAGTGCTTTCAGGTTTTTGAATGCTTGGATATGCAGAGCCCTCCAATAAAGTAATCAGTAGCTGAGCTTTATACCACGGGATCACTTAATGTTGTGGGATTGGCTGGTGCCATAAAGAAAAATGCAGAAGTTTGCTCTGAAAAGTACAAACCTTCCAGTATCACTGAAGGATATATAAAATGACTGCATTAATTAGAATAAATTTATGCAAAAGAATAAATTCAAAAGATCTAAAATCCTGCTTAGGGTTTACAATACCAATGTAATGTACCTACGTTTCAAACATAAAAACTGTATGTGGACGTAATAGAATTGTAGAGCAGTAACTTGGCTAATGTTTTCATGACACGTTCATTGTAGCAAAACAATTCAAGCAACCTTGCTGTGTTTTTGCTTACAGGGTTATCCAGAGAGCACTAAAATGTCACCGACATTTCGGTGCTCTCCTGTTCGCTGCACTTCGGCAAGTTCGATTCGCCAACCCAGCGGGGAATTCAGCATTCACCGCAGGGTCCCAAAAAAAAAAAAAAAAAAAACCCACAACTTTTAAAAGGAGTTTAAAAAAAAAAAAAAAAAATGACTGCATGAAAATGCCTGGAAATAATATAGAAGGTCCTATGAATAATAATAAGGTCTGTTACAGGAGAAAAAAACAAAAACGCATTGATATATATATTAAAAATTTCATTATTCAGAAAAAAAACCATTTGCCGAAAAATCCTTTAAAAAAAGGCTTTTTGCTGCAAATGAAAAGAGTGAAAGGTTGAATAAATATTTATGAACAGGTAATTTTTTCATTGAAACCTATGGTATTTGCCTGATTAAACTTGTCGAATTAAACCACCAAAAATCAGGGCATTTCACTGACATTACGATGCTGTTCAGTGTTCTCTGAATAGATTAACCATTACTTCTCTATGGGGATTTCACTGCCGGTGTAGGTCATCACATTTTGCTGGCAATTCGCCAATATTTGGCAAATTAGCAGGTTTTTAAGTATAAAAGAAATATGCGCTGGAGTTGGCTCTTCTTATCCTATTAGTGGTTCCTTTTGCTGCACCCCGTGGCTCAGAAGCATGGCTTTCTTACAGGGTTACCATCCTCCGTGTCCATCTGCTGGTGTCTTATCGATCAGACACCAGATTTGTAGGCAGCCAGTGACTTCAGAAGGTGCAGCAGATCACCTATCAGCCTCAGCGAATACAAGCATCCAGGACCCGGGATAGGTGTAAATTAAGGCAAATTTTATTGCTAGTAAAATATACAGTATACCAAAACGCGTTTCGCATAAAAAACTTCATCAGTTGGTGCTACTTTGTTTTATCCTATTTGCACCATTACACTTGCTTTGTATTTTATTTTGATTGTATTGAGGTTGTTTATTTGCCATCACCACCAGGTGGCGCCAGTGGCACAGATTAAAAACTTGCTATAAAAATAGTGATAAATAGCGAATGGCCACGAAATTGCACCATACAGGGAAATTCACTGTACGTTGCCCTTATAAAAACAACGTAAATCATGACCAATAATAGATCTTTCACAAAAACAATTATCACCTCTGCGGCCAAGTGCTACTGGAATGTTCACTATGAAGACGTCAGTATAACATCATAGGTAATAACTCTATTGGGGCAGATTCATTCACAAGTTTCAGGAGGGTCACTACCATTTTTGTCTGAGCTGGTAATCATTTCAGAGTGACAGGCAGAGCGTGCGCTGGATTGCAGACTGCACTCATCACCATCACTCTCCCCAGAGAATTGCCGCATGGGGTCTGCCCTTCTGCTGCTCAGGTGACACCTGACAGACCACCACACATCACTGGTCTGCAGTTTGCAATCTGGCACATGTTCTGCCTGCCACTGAGCATCAAGCATCACCAGCAATAACAATCTACAGTTCCAGACACAGACTCATGCCCATATATCTCAGAAATGCAAACATATTCATAGCTATATATACGCATATATACATTAGGTTTAGGGATGTCGGTGGGGGCAAGCTCAGAAGCTAAGCTATCCCCAGACTTCTTAGTTAACATCACAAACTAGTGGGACATTTATGTCACTTTTTTCATGGATTCTATTTTGTCTATTTTTTTTTTACTTTACATGGTCATGTTTGGAAAATTATCATTGGAAAGGCCAGAATCTTGTCTTTAAAATGACATATCACTTGACCATGTTGGGTGTATGAAACCAGAGAACCTTTCAAAGGTTCCCTGTATCACCTACAGTGGGTTTACAGCTTGGGAGTGGGGGAAAAATGCCCCCTGTGCCCACTGTCTGGATCCACTAATGCTCTCTATTACAATACAACTGCTGTTAATAAAAAAATGATTTATATTTGTAATTTGAAAGCTTTTCATTACTTCATATTTGTTTTATTTTCTTTCAATCATTTTGGCTGTCAGCATTCAGATTACTTACTTTCCCACCAAGTATTCCAGTGTCTCTTCCATCACTCTGCTAATTGAAAGCTTATCCACCTCTGTCATTGAGTAGTATTTTATACCATAATGCTTCAAAATATAACTAAAAAGAGAAGAAAATATTAAATGTTACTGCATGATTTAAACCCTAATAAATACCTTGACATAACGTACATCGCAGGAAGTGAAAACTTAAACCCGTTCGTTCCAATCTTGCTGCCAATATTTATTCCATAGAAAAAGCAACAGGATATGGGATACACAAGACTATAGAACTGAATATATTTTTAATATATATTCCTGAGGAAAGTCCCTCTGGGGACTGAAACGTTGAAATTTGATGCCAGAATAAAGTTTTATTTTATTTAAACTTTGAAAAGAAGTCTCCGTGTGCGTCTGGATTTTGGTCTCTGAGATTGAGATATATATATATATATATATATAATCTGTGCGTAAAAATACGCTGGTGGCACGCAGGGTCTCTCAAAAATGTTTTTCTTTATTGAATAAGGATTCGACGTTTCAGTCTGCTAACCGCAGACTGTCATCAGGAATATTTATTCAATAAAGAATTTTTTTGAGAGAGACCCTGAGTGGAACCAGCGTATTTTTACGCACGGATTGCTATATTAGCCAGGTGCGGCACCGGGCGTTGGAATCGGCATTCCGAGTGCAGAAACCAGCTGTAATATGTAATATATATATATATATATATATATATATATATATATATATATATATATATATATATATATATACTGAAGAAAGTTATGTACTGAAACGTAAAATGTTGATTTTTTTTATTTACATAAAACCGTGAGTGTTTTGCAAGAAGACCCTTGAGTGCCAGTTTTTCCATGGAGCTGTTATACATTCGCTGACCAGAGAACCGGGCATTGGTACACAGGATTGCAGAAGTTCACACCTAGTTTATATACAAATACCCCCCCCCCCCGAAAGGAAGCAGCTAATGTTTTTGTTTTGCTTATGTACATCAAGGGATATAGTTAAACCACATTTTTGTTTTGTTTTTTTATAAGATAGGCATATATACAGCGTGACCTACTTATAAAATGATATCTAATATAAACTGTAGAAATGCATGCTAAGGGATCAACAAAATTGATTTAATGCATTGCCGTCAGCTGTCAACTGTTAAGGCTGGGGTCAGACCAGCGCACTTTTAACGTGCGTTCTGGCGCACTTAATCACAGCTGCACTAGCAGCAGATGACGGGCAATGACGGCCAATATACGATGTACGGCCGCACAAAAGTCCGGCCGTGCAACGCAAGTGGAAAATGAACGCATTTTTTTGAGAACGCCGAACCGCTAGTACTGACGTACTGAGTGCACAGCTGCGGCATAGCGGCGTGTTTGCGTGATTAGGAGATGTCAGACGCTGCTAATGTCCAGCCTACATAACATCCAGACGCAAAAAGAGTTTTATTGACGATCCGTACAAAATCTCGCCCGAAAATGCGCGTCGTCTGACCGTTTTTGCGCATTCCGTGAAAAAATACGTCAATGCGTTCGGACGCACTTTTTCACGTTCGCGGGGAAAAATGCTTTCGTCTGACCCTAGCCTTATGCAGAGCTGCAATATGCACTAGAAACAGACTTACTGCTCTCCAGGATCAATATCTCTCAATCCAATGTATACAATATCTTTTGCAGACAGACATGGCTTCACCCATGAGAATCCTGGGACAGCGGGAATCTGGGGCAGGATGGAACACAAAAAGAGATTGTCAAGCAGGAGAGAAGCACAATGTGTTATTAATATGCCCAGTCTTAAGAGTTAATCTAAATGTTTTTCCTATGCAAAGAAGCTGTGGCTTTGGATTGTGGGTAAACAAACCTAGGTTTAAGATTATTATTATGCTCTATTTTAAAAAAAACATGCTGTATTAGAAAAATCTGAAATCAGAGCAGCCTGACATCAGGAGTCTGTATAGACACACAGTCACACACATCAAGCCTGTTCTTAAACCTACACAGGTCCCGTCATGGGACTATCTTGAATGCACTTCATAGCTACAGTGTAGAATTCAAAAACCCAGACATAATGCTGGTAAAAAGAAAAGAAAATAACTAACTGGCAAATTCTTCATTTTCACAAGTTATGTTACTATAGTTCGAGATCAAAAGGGAATTTTTAGACATATATAGTTATTTTTGGCATCCATCTGTACTCAGCTACTATTATACCATCTAATCGAATTCCTTTTCTGTTTAGAGACGTATAGCATACACAACATGCCATAGCTGGGTTTCATTTATATGGCTTATATACCCACACAGTTTGCATACCCTGGCATAAATCGTGACATTTTCACACTGATATTAAAAATATAACTGATCATGCCAAAAATCTGTCTTTTCTTTAAGGATCACATGTAGCCATTTAAATTTTTAATATATAAATTATCATATAGTTGTTTGGCTCCTTTTTAAACCATAACAATAACAGAAATCACCCAAATGGCCCCGATCAAAAGTTTACATACCGTGGAATGTTTGGCCTTTTTTCCCCCAAACATACAAAGTGACACACACAGGTTAAAATGGTAATTAAAAGTTATATTGCAATTATTGTCAGTGTATCAATAGTCAATGAGTTTTTCGCTCTCATGTGGATGCATTGAGGAGGGTAGATACTGAGCTATGGGAAGCAGAACTGTCAAAAGACCTGCGTAACAAGGTAATAGAACTTTATAAAGATGAAAAAGGATAGAAAAAGCTATCTAAAGCCTTGAAAATGCCAGTCAGTACTTTTCAATCACTTATAAAGAAAGAATTCGGGGATCTCTTGATACCGAGCCAAGATCTGGTAGACCAGGAAAGAATGCAGCTACAAATGCCAGAAGAATTATTCCTGATACAAAGTAAAACCCTCAGGTAACCTCAAGAGATAGATAGGGTGCTCTGGGAAAAGATGGTGTGATTGTTTCAAAGAGTATCGCCGTATTGCACTCCAACAAAAATGAACTGTATGGTTGAGTTGCCAATGCCAAAACAAGCCTGGTTCCAATATGCCTGACAACATCTTAGCATATCTCACAGCTTCTGGCACACTGGAATTTGGAGTAATAAGCTTTAGGTAACAAACAGAAGCACTATGTTTGGAGACGGGTCAACGAGGTCTATAGTGACGAGACTTCCATCCCCTTTGTGATATATGGTGGTGGCTCACTGATGTTTTGGGGTGTGCAAGTGCTAAAGTAACGTGGAATTTGTTGAAAATTGATGGTTCCATGAATGCAGCATGTTAACAGAAAATACTGGAAGACAATGGCATTCCAGCACAAAAAAATGCGTATGGAAAGCACTTTGACTTTCCAGCATGACAATGCCCCTAACCACAAGGCCCAATTGTCTTCCATTGATTACAGCAGAAAAAGGTGAAGGTTTTGGAGTGGCCTTCATAGTCTCTTGACCTTAATATCATTTAGCCACTCTGGAGAGCTCTCAAAGATGTGGTTCATGCAAAAAGATCAAAGACTTTGCAGGACCTGAAGGCATTTTGCCAATACGAATGGTCAGCTTTAACAACTGCAAGAATTTGGGGCCTAAGCCAATTATTACAAAAGATTGCATGATGTCATTGATCCAAAAGGGGGCAATACACTGTATTAAGAACAAAGGGTATGCAGGCTTTTGAACAGGGATAATTTAATTTTATATGAATGTGACAGTCTGTTATGACCTACAGTCAAATATGGATCCCATAAAAAATAAAAGCAATGTGTTTTCTTTAAAAAAAAAAATGGTACAAATATTACAAATTCTCCAAGGGTGTGCAAACTAGAGTACACCTCTCTTCTTCAGGTCTGCAAGCTATACTGAGCAAAACCGATAGAATTGAAAATTATGGGGCACAAGGGTGGGGGGTTGGGACACCCATCACCTAGTATTGCTTCCAGACCTGAAGAAGGGAGATACATTTAAAAGACAAGCTTTGAGAGTGTAACGTTAGTCCAATAAAAAAGGTATCACTACGTACTGCTATATTCTGGAGTACACACACACACACACACACCTTTTTTTCTGAATATGCTTACCTTGTCTTTCAGTTCTTTGATCAGAAAAGACACAGGCTGCCCATGTAAATTTCCACTCATTGTTGTCAATGGTGTGTTAATATCACTATGGGCATCCACCCAAACTACACAAAGATCAGGGTGAATCTTTGCGTGACCTGAGATAGTTCCCAGTGCCAGGCTGCAGGAGCACAAAAACAGAATAATCAGATAAAAATGGGAAATGTCACAATACTTGGTTTCACGTTGGTTAGTGGAACAAACAAATCCTTAATGAAATGGACAAATCGCATCCCTTCCCTGCCCAAGTAATTTAAAACACTGTTTAAGCCATACAGGTTCCTAGAAAAGGTTTTTCTATGACGGGTTGACTGGATAGGGGTCCATAGAAATGTTGTTGGGTCTTAATAAACTCCTTGTATGTAAATGTGAGCTGCTTTTGAAAGGGAACCTAGTATGTTTTAGCATATGTAGAGTTACTAGCCGTTGGCTACTTTTCAGGGGTCTTCATTCACATAATCAGCTGTATTATTGAATATGCATTGAGCTGGTTTATATTTTACATTTTGAACCTTTATTTCATAGGTTTTAAGAATTCATAGTTACATAACAAAATATTAAAACGAAGCACTATTTTATTTTCGTGGTGGAGGTTGCTTTCTTCCCATCAATTATCCAATTTACTAATTATCTAGTAAGCCAATAGAGCTTTCTCTTTGGATGTTTAGGTTTATGGATCCTGCAATTAAGTGTTTAAGTATCTTATGTCTTGCTTTTACATAGTGATAAAAATAATAGTTTAATTGCTCAGTATGGTTAACCAGCAACCCACAATTTCATTTACATGTGTGTCCAGTGGATCAGCTAACGTTTTCACTAGATTATATAAAAGCTTATTTTTTAAGACATTCTTAGATCAATTAATTGTCATTTGCACGCATTGTGCACCAACTGGACAGTCATAGTGCACACTGAAAAAGTATGAATATGTACAGCAAAATATACAGCTAGAAACTGACATATGCCTTCACACCAGTCTACCTCTAGTCAACCATCCCATAGCCCATTGGCCACTCCTTTGTTCCCTTATCGCTGTTTAGTAGTTTGTGTTTTGAGTATTGTGTTGTACATTTGTCTTTAAAAAAAGATTACCAACAAAATATTTATATACAGGGTTATTCAAAGAGAATCGAAAAGTCACCGCATGTTCAGTGACTTTTCGTTCTCTTCAATTCGGTTCGATTTGGCAATGCCATTTCGGCGACCCTGCGGTGTATTCAGCAAGCACCACAGGGTCCCCAATTGCAGGGAAAGGTCGCCGTCGTGCAAACCCGCCGAAAACTCACCGCAAAACCCGGTGAAGGCACACCGAAAACCCTTCAAAAACATCTGCATTAAGCCTGCGAAAACGCCGGAAAAACCCGAGCAGGAGCCGATCACACGCAGAGCAGCTGCCGGAAAAACCCGACACCAGACGAATGGAGTGAATAAATTAAAAAAGTTTGCTTGATTGTATGAAAAATGAAACGCTGTTTGCAAAGAAACTGCGCGAAAATGTCTGAAATTTACATATGAGGTCCAATGAATGATAATAAAAAGGGCTGTTACAGAAAAAATAAAGTTAAAAAAAATCCTGAAAAATGCTTACAATATCCTAAAAAAAATCTATATAGAGACTCTTTACTGCAGAATATTATAATCAATGGTTTAGTAGATATTGGATTAAAAAGTGAATATTTTTAACATCGAAGCCTATGGGATTCGCTTGAATAAATCTGCCGCATGAAACCACCGAATGGCAGGGCAATTCGGCAACTTTTCACTGCTGGCTTTTGCTCTCTGAATAGCCGAAGCATTGCTTCTCTATGGGGATTTACTGCCCTCGAACAGGCACCGTATGTGCAGGCAATTCGCCAGGATTTGGTGATTTGCCTGCTCTCTGGATAGCCGAATGGCCAGGAAAGGTAACCGAACGCTGATTTTCAGCGTTCGGTTCCCTTTCGGAAGCCATTCGGATCTCTTTGAATAGCCCTGACAGTCTGTATTAATAGCAAAATTACTTGATATATATTTTAAAATACAATGGGGGGGGGTGCTGATATAGTGCCTCCCCTAGAATATTGCGGTAACATGGGGGGCTGCAGATTTTTCCCGTTAGCATCCCCATGTTAGCGCGAAATAGGGCCCAACACATTTTAAATACTCAAGAAATTAATATATTTTCAGGTAACTGGTCCTGCTTACTATGTGATTGCAATATTGCCGAAGGAAAATTGTGTTTTTGTTCAGAAGCAATAAATGACATTTTCTTATTCACATTATTACACGGGGGGGGGGCTTTGCGAGTATCCCTAAATATACAGTTTTGCATAATGGTTAATATTTCTTTCCATTCACCTCTGCAATACTCTGGGGAGTAGTTAAAAAACAGTGGCAGCACGAGCAAGCAATATCTTTGCTTCCATCATGAAAGAAGGTTACTGCGTTCTAATCTCCTTCATGTATTTTTGCTTGTAGCAACATTACCTCAGATGACGTGTGAGTTTGTGAGGGGTTTGCATTTCTTAAATGCTTTCTACTGAGAACCTTGGCTTTAGTTGTTCCACCCTATGCTAAAGAACTGAACAAAACCTCTGAGCCACCTACAATGCTTTAGGCTAAGGTCAGACGAAAGCATTTTTAACGTGCGTTTAGCCGCACGAAATCACGGCCGTGCTAGCAGCAAATGACGTCCAATGCCGGGGAACATACGACGAACGGCCGCACGAAAGTTCGTCCACGCAACGCAAGTGGCAAACTAACGCATTTTTCGAGAACGTCAAACCGCTACTACTGACGTACAGAGTGCGCTGCGTCCGCATAGCGGCGTGTTTGGGAGACGTCAGACGCTGCTAATGTCCGGCCAACATAACGTCCAGACGCAAAAAGGGTTTTATTGATGATCCGTACAAAATCACAGACGAAAATGCGCATCGTATGACCGCTATCGCGTATTCCGTGAAAAAATACGTCCATTCGTTCGAACGCACTTTTTCACGGACAACGTGAAAAATGCGTTCGTCTGACCCTAGCCTAAAGCACTAAATACTCCAGGGACTGTGAAAAAACTATTAACACAACAGAAAGTCATTTTCTTGAATAATTAGAATGTGGGGTGTATCCACCCATATGTAAAAAAGTGTATTGTTCCTGACCTATTGAATGTTTCTATTGAAGAATGTGTTTTACATGGTAATTGGTATGGGGGCTGGAGAAGAATAGGTACTGTTTAAGCATAGACTAAACATTGACTGTGACAGAGTGTATTGATATGCAAATACAAAAGGTTAAGGGCATTATTCACTTAAAATGTAATGTTACAGTCAAGCAAGAAGACTAATGTTACAAAAGAGCAATAGAGAGATCCCAAAATATTCGAAATATCTAGATGTGTTTGTGTGTGCGCTTGTGGACATGTACGTATGTTTCTGTATGTCTCTGTATATTGTACCTTTAGCCAACAAGTACACTTGCAGGTTGTTTAATAGATGCAGTACTGGAAATAGAAATCAAATATCAAATTATTGAGTCAATTAAGAGGTCAACAACCTTGGCCCCCAGATGTTTTGGAACTGCATATCCCATGATGCCGAGTAAGCTCAGAGTTTCTGAGGAGTATCTGGGAGGCCATCTGGGAGTAAACCCTGGATTGAATGATGGAGACCCATTTCATAAATCTTTATTCGGAGATAAACAAATATCTCCAATAAAGAATCATGAGAAGTCTCTCTATTAGCAGGAGGCACTTTTCATGGACCACTCAAGAATATCTCTGAACAGATACCGTAGCTTCCGCGGCTGCTAACCAAATTAATTTCATATAAATTTCACACACGATTTTTTTTTTTTTTACAGATGTGAAACTGGAGAGAACGGTTTTTCATTTCTTAGGTCAAAAAATACATACCTATGATCTCCCCCAAGGGTTAGACAAGTCTTTCCACTTTTCTTTATATCAGAAACCGCAATAGACAGTTTTTCTGTAGCACTTCCGACTGTGCGAGGGTTTTTTACGATTCCAAATGGTTCATCATTGGGGATGTAATCAAAGTGCAAGTCTCCATAATCTTTAACTTTATATTCTGCATCGAAAAATGAGAAGAAGGTTTGCTTTGTCCTTTGACACATTTAATACTGTGTGCATAATCATACCCTTTTTACAATATCCACACAGACAGCCTGTTACATTTCCTCTCAATAAGTTCAATTCCTCCCTTTACCTAGTTTTCAGTTCAGTGGAGACATTATGGTTGCTTTTGACTACTAGGGGCTCTATTACATTCCTTGCGCATCGGTTTTGCGCGCACGCAAACGCACATTTGCGCGAGGACAAAACCATTTGCGCAGAACGTCGTATTACGACGTTTGTGCAAACGGTGCGCGTTAACGTCCAACGCAAGTGACCCTGCGCGAACCCAGCATGAGCGCAAATTCGCGCGCACATCCCATACTTAACATTTGTGAGCGCCAATGCGTTAGTGCGCTGGTACGCGGATGGTATTACAATCTTCGCGCAACAAAAGTTTGCGCGCATTTTCGTAACGTCTTTGAAAAGCAGGTGGTAACTGTAAATGTGATCGTTCTGGGCTAAACGAAATACACCAGCACGAAAAAAAAAAAATACAGCACAGTACAGTTACACATTCTACACATACCCAAACATTAAAATTTATAAAATGTGTCATTGTTAATTTTTTCTTTTTTTGGCTGGTGGTTGTTAATTGTTTTTTAATTATTTTAGTTTGTTAATATTTTATTGGAAATGGGTGATTGATGTTGGCTGATTCCCTTGACAAATCCCGTGACAAAACAGTCTGCCCACAGATTCCTGCACACAATGTTCATTTGCGAACGGCTTTGCGCATCGGATTTGCGCACGAAAAATTTTGAAGGAAGAAAAAATGCCCTCTCTGATCGTAATACGTTAATTTTCACGTGATAACGGGTTTTTCGTGTGCAAAAACCAATTGCGCTGCGCGAGCGCAATTGCGCAGAGAATGTAATATGGCCCTAGGATTCTACGCCTAATCAGTCCAAAAACTGCATTCTTATCATTCTTATAATTCTTATCATTCTTCTTCAACAATTAGCCTAAATAAACAATTTCCCTGGAGCAATTACGTAGTGTAAGTACAGTCATCAGTCATGTCTACATCTCGATGGGAAATTTTGGATAGGTGTGAGGATGCAACATTGCTTCCTTTGAGCAACACTCGCCACATCTTTTATTTTATACAGTATTTGGAAACTTCCCTGTTAGCGCGCACACACACACACACACACGTAAGGTAACACTCTCTACACTTTTCATAAAATAGAAAGCAATCTTTTCAGCTTCAAATGGTTAACGTTTCATTATGGTTAACAAACTTTCCTCTACACCTGGACCTGAAGTGTTGACAGCAGATGAGTTTGCTGTCTATGTTGTGAAAAGTCCTGAGAGTGATACCATACCATGGTGGTGTACACTTCTGCTTTAACCCCTTCACTGCTGAGCCATTTCACGTATTAAAAAAGTCTTTTTTTTTAAAAAAAAAAATAATTCTTTACTTTAAACATAGTCATGTTTGATATCATTGGAAAGGTCATGCTCTGGCCTTTCTAATGATACCAAACATGACCCTGCTAGCTGTCAACAGTGGGGAGATATCGGGGTTCAAATGAACCCCTTATCTCCACCCCATCTTTCCTTAGGAGTCAATCAGGATGTTCCCCACACGTCCTCAGCAGTGAAAGGGTTAAGCACCAGGTTTATACAGGAATATAGGTATAGGAAGAAATAATAGCAGATGAACCTCAGGGGACGTTTGGTGGCTCAGCTGGAAGAGGATTGAAACCGTTATGATAAACAAGTGGTGGCGATATACTTAACCATAACCGGCTCAGTCGGGATAGAGCCCATTATTGGCAAAACATGCCAAGGGCACTTGATAAAGGCACTCAAAATTTACAGGTAATAGTACCACCATGAATGTTGGCAATTTATTTATCTCAACTGGTCTTTCAAAGCTTACCAAGTGCTGCCAGCTTTTCAATGAGTCCAGCTTGTCTTAGGTACCTTGGTCCTTCTTCCACACCACCCCTTGACTAGGAGAAAAAAAAGGAAAGCAAACTGTTTTACTTCATTTTGAAATATGTATGGTTCAATGTATATTAGAAAAAAAACACATGCAAATTTAATGCTACACAATTGTAATATAACAGACATGCTGCCTGAAATGCGAGAACCAATTTAAACCCATTCTATGTCCACTGCTTTCAGGAGGCAAGTTGTAAGAGGCACCACAGGACATGACCTTCTGCTTTGCATTGACTCAAAAGAAACCGAGTAAGAAAACCAGTTTAAGCTGATAATTGCCTTCTTTACATAAATAAATACATACATAGATATGATGAATACTGCAAATGATAGTGGCCTGGGTATACGTCTTGCCTGACTAGATGTGTAATAAAATCTCCTTGTCAATCTCAGCAATAAAACATAATTAATACTAAGTAGCACAGACATACCATTACCTCAAAGCATTACAAGGTTAGTAATTTAATGACACTAATAGTGAATATCCTGCCATTACGTTCAAATCCTTAAATCTTAAAGGGTCTTGTCTGAAAGGGAGGACACTGGGAACCACGTTGCGCTCTGCTGTTTGGGACCAGAAGTGACTAGAATTTTTTTTATATTAATTTTAGTGAGTGTTTTAAGAGATTTCATTAACACAAAATCACTTAACACCAGTTTGTTGCAGGCAATATTTTTTTTATTATTACAGGCTGCATGTACGAGTAATGAGCGATTGTGGAATCACTTTTATTCTCTGGCTGCCTCCACATTAGTTAGTGCTTCCTATACAAATTATAGGAAACATTAATGCAACTTGGCCAATAGACAAGCCACAAGGAAAGTTTGCTGCTTGGCTTGAATAAGGTGGGGGATTTTAGATTTAAAAAAGTGGAGCAGTTTTACATATTGGCTCACTTGTTAAACATAACAGCATTGTTGGAAGAAAGTCCAAAGAATATTTTACCACTACAACGCATGAGGACCTTTATCATTGCAAGTACCTTCAGATTCCTGAATCTAATTAGTACCTAAGGAAAAACTGTTTTTCTGGTTTAGGTTTTCTTTTTTTTTTTTTTCCAATTCTTTACATTGTCTAGTATTTTTAAAATATATAACAACCACACATGTTAAAGCTCACATATGTCTTGTCCACAGAATTCCCTGATAGAAGGGAATAATAACTTGCATTTCCAAAAGTGTGATCCAGTGAAGAAATCATATGTAAATGTGGTATAATTTGGAGGGCTATTTATGTATGAAAGAAAAAAAAAACATAACGTAAAAGGGAAGCCTTCACACAAAAATGAAAAAAAAAAAAGTGTTTATTGACGTCACATCACATAGTCATATTTAGTCGGCATTTCAGTCCCACAGGACTTTTACCAAGGCACATAGACTAAGGCTAGGGTCAGACTAACGCATTTTTCACGTTGTCCGTGAAAAAGTGCGTTCGAGCGAATGGACGTATTTTTTCACGGAATACGCGATAGCGGTCATACGATGCGCCTTTTCGTCCGTGATTTTGTACAGATCATCAATAAAACACTTTTTGTGTCTGGACGTTATGTTAGCCGGACATTAGCAGCGTCTGACGTCTCCCAATCACGCAAACACGCCGCTATGCGGACGCAGCGCACTCTGTACGTCATTAGTAGCGGTTTGACGTTCTCGAAAAAATGCGTTCATTTGCCACTTGCGTTGCGCGGACGAACTTTCGTGCGGCCGTTCGTCGTATGTTCCCCGGCATTGGACGTCATTTGCTGCTAGCACGGCCGTGATTTTGTGCGGTTAAACGCACGTTAAAAATGCTTTCGTCTGACCTTAGCCTAAGTATGACTATTGAAGTCAACAAACACTTTTTGCATCCTTGTATGAATTTAACAAATACAGCAAACACAAATTTTATGCTCTACATAAGTGATGTAAATTAGAATTAAAATTCTGAAATTGGCAAATATGCTGAATAGAATTTGGATTTGCAAATAAAATTTAATTTTGATTAATGTAAGTTCAATACATATGGCATTTTATTATGTCATTACACTATCCAACTGTAAGCAATTTAACTTTGACAAATGGTTTTTAAATATATAGATATATTACTTAAAAGCTTATAATTACTGTCTTTACCAAGACACCAATCATGTGAATTAAATCGGAAAAGTCCAGAAAAACCTCTTTAAGCAGGTCAACAGCCACAGTTCTGAGCGCTGTGGTTTGGAAGTAGTCACACGTAGCTTATCTAACAGAAGTCCCTTACCTGTCCCTTTGAAAAGGGTGCTCCAATGACTCCCACAGCCTTGTTGGGTTTACTGCTCATGGTGACCAGATAGACTTGCCTTTGATTCAGTGGCTGCTCATCCTCTCCTTAAATACTTCTCTATTGTTTGTCATTGTGAAGTGAAGAGGTGTGATCATGACAGTTCTCTCCACCCAGAAAGAAGTATTTTGCAATGTTTTAGCATCGTCGTTTGAAATGTACCAGATTGGACAAATAACAAAATTTACCCGAAGTCATATGAACAAAAAAAAAAAAAAAAAAAAACACATGTCACCGATGTATCAATTAGTTTACACTAAATAACACAATCTAATGACACTTGATATAAGCTGTGAGAAGACATTACAACAGCCTTCATGAATGGGAAGGTATCAATGTGGCCAGATGACTATGAGCACCTATACACCAAGGAGCACCTATATATTACAATTAAATCGTCTCAATTTTGTTTTGTATGTCAAGTGTTAAAGTCTATTATTTAATGGAGGTTATGATAACCCCACCAATCTATGGAACAAGTAAACTGTTGAAGTTGGAGGTAGGGCACACCTGAGAACCCTGGCTGCCAATGTAAATCCACCAGACCAGCACAAGAGCTCTCTCGTGATCTTTGTACGAGTTATTATAAACAACATTGCAAACATTTATAAAGGTTCAAATTGGTCATTCAAGGACAGGACATCAAGTACACACTGTTAAAACCCATGCTTCAGACTCATTCACAATGTTACTACACATCCAAAAACACTAACAGGGTTATTCAGAGAGTGGTGAAACTCTGGAGAACTTTGGGAGAAGTGAAAATTCTAGGTCAAAATAGCTGATTTGGAAAGTGAGGTAAATGTGAGAATTTTTTCTGGTTTGGTAATTTTGACCTAGAATTTTCACTTCTCCAAAAGTTCTCCAGAGTTTCACCTTTCTCTGAATAACCCTGTAACTAAATTAATATATCTGTATTATAGTATTATAAGATTCAGTTGATTTTATGTGATTTTGTAGCGGACAGGCTTAAGCAAATTATGATCATACTTTGTGAACTGAATCCCCATCATTTATTCCCTCAGTCGTTTTTTTTTATACATTTTGTAAAATTGCTTTTTTTCTGCCGCAGAAAATGAAGGAAGAAGGTGGTCGTTGATATGGAGTGCTCGTTCTTGGTGTTTTGTATTTAAAAGGTCAGATGCACCCTCTTAGTTTGAGGTTGAGTGCAACCTTTTTGCATACATATATAATTATATTATATTAGGACAGTGGAAATTAACGATTAATTGATCGATTAAATTTATTTTGATTGCCCGCCAGCCGCCGAGTGCTTCTGGCCACCGAGTGCTTTGCTCCCTACGAGCAGCTGCTGTCAGGAAACTTGGCCGCTCAACTGGGATCCACCAACCATGATATTGCGAGAGTGTGGAGCTCACGTGAATGCCGGGATCTTGCGAGAACGCGGCTGGTCAGGTGGTTCCCAGGCGAGCAGTCAAGCTTCATGCCGGCGGCTGCCAGTAGGGAGCAAAGCACTCGGCGGCCGGCAGGTCAGTAATATTTACTCAGAGGGGCCTGGCAGATGCAGAGGAGATGAGAGCTGGGGGCAATATATCTATGTGAGCTGGGGCAATATATCCATGAGTGAGCTGGGGGCAATATATCCATGTGTGAGCTGTTGGTAATATCCATGTGTGAGCTGTTGGTAATATCCATGTGTGAGCTGGGGCAAAATATCCATGTGTAAGCTAGGACAATATATCCATGTGTGAGCTGGGGCAATATATCCATGTGAGCTGGGGTAATACATACATGTGTGAGCTGGGGGCAATATATACATGTGAGCTGGTTAGGGGGGGTACCATGGGCCCATGATACAGAAAGGGTTCGCAGGGCTGCGCAGATGGGGTGCCACGTATGCGTGACTGGCTAAAGTGATGCCTACTATACTATACTAAGTGACTGAAAGTCAGTATACTGGATAAGTGTTAGAATTAAACTAACTACGTTTTTCTTAAAGTTTAATAAAAAAATAGCTTACATTTTAAATTCAAACTGTAGCACTGACGTATTTGTGTGAACTGTGAAGTTAAGTCATGGATTGTTGAAATTAGTGTCGGGTGATTGTATATAGTGTTATACCACATTTACCACTGACTAATGCAGAGTTGCAATGCAAGCAGATCAGCTAAAAGTAGTTGGATCTGTATGTGCGTTATAATTAAAATCGATTAAAAAAATATCGATTAATCGAACACGAAAATTTTTAAATCAGTAACAGCCCTAAAATATATTTTTTTATTTATTTTCATTTTCAGCAAAAAGCCTTTATTTTTTTCAGAAAACCTTTTTTTCCCTATAGATAAAAAAATTGGGAAGCAAAAATGTTAAGACATTTTTTTGATTCTGCACCAAACCTTTGTATTAATTTTTAAAGTACCTTTATTTTACTTTTTATATACAACACCAGCTAGGAGAATAGGATAAATACATTTGCTTTTTTTTGGCCAGTACGGTGGAATTTGCCAAGACCACTTTGGTGCTCTTCGGCGACATTCTCCAACTTTTTCATGAAACTTCGGCGTCTCCATCTTTGGCACACTACGTTGACCATTTGCTAAATAGTGAATTCGCTGTACTGTTGGAGAAATGGAATCGCCAAAGTGCACCGAACTGCGCCGAAGTGAAAATCACTGAAATTTTGCTAACATTTTAGTACTTAGTGAATAGATCCTTAAGGCTAGCGTCAAACGAAAGCATTTTTACACGCGAACGTAAAAAAGTGCGTCCGTACGCATTGACGTATTTTTTCACGGAATAGGCGAAAACGGTCATACGATGCGCATTTTTGTGCGTGATGTTTTACGGATCCAAACCAGGAAACTTTTTGCGTCTGGACGTTATGTTGGCCGGACACGAGCAGCGTCTGACGTCTCCAAATCACACACACACACCGCTAGCGGGCGCAGCGCACTCTGTACGTCCGTACTAGCGGTTCAGCGTTCTCGAAAAAATGCGTTCATTTTCCACTTGCGTTGCGCAGCCGGACTTTCGTGCGACCGTACTTCGTATATTGGCCGTCATTGCCCGGCATCTGCTGCTAGTGCGGCCGTGATTAAGTGCGCCAGAACGCACGTTAAAAGTGCGCTGGTCTGACCCCAGCCTAAATCTTCATTTAACCTACCGTACATTAAAAAACAGCTGATGTTTCGCTGTTTTAGCTCAAGCAGAGCCTTTATTAAGGTACTTTACAAACGGCACATAAAATAATTTATATATAAGAAGGAAAAAAAAAACTCACCCATCATGCTGCTCTTTCTTCTAGTCAGCTGTTTTTTTTATGTAGTTTAAATAAATATTTATTGTTCTATCTAAAATCCTGAGTGCATCCACAGAGCCATTAGAATAAAATAGTTTTTTGATTTAAGCTCCAGGGCTTTAACCCTTTAAGGACACCTAAGGATTGAGTGCAGGTCCATTTTATTATATTTATATATATATATTTCATTTGCATATTGTACCCAGAGTTCTTTGCTGCATATGTTGAATGTAGCACATGAGCTCTGTAAGAAGTTCTCTGAATTGCTAGGATGTGTAATTGCCTTCTACATATATAAACATATATAAACACACACACATACATATATAATATAATATATTAATTATATTATAATATATATATTACGGGTAAAGCCCAAAGTGCAGTTAATATATAGTGTACCCTGAATTCACCACATTATATATACATGGTTATTCAAAGAGAATCGAAAAGTCACTGCATGTTCGGTGACTTTTCATTCTCTTCAATTATGGCCGATTCGGCAATCCCATTTCGGCGACCCTGCGTTGTGATCAGCAAGCACCACAGGGCCATCGAAGCATAGGGAAAAGCTGCCGCAAACCCAACCAAAAGTCACTGCAAAAACCCAGCGATTGCACGCCGAAACCCGCAAAATCATCTGGATTAACCCGCCGAAGACGCCGGAAAAAACAGAGCAGGAGCCGATCACACGCAGCGAAGCCTCCGGAAAAAGCTGATACTTCAGACGAATGCAGTGAATAAATTAGGAAAACAGTTTGCTTGAATGTTTGAAAAGTAAAACGTTGTTTGCAAAGAAACTACTGAGCGAAAATGTCTGAAATTCACATGAGGTCCAAGGAATGATAATAAAAAGGGCTGTTACAGAAAAAAGAAGTAAACATAAAAAAAAAAAAATTCAGACTTTAAAAAAATATTCTGAAAAATGCTTAAAATATCCTAAAAAAAATCTATACATAAAGAGACTCTTTACTGCAGAATTTTATAAAGAACGGTTTATTAGATATTGAACTAAAACAGGAATATTTTTAACACTGAAGCCTATGGGATTCGCCTGAATAAACCTGTAGAATTAAACCACCGAATGGCAGGGCATTTCGGCAACTTTTCACTGCTGGTTTTTGTTCTCTGAATAGCTGAAGCAGTGCTTTTTTATGGGGATTTCACTGCCCTCGAACAGGCACTGAATGTGCAGGCAATTCGCCAGGATTTGGCGTATTGCCTGCTCTCTGGATAGCCGAATGGCCAAGAAAGGTAACCGAACGCTGATTTTCAGCGTTCAATTACCTTTCTCCAGCCATTTGGATCTCTTTGAATAACCCTGATAGATGTTTTGCTTTTATACGAAATTGCACAAAAAGTATATATACTTTCAACAACCTGGCAACATCTTTATTATTTCTTTCATGTGTTAAGAACAATAAAGAAATGCTTGTAACTTATTTTCTATGGTACAATAGTATTGTTCTTGGAAATCAGTCCTCTTAGCTTCAGGGTAAGCTGTTAACCTTACAAAATGCTAATTGGTTTAAGTAATCATCAACAACATGATAATACCCTTTTTCCCACTGAAATTTGCAAACATGCACCGGGATGGAAACACTGCCATACAGCTCGAACAGCCAGGGGGAGCATGTTCACTAAAAAGAATAATGAAAAAAAGTGTTTGTTTTTCATATGTTAACAATGTTTAGGCTGTTATCAGCATTTCAATAATCAATTCTTTGATCAACTTTCTGTAGTATGGAGGGAAAATAATTCCCAATTAGAGGGGCTTTTGACATACAGATGGTCTTAACCATACCGGCTGGGTGGAGTAGAGGTAACATCACTGCTCTGCGTGGAGAGAGACTGTGGAGACATGGGTTCGATCCTGGCAAGAGCACCTCTCCAGTAAGTGTCCTTGGGTGAGACACCTAACGGTACATACTCGCCACCTAGGACATACTTGAAAACAAGAGAAATCTCAATGTATCCTTCCTGGTAAAATCCTTTCCCAAAAAAACCCACAAATACCATTTTTTCACTATTTTCTAAGACTATATGAAATGTTGTAAGTACCAGTGCTACTCTGCATGTTCTTCCAAAATCCTATTTTTTCTATATAAATGTTAAATTTTCACTTTTTTCATACACACTTATTTAAGCACCCAATCCGTCCACGCTCAGATGTCCCAGAAATAGCAACCTGAAAAAAAAGTGGTGAGGAAAAAAAACATTGAGGATATTACAGACCTGCCTTTGAAAATGTTTTATTGTGTACAATAATTTTCATATGTAGTGATGCCATTGGAAGTGCCGTCACTGTAAGTTGCATCATGTAAACTAACGTAAACGGATATATTACCAAGCTTACTGCTTGCTGTCACATACGTGAAATTAGGCAATTTGTGTAGCTCCATCAGGAACAATGTGTCTACATGTTTACATAGCACTGTGCCCCGGGTGATCACTGACGCAGCCTATCCCTATGATGCACAGCTCCAGCCAGCGTCCTCCTCTGTCCTCCTCTGTGACTGCTGACCCAAAGCTGAACAGCTCAGGTTTCAGGGCAGGGGGAGGTCAGGACTCCGGTCTGTAAACCCAGCACTGACCTGGCTTCCAGTGGACCATCAGGGATGAGAACCAAAATAATAAAACTATTGTGTCCTGTCTGAGAGGGAACATGAAGAGCAGATTTCTTTCAAAACATTAGCAGGAGCCATGCAGTGACATAAAGGCTGCCTAAAAGCTCCTATTGATCCCCCCCCCCACAACAGCCCCTCTCCAGTTATCTCCCTTTAGCAGTTTTACAGGGCCAGGTAGCCTTTGAATGGGCTACTGACTAGCTTATTACTATGAAGGGGGCCCGTGACACTGACAGCCTTGTAGCCATTGCTACCCCTGAAGAGTCCAGACCTGCTAGTTGCCCCTGGGTGTAAGGTGGCTTATGCTTTATCAATTGAAGAAAAAAAAATCCTATACATTGAGGTACCCAACCATCTTTAGATTATGAAAATAAAGCTAAGAAAACATTTGTATTCTGATTTGAATGGTGATTTGCGAGTAAATACACCCATAAAATGACAATTTAAAGTAAACTCTCACTTTACCCACTGAAGTGAAGCAAAATGCAGTCATTAATATTGATCAGTGAATCATACCATGCTCTGCTTGAAGACCTTGATCCGTATGCATTATCACAAGATCACGTTTTATTGCTGTGGAGCTCTGTGATACACCATACACACCGCACGTTACTGTGCATTTTATTACTTAATTTGCTTCCGGTGTTTGTTTTTATTTAAACCAGAGCCCGAGTTGCTGCACCATGGGCCTCTGGGTTGTACTTGTCCCCCGGGCCAAAAGTTGCCAGTCAGCCCCTGCCTGGGACTACGACCACCTCATCAAGCTGCTCCTCATCAGAGACAGCGGTGAGAGCGGGAACTACGGTCAGTGGTGGTGAAGTGGGGGGGGGGAGAGGCCTGCCATTTACAGAGGGAAGTTATGAACAAACAAGCACACACAACTTGTGTGCTTGTTTGTTCAGAACTGCTCTGTGTAAATTTTTTGAAAATCAGGAATTAAAGATAAAAAACACCCCACATTACTGTATAGCTCTGACGATACCCTCAAAACACACCCTGCAAATTATTGTATAGCTCTGCAATACCCTCAAAACACACCGCACATTACTGTATAGCTCTGACGATACCCTCAAAACACACCCTGCAAATTATTGTATAGCTCTGCAATACCCTCAAAACACACCGCACATTACTGTATAGCTCTGCAATACCCTCAAAACACACCGCACATTACTGTATAGCTCTGCAATACCCTCAAACACAACGCACATTACTGTATAGCTCTGCAATACCCTCAAACACAACGCACATTACTGTATAGCTCTGCAATACCCTCAAAACACACCGCACATTACTGTATAGCTCTGCAATACCCTCAAACACAACGCACATTACTGTATAGCTCTGCAATACCCTCAAACACAACGCACATTACTGTATAGCTCTGCAATACCCTCAAAACACACTGCACATTACTGTATAGCTCTGCAATACCCTCAAACACACCGCACATTACTGTATAGCTCTGCAATACCCTCAAAACACACCACACATTACTGTATAGGTCTGTGATACCCTCAAACACACTGCACATTACTGTATAGCTCTGTGATACCCTCATACACAACACACATTACTGGGGCTGGTATGAAATTATTTCCAGGGCTGGTTTTTATCCCCAGTCCGGCCCCGATGCTGACCCCTCCAATCTGATGCACTATGTCCAGGCCTGGAATACCTTTACAGGAATACACCCCTGCAAAGGCCAATCTATTAATCTCTATCAAAGAACTAAATTAGTCTGTCCCTTCCTTTTTGTCTGATATACTGTAGGTCACTATTAAAACGGCCAGAACAAAATCCTCCCCATAGTGTGATATTGGGACTTTGTAGCGTGATTGGGAGGAATTTGTAAATATAGTGTGTCACATTGTGAAATAGTAGACTAGACAGGTCTGCTATCGCCCCTTTAGAAATAAAGCATGCAAGTGATATACTAATAAAAGTCTATATCCTACATTGAGTATTTTAGTATCCAATAAGGCTAGGGTCAGACGAGCATGATTTCTACGGACTGTACGTCCGTGCACACGGACGTACGTCAGTACGGAAGACACAGTAGTGGCCACACAGTCCGTTTTTTTCACTGACGTATATTTTGACGGATGTAGGAGGGAAAATAAATTAAAAAGCAAAACCATTTTGTCCGTGAAAAATGCTGGACGTATAAATGCAGTCCGTCTGACCACGTTCCATCACTCACACACAAAGCTATGCGGACGTTGCGGACGCAGCGCACTTTGTGCGGCCGTTCTAGGGGTTGTACGTTCTTGCCTGCCTTGCGTCCGTTTGCCACGGCCGTTGTGCGTCCGCAGTTCAGTGCGGACGTACTTCATGTGTCAGGCTCCAATGGACTTTCTTTCATGCTATCACGGACGTACTTTTAGGCGCAATCACGGACGTACTTTTAGGCGCAATCACGGACGTGAACACTACTCTCGTCTGACCCCAGCCTTATATTGGGATAAATGGTCTAAATGCAACATGATTTTATAATGTGAATTATTTGTTATTAATATTATTATTATTATTATTATTGTCATCATCTATATAGCGCCAACAGTTCCACTACCGTTCAATGGGCATTAAGAACACTTAGGGCACCATTACATTCTTCACGCTTAACGTTAGCGCTCACCTGAGTGAGCGTTAACGTTAGCCCTGGTGGGCCCATCATATTACAATCCAAATGCTAACGGGTTAAAAAAACGTTAGCGATTGGTATCTTGTGCCTTTCAGCGCAAGGTTACTGTACTTTGCGCTCCCTGTACTTAACAAGGGAGCGCAAAGTGTTAATTAGCATTAGTATTACAATAAACTAACGCTAATTAACGTCCGGCTGCGGTTACTGAAACGTTAACCACAGCCAGGACTTGGTGCTAATGGATTCCACTGCTGCAGAATCCATCAGCACCAGCAGAAACCCCCCGAAAAAAAAAAAAAAAAAAGCCATCACTCACCTTCTATCCCGTGGCGAGGACCGCGACTCCAACCGGCTCCTCTGTCCGCCGGGAGCAGGGAGAGACTGATGGAAAAAGTCCCCCAGTCTCCCTCTGCAGATCACTATGCCAACCTGCCAGATCTTGCGAGGCGAGATCCTTCCATTTGACGCCCGTCTGACCCCCGTCTGGCTGCCTCACTGAGCGCAGTTAGTGCACTCGGCGCTGCAAGGCTCTATCCTCCTATGGAGGATCGCGCTTTGCAGCCCCATCAATGCGCATCCTAGTGCTTTGACAGGGAAGGCTTGCTGCATGGACGTAGCACGGCCGCTGCCATGCACGCAACTCGTGCACATGCAACAGCGTGTAACCGACCCCGTCGCAGCACCACAAGTATACCCCTAAGTGAGAATATCCAATTGGGCACAATTAGCCATTTTCCTTCCCTGGTGTCATGTGACTCGTTAGTGTTACAAGGTCTCAGGTGTGAATGGGAGCAGGTGTAATAATTTTAGTGTTATCACTCTCTCATACTGGTCACTGGAAATTCAACATGGCACCTCATGGCAAAGAACTCTGAGGATCTGAAAAAAAGAATTGTTGCTTTACATAAAGATGGCCAAGGCTATAAGAAGATTGCCAAGACTCTGAAACTGAGCTGCAGCACGGTGGCCAAGACAATATGGCGGTTTACAGGACAGGATCCCCTCAGAACAGGCCTTGCAATGCAGAGGCGGCTCTAGACGGTCACATTCAGCCACAATGGCGCTACCCGGCATGCGCCAAGTAGGGCCCTGGTACGAGTAAAAGCCCCTGTATGCAGAGATGCAGGACACAATAACCTTAGATACGTGAATATAACCACAGGAGACACTGGGGACCTCTACACGGCTATACCGAAAGAAGCCCTATGCTGATAGACCGGACCTTAGAGTGGCCGAATCTGCTCTAATGGAAAAGGGGTTACTTAGTAGCCATGCAGAGTCCTGGGGAGAACACAGAATACCTGAAGGAATTATACTCCACAACATACAGGGAAGGACTTCAATCACAAAAGCCGTGGTTAGCAGGGACACACAACATATACATCAATATACACAGCACAGTTAGGGATGTCCAGAAGAGTCGTCAGTGAATAAACCAGGAGTCAAAACCAAAATGTTTACCTTAAGCCAAAGCGGGGATACAGCACCAGAGAAAATCCGTCAGCCAGGCCAGAGGGTCAATAGCAGGAAATCAATCAGAACATGAAACTCAGACAAAGGAGAAACACTGAAACTGATAACATGAAAAACACTGCACATGAACTGGAACCTAAGCTAACTAAAGAAACAACAGACAAATCAAAGAAATAAGGTAAACAATAAAACATAAACTTGACCAGACAGCACAACAGGGAGCTCTCAGGAACGTGAAGTCAGCAGCAAACAAAGACTGAAAATGAACCAGATGCAAAAGCATGGTGATATGGGCCCATGGCTTTATATAAGGAAGTAATCAGCCCATATCACCAACAGAAGCTAAACGAGCAACTGAAACTAGCAGACACATTAACCCCTGAGCTGCATCTCAGGGAAAGCAGCATAGGGAAACACATGGGAACCAAGACATAAGGAATGCAGATGGCAGGGATTGGAACGTGGGAATGTGACATAGACTTTGTGAGATCTTAGGCAAAACTTAAACATGAGGCTCCGCTAACGGCCACTATGAAAAGAGTCCAAGCTTGGGCCTGGTGCATGAAAAGATATCTATATATATAAATGCAAAAGTCCTGACTGACTGACTCATCAACACCCAGCTGAAAACCTTTAACCTAGGAACGTGAAATTTTGAAGGTACACTGTTTGTGTGACGTAGGCACCCACTAAGGAAGGATTTTTGGAAACTCCGCCCCTAAGGGGGTGAAAAAGAGGGTTGACTATTTTAAACAGTATACCCATAGCTGAAAAACAGAAGATGGTACAGGCCTGAAAATTGGTATTTAGATTAGTCTTGAAAGATAAAAAATACGTATTTTACCGTTTTTCAAAAAATCCAAGTGGGGGGCTAAAAAAGGGTTGAATATTTTAAACAGGATAACTATATCTCAAAAACAGAAGATGTTACAGGCCTGAAAATTGGTACTGTATTTAGATTTGTCTTGAAAAATAAAATAACACATATTTTACCATTTTCCGAAACTCCAGTGGGGGGGGGGGTAAAAAGGGAGATTGAATAAAAAAACGAAGATGTTACATGTGTGAAATTTGGTATTTACAGTCTTCATGAAAACAAACAAACGTGTTTTACCATTATTCAAAAATCCAATTAAGGGGGGTCAAGGGAAAAGGGTGTGAATACTTTTATCAGTTTACCTATATTTCAAAAACCAAAGATGTTACGGGTGTGAAATTTGGTATTTACAATCTTCATGAAAAATAAAAAACACGTGTTTTACCATTTCCAAAAATCCAAAGTGGGGGGGTGTGAAAAAAGGGGATGAATACTTTTAAACAGGATACCTACATCTCAAAAACAGAAGATGTTACAGACGTGGAAATTGGTATTTAGATTTGTGTTGAAAAACAAAAAACTTGTATTTTACCATTTTCCAAAAATCCAGTGGGAGGGGGGGCAAAAAGGGGGGTTGAATACTTTTATCAGTATACCTATACTTCAAAAACCAAAGCTGTTACAGGTGTGAAATTTGGTATTTACAATCTTCATGAAAACAAACAAACAAACATGTGTTTTACCATTTCAGAAAATCCAGTTAATGGGGGTAGGGGAAATGGGTGTGAATTCTTTTATCAGTATAACTATATATAAAAAACTATGAAGTTACAGGTGTGAAATTTGGTATTTACAATCTTGAAAAATAAAGAAAACACGTGTTTTACCATTTTCCAAAAATCCCAAGTGGGGGTGAAGATAGGGGGGTGAATACTCTTAAACAGGATACCTATATCTCAAAAACAGAAGATGTTACAGACGTGAAATTTGGTATTTAAGTTTGTCTTGAAAAATAAACACGTGTTCTAGCATTTTCCAAAGATCCAAGTGGGGTGTGAAAAAGGGGGGTGAATAATTTTAAACAGGATACTTACATCTCAAAAACAGAGGGTGTTACAGATGTGAAAATTGGTATTTAGAATCTTCTTGAAAAATAAAACACGTATTTTGCTGTTTTCCGAAAATCCAGTTGATAAACTGGATGAACAGATCAGAGGCATATTGTTACTTCACACAGAATGGAGTCTCTATGCATCTCCTCCCACAGCCGGGCCTCACACCCACCCTCACTGCTCCAGCATGTCTGCTTCCCTCTCACAGACAGGGCTCTCACACTCCCTCACTGCTCTAACAGGTCTCCTGCTTCCTTTTCACAGCCAGGCCTAACACACACCCTCAATGCTGCAGCGTGGGAGAACTTGTGATATTATTGCAGAACCTCAACCCACCTAAGCTCTGTAATGGCACCAGATTGCAAGTAAAAGCACTCCACAGAAATGTGATTGAGGCTATGGTGCTAACCGATTCTGGTCGGGGGAGTTGGTGTTCATACAACAAATACCTCTTATACCTTCAGAATATCCGTTTCAATTCAAAAGGCTTCAGTTCACCCTAAATGTTTGTTTTGCGATGACCATCAACAAGTCAGAGAAAGTGACAGATTTTGAAGGTAGCGGGGATTGACCTAAGAGAAGTCTGCTTCTCACATGGGCACTATTACATTGCCTATTCCAGAGTGAGCTCACCTAACTCTCTGCTGATCCGAGTACCTGAAAACCACTAATGTAGTTTATAAAGAAGTACTCAAATAGTTTTATTTACTATGTTCCAGATGCCAAAAAACTAAATAAATCACATTTGTTTTGTCTGTCTTATTGTCGGTTTGTAATTACAACACAAAAAAAATCATGGACGCATGTGAATGAAACAGCTTTCGGGGTTATTCAGAGAGAGGTGAAAACCAGGAGAATGACTGGAGAAGTGAAACTTCTAGGTCAATATAGCCAAACCAGAAAAATTCTCCCATTTATCTCACTTTCCAAATTGGCTATTTTGACCTAGAATTTTCACTTCTTCCTCTCCAGTCATTTGGATTTCACCTCTCTCTGAATAACCCTGTTTGTTTTGTAGCCAATAAACCCTGACTAACGTCTGCAATAAACATTAATTATTATTTTTAGACATCAACCTGTAAATTATATTTTGAGCGAAGCCGCGGGCAATAGCTAGTAATAAAATATTTATAAAAATGTGAGGGGTGTACTCACTTCTGTGAGATACTTTATAAACCCTATACCTTCCACTTCTCAATTTAAACCAACCAGACTATTTTACATGGGACATGTCATATACCTCAACCACTCCAGGCCATCACGTGACTAGAATTAGAAGGTTAAAAATCACTATTTGTCTACAATAGACCAAAAAAATTATGACTAAATAAAACCATAAAACTATAACTGCGGGCACTACAAAGTAGCTAACGAAATATGAAAGAATTCGGTGCACCATTGTTTAATATTAGGTTAATGACTTGGAATGGCCCTTTCAATAAAATTACAACGCACTAGTATAGAACTGAGGGAACTGAGGAATCAGGGCGGCACAGTAGGAGTGTCAGGACCGCCCCCTTGACCTTTGACCATTGTAAGAAATGAGATGAATAAAAGTGGGTATATCTTCAGAGATATATATATCATTGGAATAATTTAAACATTTTTGGAACCATCATATAGTTCTCATCGGGTAGACACCTCGGGCCACATTACATTCTTAACGCAAACGTTAACGCTCACTTGCGTGAGCATTAACGTTTGCTACGATGTCCACCGCATATTGCAATCCAAACGCAAATGGGTTAAGTAACCTGTTTGCGTTTGGTACCTTGCACTTTTCAGCACGAGGTTACTGTACTTTGTGCTCCCTATACTTTAGGGATGTGCACCGATTTTTTTTCGTTTAGTTTCGGAACGTTCGGTTTTTTTTTAAATTTTCGTTTCGACCGATTTTCGTTTCGACCGATTTTCGTTTCGACCGATTTTCGTTTCGGCTCGTTTTTTCATATTGACTTTCATTTCGTGATATTGGAAATTTTCTCTCTTTCGGATCGTCTGTTCTCGTCGTTTCAAAGAGTCTATTTCATTTTGACTTAGACGAATGGTATTTCGGATGCTCCTATATTTCGGTCTATACGGTAATTTTGCCGATTCTATCATTTTTTATGAAAGATCCTTTTTTTCTTATGAATATGCATTGCACAACTTTATTTAATCATATTAAAATGGTATGAAAGGAAAAAAAATAAACAAAACGATTTACCTCTACAGAATAATGCAGCATATCAATCTGCACATTGCCGGGCAGCACCTCTACAGTATAATTACTGCAGCATATGATTCCACACACTGACGGGCAGCACCTCTACAGTATAATAATGCAGCATATAGGGGCATGGTCGGCAGCAAGTGGGAGCGGACGTGCTTTGCTGGAGCTCCGCGCGTCTCTTCCACTTTAGGACCCCCAGCTGACTTATCCTGCAGAATTTATATATTTCGGGGTACCTGTGCTGCTGGCTATCAGTATTGAGCCGTCCGGAGACCGTTCAGCCCCCTTCTGGACCTGAGACCACTCTGAAGTCGCCGCCGCGTGCTGCAGTGAGAAGACGGCGGCCATCTTGCGGCCCCCTTCCAGGCTTCGTATGAGCACCAGCCTTGCTGATCTGACCATTCTGCCTAGACTGTGCTACACCTGTGGACTGTGGAGATGGTGGGCCCGCATCTCCCGGTCGAACTGGAGGAATATCATCCGGGAGCGACGGATGGCCCTGCAGGATGGTGGGGGACAGACCCCCCCCCCCACATGCTGGATTCGGAGCAGCCACCGTGGATCTGGACCTGGAGGCATGTCTGCAGATTCTGGCGGGGGAACCTGAGGATGATCCGCTTACTAAAGAGGTCTGGTGGCAGATGATAGTGGCGTTGCGGTGCTGCCGGGAGGATGTTCGGCGGCTGGAAGCGGTCCCGCTGTCAATGGATCCTAAGGGGTCGAGCCTGTCCGATGCTTCCGGTCTACATGCAGGGGATGTGCCTGCATGAGATGGGGTACACCTGGATGCCTTTGATCGGTGCCTGGAGATGGATGCGGCGACCCCTGTGGCGGCCAAAACGTCAGTGCCTTCTAGACGCAGCCTGAGGCCCGCTGGGGGATCCCTGTGAGCTACCTATGGCCCCCTACAGGATTGCCGTACTCACTGTGTCCTGCCCCATGTCCTCCTTTACGCTGTGCTAGGGCACCCTGGAAAACGTGGCGAGGTTCGATCTGACCTAGCCCCGTTCCCCGTTTTGGATACAGGCTGACGCTTTCCCTCCAGCATGCCCTCCATCTTTATTACTTTGATATGCCCTTTCTGATTTTTATTTTTGCTTTAACTGAGACTTTCTGAGACATTTTGTCGTCGTCCCCCTCAGGCTGAGTACCTTTCACTCCGGGAGACTGTTGCTTATTTTCTCGCTACATACCTGCTGCATTTCTCTCCTGCCCCAGTTCCCCCCCCCCTTTACAAGCAGCAAGCAGATTATTTCTATTTTTGAGGTGTTTATCTATTTTTATGTGACCCCCCCCTCTTTACAACTGTCTCTGATGATTTGATGCTGATGATCCCCGGCTGGGGATTATCTAGATTTTTGTGTTACCCCTCCCCCTCTGTTTGCTATTTTTCGCTGAGATCCCCCTATCTGGGGACGTTTATTGTACCTATGCTGACTGTTTTGGATGGCCATGCGTGGCCCTTACTTTACTATGTCTGATTGTAAGCCAATTTATTTACATAATAAAAAATGTAAATAAAAAAAAAATAAGGCAGCATATGAATCCGCACACTGCCGGGCAGCACCTCTACAGTATAATAATGCAGCATATGAATCCGCACACTGCCGGGCAGCACCTCTACAGTATAATTACTGCAGCATATGATTCCTCACACTGCCGGGCAGCACCTCTACAGTATAATAATGCAGCATATGAATCCACACACTGCCGGGCAGCACCTCTACAGTATAAAAATGCAGCATATGATTCCGCACACTGCCGGCAGCACCTCGACAGTATAATTATTGCAGCATATGAATCCTTACACTGCCGGGCAGCACTTCTACAGTATAATTAATGCAGCATATGATTCCGCACACTGCCGGGCAACACCCCTACAGTATAATAATGCAGCATAAGATTCCACGCACTGCAGGGCAGCACCTTTACATTATAATTAATGCAGCATATGAATTCTCACACTGCCGGGCAGCACCTCTACAGTATAAAAATGCAGCATATGATTCCGCACACTGCCGGGCAGCACCTCGACAGTATAATTATTGCAGCATATGAATCCTTACACTGCCGGACAGCACCTCTACAACAGTATAATTAATGCAGCATATGATTCCGCACACTGCCAGGCAGCACCTCTACAGTATAATAATGCAGCATATGAATCAGCACACTGCCGGGCAGCACCTCTACAGTATAATTACTGCAGCATATGATTCCTCACACTGCCGGGCAGCACCTCTACAGTATAATAATGCAGCATATGAATCCACACACTGCCGGGCAGCACCTCTACAGTATAAAAATGCAGCATATGATTCCGCACACTGCCGGGCAGCACCTCGACAGTATAATTATTGCAGCATATGAATCCTTACACTGCCGGGCAGCACTTCTACAGTATAATTAATGCAGCATATGATTCCGCACACTGCCGGGCAACACCCCTACAGTATAATAATGCAGCATAAGATTCCACGCACTGCAGGGCAGCACCTTTACATTATAATTAATGCAGCATATGAATTCTCACACTGCCGGGCAGCACCTCTACAGTATAAAAATGCAGCATATGATTCCGCACACTGCCGGGCAGCACCTCGACAGTATAATTATTGCAGCATATGAATCCTTACACTGCCGGACAGCACCTCTACAACAGTATAATTAATGCAGCATATGATTCCGCACACTGCCAGGCAGCACCTCTACAGTATAATAATGCAGCATATGAATCAGCACACTGCCGGGCAGCACCTCTACAGTGTAATATTGAAACAAAATGTTATTTAACAAATTTATTTAGTTTTACACTGTGTCATCATCATAAAAGAAAAATTTGAATAATTGATATCAACTATCGAATTTGAAATGAACTATCAAATAGATCAACAATCGAATTTGAAATGAACTATCAAATGGATATCAAGTAACTATCGAATTTGATCGAAACGATACGAAATTACGGAATCAGCAATGGAACCGAAACCGACTCGAAACTATACAAAAATACGATGTCCGTAAGGAACCGATTTTACAAATTTCACGTTCATACGAAATAACAAAATTATTGGAAATTATTTCGGACGCTGTGTATTTCGTTGCCGATCCGATTCGGAACATCGGACGAATCTGAAGCACCGAATCTGCCCGTTTCGTGAAAAAAATGAATCAGTACGAAACGAAATGCACATCCCTACTATAGTTAACATGGGAAGTGCAAAGTGTTAATCAGCACTGGATTACAACGTCCCAACACTGATTAACGTCCGGCTGTGGTTAGCGGAAAGTTAACCACAGCCAGGACTTGGTGTTAACGGATTCCGCTTCTGCAGAATCCTTTAACACCAGGCTAAAAAAATAAAAAAATTAAATCAGATACTCACCTCCTGTCCCGCGGCGAGGACTGCCTCCTTGGTCCGGCAGAAGCAGGGAAAGACTGGGGAAAAAGTCCCCCCAGTTTCTCCCTGCGTATCACTACGTGGACCCAGGGGCTGATCCAGACACAGGTTTTGGGAGAGCATTCTACCCGTTTTGGCCAAGAGCTGGTGTTGGGTTCGCATTGACAGGTGGATATATTTGCCCCCTGCTCACATGAATATATTTGCCCCAGCTCACATGGATGTATTTACCCCCAGCTCACATGGATATATTGACCCCAGCTCACATAGATATATTGCCCCCAGCTCATATGGATATATTTGCACCCAGCTCTCACCTCCTCTGCTGCCAGGCCCCTTCGCAGCCGTGAACTCATGTGAACTCTGCGATCTCGTGCGCTGGTCAGGTGGTTCCCATCCCAGGCGAACGGACAAACTGAATGCCGGTTGTGGCGGCCACTTGTAGGGAGAAAGGTGATTTTCTCGGGGGGGCAGAGCTCCAAAGCAATAAAACTCACAGTAATGTGTGCTGTGTATGAGCGTATCACAGAGCTCCACAGCAATAAAACTCACAGTAATGTAATAGATTTATTCAAGCCCCAGAAAATCAATTCATCACCCCCCAAAGGATATAAATTGTCATGTTATTCATCACCCCCTCACCCTATCGATTCATCACACACCCTCACCCTATCAATTCATAACCCCCCCAGCCTATCAATTCATCACCCCCCTCAGCCCATCAATTCATCACCCCCTCACCCTATCAATTCATCACCCCCCACCCTATCAATTCATCACCCCATCAATTCATCACCGCCACCCTATCAATTCATAACTCCACCTCAGCCTATCAATTCACCACCCCCCATCAATTCAGCAACTCGCAGCAGTATTCCAGGGGGACTGAACTGCGGGAATGAAGGGCTCTCATGTACAGACCACTGTGGATCTCCTGGCAGTGAGAGCAGGTGATGAAATGGCCCCCGCCCCCTTACTGAAACCGAAGACTTGAGGGCCAAGAAGATTGTGGGCCTGGAAGAGTTGACTGGCGGCTGCATTGCAGCTGTGCCGGGGAGCGAAGGTTATTCAGGGAAGGTGCGTGCCGCGTTTGTCCTCTTCTACCAACACGCGGCGTGCACATGTCACGTGCGGGGGCGGTGCCAGTGCAGCGTGCCGTGCTCTCATGGTAAGACTGAGGCAGGCATGCTGGCACTGCAGCACCGCCCCTGCAGTTGTTTGGAAGGAGCCTGAGCCGGTTGTCGCATTAACAGACGAGATCATTATAGCTCCGGTGACCAGAGCTGAGGGGAAATGGCGGGGCCCACTTTCTGCATCCCCCCACCCATGTGACCTTAATGTCCTAATGTGTTGTTCAATTCTAGGAACTGATCAGCATAGCTTCCAGACCTGAGGAAGAGAGGAATCCTCCCGAAAGCCTGTCTTTTAAATGCATCATTAGTCCAATAAAAAAGGTATCACTACGTACTGCTATACTCGTGATTTATATATACAGTCAGGTCCAGAAATATTGGGACATTGACACAATTCTAACATCTTTGGCTCTACACACCACCATAATGGAGTTGGAATGAAACAGACACAATGTGCTTTAACTGCAGACTGTCAGCTTTAATTTGAGGGTATGCACATCCAACTCAGGTGAACGGTGTAGGACTTACAATAGTTTTCAGATGTTCCTCCCACTTGTTAAGGGACCAAAGGTAATGGGACAATTGGCTTCTCAGCTGTTCCATGGCCAGGTGTGTGATATTCCCTCATTACCCCAATTACAATGTGCAGATAAAAGGCCCAGAGTTCATTTCAAGTGTGCTATTTGCATTTGGAATCTGTTGCTGTCAACTCTCAAGATGAGATCCAAAGAGCTGTCACTATCAGTGAAGCAAGCCATCATTAGACTGAAGAAACAAAACAAACCCATCAGAGAGATAGCAAGGACATTAGGTGTGGCCAAAACAACTGTTTGGAACATTCTCAAAAAGAAGGAACGCACCGGTGAGCTCAGCAACACCAAAAGACCCGGGAGACCACGGAAAACAACTGTGGTGGATGACCGAAGAATTCTTTCCCTGGTGAAGAGAAAACACCCTTCACAACAGTTGGCCAGATCAAGAACACTCTCCAGGAGGTAGGTGTATGTGTGTCAAAGTCAACAATCAAGAGAAGACTTCACCAGAGTGAATACAAAGGGTTCACCACAAGATGTAAACCATTGGTGAGCCTCAAAAACAGGAAGGCCAGATTAAGTTTGCCAAACAACACCTAACAAAGCCTTCACAGTTCTAGAACAAGATCCTATGGACAGATGAGACCAAGATCAACTTGTACCAGAGTGATGGGAAGAGAAGAGTATGGAGAAGGAAAGGAACTGCTCATGATCCTAAGCATACCACCTCATCATTGAAGCATGGTGGTGGTAGTGTCATGGCGTGGGCATGTATGGCTGCCAATGGAACTGGTTCTCTTGTGTTTATTGATGATGTGACTGCTGACAAAAGCAGCAGGAAGAATTCTGAAGTGTTTCGGGCAATATTATCTGCTCACATTCAGCCAAATGCTGCAGAACTCATTGGACGGCGCTTCACAGTGCAGATGGACAATGACCCAAAGCATACTGCAAAAGCAACCAAAGAGTTTTTGAAGGGACAGAAGTGGAATGTTATGCAACGGCCAAGTCAATCACCTGACCTAAATCCCATTGAGCATGCATTTCACTTGCTGAAGACAAAACTGAAGGGAAAATGCCCCAAGAACAAGCAGGAACTGAAGACAGTTGCATTAGAGGCCTGGCTGAGCATCACCAGGGATGCAACCCATCGTCTGGTGATGTCTATGCGTTCCAGACTTCAGGCTGTGATTGACTGCAAAGGATTTGCAACCAAGTATTAAGAAGGGAAAGTTTGATTTATGATTATTATTCTGTCCCATTACCTTTGGTCCCTTAACAAGTGGGAGGCACATCTGCAAACTGCTGTAAGTCCTACACCGTTCACCTGAGTTGGATGTACATACCCTCAAATTAAAGCTGACAGTCTGCAGTTAAAGCACATTGTGTTTGTTTCATTCCAACTCCATTGTGGTGGTGTATAGAGCCAAAGATGTTAGAATTGTGTCGATGTCCCAATATTTCTGGACCTGACTGTATATATATATATATACACACACTCCTCCAAACAGCGGCACTCCAGGTACTTTGTAGAAAAGTATCAAATTTTATTAGTTCAACGTTTCAGCTTGTATCCCACAAGCTTTCTTCAGGATAAAAAATACAGCTTACTGCACAGTTTAAATAACAAACAGTGAACTCACCATCCGTGCCTTCCCTGCACCAGTGCAGTCGGCACACCCTCCACAACCAATTACTGCTGGCATCAGCGTATCACCTGGGGGTAATCTACAGCGCCTAGGAAACCATTCCAAACAAGGTTACTCCTAGGATTTACTGAATATTTCTCCCACTGCCATGCTGAGGCCATAATTTGGATACACTCAATCCCAAAGTAATGCACCATAAAAAGCCATATACTGTAGATCAATCCCACGGAGGGGCCAGAGGGACAAAATCCATTGGACAAAGAGGAAAGCCCCTCAAGCAACAGAAGTAACTCCAATTGTTAATCTGTCTGATAGAACCCTCTCTACACACGAAATGACGATCCTTAGTAAGGGTCTATCTTTTGCTCCCACATTTTTTCCTAAGGTTTTTGATTTTCAGGTGGATTTATACAAGTTTGGTAGAACTTTGAGACTGCGGGACTTTTTTAGAGAATCTCAGTTGGTGAGGAGAGCGACTGCATTTCGTAACAAAAGTATGTTTGATCCTCCTAGCATTCAGGTGTCTATTAAATCTTTTATACAGGCGGTACAAGAAGAAACCAAGAGGGTTATGGCAACCCGCAGGAAATTCAATTCTAATTGTAATAAAGAAGATCGCATGGCAATACGTGCTTTATCTCAAGACACCACCATTGTGATCCGCCCGGCGGATAAGGGCGGGGCGGTGGTGATACAGAATTACAGTAATTATAGGAATGAGGTATTACAACTGGCGGATCTTACCATCTACAGCCCATTGAGGATGGACCCTACTTTTGAAATTAAACAAAAAATGGAGGAGACGTTGCAACAAGGTCTCTGCATGCAGTATATATCGGAAGAGCTATATGATTTTTTACTCCCGAAGCACCCAAAAACACTGGTGCTGTACACGATCCCAAAAATTCATAAAAATTATGACAATCATCCAAGACAGCCCATTGTCTCGGCAGTTGGTGGTCTACTGGAACCCTTATGCAAGTGGCTAGATTATTTGATTAAGAGCCCAGTCCAGAGTTTGTGGACTTGCCTTAAAGACACACAGGAATTGTTGCAAAAAATACAGCACTTGGAGTTACCAGATGGTCCAGTCACATTACTTACGTGTGACATGAAAAGTTTATACACGATAATCCCCAGAGAGGAAGGGGTACAAGCTCTACGGGAGGTATTGAATCAAACAACTAATTATAGTGTAATTGAATAATACTATTGAATATACCCTAGAATTGCTTGAATTGATATTGTCCAATAATTACTTTCGTTTTGAGAATACTTGGTACCTGCACACCACTGGGATATCCATGGGGTCATCGGTAGCCCTAATGTATGCTAACGCATTCATGTATTTCTTTGATACCACCGAAATTATTCCTCGTTTTCATGATTCATTAATTTTTTATACAAGGTTTATTGATAATTTGTTTCTAATCGTGAAAGATGGAATGCAACAGGTAGAAACCATTATCGCTGAAATTAATGGTTTGAATTTCCAAGTAAAATTAACAATGACAGCGAGTGAAACCACAGTGGACTTCTTCGACGTCCGTATTTATCGTCAGTTGGATCATCTCCAATATTCTTTGTATCAGAAACCTACTGTTCACAATACGATTCTGCATGCGCAGAGCTCACACCCCAGACATCTCAAAGAATCTATACCGTATACTCAGTTTCTACGTGTATTTAGGAACAATTCAGACCCTGAGAATATTGACTGTCAAATTAAACAAATGTGGGACAGATTTCAGGAACGGGGTTATCCCCGACAGGTCCTCCAACGAGCATTGGATTGGTGTAAAAACCCTGAATACAGAACTATGGGCCATATTACATAGTTGGTGCTAACTTAACCAGAGCTGTTGTAAACTTACCAGAGCCATTATAGCCTATGGAGGTTTACGTTTACAACAGCTCTGGTTAGGTTAGCACCAACTGTGTAATATAGCCCTATAAGTATACTCCTGTGCCAAATTTTTCAAGATCTGACCCATATGGGCCATAATTCTGTATTCACCACCACAACCTTTTCCCCATATGCACAAGACATCAGAAAAATTGTGAATCGCAATTGGCCAGTGGTTGGGGGCGACCCAAGTTCACCTAACAGCCTTAATCCTCTCCCTATGATGAGTTACCGCCGACCGAAGAATCTGAGAGATATACTGGTTAAAACAGATCCTGTACATTGTTATGAGAAAAAAGAACTGTGGCGTAACAATGGTTGCTTTCAGTGCCTGGGGTGTGTGACATGTAGTCATATGATCCCATGCAATAAATTCAATCACCCCCATAAGTCCAGTACGTATAAAATCCACCAGCGAGTAGCATGCACCACGGAGTTTGTGGTATACAAGATTACCTGCCCTTGTGGTCTTTGTTATATTGGGAAGAAGGATACCACCTTACGGGAACGGATTTGTGGCCACTGCTCATCCATTCGACTAACGTACAGGGATGGTAGTAGTGACAAGCCTGTCGCCAGACATTTTTTGGAGAAAAATCACCAGCTACCAATGCTTAAATTTATGGCCATTAAACATGTGCCCCTCCTGAGGAGAGGAGGCGATCGCAGCAATCTGTTGCTTTGAAGAGAAGCTTACTGGATAAAGGAACTTGATACGTTGCAACCTCGAGACCCCAATGACAGATTTTCTTAACAAATGTTTCTCTAAGCTCCATTCCTCACCCTATTGCCCCCTTGTGTGCATAGGTATACATTTATTTTATTTTTTTATTTTCTTTTTCAATATAGACGGTCTCGTTTTAACCACAGTTGGTATAATGGGTTCAACTGATTTTTTGTAACCCTTTTTTGAGACTTAAGATCTTGAAAAATTTGGCACAGGAGAATACTTATAGGACTATATTACATAGTTGGTGCTAACCTAACCAGAGCTGTTGTAAACGTAAACCTCCATAGGCTATAATGGCTCTGGTAAGTTTACAACAGCTCTGGTTAACTTAGCACCCAACTATGTAATATGGCCCATAGTATGCACCCAGGTGGGCAGGGGTTAGAGTGGAGGATTGGAATTATATATGATTTCAAATTATAGTATGTGATAGCAGGTCCATAATCAAAGATACTGTTCCATTTGTTTTTTTAAAAAAAATTTTTATGGTGCATCACTTTGGGATTGAGTGTATCCAAATTATGCCCGCAGCAGGGCAGTGGGAGAAATGTTCAGTAAATCCGAGGAGTAACCTTATTTGGAGTGGTTTCCTAGGCGCTGTAGATTACCACCAGGTGATACGCTGGTGCCAGCAGTAATTGGTTGTGGAGGGTTTGCTGATGGCACTGGTGCAGGGAAGCACGGATGGTGAGTTCACGGTTTGTTATTTAAACTGTGCAGTAAGCTGTATATTTTATCCTGAAGAAAGCTTGTGGGAAACAAGCTTAAATGTTGAATTAATAAAATTTGATACTTTTCTACAAAGTCCCTGGAGTGCCGCTGTTTGGAGGAGTATGTATGCAGCCTAGCGTGCACCGGGCATTGCCTCTGAATCCTGAGTGCTAGATTCCAGTGGAGACTATATATATATATATATATATATTTATTTATATGCATGCTGAGGAAGGCTCCTGAGTGGCGCTGTTACAGTAATGTGCGGTGTGTATGAGCGTAATGCGTAGTGTGTACGAGTGTATCAGAGCACCACAGCAATAAAACACACAGTAATGTGCTGTGTGTATGCGCATATCACAGCGCTCCACAGAAATAAAACTCACGCTCATACACACCACACATAACTGTGATTTTTATTGCTGTGGATTCTGTGATACGCTATTACACACAGCACATTACTGTGAGTTTTATTTTGATACCTTCATACTCACCACACATTGCTGTGGAGCTGTGGCACTTCGGATTTTAAGATAGTGACAAGCCCCCTCTGATAAGGTCACAGGATGCGCCACGTGACGTCTGCCACCCTATTCCCTGGTGGCAGACTTCACGAGGCGCGCCCTGCGACCTCATTAGAGGGAGGGAGACTAACAGCCATCGGCCCTTACTGATGAGGTCACACGCGGCACGCCCTGAGAGATCATCAGCAGGGGCCGATGGCTTTCCGGCTCCCTCTGATTAGGTCATAGGGCTCACTGGCTGCATCACCGGCCTAGGCTGCCTCACCGAGCATCTAGCTATGCCCAATGGTCAGGCCGGGCCTGGACAAATAGGAGGCTGGTGAAAAAGGTCACAACATTTAGGACCTGTACTGAAACTCATTTGTAGATTGATTTATTTGTCTTGAATTAGTGAAAAATGTATCCCATCTGTATCATACAAGAATAGGCCATGGATTTGAAGGTTCTTGCCTTCCTATTAGGTGGCCTAGTGCATCTCGTTGAACAACCCAAACATTTTGTGTATGACCTCACATCCCACATAGAAAAAAAAATTAAATACATGTTATTACACAAACCTAATTACTGTACACTGAGCAAAAAATTGTCACTCACATGTCATAACTCTGGTTTAAGTAGCTTTGATGAGGAAAAAGCGTTGAGTAACTTCCTCCCTAATTAATCTCCGTGGTTGTGTCAGAGGTCTGGTTTACATTTTTTTACAATCTCCCTATGATACGTGTAGGGGAACATGCTGAAGTAATATTACAAAAGTTCAGTCAGATGCATTTCCTGACATTTTTGGAACTTATTGAAAGCATAATGCTTTTAAGCAATAATTGTGTTGGTTATAATAAGTTATAATATATATACTAAGGATGAATGCTGATAGATCGAAAAAGGGGGAAAAGAAGCCAAATTTGCGTAAATAAAACATACATTTATTTTACTGTACATTTATGTCCAGCTATGTGAATAACAATATACGGGAGCCCAGGGCAAACTTTACCACTGATTAAAAGGTATTATATATTTTTCAAATGGTTACTTTCAAGATGATGTGATAAATGTACCTGAGAAAAAATAGATACAAAAAATGCAATATGTATATACCTACATCATCTTGAACTTATAAGATATTAAGTATGACTTTCTCTAGGGGTTGTTTTATGTTGCAAATGTCTAAAACTAATTTCTTTCCTCACCTAGCAGACCTACAAATGGGTGCTGGTTGATAGAATATATGGCTTTTGGCCGGTCTATGAACCTAACAGGGTTATTCAGAGAGAGGTGAAAAGCAGGAGAATGGTTGGAGAATGAAAAATTCTAGGTCAAAATAGCCAAACCAGAAAAATTCTCCCATTTATCTCACTTTCCAAATCGGCTATTTTGATCTAGAATTTTCAATTCTCCTGCTTTTCACCTCTCTCTGAATAACCCTGTAAGTTTAAAGGAATAATGCAAATCTAGATGGCCTTTGCATGTTGAAATGACAGTAAGGGATCCTTCCTGCCATTGATTAATCTGCAGCCCCGATTTGAGCAAGACCCTCGTAGCCACTGGCCACCTATTTGGCTAAGTATAGTGTTGCCTCTCACTTAACTATAGACCATTATCTCTTGGTTACACCTTGTTCCCCAATTAATTCAACCAGCAACACATAGTCCAGGAAAATAAATCAATAAAATGGCATTAAACAATTATTGCATGTATGATGTATCAAAAACAAAGTGACCATACTAGTCTAGCCAGTGGTGTATTTAGGTTTGGTGCTGCCCTAGGCCTGACTAAATTTGTGCACCCCCTAATTTTAATTTGACACACCCCTTCCTGTTTAAACCTCACCCCTTCCTCTCCAGCACTGATTGTATACTCAGCTTCCTCCAAGATGACTGGATCTGCTGGAACCGATCCTGTTGGGGGATGGGAACTACAGGACTGCCGTGGATAGACAGAATAGACTGTAAACTTGGGATAGTAAAATAACCATCAATTTAATCAGTATGAATTAAAACCATATATGGACATGAAAATCCGGCGTGATTTGTCACACAGCGGCGACTTTCTCAAGGATAATATCCTTTCAAAATATATACATTCTGTAATATATACAGTATATATATATATATATATAGACTAGGCGGCCGATCCATGCTCTGGTCACTTCCGGTGGCAATCTTTGTAGTTCAAATAAAGTTTTTTTTGTAGTTTTGATGATCATAACTTCCAATTCCCATGTTATACAGTCTCCATGTGAGCCCAAGGCTTTTTTTTGCTGCCCCCCTAGAAAGTGCCACCCAAGGCCTAGGCCTTGTTGGCCTAGACCAAGATACTGCACTGAGTCTAGCCGAGTGTCTGTAACATTAAATTGTATAGCAAGTATAAGATAGCAGTGTGCGTGATGAGCAAATGGGGTAGACGAGTTTCATAAAATGTGTGGGAGACATTGTTGGGTTTGCCTGCTGTGAAAGGTAATCTCTGTAAGGTCTTTTTTGGAAGTGGAACCCAGGATGCGGAGAGGAGGAAGGCGAGGATTGATATGCACAGGGCTAAAGGCTGAAGGAGGGTCTAGGCGTTCCGAGGTCAAGGCAGGCGGCAAGAATCGTGGTCGTGAGAAAGCTGAGGTCGGCAACGGGAAGGTCAATCAGATAAGGATACTAGGATATTTAGGGAAACAACAGGGAGAGCTCTTGTAGCAGAGGTACCACAAAATCAATGAGCGTCTTGCCTATGGTGTTCAGGAGTTTTATGGAGGAGTCAGGAGTTGGCTCCGCCCACCCTTCGCCCTGCCTCTCTGGTCTTTCCCTCCTCTGATTGGAGCTAGGAGGGGAGATTCCAGGGATCACCTTGGGCTCTACCCCGGCGGCTGAGGTTGAAGCCGCGCCCCCCCGCCGATCCGCCGCACACACGCAGACCCGCCCAGACGCCGACCACTTGAGGAACCTGCGCCATCTTGGATGGACGGAGGACCCCGCGGCCGACATCCGGACCCTGCAGCCCGCGCATTCGGATCGGGGGAGCCGCCTCTCAACCTCCTCTCGTTCCGGAGGACGTCCTCGGGACCCGGGTGAGACAGCGAGGTCTGGGGGTCCGCAAGATGGCGGCCGGAACCTGACAGGACCCCCCCTTGAAGGCGCGACCTCTGGGGGCGCCTCGGAGCCGGTTTACCCGGATAACGCCTATGAAAGGCGGAAACCAATTGAGGGGCGTGAATCAGGCGTACCGGCTCCCAAGACCGCTCCTCAGGGCCATATCCCTTCCAGTGGACCAGGTACTCAAGCCGTCTACGATGCCATCTAGCGTCCAAGATGGCTTCTACTTCAAATTCTTCAGTGCTATCCACCACCACTGGAGGAGGAGGTGTCAAGCGTCTCTGCACGTATCGATCTGGGACATACGGTTTTAGGAGGGAGACATGGAATATTGGATGTATTTTCATCGAGGGGGGTAGCTGGAGACGAATACAAACAGGGGATATCACAGATAGAATGAGGAACGGACCTAAGAATCTGGGGCCCAGTTTCTTTGTAGGACAAGTCAGACGTAGGTGCTTAGTGGATAACCAGGCCTGATCCCCCACTCTATAGACCGGGGCTGGGTTTCGTAGTTTATCGGCGTAATGCTTTTGTCGTTGTTGTGTATCTTTCAATGCCACAAGAAGTTGTTGACGACAATCTTGCAGGTGTCGGAGTCGTTTATCAACCTCCGGGACGGAACTTGGAGTTGACGGATCTGGAAGCGTAGAGGGATGGAATCCGTAGTTAACAAAGAACGGGGTGTTGTGGATAGAATCATGGGTTTGTGAATTATATGCAAACTCTGCGGTGGGGAGCAGGTCGCTCCAATTGTCCTGCTGATAACTTGAATAGCATCTCAGGTACTGTTCTAATTGTTGGTTCACCCTTTCGGTTTGACCATTGGTTTGTGGATGGTGGGACGAGGACAGGTGGATCTTTATGTTAAGTGATTGACAGAAGGCCGACCATACCTTAGATGTGAATTGGACGCCTCTGTCCGAGACGATGGACGAAGGGACACCATGCAGACGTACTATTTCTTTGAGGAACAGTGATGCAGTTTCATTGGCTGTGGGCAGACCCGGTATCGGGAGGAAGTGTGCCATTTTTGAGAATCGGTCGACAACGACCATAATGGCCGTGTTTCCTTGAGAGGGCGGAAGGTCTACTATGAAATCTATTGACAGATCCCTCCATGGTGTGGAAGCGGTGGGTAGAGGCTGTAAAAGACCAACCGGTTTGCATTTAGGTGACTTCATCCTGTTACACTCAGGGCAGGAACGGATATACTCTGTGACGTCTTTTTTCAGGGACGGCCAGTGGTACAATTGGCGAGTTCTGTGGAGTGTCTTTCGTATACCTCCGTGTCCCGCCAGAGGTGAGTCATGGACATTCTTTAGCACTTCCATTAGGTTGTTTGGGGATACTAAAAGACACTGTTTGTTAGAGGATTGGCCTTTAGAATCCTTTTTGAGACGGGAAAGGAGGGTTGACTGGACCGTTGTGAAGTGTTTTTGTTGTAGGATCGTAGGAGGGGATGTCTCTATCGTGGAGTCTACTGAATAGCATCTGGATAAGGCGTCGGCTTTCCCATTTCTACTACCAGGCCTGTATGTGATGTGGAAGTTGAATCTTGTGAAAAATAAAGCCCACCTAGCTTGTCGAGGTCTTAGACGTTTGGCCGTCTTTATATGCTCAAGATTTTGGTGGTCTGTGTACACTGTAATGGGATAAAGGGATCCCTCCAGGAGATGTCTCCATTCGTCAAACCCACGTTTGATCGCTAGCAACTCCTTGTCTCCAACGTCGTATCTTGTCTCCGCGGGATTCAGACGTTTTGAATAAAAGGCTATAGGGTGCAGATTGCCACTGGTAAGATTCCTTTGGGATAGGATGGCTCCGGTGGCATTTTCTGAGGCATCTACTTCGAGGAAGTATGGATGGTTAGGATCGGGTTGTTCCAGGATCGGGGCACTGGTAAATAGATCCTTCAGTTTGAGAAAGGCTTTTTGAGTGTCTTCGGCCCACCTGAATTTCTCATGGTTTTTTGTAAGTCTGGTAAGGGGTTGGACTATGTGAGAGAAGTTTCTAATAAATTTTCTATAGAAGTTCGAGAACCCTAGAAATCTCTGGACCTCTTTTTTGTTTGTGGGGGTAGGCCAGGAGTGTATAGCTGCTACTTTTTCTGGGTCCATCTCGAGCTTGCCAGGAGAAAGGATGTATCCTAGGAAAGAAATCCGGGATTGGTTGAAGGAACATTTGTCCAGTTTGGCGTACAGTTGGTGGTTGCGAAGACGGGAAAGGACCTCTTCTACATTCCTTTGATGTTCTTCCAGTGTAGGGGAATATATCAGAATGTCGTCTAGATATATTATTACAAAACGATCCAAGAGGTCTCTGAAGACGTCGTTCACCAAATGTTGAAAGGTTCCAGGAGCATTGCAAAGCCCATAGGGCATTACTACATACTCGAAATGCCCATAACGAGTGCGGAACGCTGTCTTCCACTCGTCTCCTTCACGGATACGAACGAGGTTGTAGGCTCCTCTTAAATCGATCTTGGAGAATACTGTGGCTGTTTGAAGACGTTCCATGAGTTCTGGAATAAGTGGTAATGGATATCGGTTTTTTATAGTGATGTGGTTTAATTCACGAAAATCTACGCACGGACGGAGCCCCCCGTCCTTCTTTCCTATGAAGAATATCCCTGCCCCTGCCGGAGAGGTTGATGGGCGTATGAAGCCTTTCTGTAAATTTTCTTTTATGTAGGTTTTGAGTACTTCCAGTTCAGGGGTGGAGAGAGGGTAGATGCGTCCGAAGGGTATGGCTGCTCCGGGAAGGAGGTCTATGGGACAGTCATATTTGCGATGTGGGGGAAGAGTCTCCACTCCTATCTCGTCAAAGACATCTTTATATTCTTGATAACATGTGGGTAACTGTACTCCGGTCTTTCTCATATTAGTATCTAGAACTGTATTAACGGATAACGTAGGAGGGGAATTCAGACAATTCTGGTTGCAGTAAGGAGATGGAAAGGAGATTAATCCCGTAGACCATTGTATCATTGGGTCATGTTGTCTCAGCCAAGGTATGCCTAGTATTACCGGGAACATTGGCGAAGGGATGAGGTCAAAGGAGAGGGTCTCCTGGTGACGAGGCCCCGCCCAAACCTGAATAGGTAGCGTCTCGTGGGTGACTACCCCAGAACTCAAAGAAGATCCATCCACAACCTGTATTTTTATGGGGTATTCTTTATTGTGCACAGGAACACACACACGGTGAGCAAGAGAGGAATCGAGGATACAGTTGCTGGCTCCAGAATCAATCATAGCGCGGAGGGGGATCTTCTTGTCTTCCCACTGTAAGACAATGTCAAAGGATAGAAGATATGTAGATTCAGAGGGGGACCTTGGTAATTGTACGTGGCATAGAGGCTTACCTCGTGGTCGAATCTTTTCTGGGCAGGTTCTGGCAACGTGGCCTAGTCTTCCACAATAAAGGCAGCAGTTTTCTTTTCTACGCCTCTCTAATTCTGCAGGGGGTAAATGTCCTCGTATCAACCCCACTTGCATAGGCTCTTCGGAAGATGCCAGCGGTGACGAGGAGACGGGAGGTAGAGCCAGCGGACGTGGAGTGTTAGACCCCATTCGTCTTGTCTGAGGGAGCAGAGAAGGATACGGATTGATGTTTTTCTCTAGTTGGCGTTCACGCCACCGGCGATCGACAGAAATGGATAGAAGAATGATCTCCTCGAGGATTCGAGGACGGTCTCCTCTGGCTATCTCGTCTTTGATGTGATCCGCCAGTCCCCTTCGGAATTGATCCACTAGGGCGGCCTCGTTCCAAGCCGTGTCTAGAGCATATTTCCGAAAGGATGTAACATACTCCTCGACAGGGTGTCTCCCTTGTCTTAAGGCTCGGATAGCTGTTTGAGCGGTATCTGTCTTGAATGGGTCTCCGAACATCGTCTCCATAGAGGCCAAGAATGATAGCCAAGAGTTCAAAGTGGGATCTTGGGCATGGATCAGGGTATGGGCCCAAGTGCGTGCTTCTCCTGTCAGTAAGGTGATTACCATCTGAATCCTTACATGATCGTTGGTGTATGTACGGGGTTTCAGCGAGAAATACAGGAGGCAGCTCGTTATGAAGTCCTGGAACAGTTTGCGGTCTCCGTTGAAGCGATCTGGCATTGGGACCTCCGGTTCTGGGGTATGGACCTCACCACCAGAGGGCGCTGACGAGGCAAAAAATGACCAGGGAAGAGGTGGAGAAGGACCAGGTCTTCCAGCTTGGAGGTCATGTAATTGCGATTGGAACTGTGCCTGGGTAGACTGTACTTCTTGTAGCGATTGTGTCAGCGTCCCCATCTGACGGGTTAGGGCGGTCAGGGCCTCGGCCAGCTCCGCGGATTCCATGACGAGGCTCATTGATTATGTAAGGTTTTTTGGAAGTGGAACCCAGGATGCGGAGAGGAGGAAGGCGAGGACTGATATGCACAGGGCTAAAGGCTGAAGGAGGGTCTAGGCGTTCCGAGGTCAAGGCAGGCGGCAAGAATCGTGGTCGTGAGAAAGCTGAGGTCGGCAACGGGAAGGTCAATCAGATAAGGATACTAGGATATTTAGGGAAACAACAGGGAGAGCTCTTGTAGCAGAGGTACCACAAAATCAATGAGCGTCTTGCCTATGGTGTTCAGGAGTTTTATGGAGGAGTCAGGAGTTGGCTCCGCCCACCCTTCGCCCTGCCTCTCTGGTCTTCCCTCCTCTGATTGGAGCTAGGAGGGGAGATTCCAGGGATCACCTTGGGCTCTACCCCGGCGGCTGAGGTTGAAGCCGCGCCCCCCCGCCGATCCGCCGCACACACGCAGACCCGCCCAGACGCCGACCACTTGAGGAACCTGCGCCATCTTGGATGGACGGAGGACCCCGCGGCCGACATCCGGACCCTGCAGCCCGCGCATTCGGATCGGGGGAGCCGCCTCTCAACCTCCTCTCGTTCCGGAGGACGTCCTCGGGACCCGGGTGAGACAGCGAGGTCTGGGGGTCCGCAAGATGGCGGCCGGAACCTGACAATCTCACTTTTCTGGTGATCCAACGTTAGGTGACTTCTCCTTTCCTAGACGCCTAGACCTATATAACATGTTAAAATAACACTCTACTCATCCTGACCACTTTATATTTTTCAAATGGTCAGGATGTAAGGAGTGCTCTCCCTTCTCCCCCTTTTCAGCCCCCTGGTTTTATCTAAAATGGTGGGTGAAGTGGAGGAGTGGGAGAAAAGGTGAGTAAAATGGGGCAAAATAAATAAAAATGTAAAAATAATATGGCAGAAGCTGTCAGCAGCCCCTATTTAATGGCAAAATAAAGGACACTCTACTTTTCAATAGTATGTTCCTTTAATTTTGTTTTCTTCACTAAAAAATCCAGAAACACAAACAGATAAGTAAATAAATGTGTTTATAAATAGTATCCTGACCATATAATTGCCATTTTTTGACTAGGGATGAAATATTTTACATATTTTAAAATATGATATTTTGTGAGGTCTGATATCATGGAGGCTCTGATCTGGGGGTGTGATCTCTTGGGGGATCAGATCAGGTGTCACGGAAAGAAAAAAGCTACCTAAGCTACCTACCCTGTCGTGACGTACGGAAGGACAGCGTACAAGGGGTTACAGCTCCAAGCCTCTGGACTCACTAACTCTACCCGCTCTCAGGGCCCCAAGTTACGCCAACCTAACCCCTTAAGTCGTACACACCCTTCCGAATATATACACTGCCACCACGAAAGTCATAGGGCACTTTCGAAACCCCACTAACTGTTTACCACCCCAATCCAGGAGCCCAACCATACACAGCTAATATATATATATATATATATACACCAAATGTTAAATACTATGGTAACGATAACCCAAGCGATTCTATTCACGAAGCATGAATTATCTAGATCAAGACAGTACTGGTTATAAAGTTTTAATGGAAAATGATGAAAATACAAACTTTACACAGTGCCAGTATCACATGAACAAGACATACAAAATATACGAAAATGTGCAAATATAGTTCTTGAAATAAAATGGGACTTACATAGAAAACCTAATTTGAGTAGATACTTACATGGGTATTTCCAGATTTCAAATGTCCCAGAGAGTTCTTAGATGTTCACTCAACCCAGCCTTTTGGAGAAATACCCTGAGATTTTGGTGAGTATTCTATACAAAGCTTGCCCCTCACCCTCTTTCCCAACCATTTCATTCCCGGATCAAGTTTCCGCACCAACTGTCAAGACCACAAAGTTGTTGGGGAAACCAATAACTACCCAACCTAAAATGACTGTGCCTGCCCTGCAGAAAAGAACTTCATCGGCTGTCAAATATAAAAAACCTGCATTGACAGAAAGATCTTCCAAAAGAATGCTTGGTTCCAGAAAACCTGTGCCATTCTATTACCAACTCCAGGTCTCCATCAACCAAGTATGTCTCCAGACCACAGTGCAGGAAGACCGCTTACATAGGCACCATCATCTACACTACACCCTCAGTTCCTGGGTTACCTAAAAAGCCAAAGCCTTACCGGGTCCCCATGGTCAAGTCTCGCCAGACCTCAGTCTCCAAGGTCGCTGCCCTGCAGCTCGAGCAATCCTCCAGGCCAGCTGCCCTGCAGCTCGAGCAACCCTCCGGGCTAGCTGCCCTGCAGCTCGAGCAACCCTCCGAGCTCGCTGCCCTCCATCCCACAGGATCCCAAGAGTCTGCTTCCCTGCAACCCACAGGATCCCAAGAATCTGCTTCCCTGCAACCCGCAGGATCCCAAGAGTCTGCTTCCCTGCAACCCGGAGGATCCCAAGAGTCTGCTTCCCTGCAACCCACAGGATCTCCAGATGTCGCTGCCCTGCAACCCGCAGGATCTCCAGATGTTGCTGCCCTGCAACCCGCAGGATCTCCAGATGTCGCTGCCCTGCAACCCGCAGGATCTCCAGATGTCGCTGCCCTGCACCCCGCAGGATCTCCAGATGTCGCTGCCCTGCAACCTGCAGGATCTCCAGATGTCGCTGCCCTGCAACCCGCAGGATCTCCAGATGTTGCTGCCCTGCAACCCGCAGGATCTCCTGAGCTGTCGCCACCACGTCGCCGCCGCCGCCGTAAGGCCAAGCCGCTCACTACCCAGCAAGAGCCGTGCTGTACCCAGGTCGCCGCAGAGCCGTGCTGTACCCAGGTCGCCGCAGTGCCGTGCTGTACCCAGGTCGCCGCAGTGCCGTGCAGTACCCAGGTCGCTCAAGTGCCGTGCAGTACCCAGGTCGCTCAAGTGCCGTGCAGTACCCAGGTCGCTCCCGAGGCCACCGCCATGGAGCCGTGCAGTGCCGAGGTCCATTCTCCACAGGGCGCTGCCCCACCAGTCCTCTCCAAGGGCGCTGCCCCACCGGTCCTCTCCAAGGGCGCTGCCCCACCAGTCCTCACCAAGGGCGCTGCCCCACCGGTCCTCACCAAGTGCACTGCCCCACCGGTCCTCATCAAGGGTGCTGCCCCACCGGTCTTCACCAAGGGCGCTGCCCCACCGGTCCTCTCCGAGGTCACCTCCAAGTCCGCCATCAGAGTCGCAGAGCCCTGCAGCAGTTACCGTCATGGGGGATCTCATCCCCAGGTCAACATGTTCTGCCAGTCCAGAGTCCTGCCAGTCCAATATTGTTTTAATGATGGGTACACTGGCAGGCTTTGTTAGCCAGATCGCAACCCTATCGCGACATGTTCAAGACGTCCAGGAGAACCAACTGATGCTACAGGCCCTGGTTTTTGACACCCGTGCACCATCAGTATCCAGGCGACCAGGTGATCCGCCTGTGCCAAATTCGTTGACTGACACTGGTGAAGACCCTGACCTTGCCCTGGGCCATCCGGAGTCCGGCCCTTAGAGGGGGCGCTCTGTAAGGTCCTGGTGGCCCTGACCCCCTGGCACCCCCTTCTGTTCCGCATCCTGCAGGCCCCCTGCAGGTTCCAGGAGTTCTGTAATGACTTTTCACATCATGAACTCTAATGTTCTGGCCAGGGAGACTCACCTGCCCTTCATCTTCCCTAATTTCTCCATCATATAAGGGAGTCCCACCCTTTCCTCTGGACTTCCACATTGAAGTTGCTGACTGCAAAACCTATCTGCCAAGCTCCCTGAAACCTCCTGACCATCTCCTGAATTCTACAACCAAGGACCCTCTGTTATTTTCTGGACGTTCATCTGCTTCATATACCGGTACGCTCCCCTTCTGCCCCCCATCTAGGACCCCTCGTGTACCAGACCCTTTGCTTAACCCTGACCATTCAATTGCCTGTTCCTTGTCTGATTCCATGCTACCGTATTTATATACAATAAACACCCTTTGTGATCCTGAACCTGCCTCCATCATTGCATCCTGGGCTCACAACCCCATCCTACTACACCCACCGCAGTCAAACCCTTACAAGAGGTGAGCATCTGATTTTGGGGGGGGGGGCTTTCAGCTGGTGCTAACTGATTCTGCAGACGCGGAATCATTTAACACCAGCTGCTACCTGTGGTTAACTTTTTAGTTACCATCGCGGTCCGGTAATCAGCGTTAGGACCTTGTAATCCTAATGCTAATTACTGATTGTGCTCCCCATGTTAAACATTGAGAGCACAAAGTAAAGTAAGCTTGCGCAATCACCAATAGGGATGGGCTGCCGGTTCGAATCAGTTCGATTCAAACATCGGCCATTCGAAAGTTCGCGAATTTCGAACTTTTCGGCTGTTCGAGCTGTTCGAGGAAAAAAAAATAATAATAATTAAAAAAATGCTGTTTGTTCGACCAAAACAAATGTTTGTTTTCTAAAAATAAAGAGACTCTTTACTGCAAAATATTATAAGCAATGGTTTATCAGATATTGAATTAAAACGGGAATATTTTTAACATTGAAGCCAGGATTAAACATTTCCCACACCTTGTTACTAAAACATTTCCCACACCTTGGGCTAAATTACGTTCTCAGCGTTAAAACATGGGCAGTTTTCCCCCTTGCACCCGCGTTTTAACGCTGGATTACAATGCAGGTGCAAAAAATGCTGCCTGCATTGTTCCCGCTTGTAAAAATCCTGGATTCCAGCGCTGCCGCCAGGGCCGGATTTGCACCTCAGGAGCCTGTAGGCACAGAAATGCGGAGCGCCCCTACCCCCCCAAAACTGAAACTGTTTTTCTCCGTGCTCAAATCAAAAGAGGCAGAATCTGTTGCCTTAGTTGAATTAGTTACAGTTACAAGTATTTATAAAGCCTCAACAAATTCCTTAGCACTGTACAATGGGAGAAACAGAATAACAAATATACAAATATGTTACACACATGGAACAGCAGGAAGAAGTATCCTGCTCGAGAGCTTACAAACTAAGAGGAGAGGGGTGACACATTAGATGAGGATGAATAGGGTATTTGAAGTAGCGGGTTGCATGAGGACTGAATGGGAAGATGGAGCAGGAAATTACAGTGGGGATCATGGAGTTAGCCGATAGGTTTTTCTATAGTAATGCGTTTTCAGAGACTTCTTGAAGGACTGGAGAGAAAGGTGAGTCTGATGTTGCGGGGGAGGGAGTGCCATAGAAAGGGTGCAGCTCGGGAGAAGTCTTGAAGGTGGGAGTTGGGGGTACGAGGAGCTGATAGCATCAGATCATTGGCTGAGCAAAGTGGTGGGGATGGGATGTACCTGCTAATAAGGGAGGAGATGTAGGCAGGGGTGCGGTTATGGAGAGCTTTGTATGTGAGCACCTGTATAATGAATTGGATTCTAAAGGAAACAAGGAGCCAGTGTAGAGATTGACAGAGAGGTGAGGGGTAGGAGTCTGGCATAGGCATTCATTAGACTGCAGAGGCAGAATCTGGGATCTCTTAAGGCCAGAGAGAAGGAGGTTACAGTAGTCAAGGCGGGTGATAATAAGAGCCTGGATGAGCATTTTAGTAGAGTCTAGATTAAGAAAGGGACGGATGCGTGCAATGTTTTTTAGGTAGAAGTAGCAAGATTTGGTTAGAGACCTGAGAGGAGTAAAGGACAGATTGGAGTCCAAGAGGACCCTGAGGCAATGGAGCATGAGAGGTAGAAGTAATGGTGGCACCATTCACCTAAAGAGAAATGAGCGCAGGAATGGAGGTTTTAGAGGGAGGGAAGATGAGAAGTTCAGTTTTAGAGAGGTTGAGATTTAGGAAATGGGAAGTCATCCAGTCGGAGACAGACAATAGTCCGGCAATAACACAGTCCAACACCGGAGGAGAGAGATCGAGAGAGGAAAGGTAGATTTGGGTGTCATCAGCATAGAGGTGATATTGGAATCCATAGGAAGAGATGAGGTTGTCCAAAGAGGCAGTATAGATCGAGAAGAGTAGGAGACCCAGAACAGAGCCTTGAGGTACCCCAACTGAAAGAGGAATTTGTGGTGAAGAGACACCAGGGAAGGAGAAACTGAAAGAGCGAAAAGAGAGACAGGAAGAGGACCAGGAGAGAGTGATGTCACTGAGGCCAAGTTGACGCAGCGTGAGGAGCAGGAGAGGGTGGTCACCAGTGTTGAATGCAGCGGAAAGGTCAAGAAGAATGAGGGAGAAGTGACCTTTGGTTCCAGCAGTAGCTAAATCATTAGTCACCTTGGTCAGAGCAGTCTCAGTAGAATGGCAAAGATGGATGTCCGGGATGATGCCCAAACCGATCCAAGGCTGGAATCGCCAATACCGGATTTCAATGCACACCATTATAGGATTAAAAATATCCTTTCAAAAAATTGGTTTATTTTGAAAAAGGATCCAATCCTCTGTAAAATTATCCCGGAAAAACCTAAGGTGATTTTTAAGAGAGCAAGGAATTTAAAATCGATCCTTGCCCCCAGTGCTACCTTCCAACTGATCAAGGAGAAAAAAATCAGTGAATCAAATGGTTTTTTCAAATGTTCTAAATTTAAAGCCTGTAAATATATGAAGAAAAATAGAATTACCTCGTTCTCTAGTACCATCACAAAGGAAAACTTTAAGATCAAATCTAAGATAACGTGTGACACCAAGTTTGTAGTGTATTTACTCAAGTGTGGTTGTGGAAAACAGTATATAGGCAAAACAATACAAAAACTTAAATAAAGAATATTCGAACATCAAAACAATATTAGAAAAAAATTTCTTAAACATTCGGTACCTATACATTGTAGTAATTGTCCCTCCTTTTAACTTTGACTAATATTTGACTTCATTGGTCTGGAACATGTAGAGGAAAATTGGAGGGGAGGAGATAGAAATAAAAAATTGCTTCAGAGAGAGTCATTCTGGATCTATAAACTAAAAACTATGTCACCATTGGGCCTTAACGAGGAACTCGATTTATCCTGTTTTTGAGAACTTTGGGAATGTTTATGTATATTTTATATTAATATATAGATTTTTTATATACACATTTTTTATACACTTTTTACATTCTTTTCTTTTTTTTATTTTTCTATTTCTATTATTATTTTTATTTTTTTGTTTTTGTATTTTTTTCATTTTTATATAACATATATATTTTTTTGGAATATATTCCAAACACGGCACTATTATTCAGTTTACAATTATAAAGTGAACAGTGATGCTGCACTAACTCACCTTATTTACCATACTGCCAGCAAGTGTGTATCTGGTGAAGCAATGCATTGTGTAATTCAAAACCTAGACCGTGGCACTGCAATGAGGAGGGACAGGGGGACTTTGGAACCTGCATCCCTGAATTGTACAGCACACAAGGTTAAGTGAGGTGCCATTGGAAAGGTCAGTCTTTGCTACGATACCAAATATGACCATGTAAAACATGTGTATTTTTTGGTATTTTGTATTTTTTTATTTTTTACTTTTATTTTTATTTTTAATTTTTATTTATCATTTATTTTTATTTTATTTAGTATTATTTATTTATTCTTTTTCATATATCTTTTTTGCGATCATAATATTAAAACAATTTTTCTCCGTTTCTTTCCCCTCCCCCCCCCTTTCCCACCCTCTTTTCTCCCCTCTCCCTTTCTTCCTTTCTGATATTCTCATGAATAATTTGAGGAGAAGAAATGGTATGGTTTATACGATAAATAAGGAGATGCATATGAAAAAGGAAGGGAGCGAGCAGCCTGCTTTGGTCCGAGTGGGAAACAGGATTTGTTCTTCTAAGTTCCGCCGGCGAGAAAGGAGTGCTTTGGGACTGGAGGAGACCTACTGTGTGAAGGACCGGATATGACGCCACTGACGAAACCGGAAGTGACGTCGCGGGGTTACCGGATGTTTTTTTTACATAATAACAAAGGCTGGAGAAATAATGAAACTGGAGGAGAAGAGGCTTACCCAATGACTATTGAAATACAAATCAGCTGATTGGGCCCCCATGGACAAGAGGATTATGGGAGCAAAGACAGAGCTAACAAAGGCCCATATAAGGAAAACGCCATGGTTAATGACGTAACCAATAGAAACTGTTTAGGGATGTTATAAGGCATGATGGGAAGTCTTGTATTTTATATTATTTTATTTGATATACTGCACATTATTACTGCCCTTGAGGAAGTCTTTTAGACGAAACGCGTCGGGCGTTATTTGTTTGATATTTTATTTATAATAAACCATTTTATTCATTTAAATTCCTATCATCCCGTTTTTTTTGCCAAAATCTGGTTATTGGCGTTTCCGGTATTGGTGATTCCAGCCTTGGATTGGTTTGGGCATCATCCCGGACATCCATCTTTGCCGAATTCCCTGAGTTTTTCTTCTGTTTCTGTGTGGAGCTGTGGACCATCTCCTGGGAAATATCTCGGTATTTCCAAAGATAAGTACAATCGTGCCTCTCCTATCACCAATTGTTTGTTTTCAGTCTCAGTAGATTGTTGGGAACGAAAGCTAGACTGGTGCGGATTGAGTAGAGAGTTAGCAGCAAGAAAAATGGTGAGCTGGTTATAGACCAGACGTTCTAAGGATTTGGAGGCAAAGGAGAGCAGAGAGATGGGACACTAGTTCAAGAGGGAGGTAGGATCAAGAGATGGCTTTTTTAGAATGGGGTGATCAAAGCATGTTTGAATATAGAGGAGAATATTCCAGAGGAGAGGGAGAGGTTAAAAATATGAGTCAAAGCAGGGACAGTAACTGGTAGGATAGGCCGAATAAGGTGTGAGGGGAGGAGGATCAAGTGGACAGGTGGTCGGGTAGGAGGACATAAGAAGTTCTGTTACATGTTCCTCCGAGACTGTAGAAAAGGAAGACATAGTAGAAGAGGGGGCAGGGAGTGAGGGAGTCAGCGGGGTAGAATGGTTAAAGGAGGAGGGCAGTGAATGCAGCAGCATTGGTTGTTTTATATGTAAAAGCCTCTGCCTCTGCTGTAGAACAGAAAAAAAATATTTTGCATTTACTTTTATCATTTTTTTTATTTTTACACATTACATGGTCATGTTTTATTTTTACACATTGCATGGTCATGTTTTACATGGTCATGTTTGGTATCATAGCAAAGACTGACCTTTCCAATGGCACCTCACTTAACCTTGTGTGCTGTACAATTCAGGGATGCAGGTTCCAAAGTCCCCCTGTCCCTCCTCACTGCAGCGCCACGGTCTAGGTTTTGAATTAAACAATGCATTGCTTCACCAGATACACACTTGCTGGCAGTATGGTAAATAAGGTGAGTTAGTGCAGCATCACTGTTCACTTTATAATTGTAAACTGAATAATAGTGCCGTGCTAGAAAAAAAATTGAAAAATATTATTTTAATAGATATTTTATTTCTACATAAATCTAACCTGGTTATATTTGGTATCACTGGAAAGGCTATAAACTGACCTTTCCAATGATACCTCATATATCCCTCTAGCCCTTAGGGCTCCAGAGATACAGTGGTCTAAATTATTGCAAATTGTAAAAAACAGAGCAAGGCGCCCCCTTGTGGCAGGCGCCTGTAGGCACATGCCTACTCTGCCTAATGGTAAATCCGGCCCTGGCTGCCACGAGCATCCACTTGATGTCCATAGGACTATTTCCCCCAGTTTTTCCCTGCTCCCGCCGGATGGAGGAGGCGGTCAGAGCCGCAGGACAGGAGGTGAGTATCTGAATGATTTTTTTTATTTTTTAGCCTGGTATTAACGGATTCTGCAGAAGCGGAATCCGTTACCACCAAGTCCTGGCTGTGGTTAACTTTCCACTAACCACAGCCGGACATTAATCGGCGTTGGGACTTTGTAATCCAGCGCTGATTAACACTTTGTCTTCCCCATGTTAAGTATAGGGAGCACAAAGTACAGTAACCTCGCGCTGAAAAGTGCAAGGTACCAAACGCAAACGGGTTACTTAACCCGTTTGCGTTTGGATTGTAATATGCGGTGAACACCGCAGCAAACGTTAATGCGCTAGTGAGCGTTAACGTTTGCGTTAAGATCGTAATTTTCCCCACTCGTTGGTGGTAAAACATTTCCCATGGCTTCAAATCCAGGACATACTTGAAAACGAGAGAAATCTCAATGTATCCTTCCTGGTAAAATCCTTTGTCAAAAAAAAAAAAATCGCGTTTAAACATGAGCAAAAGCGGTAAAAATGAGCTCAGCGCACAGCGGTGAAATGGCTCAGCACTCAGCAGTGAAATGGTTAAAAACCTTTTTTTTCTCATTGTTTCCTGTCCCCCAGGGCAGTACCCGGACTCCCATACACCTTTTATGACCAATATCTTGCATATATGCCCTCTGGAGGGGACCTTAATTTTCGAACTTTTGAGCCCCATTGACTTGTATTGTGTTCGAATCGTGTTCGCGTTCGAACTTTTTCCGATGTTCGAATGTGAACCGAACACGGGGGGTGTTCGGCCCATCACTAATCAACAATGCATTAATGAATTTTTAACTTGTTAGCGTTTGGAATGTAATATGGGGGGCATGCGTTAAAGGCACTTAACCACTTAACCTAGTGCTAACGCTCACATATCTGAGCGCTAACGCTTGTGTTAAGAATGTGTAGCGCTGGTTTTAAATTCCCTGTGGTTGTACTTGTTTTTGGCCACTGGAGGGAGACAAGCGCGATGTAAGACACTGAACATTGGGACTACATTTTCCAGCATGCTTTGCGGGCGGGAAGAGGAAGTGGGTGGGAGAGAGACACTGGCATCCGCAGCCTCGTGGAAAGAGCTGGCAGAGCGCGCAGAGGAGTGAGAGGAGCAAGACGCAAGTGTAGCAGAGAGTGATCACGACCAGGCCAGAGCGCAGGTGCGGCCTAGCAGAGCTGGAGATCAGGTTTTTCCCTTTTTATTACAAGAAGACCCAGTGATCCACCGCTAGTAACCCACGCTGATACAGAGTAAGCTGAAGGACCCCGAGTTAGGAGAACCGCAGACGATCTAACAGGGAGTGCAGGCGGTGAGCTGGACATCTTGTGGCAGATATAGACAAGCAAGACAGCGGATCCGGTGACACAGAGAATCCCAGTCAAAATCGAGCGGAGAGACGTCCTGGGTCGAGCGGAGCACAGAGTATCTGGCAGATGGGTGAGAGGCCTTCCAGGCCACTGTAAAATACTAAAGTACGCTGCAGTTTGTTCAAAACCCACAGGGCCCCAACGTGACTAGTCGAAGATACCTCATAAATAATTCACTGGCCAGTTGAATATTGTACCCGGGTACCAATACACACATACACATACATTCCTTGGGACATAACCTGTACGGGACTCATACTCCAACCACTAAGGGGGTTAAAAATACTTTTTTTCCTTTTCCGCTGCGCGTTTCTCGCATTACGAAGTATTGTATTTCTTTTCCGCTGCACGTTTCCCGCATTACGAAGTACTGTAAATATATATACGTATACCGTGTTACTCATTATATGCCAGTTTATTCAGTAAACTATATAATTTCTATATAAAACTATATAAAAATCCACGACGGTGCTGGAGTATATTTATTCCCTAGTGTGGGGAGACTGACCTGAGGTTCAAGTTCAGCGGCTCCTCCGGGAGTGAGCGCTACAAATGTAATAGTGCCCCTAGTGCTTTATATGCAACATTTTATTCAGGAAATGCAATATGCCAAAATACAGGGTGTCTATAAAGTCTGGACTTAAAAAATTTATAACAAAGGCAAATGAAAAGACAGATACAGTGGCAAGAAAAAGTATGTGAACCCTTTGGGATTACGTGGAGTTTTGCATGAATTGGTCATAAAATGTGCACTGATCTTCATCTAAGTCACAACAATTTGAAAAACACAGTCTGCTTAAAATAATAGAACACAAACATTAAAGGTTTTCATGTGTTTATTGAACATAACATGTAAACATTCACAGTGCAGGGTGGAAAAAGTATGTTAACCCCTAGCCTAATGACTTCTCCAAGAGCTAATTGGAGCCAGGAGTGAGCCAACCTTGAGTCCAATCAGTGTGATATTATTGGATGTGTTGCTGAAAGCTGTTCTGCCCTTTAAAAACAAACACCAGTTTTGGGTTTACTGGTTTCAAGAAGCACTGCCTGATGTGAACCATGCCTTGCAGAAAAGAGCTCTCAGAAGACCTACGATAAAGAATTGTTGACTTGCATGAAGCTGGAAAGGGTTACAAAAGTATCTCCAAAAGCCTTGATGTTCATATGTCCACGGTAAGACAGACTGTCCACAAATGGAGAAAGTTCAGCACTGTTGCTACTCTCCCTAGGCGTGTTCGTCCTGTAAAGATGACTGCAAGAGCACAGCGCAGAATGCTTAATGAGGTAAAGAAGAATCCTAGAGTGTCAGCTAAAGACTTACAGAAATCTCTGGCACATGCTAACATTTTTGTTGACACATCTACAATAAGGAAAACATTAAACAAGAATAGAGTACATGGGAGGACACCACGGAGGAAGCCATTGCTGTCCAAAAAGAATATTGCAGCACGCTTGAAGTTTGCAAAAGAGCACCTGGATGTTCCACAGCACTACTGGCAAAATATTCTGTGGACAGCAGAAACCAAAATTGAGTTGTTTGGAAAAAACACACAACACTATGTGTGGAGAAAAAAAGGCACAGCACACCAACATCAAAACATCATCCCCACTGTAAAACATGGCGGAGGGAGCATCTTGGTTTGGGGCTGCTTTGCTGCCTCAGGGCCTGGACGGATTATTGTCATTGATGGAAAAATTTATTCCAGAGTTTATCAAGACATTTTGCAGTAAAACGTAAGACCATCTGTCTGCCAACTGAAGCTCCGCAGAGGATGGTTGATGCAACAGGACAATGACCCAAAACATACAAGTAATTCAACAAAAGAATGGCTTCAACAAAACAAAATACGCCTTCTGGAGTGGCCCAGTCAGAGTCCTGACCTCAACCCGATTGAAATGCCGTGGCATGACCTTAAGAGAGCGATTCACACCAGACATCCCAAGAATATTGCTACACTGAAACAGTTTTGTGAAGAGGAGTGGTCCAAAATTACTCCAGATCGTTGTGCAAGTCTGATCTGCAACTACAGGAAACGTTTGGTTGAGGTTATTGCTGCCAAAGGAGGGTCAACCAGTTATTAAGTCCAAAGGTTCACATACTTTTTCCACCCTGCACTGTGAATGTTTTCATGTTCTGTTCAATAATGACATGAAAACATATAATATTTGTGTCGTAGTATTTTAAGCAGACTGTGTTTTTCAAATTGTTGTGACTTAGATGAAGATCAGAGCACATTTTATGACCAATTCATGCAAAACTCCACGTAATCCCAAAGGGTTCACATACTTTTTCTTGCCACTGTATGTGAAAATTATTACAAAATGGGACGTATATATCAACGTTTTTGCCTCATTTAATACACCTCTATATGGGCACCATTAGTTGCACGAAGCACATCAAGACGGTACTCGATTTCTTGCCATGTTCGCTGTAGCATACCCTCATCAATGGTGGCAATGGCATCACTGATCCTCTGCTTAAGGCCCCATTCACGCTGAGCGACATGAAAACCGCGCATTTTTCTGTGCGATTTTCATATATGCAGCATTGAGCGATATTACGCTCATCGATATTGAAACATCATTCCTCTTCCTGACACCTCTGTCGCACGACTTTGAGCGATAATATCGCGCAATATTGCCGTTATGAGTGATATTGCGCAACACCATTGATGTCTATGGCTGCAAATCGCGGGAAATACGCAGGAAAAAAGGGTCATGTATGAGCGACAAGCTATAGCGACGAGCTACGGGCTCCATTGAAATGCATTGAAGTTACATAACGCAATATCGCACGGCAATATGCGCGATATCGCGGCAAAAAACGTGCAATAAATTGCTTAGTGTGAATGGGGCCTTAGATTAGTGATGTTCCGTACCTTTGTTCGATACACAATATCTTAATATGTGCATATGGATTGCAATCATATTACAGCATGTACATTTATTATTCTACATTTCATCCTCAAACCTCTGTGGTTACATACTGTATTCTGTGGGATACTCTTTAAAAAAATGTAAAATGGGAAACATGTTACATGTTACTGCTTTCATGCTAAGGAAATACACAATTTTAACCAAAAGTTTTTAAAAATCAGGCGGATTCCAAGACCACTGAAAAAGTGATATACAACTGAAACCTGCTATAAACCATGACTTCAATTAGCACTTAAATGTGATGAGCAAAATGATCAAAATGAACAAATGGGGTGAAATGGCTCAACATTGATTATAAATATGTTTAACTTTTGCAAGCAATCACATGAATTGTGATTTCTCTCATCTGTACTTTTGTAACCATATGACGTTTGATGTCAAGGTCTGCCTGAAATAATTTCTTACTCTCTCAGGGCTTGGCGTCTGTTGGCTTCTTTCCTGTAGCATATTGCATCACAGATGAAATCATGCGACACTGGAGCAACACCGTCTAACCTTTTGTACTCCAGCCTTTGTCCACTACATTACCTGTTATACTGTCAGCTATAGGGGTTATTCAGAATTTCTGCGAAATTTTGGTGCTTTTTAGTTTGGTGCACTTTGGCGATTCCATTTCATCGAAGACTGCCGAACTGACTGCCAAAAGACTGCCGAACTCTGCTATTCTTCTAATAGGTGTTTAAACCAATAAAAATTACATTAAAAAGTGTCTAAATAATAAAAAGGATCCTTTAAAACAAATAACACAAAGGTCTGTAACAGGATAAAAAACTGCTTTTTAAAATTTTGGGAATCAAAAATTTCATCTATAAAATATAAAAAAATTGTAAAAAAGTGTTCTAAAAAATAAATAACTAAAAAGGCTTTTTGCTGAAAATGAAAAGAATAAACTGTTGAATAAAAAAAATTGATAATATTGATTTACATTGAATCCTATGGGATTCGCCTGTTTAAACCTGTCAAACTGAAGCACCAAAATTCAGGCCATTTCACTGACACTTCGATGCAGTTCGGCATTCTCTGAATAGATTAATCATTACTACTGTACGGGAGAATTTTGCAGCTGCTGAAGATCGCTGAAGATCGCCAATCTGCTGCGACCTGCTCCGTATTTTGTTTGTCAATGTGCCAGTATTTGGCGAATTGACAGCTTTTTGAACAGACAAACTGCCCCAAAATTGCACAGTACTGTGAAATTCACTGTTCGGTAGCCTTCAGTGGCTAGTTCGGTCCTATTTTAATAACCCTTTATGTATCACAATATATTTCATTAGGCATTTTACATTATGACCTATTCACTAAATGGTAAAGTCAGGAGATTTGGCTGGAGAAGTGAAAATTCTAGCTCAAAATAGCCAAACCAGAAAAATTCTCCCATTTATCGCACTTTCCAAATTGGCTATTGGTCTAGATTGTTTTTTCCTGCCAATTCTCCTGCGTTCACCCTTTAGCAGGGGTGTATCTACTGAAAAGGGTAAACAAGTCGTTTGTGTCATGCCCCACCTTTGAAAGACTGCTTATGTACCTGTAATGCACAGCCTGGCTCTAAGAACTTTGCCCTGGATCTCTTTCTTGGATTTCATTTCCAGGTTTTGCCCAGGCTCAGCACCTTGTCCAGGTTTCTGGAGATCCAGCCTGGGTTTTCCTGTCCAGCCTGGGAGTTACAGCTGAAACCCATCTGCTATTAAGCCTCCATAAATAGCAGAGAGACCCAGCAAGGTTGGTTCTGCATTAAGGTTCCTGTCTGAAGTCACTTGGCCGTGTGCATACCTGCAAGCTGAACCAGTGTTTCCTGTTGCTGTACAGTGTCTCCAAGTCCATCCAGTGCCTTCCAGTGTCTCCAGTGCCTTCCAGTGTTTCAAGTGTCTCCAGTATCCATCATCTCAGTTCCAGTCTTTATCCTGATTCCTGCCATTACTCTGCCCTGCTGTTCCTGGATACATCACCGTACACCCTCCTTCATTGCCTGGAACTTCCTGCAATCTCCACCTGCTCTGTATCCAAGATCCTTGGTCAAGACCTTCGGTTGCTGCACAAGTGTACCCTGTGCCTACAAAGGTACCCTGTGCCTACAAGTGTACCCTGTGCCTACAAGTGTACCCTGTGCCTACAAGTGTACCCTGTGTCCACAAGTGTATCCTGCTTCTATCTCCGTTCAGACCTTGGCCAAAACTTCCTGGTTGCTGCACAAGTGGGTTCTCTCTACTACGTAGCTCATTATCCTGTGTCTGGATATCTACCGGTGGCTCATACTGCTTTCACCACCTTCCCTGACCTTCAATCAAGGTACCATTGCCAGCCGTCCAGATTCATTCTTTGTGGACCCTGTCTGCAGTCTGGGACTACATTGCTCACCATCCTATGCTATTAGACTTTTACCTGTGCTGTCCAGAAGGGGCATCATCTGTTTATTCCAGTGCCTGCTGCCAAGTTTCATTTGTGTTCATTAAACCTACAGTTGTGTTAAAAATTATTCAACCCCCAATGCTGTAAAGGGTTTTAGGGAATTTAGTGTACATTTGTAATTGTATTCAGAATGAAATCCTACAAGGACTGTTTAAAGAACCATATGCAACTAAAATGACATCAATTGGTTTTGTAATACAGTAGTAAATGTTTCTTTTGTGAATTCTTCATTGACACAATTATTCACCCCCTTAAAGACTACCACTCTGAAGAACAGAGGTTCATTCAAGTGTTTTCAATCCGGTATTGAAAACACCTGTGGATGTCACGGAGCAGCAATAAAGCATAATAAGCACCAATTAGGCAGCTTTAAAATGACTGTGATACTCAGCTCCTTCTAGACATTTACTGGTGTGGTTACAAACATGGTGAAGTCAAGAGAATGGTCCAGGAAGACAAGAGAAGAGGTGATTACTCTTCACAGGAAGGGCAATGGCTATAAGAAGATTGCAAAGATGTTAAACATACCAAGAGAGACCATAGGAAGCATCATTCGCAAATTCAAGGCAAAGGGCACTGTTGAAATGCTACCTGGTCGTGGCAGAAAGAAGATGCTGACTTCGACTGCTGTGCGCTACCTGAAGCGTAGAGTGGAGAAAAGTCCCCGTGTGACTGCTGAGGAACTGAGAAAAGATTTGTCAGATGTGGGTACTGAAGTTTCAGCTCAGACAATACGGCGCACACTGCGTAATGAAGGCCTCCATGCCAGAACTCCCAGGCGCACCCCCTTGCTGTCTCCAAAGAATAAGAAGAGTCGACTGCAGTATGCCAAAAGTCATGTGGACAAACCACAGAAGTTTGGGATAGTGTTCTGTGGACTGATGAAACAAAATTAGAACTGTTTGGGCCCATGGATCAACGCTATGTTTGGAGGAGGAAGAACAAGGCCTATGAAGAAAAGAACACCTTGCCTACTGTGAAGCATGGCGGGGGGTCAATCATGCTTTGGGGCTGTTTTGCTTCTGCAGGTACAGGGAAGCTTCAGCGTGTGCAAGGTACCATGAATTCTCTTCAGTACCAGGAGATATTGGATGACAATGTGATGCAGTCCGTCACAAACCTGAGGCTTGGGAGACGTTGGACCTTTCAACAGGACAATGATCCCAAGCATACCTCCAAGTCCACTAGAGCATGGTTGCAGATTAAAGGCTGGAACATTTTGGAGTGGCCATCGCAGTCACCTGACTTAAATCCGATTGAGAACCTCTGGTGGGACTTAAAGAAAGCAGTTGCAGTGCGCAAGCCTAAGAATGTGACTGAACTGGAGGCTTTTGCCCATGACGAATGGGCGAAGATACCCGTAGATCGCTGCAAGACACTTGTGTCAAGCTATGCTTCACGTTTAAAAGCTGTTATAACTGTAAAAGGATGTTGTACTAAGATTGAATGTCACTTGGGGTTGAATAAAACTGATAATGATGTGAGCACAGAAAAGACATTTGTGGATATTTCATTATAAATGTTATGTTATATTTGTCTGACCTACACGTGCCTCTTTGATTTAATTGTAAGCAAGATGACTGAATGATCAAAATCAATGTCAAACTGGCCAAAACACTCAATTTTAGTGGGGGTTGAATAATTTTGAACACAACTGTATGTTGGCCTCTGAGTATACTAAACTTAGACAAACAAGATACATAAAACATGAAACATAGGAATGGTCAAAACTAGAAGAGGTCTGCAACTGAACTGGCATACAATAATACAGGGAACAGGCAATAGAGATATTCAGAGAACACGCTAACGTCATACACAGGAATGGTTCTCAGCCAGGCCATGTCAGTAACAAGATAACAGAATTCAGAGTACAGGGAATGAGAAAGAGAATGTCCAGAAACGAAAGCCAAGAGTCAAAACCAGAAAATACAAGACTTGAAGCTTTTCAGCAACGCTTGACTCAGGAACCAGGACACATGAACCAGAACCACCATGGAACTCTACAAACGGTCAATGAAGCTCTGTGCTATATATAGGGAGTGGGTCTGTGTGATTGGGCCATGTGACCTCAGACCAGAAGATCACAGCAGGACCCCAGACCGCACAGCCAAACAACAAACAGAGGAAAATGGACATGAAGGCCCCTCATCACCAGGGGACGCTACCAGAACCAGGGAAAATGTGACACCTTTACTTCATCAGCTCAGTGCCTCTCTAGGCACTACAGACAAAGTCTGGTGAAAGTCCCCAGTCAGTAGCATGATGAGACTTCTCATCATCCCATTGTTTCCCATGATGTACTCTTTAAGAGTTCTGCTTAAAGCATCACAACCTTCCTTATGTGCCATAGTGCTCTCATCCCAAACAATGGGTTTGCAATCCCGGAGTACTTGGGCCATGTTGCATTGTTTTGAAATATTACACAGAGGAGTTTGTCTGTGTATTAGGTTAAGAGACAGTGTAAAGGCAACATGAGCCATCTAACCACCCTTCAACAACATTGCTGCAATGCCAGGTGATGCAACAGCTAAGGCTATCCCACCGTCACTCCTTACTTTCACCAATAGCAGATTAATAAGAAAGATGCTCCCAGTGTCACTGGCAAAACCTAAGAAAAACACTTGACCAGATCCTGTGTCAATGCTGTTAAGCACCTGCTTATAGACAGCAAGTTGCTCCTCTGTCAAGGAACCTTTGTTAGTCAAAACTCCTTGCGCTAAAAATTTCGTATCATAGCTGGTCTCCTTTAAATAGTCTCTTTTACCCAAATCTCCTCCAGACCTTGACAGATGAGGCAGACTGTACTATGATAACCCTTGCCCTCCCAAATCGAATACCATGTCCTCGATCTTTAACAGGCACCTGTTATATACAAAGTCCATCATATGCAGCACATTGACTTGTAACTCTTTCGCTATCTGTCGTGTGTCTTCAGTGAGACTGTTTTTATACTTCTCCCAAAGACTTAAGGGATTGGACAGCTAACATTTTGGATTTTCAGAAAATGGTAAACCACAGGGTTTTTGTTTTTCAAGAAGATTGTAAATACCAATTTTCACGCCTTTAACATATTTGGTCTTTGAAATATAGGTATACTGATAAAAATATTCACCCCCTTAATGGGATTATCTGAAAATGGAAAAAGCGAGATTTATCTTTAAATTGAGTGCGTTTATATTTTAGGGATGTGCGTTTCGGGTTTCGGAATTTCGGAATTTTCACGAAATTTCCCGATTCGTGCATTCGGATTCGGATGATTTTCTGAAAATTATCAGATCCGAAAACAAATTTTCGAATGGACTAGAAATGTGTAAAATCGAAATTCATTTTCGTTCCATTCGTGATTTCGGCTCCATTCCTGATTTTGGTTCCATTTCAGTAATTTCAGACATCGTATTTATATCACTGATTCTGTAATTAAATTTTGTATCATTCCCATCTCAATGTTTCCTTCCTGGAAAACCAGAGAAATCTCAATGTATCATTCTTGTAAAACATGAGAAATCTCAATGGCAGAATTATTTTATCGGCAGAATTATCGTATCGTATAATTATCATATCCAAAAAAACATTAGTTTACGTCAAAACGAATAGACACTTTGAAACGAGGAGAACAAACATTCCGAAAAAAACACGAAAATTTACGAAATCACGAAAAAAAGTCGATACGAAACACGAAACGAACTGAAACGAAAATCGTCCGAAACGAGTCGAAACGAAAATTTACAAAATCCGAACGAACCGAACTGAATCGAACCGAAAAAAAAATTGGTGCACAAGCCTAATATATGTATCGACCCCCACTATTTTCCTTCCTATCGGGATCTTAGAGAAAAATCTTTTAATGCATAATTTCCTTTAAAAATTTTGTAAATCAATGTAAGTGTTGAAGGGGCCTTCCCTTGCAGTGGGGGCAAATTTTAGGCCTTTGTTAAGAACTTTAGTTTCACCTTTATTCAGTGGCTTACAGTACAAAATTTACAAGAGAATCATAATATAGGGACTGATACATTTGCTTTAAGGAAGCTCTATATGTTAGAATTAATGAACACAAGTGCAAAATATCACCAAAGGTTATGCCAAGTGTCACGACCACTAAGTGCGCTGCCCCGAAAGATAGAAACCTAGAAAAATGTCGGCAGATAAGAACCTTTCGGCCCATCTAGTCTGCCCAATTACATGGATACTTTACCTGGATTTATCTTTTGTTTAGGATAGCCTTATGCCTATCCCATGCTTGCTTAATGATGCCTGCCTTCAGCCACAGGACCCTGGCGATCGGGAGGGAGAGAGGTCCGAAGGACCTCCCCCCCTTCCTTTCAGGCACCTCCTCCGCACACGCGGGGGGGCACCTGAATTAGATGTCATCGCACCGCCGCAATGACATCTAATGGTGCCGGCGGCGGTCCCGGGTGCTGGGCTGACATCGAGGATGACATTGCATCCTCCGCACGCAGCAGTACCTGCGGGAGGACGCGCTGAGCACGTCCTCCACAGTGAAAGGGTTAAGGGTGGCTAGGTGTCGTGTGTGGGTCTCTGATGGCGATCATGGGCGTCCGCAGGATGGGGCAAGGGGGGCACGTGCCCCCCCTGGAACTGCCCATCACTCACAGCACAGCCCACAGCACTTTTCATTGCTAGTAACAGGATGATTTGCTGCAGGCTCCTCCCCGTCTCCTCTCCCACCACGTGACTGGCTGCAGGGTGTCACGTGACTGCAGCATGTGGTGCTGGCCGGGAACTAGGAGAGACAGAGACAGAGAAGCTCTCCTGGATCAGTGTATGGTGAGAATGAATAAAGATTTTTTTAAACAAAAAGCTATTGTATTTTTGTTTTTTGGGGGGGGAAGGTGATGGGTGGGTGTATTTGACTATGGATTAGTTTTAACATTAGGGGTTAATCTTGGAGTTAAATCTAGCGCTAGGGTTACCCTTAGTGATAATTTTAGAGTTTGGGTTAATTCTAGAATTAGGGACAGTACAAGAATTTTTTTTTTTTTAAGGGAGCCTACATATATTCAGGGTGTGCGGGTGTCTTTTAGGGGTTCCTCCATATATTCAGGGTGTGCGGGTGTGTTTTTAGGGGCTCCTTCATATATTCAGGGTGTGCGGGTGTCTTTTTAGGGGCTCCTCCATATATTCAGGGTGTGCGGGTGTCTTTTATAGGAGCTCCTTCATATATTCAGGGTGTTCGGGTGTATTTTTTGGGTGCTCCTCCATATGTTCAGGGTGTGTGGGTGTCTTTTTAGGGGCTCCTCCATATATTCAGGGTGTGAGTGTGTCTTTTTAGGGGTTCCTCCATATATTCAGGGTGTGCTTGTGTCTTTTTAGGGTTTCCTCCATATATTCAGGGTGTGCGTGTGTCTTTTTAAGGGGAGGAATAAAAAGGTCCTGATAGGTTTGTAACGTCATCTTTAACGCTTGGTAAAAGTCTCATCTCTAGTCCTATGGCCACTCATTTCAGTTTCGACCTCATCCTGACCAGGTCTAGAGGTGCCTTCGCTGAGGACAGACAGGAGAGAGAGTGATCCGCAGCACAGAATTCAACATTTTAGTGCATTACGCGATGTATGAACAATCGAACTGTGAGTATTGCTCCAGCTCTTATCTGCGGGCATCTGCAGTGAACAGGTCGAGGGAAAGTGGGTGCAGGATGGACCCGGGTGACACCCTGCAGATGACACCACCAGGCAGGATCTTACTGCACTCCAGTAACTCACCTGCAGTAGTGTCACCTCACCTGAGTTTGCAGCTGCAGCATGGCAGATGCATCCCAAGTGGAGACAGTGCCGCATTACTGCAGAGCATTGTGGTAGCATTGTGGTAACACCAGTTACAGACCCTCCCGTTAGTGCGTCGATCCTGGGTGTGTGACTAGTGTGGTGCATTGAATGGCGTTAACAGAGTAGAAAATGCAACACTCAGATCAGACACTTACACCTTTATTCTTCTATTAGACTTGCATCATGTTTCGCAGCCTCTGTATTACTACGCTTTATTTTATAACTGTCCCCTTCATGACATTGTCAAACGGGCAGAATATGGATGCCATTAAAATTTTGCCCCCCCCCCTGGAAAAATTTATGCGGACGCCCATGATGGCAATGTTTCTATACATCCTACAAATCCGCCACTTCACGGGCAGGTTATGGGGACCTCCTAGGCACAATATTTGAAGGAATTTTTTGTTTTTATTTTTAACCCTTATTTTATGGAAAACTCACTGTTCCTTTAAAAACGTATTTTTTAAACTTTTTGTCCTTGTTTCCTGTCCCCCAGGGCACTACCTTTACCCCCATACACCTTTTATGGCAAATATCTTGCATATACAGTTGTGTTCAAAATTATTCAACCCCCAATGCTGTAAAGGGTTTTAGGGAATGTAGTGTACATTTCTAATTGTATTCAGAATGAAATCCTACAAGGACTTTTTAAAGAACCCTATGCAACTAAAATGACATCAATTGGTTTTGTAATACAGTAGTAAATGTTTCTTTTGTGAATTCTTCATTGACACAATTATTCAACCCCTTAAAGACTACCACTCTGAAGAACAGAGGTTCATTCAAGTGTTTTCAATCAGGTATTGAAAACACCTATGGATGTCACGGAGCAGCAATAAAGCATAATAAGCACCAATTAGGCAGCTTTAAAATGACTGTGATACTCAGCTCCTTCTAGACATTTACTGGTGTGGTTACAAACATGGTGAAGTCAAGAGAATGGTCCAGGAAGACAAGAGAAGAGGTGATTACTCTTCACAGGAAGGGCAATGGCTATAAGAAGATTGCAAAGATGTTAAACATACCAAAAGAGACCATAGGAAGCATCATTCGCAAATTCAAGGCAAAGGGCACTGTTGAAACGCTACTGTCACGGTTCCCAGATCCCACCACGCAGTACTTAACACCCCACACTCCACAGAGCCCAGAAGCTACCAACAGAGTAGCCGTGAAAGATCTCTAACTGTCTGGTCCTTAGAATTGGCCAGGTAAACTAGCTAGACAGAAAGGGTTAACAACACGGGGAGTAGTCAGCCGAGCCAGAATCAGGAATACAGAGTTCAGATTGGTCAAATGGAATAGCCGGGTCGATATCAGAGCAGTGGCGTAGTACAAGAAAATGGTCTAGGGCAACAGAAGGCAGAATAGTCAGAAACAAGCAGAGGTCAATAGCGGGTTAATTCAATATAGCAGTCAGGTACAAGGAGCTCAGGTATGGATAACCACGATCTGGCAACTGCTGAGAATACACTGAGGGTTTTTAAAGACCTTAACCAGGCCACGCCCCCCACTCAAGCCGCGCCTCATGCAACCACCTCCCTGCCTGTCTCCATTTAAATCGGGCATTGGTCAGCGAGCAGCATCAGACATGCTGCCCTCAAGCACACAGGTAGGGCTGGAAGCTCCCAACGTTACAGCTACCTGGTCGTGGCAGAAAGAAGATGCTGACTTCGACTGCTGTGCGCTACCTGGAGCGTAGAGTGGAGTCCCCGTGTGACTGCTGAGGAACTGAGAAAAGATTTGTCAGATGTGGGTACTGAAGTTTCAGCTCAGACAATACGGCGCACACTGCGTAATGAAGGCCTCCATGCCAGAACTCCCAGGCGCACCCCCTTGCTGTCTCCAAAGAATAAGAAGAGTCGACTGCAGTATGCCAAAAGTCATGTGGACAAACCACAGAAGTTTTGGGATAGTGTTCTGTGGACTGATGAAACAAAATTAGAATTGTTTGGGCCCATGGATCAACGCTATGTTTGGAGGAGGAAGAACAAGGCCTATGAAGAAAAGAACACCTTGCCTACTGTGAAGCATGGCGGGGGGTCAATCATGCTTTGGGCTGTTTTGCGTCTGCAGGTACAGGGAAGCTTCAGCGTGTGCAAGGTACCATGAATTCTCTTCAGTACCAGGAGATATTGGATGACAATGTGATGCAGTCCGTCACAAACCTGAGGCTTGGGAGACGTTGGACCTTTCAACAGGACAATGATCCCAAGCATACCTCCAAGTCCACTAGAGCATGGTTGCAGATTAAAGGCTGGAACATTTTGGAGTGGCCATCGCAGTCACCTGACTTAAATCCGATTGAGAACCTCTGGTGGGACTTAAAGAAAGCAGTTGCAGTGCACAAGCCTAAGAATGTGACTGAACTGGAGGCTTTTGCCCATGACGAATGGGCGAAGATACCCTAGATCGCTGCAAGACACTTGTGTCAAGCTATGCTTCACGTTTAAAAGCTGTTATAATTGTAAAAGGATGTTGTACTAAGATTGAATGTCACTTGGGGGTTGAATAAAACTGATAATGATGTGAGCACAGAAAAGACATTTGTGGATATTTCATTATAAATGTTATGTTATATTTGTCTGACCTACACGTGCCTCTTTGATTTAATTGTAAGCAAGATGACTGAATGATCAAAATCAATGTAAAACGGGCAAAAACACTCAATTTCAGTGGGGGTTGAATAATTTTGAACACAACTGTATGCCTCTTGCAGGGCACTCTAAAAACCGAACTTTTGAGTCCCATTGACTTGCATTGAGTTCGGTTCGTATTCGAACTCGAACTTTTGAAATTGTTCGAGTTCGAATGCGAACCAAACACGGGGGTGTTCGGCTCATCCTAAATATCAGAAAACCAAACTTAACCCTTTCACTACCAAGTGGTTTGCCTAAAAACAACTGTCAGGAATCAGTGGTTGTATGGGAAACCTCTTTACAACAGCCATACAGTACAAATGTGCTGTAGAATCCCTACTGCTACAGTTCCACTGGGATTGCCATGTCTCTGACAGGAGACTAACACATGTCCCAGCTGTTCAAACAGAGTATTTCGGCTGCAGTCTCTCCAGAAAATGTAGGGTCAAAATCTGGAGCTCATATGAAAGCACATTTTGTTTGCTGTAAATGAAATTCATATGCATTGCTCCAGAATAAGACCAATTTAAATTTATCTCAATCCTGGGCACTTGTAGGTCTTTTGAAGATGTCAGCTGAAAAAGTCAGCTTTCAAATAATGATGTGCTCCCTGTATTTATGTGACCAAGGCTGGACTTACAATTCTCCCTCCTGGCCGAAATGCATGTGTTTCACTTACAGAATCTCGAAAGGATCAGAAGACAAGTAAGGTTAGGAAAATGAATCCATTATGGGAGACTCTTCTTTTAAATATGAATAATATGAATAACTAGGATATAATATAAAATAGTAGGAAAATGCTTCTTTTATGGTGGCAAATTGTTCCAGGTAAAGTTCAAAAACCACATGTATAATGCAGAATTGCTAATCAAGCCCCGATAATGGGCGTTATCTCAGTTCATATCAATGTCTAAGAATCCTCAGCCTAGAGCTGGGTCATGGCAGGGAGAGCAGGTCGTCATGACTGAACAGTATGTGCAGCCAGCTCTCCAGCTACTCATCTTTGGCTTATTCTCTTCCGTTCTCCATACATCCTGTCACCATTCATGGATAACCTGGTTTCCAATTCTTTTAAAATGTGTAATGTTTCCCAAAAGGTATACTAGTATACTACTGGATAGTACTGGTAACCATGTTAACCTCTTCACATTCACTTTTATTACAAACACTAGCCAAACATTTCCATTCCCTCTTGTTTCTTTAGCCCAATTTCCCTTCTTGGTAATAGGGTACACAATTCCTCTGTCAACTTCTGTAAATTCATGTATTTTTAAAATGTAATTCAATTATTTATGTTCCACTATATGTATTATAATTATAGTATTTGTGTCCAAATTACTGTGTACCTTTGTGCACTTCCAATTCTTTGGTCTCTGAAAAAATATAATAATAATGGTTTTAATTACAGTATCAGAAGAAAGGGCCTCGTTAGACTTGTGAGAAAAACTGCAAGCTATAAAGACTATAAAGACTATAGGGGTTATTCAGAGAGCACCGAAATGTCGCCGTGCACTTCGGGAATCAAATTTCCTGACCCTGCGGTGAATTCCTGCTGGGTGGAGTAGAGGTAACATCACTGCTCTGCCTGGAGAGAGCCTGTGGAGTCATGGGCTTGATCCCAGCGAACAACCTCTCCAGTAAGTGTTCTTGGGCAAGACACCTAACGGTACATACTCGCCACCCAGGACATACTTGAAAACAAGAGAAATCTCAATGTATCCTTCCTGGAAAAATACTTTATCAAAAATAATTCAACATTCACCATAGGGTCCCTGGAGTTCAGAGAACGGACCCGAATATCCGCCGCAAAACTGCCGACAAATCGCTGAACAAAAGCTGTAAATCCACTGGAAATGCATCCGATACGAACTGCAGTATCCATTTTGAACCGCTGCAAAAAACACGCCGGACACGTCCTGAGAAAGCCAACAAGCCGCAGCACACATCGCCTACCAGCCGCTAGAAAAAGCCAACAAGCCGACGAACGGTGTAAAAAAAAAACACAAAATACAAAATGATTGAAAGTGTCAAAATTGAAACACTGTTTGCAAACAAATTACTGGACGAAAATGTCTGGAATTAACATATAAGATCCTATGACTGATAATGAAAAGGTCTGTTACAGGGGAATAAAACGCTATTTAAAAAAAAGGGGGGGGGAAAAATTGCTGAAAAAATCCTGAAAATGCCCAAGATCCTAAAAAATAAATAAAGAGACTTTGTGCTACAGATTAAAAGAATAAACGGTTTATTAGATATTGAATAAAAGATGGAATATTTTTAACATTAAAACCTATGGGATTTGCCTGAATAAACCTACCGAATGAAACCACTGTACACCAGGGCATTTCACTGACATTTCACTGCTGTTCTGAGTTTTCTGAATAGATCAACCATTGCTTCTCTATGGGGATTTCAGTGCCGTCAAACAGTACCGTATTTGCAGGCAAGTCGCCAAAATTTGGCGAACTGCCTGCTTTCTGAATAGCCGAATGGCCAGGAAATGGCATTGATTGGGGAAATTCCCTGTTCAGTGCCATTTGGGTCAAGATTGTCTCTCTCTGAATAACCGTATATGAAAAACATGAAAACATTTTTGCATTAACTATTATTTGTTTTGCATAAACTAAAACAAAGGGCAAAGGGAAATAATATACCAAATCTAGGCCCTATTCCTATCCTGCTGTTATGTTAATGGCTGGAACTGTTATATAAAACGTCTCTTGCTATTACCGGCTTGAGCCACTGTTCCAACCTTGCCACAAACGTTTTGACTCAGAATTAGTGAACGATTATTTTACGGTAATGGATCCCATACTTTGTAAATTTCTATTACAACACAGCTTGCTATTCACGGCTTGAGCCAAGACTTGTACAAGACTTTCCGTTAGGGAAACTCTGATCCAATCATCTAGTCATTACAATATGGCTCTTGCCAAAGTCGCTCAGATGTTTTTCTTGCTAATTTTTATATATACCCTCAGAACTGAAAAATAATTTTTCGAGGGAATTTTTTTTTCGGTATTACAAGTTACAAGTTCATATTATAAAGACAAATTGTCACTTGAAATTAGAAATTGCAACTGTTATAGTGATGGTTTTACTGTTAAATCATAACAAGGATACCATTAAATTAATTATAATGGAAAGAAGCAAGTTCATGATTATATCAATTTTTTAAACAGTATTACACTTACTCACTGAAATATAACATTTAAAGTAATATCTGTCATAAAATGTACGTTCAGGATTTATTGGAGCATGTTTAAGTGGGAATGCTGGGACATTTTAATTATTTACAGTAAAGCATGAAATATTTTATCTGCCGGTTTGGTAGCTTACAGGGGAAAACTAAATTAAACAGCATTATGGGCATCTTTTCTCATAAAATTTTAAAACCCACTTCAGATTTAAATTAAATCTGCTCTAGGAGTTTTAAGGACACGGGCGTGACTCAACTCAGCTTTCTGTAGGTCATCTCTTCTCTTTTGTACTGATATACTTAAAGGGATATTCTTGCAATTATACCGTACATATAGTCTATGCTACAAACTGCGTCATTATTCTCTTACAGGGTTATTCAGAGAAAGGTGAAACTGGAGAACTTTTGTAGAAGTGAAAATTCTAGGTCAAAATAGCCAAACCAGAACAATTCTCCCATTTATCTCACTCTCTAGATCAGCTATTTAGACCTAAGGGGTTATTCAGAGAGCACTGAAATGTTGCAACACATTTACTTTGTATTCAGCATTCACTGCAGGGTCCCCGGAGTGCAGGGAAAACCCACTGCAAACCCACCACAATCCGCCTCAAACCTGCCGAAAACTCACCGGAACCGATGGAAAAACTATGCAGAACACACCGGAAAAAGCTGACGAGCCGCCGATCGCAGCTCAGACCAGCCGCCGGAAAAGCAGACAAGCTGACGAACGGGGTAAAAAAAAACAGTACGTTTGAAAGTTTCAGAATTGTACTGCTGTTTGCAAAAAAACTACCGAATGAAAATGTCTGGAATTTACACATAAGGTCCTATGAATGATAATTAAAAGGTCTGTTGGGGAACAATGAAAAAACGATTTAAAAAAAAAAAAACAGAAAAACAATTTTGCCGAAAAATTCCCAAAATATGCCTAAAAAATCGATAAATAAATAGACTTTTTACTGCAGAATAAAATAATTAACGGTTTATTAAATATTGAATTAAAAGGGATTTTTTTTAACATGGAAATCTATGGGATTCACCTGAATAAACCTGCCAAACGAAAGCCCCGAACAGCAGGGCACTTCGGCAACTTTTCACTGCTGTTCAGTGTTCTCTGAATAGATTAACCATTGCTTCTCTATGGGGACTACCACTGCCACCCAGGGCCGCCATCAGGGCATTACGCCCCATACAGCAGTAAGGGGCCAGGTGCCCGGGGGGGCCCGGGCCGCCGGGGTCCCCGCCGGGCCGCCGGGGCCCCCGCTGGGGCCGCCGGGGCCCCCGGCGGGCCCCTTACTGCTGTGACTGCTATGATGGCGGGCGGCCGCTGCCCGCTGCCTTAATTTCTTTGGCCGGGCCGCGGGCGGGCCAAGCAGCGTGCGTCTACTTCCAAGGCATGCTGCTTTGGCACCGCCCCCAGTCACGTGTGTGACGGCGCACACGTGACACGCGGCGCCAAAAGAACTCTGACACCGCGTGGTGAAGAAGCAAGAAGAAAGAAGCAAGAAGAAGCGAAGAAGCAAGAAGAAAGAAGCAAGAAGAAGCGAAGAAGCAAGAAGAAGCGAAGAAGCAAGAAGAAGCGAAGAAGCAAGAAGAAAGAAGAAAGAAGCGGAGAAGAAAGGAGAAGAACCAGTCCAGGACAGAAGACTGTAGCGGGTAAGTAGGACGGGGTCAAGACCGGGCCCATCCCCAGGCACCCAGGCCCATCCCGGGGACCGGGCCCAGGCCCATCCCCAGGCACCAGGGCCCGGGGACCAGCCCAGGCCCATCCCCGGGGTCCAGACAGGGCCTGGGGACCAGACCGGGCCCAGGCCCATCCCGGGGACCAGTCTGGGCCCAGGCCCATCCCCAGGGACCAGACGGGGCCCAGGCCCATCCTGGGGACCAGTCCGGGCCCAGGCCCATGCCCATCCCAGGGACCAGGCCCATGCCCGGGGGGACCAGGCCCATCCCCTGGTCCAGGCCCATACCCGGCCCGGGGACCAGACAGGGACCGGGGACCAGACAGGGCCCAGGCCCATCCCGGGGACCGGGCCCAGGCCCATCCCGGGGACCGGCCCATCCTGGGGACCGGGCCCAGGCCCATCCCCAGGGACCGGGTCCAGGCCCAGGCCCATCCCCAGGGACCAGACCGGGCCCAGGCCCAGGCCCATCCCGAGGGACCAGACGGGGCCCAGGCCCATCCCCAGGGACCAGACCGGACGCAGGCCCATCCCCAGGGACCAGACCAGGCCCAGGCCCATCCCCATGGACCAGACAGGGCCCAGGGACCAGACCGGGCCCAGGCCCATCCCCAGGGACCAGACGGGGCCCAGGTCCAGGCCCATCTCCAGGGACCAGACGGGGCCCAGGCCCAGGCCCATCCCCAGGGACCACACTGGGCCCAGGCCCATCCCCAGGGACCACACCGGGCCCAGGCCCATCCCCAGGGCCCAGACCCCAAGGCCCAGTCCCCAGGGCCCAGACCCCAGTCCCCAGACCCCAGGGCCCAGTCCCCAAGGCCCAGACCTCAGTGCCAAGGCACAGACCCTAGGGCCCAAGGCCCAGTCCCCAAGGCCCAGACCCTAGAGCCCAGACCCCAAGGCCCAGTCCCCAAGGCCCAGACCCCAGGGCCCAGTCCCCAAGGCCCAATCCCCAAGGCCCAGGGCCCAGTCCCCAAGGCCCAGACCCCAGTCCCCAAGGCCCAGACCCCAGTCCCCAAGGCACAGACCCTAGGCCCAAGGCCCAGTCCCCAAGGCCCAGACCCTAGGGCCCAGTCCCCAAGGCCCAGACCCTAGGGCCCAGTCCCCAAGGCCCAGACCCTAGGGCCCAGTCCCCAAGGCCCAGACCCTAGGGCCCAGACCCCAAGGCCCAGACCCTATGGCCCAGACCCAGGGACCAAACCCAAGGCCCAGACCCTAGGGCCCAGACCCAGACCCTAGGGCCCAGACCCCAAGGCCCAGACCCCAAGGCCCAGGCCCCAAGGCCCAGTCCCCCAGACCCCAGGGCCCGTCCCTAGGTCCCAGACCCCAAGGCCCAGTCCCCAAGGCCCAGTCCCCAGGGCCCAGACCCCAAGGCCCAGACCCAAGGCCCAGACCCCAGGGCCCAGACCCCAGGCCAGACTCAGGGCCCAGACTCAGGACCCAGGGACCAGACCCCCAAGGCCCATTCCCTAGGGCCCAGTCCCCAGACCCAAAGGCCCAGACCCCAGGGCCAAGACCCCAAGGACCAGACCCCAGGCCAGACCCCAGGGGCCAGACCCGAAGGCCCAGCCCAGACCACAAGGCCCAGAGCATAGACCCCAAGGCCCAAACCAGACCCAGGGACCAGGCCCAGACCCAAAGGCCATCATATACATCCCATTACTGTGAGATTTATTGCTGTGGATTCTGTGATACGTTCATACACACCGCACATTACTATGGAGTTTTATTGCTGTGAATTCTGTGATACGCTCATACACACTACACATTACTGGGAGTTTTATTGCTGTGGTGCTATTTTATGTCCTTTTTTTTTTTTTGAAGGGGAGAAAAGCTGTTAGAGGTTGATGGAGTGCCGGGGGGGGCCCCATCGTGAGGTTTAGTAAGGGGCCCCATCATTTCTGATGGCTGCCCTGCTGCCACCGAACAGCACCGTATTTGCTCTCAGGGTACCCGAATGGACCCGAAATGTCACGCAAGCTGAATTTCAGTGTCCAGTTACATTTCGGGGCCAGATCGGTTCTCTCTGAGTAACCAGGGCCGGATTAACATAGGGGCTGATGGAGCAGCAGCTCCAGGCCCATGCCCCAGAATAGGCCCGGAGAAAGGATAACTATGTCTGCATTGATGGGCATTTGGACCCATTATATCTCCAATCCTATAGGAGCTGCAGGGTCATGTGAGGTATCACTGGAAAGGCCAGAGCATTGCCTTTCTGATGATACCAAACATGACCAGGTTTTATGTGACAAAAAATAAAAGAATATATAATAATAATAATAATATTTTCTTTCTAACACAGCAATATTTTTTGCTTTTCAATTATAAAGTGAAAATTGATGCTGCACTAACTCACCGTCTCATTTTACATGTCACCAAAAAGTGTGGAGGTGATGGCAAAATCTGTTGTTACGAATTGTTACTTCAAAAACCTAAACCGCAGCACTGCAGCGGAGAGCACTGAAGGGACTTTGGAACCCTGTGTCAGTAATCTTTACTAGGGATGGGCTGAACACCCTCATGTTCGGTTCGCATTTGAACTCGAACATTTGAAAAAGTTTGAATTCGAACACGAATATAAATTATATAATAGTATTTGTCCCTTTTGTTTTCACAGTATTATTTTAACACGTTATATAAAATGGTTGTAATGAGGGTAATTGGTCTGACTTGGTCACACAAAGACTATTTTATTCTATTCCCACTTCCCTCAAGGCCAAAACATGTTGACCTTCAACTGATAATGTGTGACGTATAACAAAATCATTTACAGTCCCATTTACAGAGTGGCAAGACCTGTTAAAGGGATACTCTAGGGTTAAGGGTCACGGTGTGTGAATCTGGGGAGCTAACTATTAATCCCTCCTCACCCTCCCCGCTCCCCCTTCTCCCATGTTAACCTCAAAGTATATTCGTAAACTTACCGTATTCCAGCACAGACCTCCCTCGGCACTGGCAGGACATGACAAGCTGTCAAGCCACAACTGTCACATGACTGATGGGACGCTGAACCTTTGAGGAAGCAAAAACCGCTATTTAAAAAAAATGGGAATTTTTTTGCCGAAAAATGCCTTAAAATTTCCTAAAACATTAATGAAGAGACTTTTTGCTGCAGACTAAAAAAATAAACGGTTTAATAGATATTCAATAAAAACGAGAATATTTTTAACATTGAAACCTAGGAGATTCAGAAAAAATAATTACGGCAGAAATAGTGCAAATATGTTGAGACACTTATGTGTATGCACCTCACTCACTAGATATAGCAGATATATAAGCACATAATATACCTCCACGTATACTCAGGGCGCCACTGACCTCATTGCACGTCACTGTAGGCCAGTCCATAACATTGAGTCCCTGGATGATGCACTGCCATTCAAAGTCCTCCAGAAAATCGTCAATATCATCCTCACCATCTACAAAAGTTTTAAAAGCTGCGTACGGCACTTTCTTTCTGCTTCCCTCACCTGCTCCATAGAGGGAAGCGTTGCCTCCGGTTGGGATGTTGCGCTGAACTTTCATGGCCTCCGTGGCTTGAGCCAGGATCTGGACCACTAATTCTGGGGCTGGGTTGGGCCCTAGCAGCGACAATCGCCACTTAACGTCTTTTTGGAAGAGGCTGCATTCCTCGCTCTCGGCCGAGAATGCATTGGATCTGTCAGATTCCATCAGCTCTGTAATAAGGGTTGCTTTGGGTTTGTTACGTGCCACAATCCCTCTGGTCTCCTACAGATCTTTCCGCAATGATCTTTGTAACAGTCCGTATTGCCGCTCCTTGCAGCAGCTCCAATGTGTGGAAGGCAGCCAAATCCCAGAGCTGCCAACCAGATGTGACGGAGCGACTGTACCCTGAGTACCTCTGTCCGTGGGCTCTCTTCCATGTAACAGGCCCAGAGCAATCTTTCCCAATAGCTCCCCAAAACGTTAGCCGCAGCTCACAGAATGAGGCTCACCGTTGGAAGTTAAAAGCAGAGTGCCAGTTCATTTTTACAGACACAGATACACAGTCAAGACGCAACCTCCATTTGCATACCACCAAACAGATAACATCACAGATAAAATAACTGAACAGGACCTTCAAACAATGGACAATTGGACCTCCTGAGAGAAGGGGGGAGGGAGACAGCAGGTAAAACAAAACATCTTCTATTAGAGAGAATTACACTATACAGGGAATAACACACAGACCAGAAATCTTTTGTTTGCTGGTGGATGTTTAAAACTGAAAAGCAAAATATTTTTAAAAGGTCCACCAATTTCCCAATAGTCTCTTAAACGGCAGAGGGGCTTCCGTCACATAGTCCATCTTCCTTCATCGTCAAAACGACAATGAGGCCGCATCCTCTCTGTCATCATCCTCCTTGCGAGCCACGTGGAGACGTCGGCGCATGAAACCGACATCAATACGGATCTGCATTGAAGATAGCTCCTGCACGTCTTTCTGGCTTCAAACTTTCTTAAAGGTCCGTGGAGACAAAGATAACTTATATTGGTAGCCCGGGAACTTGTCCAAACCATACAATTGTCCCATCCACAGAAATAGGGGCTCAATACAAACAAAGAAGAAAACACAGATGTTATACAATAAAATCATCCTTATCAAGAATTATACATTTCATGTAACACGCAACCCAATCACTTTATTTATTAAATAAAGAAGTTATATTTATTCACTCATTCACTTATTAAATGGGTCTAAAAACCATATGGAATAACTCAACTAATAATCCAAAAAATTTAGTAAAAAATAGGCTAGACCTATAATAAAAAATATATATAGAAGGGGGAAAAGTAAACATAAAAATAAAAACTTCTTAAAAAAAATTACAGCTCGAAGTCTGTTAGTTGAGTTATTCCATATGGTTTTTAGATTGTATCGATTGTATCAGCGTGATTTTCAGCGATTTTCCGTTCGGTGGCTTTTCCCTGCACTTCGGGGACCCTGTGGTGAATGCTGAATTTATCGCAGGTCCAGGGAATTTGAATGCCTGAAGTGCAGAGAACGAGAGAGCAGTCTCTGAATAATCCCTTAAGTAACTCCTATAATGAATTCTGGTTGTTGCACTGATTGCTTGACCTTTGATAATATCTAGCAGCGTGTTAAAGAAATTGCCATTGTTAAATGGACTATCTACAGTAGATACTCATTATAACATTGATTGGACCTCTTGTTTTTTCTTCTTGAAGGCTAACAGGATTATTATAGCAATTAAAATAGCAGGGGAAAAAATCCAATCGACAGTGTCACATATTAATAGGATCTTGTATAGTAGCTGTAAAATATACATGTAAATAATCTGTTTCCTTAGTAGCCATAGTATTAATATATATTAAGAAGAAACTGTCAGATTTTTCATTATAGGATTCAGTGTGCACTGTATGACATTATTATTGGTCATTATATATAGCAGAGAATAGATAATGGTTGCTTATTATAAGAAAAAAAAGTGTTATTATAAGGAGATAAAGAGAACATGTGCTCGACAGGTTCTCTTTTCCTGCGATGCCTCATAATGTGATAGACGGATTTTTATTATCAATGCAATATCTCATCCTTTGATGAGATACTGGAGACTGCCATGTTCATTTTTCAGGGGCATCACGTAATGAGGATCATCATGCAGTTGGCCATCTGTGGTAATGTCAACTTGCTAGTTGCTAGTTACTCATTAGCCAGAGCATCATCAGTCAGAGAGCCTTTATTATACAGCAATGGCCTTCTAATGCTGAGCTTAGCTTAATGGCTCAATTGGAGCTCAAAATGTTCACGGACATGTGGCTCACAAATATTTCTAACTAGAGCTATTAATACAGAAGCTTGATCATAATACCATTAATGCCAGCCATAAATGAATATTGGCCTATGCCAGGGCTCAAAATTTCAAGTCCCAAGCTACTAGCCAGGCCTTAAGAGTTACTCGCCAGTGCCACTAGTTCCCCCACCTAACCCTTATCCTGCCCAGCCTGCATCTGCATTTCCACTCGCCCTCATGTAATTTCAACTCGCCAAATGAGAGTAGGCGAGTGGAAATTTTGAGGCCTGGCCTATGCTATATTTTTCATTTGTGTGCTGCTATTAACAAATTGGAATAGGCCTCATACATAATAACATATGTATGAAAAATGGTGAAACAATATTAAATAATTTTTTGTTTATACGTCACTCTGTTGATTTGTTTGTGGAAGAGAAAAGTGCATTACTGCAATTTATTTTGATTCTCTTTATTAGAAAATATATCAACAGTGGAATGCCTGGCACAAAGGACACCAGCCCATCAAAAGAATTAAACATCCAGCACCATTGACCAACTGAGCCTCAGAACCAGTTTTACTGTATTCATAAAACATCAATTCCTGAATTCCTATCAAGCATCTCTGAAAGTGTATTTTATATAACAAGCATAACTGCACTCTTACATTTCAGATCTTGGCAACTGGACTGATAGTAAACTACCCATAGGTCACAGTTTGTTAGAGAACATAAAGGGGGGCATTCTGTAGATAAGGGTTGTTGCAACAATGATACACTTCACAATCTTGAGAATGAAAATCAAACAGTGGTAGGAAAGATTCATAGTTGAAAAGTCTTCTGTCATTGATAGAATTTCTCTCTCTGGATCGCCAATGTTTATGTTGTTGCAACAATATAAACTCCAGTGGTTAGTGATTAACCCCCATAGTAACAGTATCATCTAGTGAAAAACGGTATTATTATTATCCACCATTTATATAGCGCCACATATTACACAGCGCTTTACAAGATCAGTGTACAAGGAGTTGATACATTGAATACCACACATGGATGATGACCTGATTCAGGGGGACCCTGTTCCCAAGGGAACTTACAATCTATAAGAAGTAAAAGTATTTTGTGAGGTAGGTGCATCCATATCGTTAGGTGTCTTGCCCAAGGACACGCGCTGGTTTTGTCTTCTGAGTGGGATCGAGTTGTCTTTCCATGATAGTGGAGCAGCGACCTGGTGGTTAGGTTGAACCCACTTCTTGTAAAGTTGAGATTTCTCCACAGTTGTGTTGAAGGGATGTGCTGAATGGTATTTTGACATGCTTCTCCACGGTTGAAAGGTAGAGAAGTTACCACTGGACTCCACAGCCGATAGGGGGCTATATTACATAGTTGGTGCTAACTTAACCAGAGCTGTTGTAAACTTCCCAGAGCCATTATAGCCTATGGAGGTTTTAAGTTTACAACTGCTCTGGTTAAGTTAGCACCAACATTGTAATAATGCCCATTGTGTGGTAGGTAAGTATGTACCATTAAGTGTCTTGCTCAAGGACACTTACTGGAGAGGTGCTCTGGCCAGGGATGAAATCAACTCCAGGATAACATCATGGATAAGTTTAATTTTGCGTGGATTCAGGAAAATTGTCCAAAATTAAAATATTACATATTAAAAATGTATTGCACTGGTTGTGTTGTTACAAGCTGTGTAAATCAAACATTAAAATCGTAATAATCCATTTGAAATACACGTTGTAACACTACAAAATGAAAAAAAACATATAATTTAATATCTATTACCTTGATAAAATCAATATATCTGTGCTGATTGGACAATACTGTATTAGCCGGAATGTAGGTATTTCTTTAAAAATAATTAGCAACTTCTAGAAGGTGGGCCAATATAATGGCCGCTTGTTTGAGCAGCTCCACTTGACCCATCCATTCGGCTGGCTTCCTGACCTTCCTCCGGGAACGGAGATATTGCAGTCAAGTGTGGAGCACCCTCCTAGACCCACTGCTTCTTCGTCCCGTTCTTGTAATGGCTCCCCATCACCATCCGACGCAGCCCAGACCCCGGTGATCTGTAGGTAGAAACTCGGCCAGCCATCCTGCACATGCCAGGACTGGGCCTGCTGAACAGTGATATGAGGGTGATCCATCATTTCTCCTGATTCTGAAGGGAGGGGTGGAGTGGCACCAGGTACCTTCGACAAGGGGAGTGCGTCTGACTCAGGGACTCCATCATGGTGCCTCCTCGAAGGATCTCCGTGTGCCATGCTCGCCGTCATTTTGGACTCCTCATGGTGGCTATTTAACCCCATTGGTAAGAGGGAGGGCGAGAGACCCGGGTTCCTCCGATTCTGAGGCCCGGTGGAGCTAGCTCAACCCCCACACTTTCAATTGCTTAGAGAGCCATCTGGAGGCACCACACTGGGTGCGAGAGGTTCTTGCTGCCTGTTTTGATGCATTCCTCCCCTCAGTGTCTCATTTGTCATCTCAGAGAGGGGACACCCCACACCCTGTTGGGGACACTCTCAATTTTTCGAGTCCCAATCTGACCAGGGCTGCTTCTCTTTAAGACCAATTTTTGTTATTCCTGGACGTATTCCCAAATTTTTAGGCCCTGAGTGGCTCAGGGGTGCTTTGCACACCCACCCCTCCCTGTTTGTGAACCATTTCGGAACTATGGCTCCTCCCATGACTTACACCCAATTTTTCCTGCCCTATCTAGTTCAGGGCTGCTATAAACCCCTCAACCTTTTTTGTTTTTCTTGTTGCGCCCCTACCCCCTTTTTTCTTTATAATTTTTCCTCCTCTACGTTTACTCTTTCTCTTTTTCTAATTTACTTTTTCTCTCCAATTTTTGAGAACTTGTGCACTGGGGTTGCGCTTCTACAATTTTTAAAATCTATTGCTGTCGCCAGAATCCTTCTACTGCGGTGCTCCTTTGAAAAACTTGGCAAGCTTACAGTGAAGATTGAATTAGTCCTATCTCAAATCACCTTGCAAAATCAGTATATTATGGAGGTGGTAGACAGAGTCTCTTCTTTGGAGGATGATCACCATCCCTTACGAGAGGTGGTGGAGAAGCAGGTATCAACCATTGCAGCGCGTACTGAAAATCTGGATGACCTTGAAAACCGTAGTTGCCACGACAATCTGAGGATTATCAGGCTTCCAGAATCCTTAAGGGGCAAGCCTTACATGTCTTTGTGACTGAATGGCTACCACAGGAAATAGGATTCCCCGATTCCGCATTGCCAGTTGCGGTGGAAAGAGTGCACCGTATGGGCCCTGACGTATCCCCCAGGGCTATGCGCAAGCGCACAGTCCTTATAAAATTTCAGGCTTTCGTTTACAAGACAAGTTTTCCAGCACTTGAAAATCCTGAATTACTGTGGCTCTCAGATAAGGCTATTCCAAGATATTCTGCAGCCGTTTCCCCAAAACAAAAGCGTTTTCCTCCATTTGTTCTAAATCGGTGGAACGCAAAATTTGCTTTGCCGTTCTCTACACTGCTCTCCTTTGCATTCACCTAACCACTGACTCTGTAACACCAAAAACCGGGGTGCCCCCAACACACCCCAACTAAGTAAATAATGTAAAAACAAAGGTGAAGGGCACATGTGTGTATAATTCAGAAAAATTAACATATGTCGGTACTGTAGGTAATAATGTTGACGTTGCTGTGTGAGATAAAAACTATAATACCGGGGCGTGGCTTGGTGTCTGGAGAGAGCAGTCGCATGCCTGAGCAGCTCCTGCTGAATTACCCTGATATCAAATTTTTCACGCTGCCTTCTGACTATCCCTGCCTGCTTTTCATACTGCGACCTGCCCGGGACCGGGTGACCCTTAATTGTTGCCGTGGAACTTTCACATGCTCGCCCTGACTGAGCTGCTAGTTTTCGGGCCTAGTGTGGAGAGACGCTGACCGCCATTTTGCTACCTCGTGCTCTTTCTTTCTACACAATCCCTGTGCACCACCCAGCAATGGGCAAGCGGGATAAGAAGTCCGGAGCAGTGGAGTGCCCAGGTCTTCCGGATATTCGGGTCGCGCTTGCGGGCCCGAGGGACGTGAGTACTCTACCCCGACCCCGGTGGAGGTTGTGACTTGCGAGGTGGGCCTTGATGTCTCCCCGCGAGCAGCACATTTTACCCTACAGGACTCGGAGGACCTCCCGGCGACGAAATGGGATATTGAAGCCCTTCTGGCTGACGCCCGCGCCTCGTGGGCTACGGAGATTGCGGAGGTGCGCTCTGATCTCTCCACTCTCCGCGAGGAGCTGGTGGAGCTTGATACCCAGACCTGCACCTTGGCGGCGACGCAAGTTGAGGCCTCTTCGCAAGTTCGTGCACTCTATGCCCAGGTCACCGGTTTGCAGTCCGCTCTGTTGGCCATGGAGGCCCGACATCGACGGCGGAACCTAAAGCTGAGGGGTATTCCGGACGCTTTCCCTGCCCCTGACCTACTGCTACTGGCCAACCAGATGGTAAAGGCCGTCCTTTCCCTCCCTGATGGTGCCTCGGACCCAATGATATCTGCGATCAGGGTCCGCAAGGCGGCGGCGGCCCCTCAGACTGTCACGAAGGACGTTATCGTGGTGTTGGGAGATGTCGCTGTGCGAGAACGCTTTCTAGGGGCAACGATCCGCGCTCCTCCGCTCCGATTTGAGGGACTGGACATTACTGTCTTCCGCGACCTACCATTTCTGGCCCTGGCAGCCCGGCGACAATATGGACAGATTACGGCCACTCTCCGAGCCCACGAAGTCCGTTATCGTTGGGGAGTGTCGGGATCCTTACTTATCCATCAGGGCGCTGAGGTTCTTGTGGCCTCGATATTGGAGAAGGCCCGGGCGCACCTGTCGGCCTTGGGTCTACCGCGGCGTCTGGGCAATGTTGATGAGGAACAGTCACGGTCACCGTTGGTCATGCAGCCCTATGACCCAGATTAACCTCTGAGACACGACTGCGCTCCACTCCCACCCAGCCGAGATCGGTGCTGGTCACTCTCCGGTCCTCGCTATAACCAGATCTGCTACCTAACGACTTCATGCTCCCCTTCCTTCCTTTCTTTCAACCAACTCTCTCCTATCCCCCCTCTCCTACCCACTTTTTCTTCCCTCTCCCCCCCTCTGTTATTAATAATTTTTATTTATTTATTTATTTTTCCTTTCTTTTTTGGGTTGGAGGTATGGTTTTGCTGAGGGTGAGCCATAGGGCAGTCACCTAGGCTCTCACTGCCCCCTTGGCCCCTCAGTGACCTTTGCCCTGTGGTTCCCTCTGTGGCCCTCTGTTTCCCAGTGGGGTCTCAGAGGCGTGCTGCTGAGCACCACCTTTGATATGGGCTGCCTTTCCCATCTTCTCTGTCTTACCAGGGATTTTTTATTTTTTTTGTTTCTTTTTTCTCTGTCTTTCTCCTCTCTATTCCATCTCTTCTCTCCCCTTCACTTATCCTTCCTAGACTCCCTTCCCCCTTTTTTATGCCCTGCGATCGCCTACAACTTTTGTTACGCTGTTTATGTTGGTGGTACTTGCTTACCTCTCTTGTTGTATTTCCCTGTACTTAATTAATGGCTTGTTTCCTCACAAAATACAATCTAGCTGTGGCCCTGTGTGGCTTTCGCTTTCCTGGCCTTACTGCATTTATTTGTGATGTGCATAATCTTAAATAAAGAATTATAAAAAAACAAAACTATAATACCTCATAAAAATAAGCGAACAAAACGATCATAGGGCAATATAATAGTAGATATCACAAACAATCAATTCAGTCAAGGTAGCACACTCACATACTCTAGGTTGGCTCTTCCACTTGCGTGTTCAGGGTAGTTAAGGGTTTACCTGTATGCCACAAAATCCCGAATCTGCAGCAGCGTCTTTATATCTTTAAGCTGAAATCAAGTAGAGTATACATAACAACGACAGTATGCGGTGAGAGGAGGGCAGTGTAGCCGGAACTACTCACCCAGGTGGAACCTGCTATATAGTCCAATGATGGACGCATACTGAATATTAGTAAAGGCCCAACCCACGGGAAAGCCCCAAAGACGAGTGATTCAATGGTCAGGAATTGGAAGCAGTAGGGCCATACAAATGTATATCATATGTATTTAATGATATTTCAATAAAAACAAAACAGAAACAATAAAATACACTGTATATAAAAGAAAAGAGTCACCAAATCCATTTTGCCCTTTGTAGTAACAAGCTTCATCAATGGTATAATGGGTGGTCGAAGACGAGCTCCACATTTAAAGGTCCTCATCCTTCAGACTCTTCCTGTAAACTGACAGCCACATGTGAATTAAGGCCAATTTCTGTCTCCTCCCGATGACATTGGCGCGTACGATGACGCGAATGTCCTCTGTCGCCAATGAATGACGTGTCAACCCTTCTGGCACATACTTGGACGTAATACGCACGTGTCCGCTGGTTGATGGTTTCTTTGTTCTGCATTTCACTCATGGAACGTATAAGGCTGCGATACACTTCATGTTCCGGAGATCGCAGTGTTATGCTAATTGCAAAATAGAGATGTGCACGCAATTTTTTTTGCGTTTCATTTTGTTTCGGCACGTTCGGTTTTTAAAACTTTTGTTTCGGATCATTTGGGCCTTATTTTTCGTTTTGGCTCGTTGTTTCGTATTGATTTTTGTTTCGTGAATTCGGGGAATTTCGGTTTTTCGGATCATCTGTTCTCTTCGTTTCAAAGGGTCCATCCTCGGATTTTCGTTTTGACTTTAGACGTATTGGAATTTCAGATGCTCCGATATTTCGTTCGATACAGTAATTCTGCCAATTCGTTCCTTTGGACGTATCGTTTTTTATGAAAGATCCTTTTTTTCTTATGAATATGCATTGCACAACTTTATTTAATCATATAAAATATCAATATCTTGCACTGTTAGACTGGGGATTTAGGGAAAAGCTAATTAAATATTTAAAATAAATATATTATTGATGTAGAAAGAAAGTACTGGAACAAGTGAAAAAAGTGACTGACTATACTAAATTACGAAATCAGCAACGGAACCGAAACGGACTCGAAACGATACAAAAATACGTTGTCCGAAATTAACCGAAACAGAACCAAAATCACGAAAAGAACGAAAATGACTTGCGATTTTACAAATTTCATGTCCATACGAAATGAGTAAATTTTTTCATTTCGTATCGGGAAATATTTCGGAGGGTGTGTATTTCGTTGCCAGTCCGGTTCGGAGCATCAGACGAATCCGAAGCATCGAATCGGCCCGTTCCATGAGAAAAACAAATCGGTACGAAACGCAGATACCTATTGCAAAACCCCAGGCCCAGATTGCATCAAATCTGAGTATTATAAGATTGTGACTACTCATCTCACTCCTCACTTACCTACATTATATATTCATACTAGCTTTTGCCCGTGGCTTCGCTCGTGTGGATATTAGGATTTGTTAAAATTGTTTTTTAAAAGAAACTTGAGGTTTTTTTGGTAGAACCCCACTTTCCCCCTCCCCCCCACTTGGGATTTTTGGAAAATTGTAAAACACGTGTTTTTTTATTTTTCCAGAAGAATGTAAGTGCCAAATTTCACACCTGTAACATCTTTGGTTTTTGAAATATAGGTATACTGATAAAAGTATTCACATCCCTTTCCCCCACCCCTCTTAACTGGATTTTTGGAAAATGGTCAAACGTGAGGTTTTTTTGCACGAAGATTGTAAATATCGATTTTCACTTCTATAACATCATTGGTTTTTGAAATATAGGTATAGTGATAAAGGTATTCATCCCCCTTCCCCCCCCCACTGGATTTTTGGAACATGGTAAAATATGTGTTGTTTTATTTTCAAGACAAATCTAAATACCAATTTTCACATCTGTAACATCTTCTGTTTTTGAGATATAGGTATCCTGTTGAAAAGTATTCACCCCCTTTTTTCACCCCCCACTGGATTCTTGGAAAATGATAAAACATGTGTTTTTTTTCTTTTTCAAGAAGATGGTAAGTGCCAGATTTCACACCTGTAACAGTAACATCCTTGGTTTTTGGAAAAAGTATTCAACCCCCCTTTTTTCCCCCCTCCCACTGGATTTTTGGAAAATGGTAAAATAGGTGTTTTTTTTGTTTCTCAAGACAAATCTAAATACTAATTTTCATGTCTGTAACATCTTCTGTTTTTGAGATGTAGGTACCCTGTTTAAAAGTATTCACCCCCTTTTTTTTACCCCCACTTGGATTTTTGGAAAATGGTAAAACACGTGTTTCTTTATTTGCAAAAGATTGTAATTACCAAACTTCACACCTGTAACATCTTGGTTTTTGGAAATATAGATATACTGATAAAAGTATTCAGACCCCTTTCCTCGATGCCCCCTTATTTGGATTTGTGGAAATTGGCAAAACACGTTTGGTTTTTTTTCACGAAGATTGTAAATATCAAATTTCACACCTGTAACATCTTTGGTTTTTGAAATATAGGTATACTGATAAAAGTATTCAGCCCCCCCTTTTTGACCCTCCCACTGAATTTTTGGAAAATAGTAAAGTAGGTGGTTTTTTGTTTCTCAAGACGAATCTAAATACCAATTTTCACGTATGTAACATCTTCTGTTTTTGAGATAAAGGTATCCTGTTTAAAAATATTCGGCCCCCCCCCTTTTTTCAGCCCCACTTGGGATTTTTGGAAAATGGTAAAACAACTGTTTTTATTTTCAAGAAGATTGTAAATACCAAATTTCACACCAGTAACATCTTCGGTTTTAGAAATATAGGTATACTGATAAAAGTATTCAACCCCCCTTTTTGCCCCCGCCAAGGAATATTCAGAATATGGTAAAATACGTGTCGTTATATTTTTCAAGACGAATCTACCAATTTTCAGGTCTGCAACATCTTCTGTTTTGGAGATACAGGTATCCTGTTAAAAATATTTAAAATATTCAACCCCCTTTCTTCGCCCTCCCCCCACTTGGATTTTTGAAAAACGGTAAAATACGTTTTTTTTTATTTTTCAAGACGAATCTAAATACCGATTTTCACATCTGTAGCTTCTTCTGTTTTTGAGATAAAGGTATCCTGTTTAAAATATTCAACCCCCTTTTTCACCCCCTTATGGGTGGATTTTCCAAAAATCCTTCCTTAGTGGGCGCCTATATCATAAAAACAGTGCACCTACAAAATTTCACGTTCCTAGGTTAAACGATTTCAGCTGGACATTGATGAGTCAGTCAGTCAGTCAGGACTTTCGCGTTTATATATATAGATGTATTTAACCCACCATATTGGACCCCCATGGAATTTTCAGAAAATGGTAAAATACGTGTTTTTTTATTTTTCAAGATGAATCTAAATACCGATTTTCACGTCTGTAACATCTTCTGTTTTTGAAATATAGGTATCCTGTTTAAAATATTCAACCCCCTTTTTCACCCCCTTATGGATGGATTTTCCAAAAATCCTTCCTTAGTGGATGCCCACATCATAAAAACAGTGCACCTTCAAGATTTCACGTTCCTAGTGTAGCGCTGTGTTTAAAAAGACTGTTCTGCTGCATTTACTTGCAATGGCCACCAGAGGGAGACAGAGACCATGCTAAGATTATGCTGGACAAACACAGAAAACATTGGGACTACATTTCCCAGCATGCTTTGGGGGCAGACACAGGAAGTGGGTGGGACACAGACGCTTACATCCTGAGCCTCGTGGAGAGAGCTGGGAGAGCGCGCCAGGGAGTGAGAGGAGCAAGACGCAGAGCAGCAGAACGAGACAGCGACTAGGCCGGAGCGCAGCTGGGGCCTGACAGAGCTAAAGACCGGGTTATTCAGCCTTACCAGAGGAAGACCCAGAGATTCACAGGACTACCCGCGCTGATATTGAGGAAGCCGGAGGACCCCGAGTTAGGAGTACCGCAGATCGATTGGACAGGGAGAGCAGGCGGTGAACTGGATATCTTGCGGCAGTAACAGAAAACCAGACAGCGGATCCAGTAACCAGGAGAACCCCAGTCAACATCGAGCGGAGAGACGTCCTGAGTCGAGCGGAGCATCAAGTATCTGGCGGATGGGTGAGAGGCCTTCCAGGCCGTTGTGAAAATAAAGCACGCTGCTGTTTGTTTCCAAAACCCACAGGGCCCAAACTTGACTAGTCGAAGATACCTCATAAGCAATTCACTGGCCAGTTGAATATTGTACCCGGGTACCATAACACACACACAAACGTACATTCTGGGACATAACCTGTGCGGGACTCACTCCCCAACCTCAAGAAAGGTGATTAAAGATATATTTTCTTCTTTTCTTTTCCGCTGCGCGTTTCTCGAATTACGAAGCCTTGTATTTTCTCTTTTCCGCAGCGCGTTCCTCGAATTACGAAGCATCGTATTTCTTTTCCGCTGCGCGTTTCCCGCATTACGAAGTACTGTAAATATATATACGAACACCGTGTTATACATTATATGCCATTTATTCTAGTAAACTATATAATTTATAAAATCCACGACGGTGCTGGAGTATATTTATTCCCTAGTGCGGGGAGACTGACCCGAGGTTCAATTTCAGCGGCTCCTCCGGGAGTGAGCGCTACACTAGTTTAAACAGTTTCAGCTGTGCGTTGATGAGTCAATCAGTCAGTCAGTCAGGACTTTCGCGTTTATGATAAAAGTATTCAACCCGCCTTTTTGTCCCCCGCAAGGAATTTTCTGAAAATGGTAATATATGTGTTTTTTTATTTGTCAAAATGAATCTAAATACCGATTTTCACATCTGTACCATCTTCTGTTTTTAGGATATAGGTATCCGGTTTAAAATATTTAAAATATTCAACCCCCTTTTTTTGCCCCCCCAGTTGAATTTTTGAAAAACGGTAAAATACGTGTTTTTTTATTTTTCAAGAAGAATCTAAATACCTATTTTCACGTCTGTAACATCTTCTGTTTTTAAGATATAGGTATCCTGTTTAAAATATTTAAAATATTCAACCCCCTTTTTCACCCCCTTAGGGGCGGAGTTTCCAAAAATCCTTCCTTAGTGGGTGCCTACATCATAAAAACAGTGCACCTTCAAAATTTCACGTTCCTAGGTTAAACGGTTTCAGCTGGGCGTTGATGAGCAATCAGTCAGTAAGGACTTTCGCGATTATATATATAGATTTTCCAAGGTAATGCATACAGCACCCCACATCTTTTAATGATTCTAAAATCATTGTCCTACCTGATCTAGGGAAAGATCTGAATTGATTCTCCTTGTACCGTCCCATCTCGCTTTTGAAAGTAGATATGAAATTATTGTCAGGTATAATGTATACATGTTGCTGGGCTGGATACATTTGGTGGTTGCAGCCGCCCCACTGGGGAATAGGTGCAACCCCGCTCTTCCTGTACTATGTATTTTAGATTGTACCTCCAGCCAGGTCATCCTTGCAGCATATTCCTTTCCGTGACTTTGTTTTTTTATCGCAAGGTGGATTTGTTTCTGGGAGGGCATAAATAAAAGCCTGTGAGTGGTAATAGGTGTGGTTTGGCACTTCTCCTCAATTAAAGAATGTATATACCTCCTATGCTGCTCACATTAGTAGATGGTGGTACACAACACCTTGTATATATCAACACAACAAAAAATTTAGCAGAGCGCACAGTTTTAAACCCAATTAGTGGATAAACGGAGGTTTTAAGCATGCAGTGTAACACCTTAAAACGTGAGAGAAACAAATGATTTAGTTCATAATACTTATCACATTAATAATTTTGTCCACTGTTTCTCATTTTATGCCTTTAAAATAGAAAGAAAATACTTCTCATTGCGCAATATTTCTATACATAACAAATCTCCATTCAATTTTTTTAGCCCCCTTTGATTGAAAACTCACTCTTTTCAGAGCTCCCTTAAATCTAGGGATAGCTCTGTAGATCACGCTGTTTATTCTTTTAATCTGCAGCAAAAATAATTTTTATTTATTATTTAGGATCTTTTAGGCATTTTTCAGGTTTTTTTGGCAATATTATTTTTCTGTTTTTTTTTTTAAATAATGGTTTTCTTTTTACTGTAACAGACCTTTTTATTATCATTCATAGGACCTTATATGTTAATTCCAGATATTTTCGTTCAGTATTTTTTTTTGCAAAGAGCGTTTCAATTTTGACACGTTCAATCGTTTTTTGTTGTTTTTTTACCCCATTCGTTGGCTTGTGGGCTTTTTCCAGCGGCTGGTCGGTGCTGCATTTGGCGGATTGCCGGCTTTTTCTGGACGTGTTTGACATGTTTTTTTGTGGTGGTTCCAAGTGATCCGATACTTCGGATCATATCGGCTGCGTTTTTCGGCGAATTATGCAACTATTTTCAGTGGTTTTGCGGTGGTTTTGCAGTGGATTTTCGAGTCCCTTCCCTGCACTCCGGGGACCCTGTGTTGAATTCTGAATTCACTGCAGGGTCGGGAAATTTGACACTGGGAACAAGAGAGCACCGAAATGCCGTGCTCTGTTAATAACCCCTTTAATGTGAGTGCTTTATACAGTTATGTGGCAGACCGGCTTCACAGCATTTCCATATATAACTGACAGGAATATGGACCGGGCTATGGCCCATACACTCTCTTTGCTCTCCTTCTTTTATATGCCTCCCAGGTCTCTATCATCCCTTGTGCTATCTTCTAACTCCCTGATTGTCACAGGTTATCAAGTCTGGTGTTGGGCTAAGTTTTTAGGGCTGTCCTGGAATACCTCCCCATATCAAACTATCCTTAATAATCCTAGCTTTCAGATTTGAACTCCGGTTCTGGTGTTTAGGACCCTGGCCAGGAAGAGTTTTCATCAGATTTAACAACTTTTCAAACTACAAACCAGGAAACTCTGCCCCTACAGGGGTATTCAGTCCCTGGTGGCTCCTCTGTACTTCCACACAGTGTTCTACAAACAACTTGAGGCGTTTGTCAATTAACAATTGTTCCAGTTAAATGAGGTGGACTTTAGCAACTCGTTGGATGGTATGTGCGCCAACAGACCCTCTACAGCCAGGTTTTACTCTGTCCTGAGACCCCAGTTTGATTGGTCTAGGGCCACGACGGGATTGGCATTGCGGTGCCTTCACCTTATGACCCTATCTCCCTTTGACATAATCAAGGCTACTTTGAAGTCCCAGGTTCCTTCAGCCCAATATTGGGAAATGTTTTTTAAATTATTGCATGGTACCTACGATTCCCCGGTACGAATGGCATCCTTCTCACCTACTTGTTCAGATCCGGGCTGACTTATATCATTGCCTTTGGTTGTGCCCTGGAATTCAGTCTTTCTGGAAAGAGGGAGATTTGGTTCTCAGGTCCTGGAGCTGTGGATGCCTCTCACACCAAAATGGGCGCTCTTTAATATTTTGCCTACCTCCCATACCTATGCATTCACAAAATACTTTAAAATGCTTTTGGTACTAATGTCAGCCACTGCAAAAAAAACTATTTTACAGCAATGGCTATCTCCTTCTTCTCCTTCCTTTGCTGTATTCTAGGCTCCTAGCCATTTTTCATAATGATTGGATGGAAGCCTTGCTTCATAAATATCGAGAGTTACATAAATGTTTTGCTGTTTGGGGCCCATTGTTGTACCATTTACCCCCCTGCTTACAAAATCATTTAAAGCTATCATATAAGAATACTCAATGGTACCCCCTTCAACTATTAAAGGGCCAAGCCCCAAATCCAGTTACTCCGGGATCCTCAAGATTGTCAGACTTTCTCATAGCGGGTGATATTCCGTCACTGTTGGCTCCATTATTGCCCCAACACATCTCTTCGGTAATGTCCCACCCCATCAATAACGCTGAGATGATTGAAGTTGATGTGCCTTTGTGATGCCCATCCATGTGCTGTTTCTTTAAATAATTGTCTATTGGTATTACATCATGCTCATGCGTATAGTGACTGATCCTGTTCCTTTTCATATGTTGACTAATACATGTTTATGATTGCTTATGCCAGAACCAATAAAAAGATTATAAAATAAATAAATTAGCGTTTAGAAATAAATTATATTATTTTTATTATAGTAGTTATATTCTTGCCCAGGTATCCCAAGCACCTCTGTTGCATACCTCTCATTATAATGTGAATGACCTCTTGTAGAAATACATATAATTTGCTACATTGACACAAATTATGCAAATTAGAGAAGAAAAAAAAAAGAAGTACACAACACAAACCCTTTTGCATGTCAACGTTTCATTTGCTGCCTGAAATACTATAATTATTCTTTGCTCCAAAATGTATTATGATAGTTTTTATTTCTGATGTGTAACCATCCACATTATTCTGAACACTGGAAAAGGACAAGGTAACATTGTAAATGTGTGTAGATGTACTGCATAGAATTTTAACTAGGGTCGTAATTGTGTTGTCTTGTTTGAAAGAACATTAGCAGAAGGCGACAAAAGCACGTAGAGTTTAAATGAGAATTTATGAAAATGTAATGTATCTTTGAGCTGTTTAATTGCCCTCGGGATTAATCGAGACTATCACACTCATAGCAATAAAAATAAATGGTACATAAGAGAGATAATCTCTTTTTAAACCTATCTTGGAGTCATGAAAGTCATAAAATAGACTTTCTGCAAGGGCCCTCATGTTGATCCATTGAAGGTCTACCCACATTCCTGTGTAGGAGTGTGTCATTAAAGTGGAATAATTATGATCAGTGGATAGCCTTTTGGCACCCATGTGGAGGAGAACTGATGAGCTCTCCCACCGCAGATACTAGTGGGAACTATTTCTTGCTACATTGGCTACTAGTACTCGGACCAACTAGTAGTCTAGGCAGAAAGATTTGATCGGGACTCTGCATTGTCTCATTGACACACTTCCTGTGAGTTTAACCACGTTGAGGCTACATATGACACTTGGCTTAAAGGTATGCAGGTGAGGAGAAAAGGAAAAGCTTAACATTACCCCCTCTTGACGCGCTTCGCACCCTTCAGTTTTAACCCTTAAGATGGTTTTAAAACTCACCAATTCTCCAGCTCAGTGCTAGCGCTCTAATTCTCTCTATGTGACTTGCTGCTGCTCCCTGCAAATCAGAGCATGTCGCATGACAGCTGGGATGGGGCGCTACGCCAACAACTATCCAGCCCATCCAATGGCTAGGAGGGATGGTGGTGGGACTCAAACTGGTCCCTTCCTGGTCTGGATGCCTGAAGCTCTGGTCAACCCTCTGAGTGCTTCACCCCACAAGGGAGGGGGGATGTTCAGGGCATTGTAACCAAACATAATGGACACTGGATCTAAATACCACTCTATTCCTAGTGTTAGGAATAAAGTGATTTGGGCTATAAAAGGTTGCCGCCATGGCTGTTACTGAATCTTTCTAAACACAACAGTACAGTCAATATAATACATGACAAAATCTATAAACGTGTACATATAGATTCGACAAACATAGATTGACAAAGTACAAAATATATAATTATACATATAATACATGTGTAGATCAATAAGTATCATTAAAAAGAAAAAATGGCTAAAGCACAATAAAATATAGATAAGATAAACTTAAAGAGAATGTGCCATATGTGCAAAGTATTATAAAGGGATGTGTTATAACAGAAAAGTGGCAAAATTGATAATAAAAATTATTTAAGTCGCCTACTGATGACCGGGTCGGACTACGGGAGACAAGAAACACACAAAAAATACGCAAACACATAACTGTGGAATAATATATATAGGCCACAGCTAAAAACTCCACACTAAAAACCCCACCAAAATAACATAACAATTCTAATAACAAATTAAAACAATAATCCAGTGCTGAAAGAGGACTCCCCACAACCCCCACACACCTCCAAACCAACCAACCACCAAAAACCTACCCAACTCCCAACCATCTAACAAAGTAATCCTAACTAAAAAGGAACCCCTAGCCAGCACTGCCTCCAAGCCCCCGCCACGAGCTCCTCCCATAACCCCCTTATGGGAGAGCTCCCCCACCAAGAAAAAACAGGGCTTGTTCGATCCCTTCCTTGAGCCCCAGGATGAACAGATCCTTTCCCACATCTGTCAGGTGAACACCATCCGCCATAAAATAACACTGAGCCTCCTCCTCTTCAAAAGGTAGATGTCGTACCACCACATCCTCCATACGAACCTTCCCATGCTTCGATTCAGCTTGATACGGCCCAGCCGCATCTCCTCCTCATTCTCCGCCTGCTCCCACACCATCCTTGGCATCACCTCGGACCACACCACCACTGTCCATGGTGACCACACCCTCAACTGCCGCAGATCTTCCTGCATCTGCTCCCGCAGCATACAAAGAGGGACCACACCTAAATCGTTCCCTCCCATGTGAACCACCAGCACATGGGAAACTTCACCGTGCCTCAGGGCACCCAAAATCGTCGGCTTAAACTCCTCCCATAGGAGTCCACGGATTCCAATCCACCGTACCCGTGTTGTCGACCCAAGCAGACCCATCTGAACTCCAGAGGATTTCACCAATGCCCTTCTTCTCGCCCAAACAAATCAGCGAGTCTCCAATGATCCACACCACTCTCGGAGGATCTGCAAAAAACAAAACACATTACCAACATCTCCACCACACAAAATATTTTAAAAAGGAAAATATTTCATCACACAAAATACTTAAAAAGAAAAAACTCCCCACACAAAATAGTTTAAAAGAAAAATTCCACCAAACCACCACACATCCCTCCCAATAACCGTGATCATACCTGTAAAGAAAAACATATCAGAAACAAACACCAACTCCATGCCTCCAAATACTCCAAACCCCCACACTCAACCCCAAACAACCAACAAATTTACAAAGATAAAATAGAATAAATATATATATTCCGTATCAAAGGTATAATTCAGATTTCATGTATAATTTTCTATACTTCATATTTCAAAATTTCGCTTATTTTTTTTTTATAAAGTTGAAAACATAACATAACATAGATCAAACTGTGCTCCACATAGCCTCCCAGCTTTAACATATGATTACAAAATTCATGACAGCAAACCAGGACGAACGTAAGACTTAAAAGCCCTTGAGCTCCATCTTCCCAATTCCTGAATTTCCGTTGCCGACAAACCCAACCTTGAAGCTGCCGTTGCAGCCCCAATACGAAAAGAATGAGAACCAAATTCCTTTGGATCTCTCCCTAAACTCAACAAACCCTTATTAAAAATAGAAATAAACTGATATCTTGATAAAGCCGACCCGTCCGCGTGACATAAAAAGGCCACACTAGACTCCACCCTTACTTCCAAAAATTTCTTAACATTCTCCACTGGACAAACCACACAGTTATCCACACTGAATAAACCAACTCTACGCCCCCTGCCCAACTGATCCGTCTTGGAGTTAGCAACCCAAATGACCAGATCATTAACTCCCAACCAAACCGCATCAGCTCCTAAACCACCACCTCCACTCTTAGAATTACAAACCAGCTCACCCACTTGAAAAGCCCCAAAAAACCCCAAACAAAAAGCCGCCCTCAGAAGCCGAACCTCATAAGGTGAAGAACAAAAACTCCCAACAAAATCCCATAGCCCCTCCAATAATTGTCTCGAAACTGGACGCCTAGCGTCCTCCCTGCATTTCCCCTTCACATAACCCCGAACTGCACATCTGATAACAAAATCCTTGGTGAAGTCTTTTTTCCCTGATACTGGAAAAAGGAAAGCCAAGGTGGCTAAGGACTGCCGAACCACTCCAGGAGATGCCCCAGACTCAAATAACCGAATGAGGTATGCCCTAAGCAGACTATCCTCATCCAAACCACCCACTATCACATACCTGAACCGCTCGGCCAACGCGTCCCACTCCCTCCATACTCTCGAGTAGGCCTTCCATGAAGACTCCGACAATGAACCTCTCACCCATCTTCCAAAAATTCCGGGCCTAGCTGCCAAAGGCCCTCCGGACAAGGGGTGCCCATCTCCTCTGCCAACGGAGCCAGGGACCGAAACCTGCCCCACTGAAAATGAGACAAAGCATCCGCCACTGAGTTAAGGCGACCCGGGACATGCCTTCCCCTGCATAAAATATTAAACTTAAGACACATCAACGCAAACCTCTTCAGCAATCTGATGACTGGCAAGGATGAAGCCGATAAAGAATTAACCGACGACACCACCGCCATGTTGTCAGAACGAAACAGAATCCTTCTTCCTTCCAGAGCACCTCCCCACAACTCCAAGGCCACTACTAATGGAAACAACTCCAAAAAGGCCAAATTCCGCACCAAGGAAGATGCCAACCAACTATCTGGCCAACGAGACGCACACCAACGTCCCCCAAAATATACCCCAAAACCAACACCTCCCGAGGCATCCGTAAAAAATTCCAACTCCTTAGCCAAAATCTCTTTTGAAGGGAATAAAGCCACCCCATTGAAACCCACCAAAAAGGATTTCCACACTTCCAAATCTACTTTCATGGTACTAGAAATCCTAACAAAGTGATGACCTTCCCGAACACCCCGCATCGCCAAAGCCAATCCACGTAAAAGACTCTTCCCACCGGAATGACCCTGCACGCAAAATTCAAGCGACCAATCAGCGACTGGAGCTCTCTCAATTGCAGTTTCTTAACCGACAATGCCCCTTCAACCTGCCTCAAAGCTTCCACCACTTTCTTCATAGGTAAACGACACTCACCCTTACTTGAATCAATCTCAATTCCCAAGAAAGTGATAACTGATGCTGGACCTTCCGTTTTGTCAGACGCCAAAGGAACACCAAATCGATGTGCCACCCACTGAAAAGACCTAAGAATGTGCAGACATTCTCCTGTCCCTTACTTCCCCACACACAAGAAATCATCCAGATAATGAGTCAGATTGTTCGATCCTGCCACTTCACGTCCCACCCATTCCAAAAATGTACTCAAACATTCAAAAAGGGAACAGGAAATGGAACACCCCATAGGCAAACATAAATCCACATAAAATTCTCCTTCAAACCAAAATCCCAGAAGATGATGACACAAAGGATGAATAGGTAATAACTGAAAAGCCGACTCAATATCAACCTTGGCCATCAAAGCACCCGGTCCTGCATCACGAACAAAACTGACCGCAGAATCAAATGATATGTATGACACCGAGGCCAACTCCTCACCAATATCATCATTCACCGATTCTCCCCGTGGAAAGGATAAATGATGAATCAAACGAAATTCACCCGCCTTCCGCTTCGGCACAACCCCCAAGGGAGATATCCTCAAATCCCTCGCCGGAGGGGACGAGAAAGGACCTGCCATCCTACCAGCCCCAATCTCCTTAAACACCTTCTCCCGAACTACCTCCGGATACTCTCTAGCCGACTTCAAATTTCTTAGCTTGCCACCACCAGGCCTTACCACAAAAGGAATCCAAAAACCAACACCAAACCCCTCACGTAAAAACTCTGCATCTCTACATCTTCCGTAAAGCCTTAGCCACGGTAACATTGCGTCGAGATTCACCGGGGAAGCTCCCTTCTCCAGACCCTCCAAAAGGCAAACCCCCTTGTCTTGCCCTCTTAAAACATCTGGACAATGAATGCAATCCACAATTTGAACATTCATGCTTGTATCTGCACCCTGTACCAAACTTGCACTGACCCTCGTTAAACTGCCAGCACGATCCCTTTTTAACACCAGCCGATGGGGAACTGACTCCTCCCCCACCGGCTCCTCCTGGAAAGGGCAACGCCTTTTGTGCCCCCATCAAATGCAACCACAGCGTAATATCCAAATGATCCCACCCCATGCCTGGGTGTTACGCCAAACGTTGCCTAAACTGCTCATCGTATTTCCACCACGCCCAACCACCGTAAGTTCGATAAGCCTCCCAAATCCCGTCCACATAGCAAAAAAGGGCCGAACAGTGCTGTGGGCTCTTTTCCCCAACCACACTAGCCAAAATACAGAAAGCCCGAAGCCAATTCCCGAATGACTTAGGAATCCTCCGAAACCTCTTCTTCCTTTCCTCTTCTTCTTTTAAACCGTCTTTAGACGAAACATCTTTTACCCCAGCCACCTCATCCAACGGAAGCAGGGAAAAACGTTCCACATACTCCCCCCTCCAAATGCCTTCTTTAACCTCCTGCTGCAAATGAAACCCCAAAGGCCCAGAAAATGACACGTAAGCATTCCTCCTTGCCACATCTGCCACTCCTGCGGACTCACTGGGTGCACCCACAATGCCACCCGGCCCATTTGAAGCCAGAACTTCACCACCAAGAGCTCCACCAGTTCTCACAACTGGCCCACCTGCCCCCTTCCAAGCTTGAGCCAAATCCACACACTGATTCACACCCCTTGGTGAACCCGACCAGGCCTCAAAGGCCCCCTGTAAAAAAGACATGAAAGAACCAACATCACCACCAATTCCATTACCTGACGCCACACGAGATCCGCCTGAACTTTCTGGAACCTCCATCGCCACCGAATCCAAACCTCCAGCACCAACTCCACCAACTCCAGCAGCCTGGAAACCACCCACCGGCTGTGGACTCCTCTCCCGAAACCTTGGAACTGTGGACAAAACATTAATAGTGCGATGAGCCCCAGAACCCGGAGTACCAAAATCAGCAACACGCTCCCTCACAACCTCCGGAGCCCCGTCATCTCCACCACCTGAACACCAATTTACTTCGAGCTCATGGGCACCCTCATCCCGCACACCAACACCCAGTGTCACACCATCGTCCACATCCCTATCCACCAACTGTCTTACCGAAGACACATCAACCCCTGAGATAGCCCTTGCTCCTCCTCCGGGACCCATGGCGGAACTCCGACCTCTCCTTATCCCCGAGGAACTCCTCGAACTCCACACTCCTTCTCTCCTGGTAGAGCTCACCACACCACCCCTCCGACCGGGAGAATCCTTAGCCCCCGAAGCTGGCCTCAAGCCTTCCACACTTCTGGAATCGCTCACTCCAGCCTCGTCCCCAACTGCGTCACCAGCAGCCAACATCCGTTGGACCAACCGACCACGACCTCTCACCGCCTCCAATCTCCTTCTCTCGGCCGCCGATACACTGGATTCGCCTCCCGGATTAAACCGCACTGGAGGCCTCGAAATTCTGGCAGGCCAAGAACCCCCATCCGCCGCCAACCCCTCCGACAAGCTTCTCCTGGCCCACTCCACAGCACGGAGCCGAGCCGCCTCCTGAACCTCCTCTAGCAGCGACTCCAGCTCACCACCTTCAGCCATTTCCAGAAAAATTCTATGGCAAACAAAAAATAAAAAATCATCGAAAAAACCACCACTTCTCTGACGCAGCACAGATTATCACCGCTCTACCTCAGGAGAAAAAGGTGCGCAGAGCCTTTCCACACGCGCCTTAAGTACACTCCTGTCGACTCCTCCCACACTGCTCCCGCTCAATCTCCTCACGTGCTGCCAAACCTTCTAGAAAAATCCTCCATGCGTCCTGGCATCAGAGGCAACTTAAGGGCCCTACGCCTTAGGTGCTTCAGGCCTCATATCTAATCTTTAAAGAAAACAGGAAACCGCCAATCTATAGCTCAAATATTAATATTTTATAAGGAGTAGAAAATCACACAAAAAAATTGATAAATTATGTAATTAAAGCATTACATTAAGGAAAAAGTGAAGAAACATCAAATCAAGGATTGAGAGGCGAGTGTTCATATCATGTGAAGTGAAGAAAAGGAACTATACAATGTGTGCAATCTATAGAAGCATAGTGCCACAAAAAGTGTCAGGAGGCGCCACCTAATGGAAAAGTAAAAAATATATATGTCATATAAATATTTTAATAAATATTTTAATATCATATCAAATAAATTGATGTGGAAATCACAGGTTTGGTTACTGATATCTTATCGCTTGATCATTTTGTGTTTCTTAGCTTTTGGAAACACTTGTAAGAAACAATTGGAGCAACGTTTATAATGCACTTGTAATAATGCCCTCTGGTTAAGAACTTGCTTGTGGTTTAATTAAGAAAACTACTGATCGATAGAGAAAAAAGACAGGGATATTTTAAAACCAGTTTAAAAACATACTTGTAATTATAGTTTTATAAAATGTTTTGTATTGTTTATTGCTGCTAAGAGGCCAAAGGGCTATTATTTATTCTCTGATCAATCAGAGAGAAATCTCAATGTATCCTTCCTGGTAAAATCCTTTATAAATAAATAAACAAATAAATTAGTGAAAAGATCCTTAAGTGCAGAATACAAGCAGGTTGAAAGAGAAGGGGGAATGGAATAAAATCTACACTTACTGTTTTCTGCCATTTTCAGTATGCTGAAGCCTTTCTTCTATTATTTGCACTGAATTATAATACTTGTACTTAATTGTAATTGCATCCAATAACGACAAGGAGCTGAACACAGCATATCTTTGAAGAGGATATTTGTGCATGCATTTTTTAGAATGGAAAAATAAATAGTCATAACAGAAAAGCAACAAAATATTTGAGTAGAATTTATTCTGGCATAGTTCTTAATAGTATAATGTGTAAGCACTGGGCAATAAATTGACTACAGTATACTCAATTTCTTTTCATGGCAGAGAATGATTAATTATTTGTGTCTACTAGGCTGAAAGTGCTTGCACTGAAAATCGTTCCTTTTCTCATCAATGTAAACTGTAGAAAGATATTTCACTGCTTTCTCTAATATCATATGTGGATATTACCCTTGCGTAAAAATTTTAAATCCAATTTTAAACAACAGAATTTTAACACTCAAAAAATTTTTTAATGTGTATATATATTTATATATAAAAAATAATTTAGTTTTTTTTAAGGATCTTCGTGACCAATTGTGCCTTCCTCAGTCGGTTTAGCAGATGAAAAAAAGGGGGGAATAAGGAGGGGGGACTTAGTAACTCTCTCAAATACATTTGGTCTTAATTGGTCCATGTTTGATGGAAACTCTGATCCTCGTTATTTAGTTCCGGGTTCACGGTGCTTGCGGTCACATGTCACGGACCGCGTCATCAGGTTGCGTCGTGGCCACCTTGAATTTGCACTCCAGCGTGGTTTACATGCGTTTCAGCACGGTTTACATGCGTTGCATTCTGCTGTTCTGGATATATGGAGACAGTTCACAACATTTACGATTACAAATGTGAAAAGAAAGGAGAGGACAATAATGGGCTACATTTAGACAATGGGTTAAATGTTGTAACCATATTAGAGACCAGGGCATGACAATATATTTCAATATAACTCCAGGCATTAAATGGTTTGTAAAAGTGCACCGGGTACTGGATTAAAAATAGTTTCATTAAGGCTCATGCATATAGCCATTTAAAAGAAGGGGTAAATTGAAGGTCATGTTGTACACCATTTTTGTCACGTTTGGGGCCTAGCTCTGAGTGCAGGAGGGTAGGGTGTGAGCCGAATTCGCAGTGAGACATTCACTAGACAGATACAAGGTTTAACTAGACAGGGTTTATTCAATAGAGTGAGATATAACAAGACAAGACTTGAACTGAACTAGAAAGCATAGACAGAATGTAAACAAAGCAGAACTAAGCACAACGGTACACACAAGAAATATACTAACAGAATATCAGACAAGATAAACAATGGACACAGTAGGAGACCTTACAGTATACAGAAACAATAATAAGTAATCCAGGCGAAGGTACAGTATGTAGGGACATTATATCTTTTGGGCCTTTTTTTTGGAACATTGAGCCGCTATATCCTGGAATCAACAACCAGAGGGGCATTTTTAGGTGTTTTTGCCTAAAAAGAAACACCCATGCTTATGAAATGAGCCTAATGATCTGACAGGCTCCAACCTCGGTGAGTGCAAATTTTGGCTGTAGTCTCTATACGATTTCTACCATATAAGGAGTTATTGCGCTATGTGAGCACTTGTTTTGTGTTTTTTCCGAGTGATCCATACCACACTACAAGATAAGAACAGGAACGGGGAATACCACGGGATATTTCGGAGGATTACCCGAATATCGCTTCTTTTCATCTCTCACCTCTTGCTTGCGTCGGATCTTTGTCTGGACAGTGGACATACTTAAATCTCCAATCTCGCATTACCGATAAGTACTATCCGATAGATACTACTGTATATATGTATATACATAAGGAAAATATTTTTGCGCTATCTGGTGATCTTTGTTTGAAGGTACAGTATGGGTTCAGGCACTAAGAATGGTCAAATATACAAGCATAAGGTCTAAGCAGGTCACAGTCAAACAGAATAATCAGGAATACAAGGCAAGAGGTCTGATACACGATATATTCAAGATTACTAGGTACAGGGGACAGTGGAGGGTACCGGTGCTATGGAAAGTACTAACCAGAATACAGCAGAGGGTAAGCGTGAACAAGAACAAGATAAACCTAGAGGAAAACTTGGTCAGAGCTTGACTAGGAACAGACTGCACTCTAGTACAGCTAAGTCCAGGACTTCAATGAATGTGGAAGCGACGCCTAAGAGGTGTTGCTTCCTTATAAGCAGAGTTCATTAGATGCTATAGAGTTCAGGTGTGTCTCTAGGCTGAAATCCAAAAAGGAACGGAACATCCAGAACTAGAATGCATTTGTCATAGAAGCCAGAGGTGGCGCCAGATGCACAGAAAGTCCAGATCATCACTGGCAACGTCCACCTCTGCCAGAGGGGGCGTAGGACGTCACAATTTTAATTTCAAGTTATGACCAAATATGATGGAAAAGTTAAAAACTATAACCAGCAAATATGTTTATAAAATATATGGAACTGAATGTAATGATATACCATTGCTATTTGCACTTGTGCAAATGTGGATATTGTAAAGCAGATCTAGAGTTGTGATAGGGTCTAATAAAAGAGTAGAGGGTATATGATAAATGTGTATAAATATAACTTTATGGGAGGAGGAAAGAAGGGCCAGTTATAGTTAATCTATTCTTACTGGGGGGGTCTAAAACTAGAATAGGCTGATACAATATCCCGTTTCATGTTGGTAGTGGAGGGGTAATTCAATGTGTCCATGAAACTTCTTAAAGTCTGTAGATGATAAAATGTGAAAAATAACTTTCCATTAAAAATTTCAATCATCTACAACGTGTAAATTCAAATTTTTTTTAAAATATTTTTTTGTTATAGCATTCTGGCAGGACAGGACGTATACATATAATAATGATATATTATATATAATCTGCCCTGTCTGCCGTTAAATTGGATATATTATTTGTTTGGGTCGCACAATAAAACATGACTGCAAATCACGTTTAAACAAGATTCGCACAAAATGATCAAAATGATCTCAACACACAGAGGTGAAATAGCTCACCAGTGAAGGGGTTAAACCACACACACTCTAGACAGGCAAGAGTTAATTGGATGTATTAGATTTTCTAGTCATGGTAGGTTTATCTGATAGCTTGTGTCTCCTCCTAGTCACATTTCCTGCAGTTATTCCAAAATCTGGACATTCAGAATGAACTGCTGGAATATTATCAGTCATTTTTTCATGTTATTTTTATATTACTAAATGAAGAAAGGATAATTATGTACGTAATGCATTTAAAGAGAATGGAGATAATTTCCAGCTGGAATGTTTCTTTAATATTGATGTTAATTGTGAATATGAACATAAACCCTAATGTACAACTTGATATTGCCATTAAGAAAATATCTTGACTAATTCCAAACAATGATGATATCACGAAAAAAATGAATGCAGTAAATAAGCAGTTGCAATATGTTAACATTTTTAATTTCAATTCATTTCGAAGCCATCAACGTCTATGGCTTTATAATCTTTAAGTATCTAATTGCATCTACAATCTGTTCAATAACAAGACACATTAACTTGTTGGCAACCAGTAAATGTAGTTCAGGCAAGCTTCCATCCTTAGCATTTGTCTGTAAAAAGCATAGAATCACAGAATTCACAACAAACATTTAGGCTGAAAACAATTTATAAATATCTGTTATTAACTCCATCACTACCATGGATGAGTACACTCAATGCTCCAAAGTTCTGACAGTAGCCAACATTAATGGGGTTATTTGCTAACCCCCATAGCACACCGAATGAACAGTAAATCTCATCATTCGGTGCAATTTCGTGGCAATTTGTCTATTCACAAAGCTATCAATTCGCCAAATACTGGTGAAATGACACAGGGCCGGACTGAGAATAAAAAGCAGCCCTGGAAAAAAAAAATCTGACCAGCCCTATATTGCGATAGGTGCAAACAAAAAGGATTCAAAAGGATACGTATCAGAGCTCCACAGCAATAAAACTCACAGTAATGTGCAGTGTGTATGAGCATATCACAGAGTTCCACCACAGCCTTTACACCCCCAGAATTATATATAACCAAGTACTGACCCCCAGAATTATGAATAACCAGGCACTGACCCACAGAATTATGAATAACCAGGCACTGACCCCCAGAATTAGGAATAACCAGGAAGACCCCCAGAATAATGAATAACCAGGCAGACTCCCAGAATAAGGATTAACTAGGCAGACCCCCAGAATTAGAAATAACCAGGCAGACCCCCAGAATAATGACTAACCAGGCAGACCCCCAGAATAAGGACTAACCAGGCAGACACCCAGAATAAAGAATAACCAGGCAGACCCCCAGAATTAGGAATAACCAGGCAGACCCCCAGAATAATGAATAACCAGGCAGACCCCCAGAATAAAGAATAACCAGGCAGACCCCCAGAATTAGGAATAACCAGGCAAACCCCCAGAATAATGACTAACCAGGCAGACCCCCAGAATAAGGACTAACCAGGCAGACACCCAAAATAAAGAATAACCAGGCAGACCCCCAGAATTAGGAATAACCAGGCAAACCCCCAGAATAATGACTAACCAGGCAGACCCCCAGAATAAGGACTAACCAGGCAGACACCCAGAATAAAGAATAACCAGGCAGACCCCCAGAATTAGGAATAACCAGGCAGACCCCCAGAATAATGACTAACCAGGCAGACCCCCAGAATAAGGACTAACCAGGCAGACACCCAAAATAAAGAATAACCAGGCAGTCCCCCCAGAATTAGGAATAACCAGGCAGACCCCCAGAATAAAGAATAACCAGGAAGACCCCCAGAATAATGACTAACCAGGCAGACCTCCAGAATAAAGAATAACTAGGCAGTCCCCCCAGAATTAGGAATAACCAAGCAGACCCCCAGAATAATGAATAACCAGGCAGACCACCAGAATAATGAATAACCAGGCAGACCCCCAGAATATTGAATAACCAGGCAGACCCCCATAATAAAGAATAACCAGGCAGACCCCCAGAATAAGGAATAACCAGGCAGACTCCCAGAATAATGAATAACCAGGCAGAGACCTTGAGATCAGCTAAGCTAACCCACGTTTTCCTCTGAGCCCCCGGCGTGCTCCCTCGCGCAACCACCGGCTTGTGAAGACCCCGCAAGATCTTGGCTGTAGACCGCGTCACAACCTTCACAAGCCAGCAGCCGCGCGAGGAAGCACGCCGGGGGCTCGGAGGAAGAACACGTGGCCAGCCGGAGGGGGATGCTAGCAGAATGCTGTTAATGCATTCCGCTACCAGTGCCAGCGATTCCAGCCCGCAGCAGCCCAAAAAGGAAGCACCCTACCGGGATTCCTCCCGGTATCCCGCTAGGCCAGTCCGGCCCTGAATTGACAGTAAACTACAGCACAATTCACTGCAGTTCGCCACAATTCTGCGACATTCAGCAGCAAATTGCCTCATAGAAGACTATTGTGTCTTCTATTCACAGAATGCAGAACTGCACTGAATTTCCAGCAAAATGCCCTGATTTTCAGTGTTTCTGTTCAGCTGGTTTAAACAAACAATATCCATAGGTTTCAATGTAAAAAAGTAATATCATTTGTAATTTGTATTTTAAAGACCGTTTATTTTTTTCATCTTAATTTTTTGTATTTTTTTGTATTTCTTAGACGAAACTTTTGTTTCCTAATTTTTTTAAAAGCAGTTTTTTTATTCTGTAACATAACTTTTTATTATTTTTTACAGAATTTTTTATTGTTTACAATAAAAAAATGACACATTTTAATAAATTTTTATTGGTTTAAACACCTATTAGGAGAATAGGAGAGTTACCTTTCTTTTTGTTGTTTTTTTAGCTCGGTGGAATTCGCCGGTGCCATTTTGGCGGTTTTCGGCGCAGTTCAGCGGTTTTCGTTGACGTCCAATAACTGCTTCGGCAACTCCAATGTTAGCAAATTACGGTGACCATTTGATAAATAGTGAATTCACCGTCAGGGTTATTCAAAGATAACCGAAAAGTCACCGCACGTTCGGTGACTTTTCGTTCTCTTCAATTCGGTGCGATTTGGCGATCCCATTTCGGTGACCACAGGGCCGTCATAGTGCAGTGAAAAGCTGCCTCAAACCCACCAAACACTCACCGCAAAACCCGGCGAACGTACACCGAAACCCGCAAAAAGATCTGGATTAACCCTGCCGAACACGCTGGAGAAACCCGAGCAGCCGCCGAAAACAGCACAGAGCAGCCGCCGGAAAAACCCGACAACGCAGACGAATGGAGTGAAAAAAAAAACCCAGTACGCTTGAATGTTTGAAAAGTGAAACACTGTTTGCAAAGAAACTACAGAACGAAAATGTCTAAAATTTACATATAAGATCCAATGAATAATTAATAAAAAGGGCTTACAGAAAAAATAAAAAACAATTTTAAAAGAAAAGGAAAAAATAATTTTTGCTAAAAAATCCCAAAAAATGCCTAAAAGATCCTGAAAAATCTATACATAAAGAGACTTTTTACTGCAGAATATTATAATAAACGGCTTATTAGATTTTGTATTAAAATGGGAATATTTTTAACATTGATGCCTAAGGCTAGGGTCAGACTAACACATTTTTCGCGTTGTCCGTGAAAAAGTGCGTTCGAACGAATGGATGCATTTTTTCACGGAATACGCAATAGCGGTCATACCATGCGCATTTTCGTCCGTGATTTTGTACGGATCATCAATAAAACCCTTTTTGTGTCTGGACGTTATGTTGGCCGGACATTAGCAGTGTCTGACGTCTCCTAATCACACACACACGCAGTTAGTGGACGCAGCGCACTCTGTACGTCAGTACTAGCGGTTTCACGTTCTCGAAAAAATGCGTTCGTTTGCCACTTGCGTTGCGCAGCTGCACTTTTGTGCGGCCGTTCTTCGTATGCTGCCTGGCATTGGACGTCACTTGCTGCTAGCACGGCCGTGATTTAGTGCTGCTAAACGCACGTTGATACTGCGTTAGTCTGACCCTAGCCTAAGGGATTCGCCTGAATAAACCTGTTGAATGAAACCACCGAACAGCAGGGAAATTCGGCAACTTTTCAATGCTGGTTTTTGTTCTCTGAACAGACAAAGCATTGCTTCTCTATGGGAATTTCACTGCCCTCGAACAGGCACCGAAAAGGCACCGTATGTGCAGGCAATTCGCCAAGATTTGGCGAACTGCCTGCTCTCTGCATAGCCGAATGGCCAGGAAAGGTAACCGTACGCTGAATTTCAGAGTTCGGTTACATTTTGGCTACAATTCGGATTTCTTTGACTAACCCAGTATATCTTCGGGAAAATGGAATTACTGGAGTACGGCGCAAATCAAAGTTCTGAAATTGTACACAATTTTGGTACTTTGTGAATAGACCCTTTAGTGATCTGGTGATGCTGTAGAGCAAATAATGCATGGAGAGAGCCTGTGGAGTCATGGGTTCGATCCCAGCGAGCACCTCTCCAGTAAGTGTCCTTGGGCAAGACACCTAATGGTACATACTCGCCACCCAGGACATACTTGAAAACGAGAGAAATCTCAATGGATCCTTCCTGGTAAAATCCTTTCACAAAAAAAAAAAAAAAATAATGCAAAGGAATTTCTTTTACATTCTGCAAAATGTGTTTGCAAATGGACTTCAGAATGTGTCCCCCACATTTTCAGCACCTTAGACATGTCATCCTAGGTGCTAATAATGTACTGTTTTTCAGAAAGACAGAGATCAGCTGTATTATTATACATGTAGTAGCCATTTTTGACCAGCGGGAGAGCCCTCTGCTTCTTAAAGAAGTTTACGGTCTCGAAAAATTATTTTATTAAGGGTACATTCATTTTTACACTGTCTGCAAAGGAAAGTTGTTTTCCATAACTCCACTAGGTCCTTGTAGTGGTTTTATGAAAACCATCTTCGTAGTGAAGGGGTTAACACAATGTTGCACATACTGTTTACCACAAAAGGATATAAAAATATTTTGGCTTAAAACAAATTATGAGGATACTGAGAAAGCACATCAGCATTTTAGCCAGCTCTGATGGTCTGAGACGAACACAGCGATAGACTATGGTGTGTTCACTGTTCCCCAGCTAGAATAGTGGAAGCATTGCCTTTATACAAGTTAATAGGAGTGTAAATATTCCACATTATGCTGCAATTTCTGACATCTTTGCCAGCACAATACCAGTATAATCTATTACTGCCACACAGATATCAAGAGAACAAGCTGTCCCTCCTGCTCTTACCTGTCAGTCACACTTCTGGTACTGTGCTAAGCTTTGTCACTGGATTCATAGGCACAGGGTGTTACTGTAATTTCCATACACAGGCATTTTCCCACAAATATTTATTATTTTTACATTCTATTTATACGTTTTGAAAGATTCCTTGCTAATAATCTTATTATGATCACTATAGGTATCTATAATCAGGATAAAGTACCATTTATATTATCTTTTTTGACAGTAACTGTATCAGACAAAACGGCATTTCTGCCTGTATGCTAATAATGCAGACTCTGTGTGAAATGTGCAAGGGACTCCGTCCAGTGTCTAGAACATTCCATCCAAACGTTTCTGAAATAGATAAACACATAAGTGATACATTAAAAATGTTAAAGTTTATGAAAATATTGTTTTCAACAAAAAATACTTAGGGCCCTATTCCCTACTGTACACTAAAATGGGGTGAAAATCTGGGCCTGCAGGTTTCCTGGGCAGGGGCTACGTCGGCACCTATAAACTGGCACCCCTGTTGCTACAGCATTCTATGTGACTGCACAGCTTGCACATCCCAAAGGCTGGTTATATACACCCTGATGAGGCCAAAGTAGTCTGATATGATTGCTTGGGGTTGCTGTATCTCTCGACCAGAGGAAACCTCCATTACATTTTAGTTCTGGCTACTCTTTTGGCAATAGCAGTCTGCTTTGCATGTGGTATCATCTTCTCTGTAATGGCACTATTGAGTTAAAACCTTGTGAGTTAAAACCTTGTGAGACATGAGCGTTGACACAGAAGGGCAGGCCACCTATAGGACTGCCCATTCTCAGTGCTCTCATAAACATGGTTTTCTTCTCCAACAGCTCCCATGTAGCTCCCAGGTTGAACACTTTTTGTAGAAGCTCGTTGGGTTGCTACTCCGCCGTGTGCGAGCAGGTTCATAGATTTGTCATGGGTCAGTGGACGACTTCCAGCAGCATTGCAACCACTGAGTCGACAATAGGAAGGGAAAGGAACAGCTTCAAGCATCCTACACATCTTGCAAGCGGTGTTGGTCAGTCCTGTTGTCATGGCCCCAGGGAACGAGTCTCCTAAAAAATAGTGTGTCCCCCAAAATTTCTGTCCCCCAATTAACAATCAGAACAAAAGAATGAGACAGCAATTGTTTAGTCCAGGAATGTGTCTTAATTTATTTATCAAAGCCAACATACCAACATTTCAGCCCTCCAGGCCTTTTATGAAGCTGTTATACAAATCAAATCATGTCACATTTACTATAAAAATATATGTAAAATAGGTACATGATTGAACACCTGAATAAATGTTTTATAGTGCGGTACTCTTTTTCTACTGCAAAAATAGTGGAGGTGCAGCATTCTCAAGAGTTCCCACTTGACTTGATCCCAGCATGGCACCATACTGTATGAGTCTATGCAGCTTCCACACCCCAAAGGCTGGCTGTGATCCAACTACAGGAAGTAGGCCATTGATATCAGCCTGTACGTGACAAGCATTAAATATGGGTAAGATCAGAATGGCTAGAGTATCCCTTGAAGTTTCCTTTTTTAGCTACCCAGAGTGCAGTAGGCATTGAGCTATAAACACGATTAAAATCAGAATTTCTTAACCTACTACAACAAAAAGTCTAATGATATATATTTGCTGGAAGGTAAACAGAAAACAAATGTTTTTCATAATAAGCGACTGCCAGGCTTGTCAAATGTTCTGCAACACTCCCTGCTGCTTATTATGTAGAAATAGTAAAACTCTGTATTTTCAAATAAAATATCATGGTATACTGTGACTCAGAGGAAAGAACCTTTCATCACAAAGAGAAATAAGTAGGAACTTTTTATTCTCATTAATGAGATTTTTTTCTCTCCTGTTTTCTCTTTATCTTTAGTAAAATAGTATTCTGAGCTTTGCCATGGTAACTAATGCCACAGTAAAAATTCACAGAGATTTATGTTGCAGCAGCACTGTGGAGAATTTTACTGTAAAGAGAATCTTCTTTCATGTGCTCTAAATTCATAGCAAGAGATGGTTGAAGCTGTTTTATATTGATTAATCTTCTCACAGACAACAGTTCAAACAGAAAGGATAATTCATGTAGTAAACATCCACAACATAAACAGATCTTAAAGTAGAAATGTGCAAAAATACTGAATATTTTTATTTTAGAGTCTAATGTTTTGTAAGTATGTGCTGCCACACAAGATGATAGGAGAATTGATTATATGCGTTTTTAACTACTTTAAGGGCATTATTCCCTAGTTAATGCAAACTTTAGCATCTGGATGTGTAAGCATTTCCGTAAGGATAAGTGTGTTTAACACATGCCATCCATATTGCATTCCTGACGCTACACCCATTAGTAAACAATAAGCGCATCGTTTTTTGCGCTAGCTTCCGCAAGCTTTCTGTACTTTACGCATCCTATACTTAACATGGGAAGGGCAATTATTATTATTTTGATAATTTATATAATGCCAACAGTTTCCGCAGCACTCTACAATAGCCAAAGGGAACAAGATACAGATAATTAAACTGTTGGCGCTATATAAATTATCACAATAACAACAATAATAATAATAAATGGACATAGGATGGAAACAAGAGGTGTAGAGGGCCCTGCTCATAGGACCTTACAGTCTGAAGGGATTGGGGCTGAGGAAGACCAGGAGTTTTGCTGGATGTCAGGATCATTAGTACCAGCGGTGCAGGAATGGAGGGGCCATGGAAGCGGCTTCAATCATTTGTGAGTATGTGAGCAGAGTGATGAGTTGCGTCAGTGATGTGGTATGCTAACCTCAAGAGATGGGTTTTGAGGGATTTCTTGAAGGCCTGAAGATTATGGGAGAGTTTGATAGGGTGAGGTAAATCATTCCACAGGACCTGAGCTACCCTTGAGAAATCTTGGAGGCGAGAGTTGGTAGATCGGGTGTAGACAGAGGACAGGAGGATGTTGCCCACCGACAGTTGTCTAGACGGTAAGTGCTTATGGAGTAACGAAGACATGTAGGGAGGGGTCGAGTTAATGAACAATTTGAACATGAGCATTCATATTTTAAACTGTATCCTGAAATGAACAGGAAGCCAATGGAGGGACCGGCAGAGGGAAGAGGTACGCGAGGAGTGTCTGTAGAGAAAATTAATACTGGCACCTGCATTAATTAGCACCTGCATTAATTACAGATTGCAAAGGGGCAATACAGGCGTTGGGGCGGCCAATAATAAGCAAGTTGCAGTAATCAAGTCGTGAAATGACAAGTGCATGAACCAGCACCTTTGCGGGATCTTGCGTCAGAAAGGGACAGACACTGGCAATGTTCTTGAGTTGATAGCAACAGGATTTGGTCACTGTCTGGATGTGGGGAGAAAACATTAGCTCAGAAACTAAAGTGACACCCACCTTGTGGCCTCGGTCTAATGAGCGTTCCTTTTACTCATGAAAAGATAAGTGGTATTGGTTTGTTCTTGGAGGGAGGAACAATGAGTATTTCAGTTTTGGCAAAATTGAGTTTAAGGAAGTGGGAAGACATCAAATTAGAGACGGCAGAGAGACATTCAGGCTAGGGTCAGACGAAAGCAGTTTTAACGTGCGTTTAGACGCACGAAATCACGGCCGTGCTAGCAGCAAATGACGTCCAATGCCGGGGAACACAGGAAGTACGGCCGAAGTACGGCCGCACGAAAGTTCGTCCGCGCAACGCAAGTGGCAAACGGACGCATTTTTTCTAGAACGTCAAACCTCTAGTACGGACGTACGGAGTGCGCTGCGTCGGCTAGAGGCGTGTGTGCGTGATTGGGAGACGTCAGACGCTGCTAATGTCCGGCCAACATAACGTCCAGACACAAAAAGGGTTTTATTGATGATCCGTACAAAATCACGGACGAAAAGGCGCATCGTATGACCGCTATCGCGTACTCCGTGAAAAAATGCGTCCATTCGTTCGAACGCACTTTTTCACAGACAACGCGAAAATGCGTTCGTCTGACCCTAGCCTCAGTGACTTGATCCAGGACAGCAGGAGAAAGATCAGGATAGGAAAGGTATAGTGTCATCAGCGTATAGGTGGTGCTGGAATCCAAAAGCGCTGATCTGTCGATCAATCATTAATTAGCTTTTCGATAATTAAGGTATTACAAAGTGCTAGCGCTAATTACCATCGGGACGCGCAAGGCAAAATTTTAGCCCCTTATAAAAGCTGGTGCTAAACGATTCTGCAAATGCAAAATCATTTAGCACCCCCTAAACTCCCCCCAATGAATCCGATAATCACCTGCTATCATGTGGCGAAAAGGGTAGCCACTTCTTCTGGCCATGAGCAGTGTGAGACTGGGAACAAATAGATCCCAGTCTCCCTCTGCGATTACTCTGCTTCCAGGTGCTTCTGAGCCACAAGCCCCACACAATTTCGCTTGCGAGAGATTGCGTAGTGCCGTAGAGTGAGTGTGGAGGGGGACTGGGAACTATTTGTTCTCAGTCTCACTCTGCTTGAGGTCAGCAAATTTACACTGTTATACAAGCTGTACACTGACAATTTTACATTGTAGCAAAGTGTCATTGCTTCAGTGTTGTCACATGAAAAGATATAATAAAATATTAACAAAAACGCGAGGGAAGTACTCATTCTGTGAGATGCTGTATAACAGCATAACACTTGCATGACACTCCCCCCCTGGTGTCCTAGGGATAACATCTTTCAAAGTCCTTTTGGAGGGAGAGGAACAATTAATTCGGAGACAGGTGTGAGGAAACGTTTAAGCCCGTCTTGTCTAACGACCTTAAGCTCTACTTTCCTGACTTTTCCATCTTCGCTTGGAAACACTTGGGTTACCATACCCAAAGGCCATTCATTCCTCCTTGAGTGAGAATCCTTCATAAGAACCACAATACCACAGTACCAGGTTCCAAGTACTTGCTGTCCTGCCATTTGTTTCTTGTCTGTAGGGTGGAAAGGTACTGTTCCTTCCACCTTGTTCCAGAAAATGTCTGCTAAGGCTCGTCTTCGCCTCCACTGGCACTTGTATAAATCTTTAGTTCCAAAATAAGTTGGATTAGCCACAGCTAAACCAAATTTAAGTCTCTTGGCTCCCACTATCCAGAAACCAGCTGCGCATAAGGCTCCCTCCATAAACAAGCACCCTTGCTGCTTAAACTGTATGTGATAATGTTGCACAAGTGAAATGGAAATATGGTGACTTGGGAATATTGCCGGATTGCTTTCATCGCTTTCAAGTCTTGCATTAGAAATGCGTCTTCTGACTTTCAACAGTCCTTTATTGTCTATAAAGGTGTCTAGCTTCTTTAGAGTGCTATCTTTTGGACCACTCTTTTGATTTTGAAGGCATTCTAGTGTTGGTGCATACGTTTCTCTTTGGACACAACGGATGATGACATCTTTAGCCTGTGTAAGCTCATCAACTATGTATGCCTTGTGACAATAGTGCCAACCTCTGCATGTACTGATCCTGTAGGTGTGGCTCCAAAGGCTACATGAATTAATCAACCTAATGCATTGCATAAAGACTTCTAAGTTGAGAATCTATGGAAGCACTTGGATCCCAACCATGAGTTAGAAACTGTTGTATGAAGTGTGGAAACCTGGGGGCAAATCTCGGTATCAGATTCAGGCTCTAACAGTTCATATGTGCCGTCTTCATAAGTGTTGGGTGCTGGTTTGTACTGGAAAGGTGGTTTTGTGAGCCACAAAATATCTCGAAGGTAGGATGCTTGTACATGTGACGTCCTGGGTCTCTGGCGCCCCCTCTGGCAGTAGTGGACATTGCATCCTAGTTCTGAACTGTGATTCACGTTCCAGCCTGAATCTCACCTGGACTCTATTTTGTTCTCATTAAGTCATGTGCTATATAAGCAAGCATCGCCCTAAGAAGGGCGCTGCCTCATTCTGATAAGTCTTCAGGAAATCCTTGTTCACGGTCTGATCCCCGCTCTGTTTGATATCCATGCTCAATTTGATATCCAGGGAATCCTTGTTCTCAGTCTGTTCCTAACTCTGTTTGGTCTTGTTCTAGCCTTAGTCATTTTGTTCAGCCTCTATCTGCTTTTGTTCTAGGTCTGGTTAGGTTCTGTCGCTCTGGTTCTCCTAGCTCTTCTCTAGTTTATGCTCTTGTTTGGGTTTCTTATTTATGTCTCATTTAAGTTCTGGTCTCATGCTTTCTTTTGTTTAAATCTGGTTTATGCTATGTCTGTTCATGTTTTTCGCTAGTGTTTAAGTCTCTCTGTTTGTTTTTTGTTTTCTACTCTGTTTATTAGCCCTGAATCTAGTATTGTTTTGTATCTCAGTATTATGGTTTATTTCTCTTGCTCAGGTCTTTACTTCATGTTGTAATAAATCCCTTGTTTTTGTTTATACTATTCATGGTTCAGGTCTGTTTACTGCTTAAGTAATTCATGGTTCAGGTCTATATTCTGCTCCAGTAGCTCACACCCCTTCTGTGCCATGTCAGGTCAGGCCCCCCGTTACAATACAGCTCTTGAAGCGTGAACTACTGGGTTGTGGTCTTGGATGGTCACAGGTGCTACGTACCTAAGTGGGTCATACAAGCTGTTTATGGTGGATAAGACACCTTGCCGTGTGAAAGTCCTTGGTTCTTGATTGACCTGAAAGGTGAGGGTGTCTGACTTGATGTCCCAATTGAGTCACAAGCTGCGCTGCATAGATGGCGAATCTGTTGCCAAGTCTACCTCTTTCAAATCACTGGCAGGATCTTGGGGAAAGCCTCCACAACAGCCTGTTTGAAGCTGTCTTATGCAACTTAAGGTTTGAACAGGCAAGCTTACTTTGAGTCCTCTGAAAAACTGAACATCCCAAAAGATTTCTGTCTTTGTTGCAGAGATGATTAGTATTATAAATACTTCTGTGAAAGTTGGAATGTGGAACATTAATAGGTTTCTCTTTGTGTGGGCCACTGATTTGTTTTCTCACCTTGTGGACTCTGATGATATCCCTCCCAAGCAGAATTGCTACCTAAGCCTGGGGTTCAAGTGTAGGGATGAGGTGTGTTATGCTCTTTAGATGTTTGTGATGAAATGCTGCCTCGGGTGTAGGGATCTCCTCTCTATTCGTTAGGAACTGATTGCACTCAAGTAAGATTGGCAGAGGCAGGGATGTCTGGCCATCTATGGATTCAATTTGGAAGTAGGTGGCCCTTCTTCCAGTTTCTTTGCTCACACCCATACAAGTCTCAAGTGAGTATGCAGCGCTAGTTCCTGTAATTTCAAGGTGTCAAAGAAGGATGAGCTAGCGAGACATCTGTTGCTTTGATCATCCAAGATTACGTACAGTTTTACTCTTTTTCCTTCTGACCTATGGGGTAAACTTTAACAGGACAAATCTTAGGGCAGGATTTGCTGAGAAAACCTTCTCCACAGACTTGGGTGCACTGGGGTGTCAATACAGGAGGTACTGTGTCTCGCTGCTCCCCGCCGTGCTATTCGGCCTGGTCTGAAGGTGTAAGACTCCATGGTGACGGCCCTGGCTGTAGAGTCGTACTATGATCTTGCTGTCACACTCTGAGCAGTTAATGCTCACTTTACAATGCTTTGCAAGGTGAGAAGTTGCTGCACAGCACCTGTAGCAAATACTTACATGCGTCCATTGGGTTCAGCCTCTCCCACATCACCTACTGCTGTTGATCCAAAAGAAGGCAAAAAACCCAGTCTGAAATGCTTGCCAATATGCAACACACTGGTAAAAAAATCCTTTTTGACCCCAGAATGGCAGTCAGATTTCTCCTTGGATCAAGAAGCTTTTACCCACATACTAAATATTATAACCCTTAATATTCTGTGTCTGCAGGAAGTCATCCAGTCGCTTTTTAAAAGTCTGTACAGTCTCCGACCCAACCACCTCAACAGGCAGAGAATTCCACAGCTTTATTGTTCTCATCGTAAAATAACCCTTCCTATGCTTTAGGCTGAATTTTCTTCCAGTCTAAATGGATGACCCCGTGTCCTGTGTATAGTTCTGTTGATGAATAGGTTTCCGGACAATGGTTTATAATGGCCCCGTATATATTTATATAAAGTTATCAGATCCCCTCTAAGGCACCGTTTCTCTAAACTAAACAGGTTTAAGCTTGTTAGTATTTCCTCATAACCTAACCCTTCCATTCCCCTTATTAATTTAGTTGCCTGTCTCTGCACTTTTTCTAGTGCCATAATATCCTTTTTTAAGACAAGTGCCCAAAATTGCACGGCATATTCAAGGTGCGGTCTGACCATTGATTTATACAGAGGCAAAATTATGTTTTCATCCCGAGAGTGAACTCCCCTTTTAATGCATGCCAATACTTTGCTGGCCTTGGCGGCTGCTGTTTGACATTGCACATTAGTTACTTAGTTTGAAGTCTTTGATTATTCCCAAATCCTTCTCCTGCTTGGATTTCCCCAGCTCCGTACCATTTAGGGTATAAGTTTCTTGTGTGTTCTTCACTCCAAAGTGCATAACTTTGCATTTATCTACATTAAATTTCACCTGCCATTTAAGTGCCCAGTCCCCCAATCTATCTAAATCCCTCTGCAGCGAAGTAACATCCTACTCACATTGCATTACTTTTCCTAGTTTTGTGTCATCTGCAAACACTGATACATGGCTTTCAATGCCTATCTCAAGGTCATTTATAAATAAATTGAATAGTATTGGTCCTATAACAGACCCCTGAGGGACACCGCTTACCACTTATGTCCATCTTGAAAATGTACCATTTATGACCACTCTCTGTACCCTGTTAGCCAGTTTTCTATCCAAGAACAAGTATTTTCATCTAGACCAATTTTTCTTAATTTAAATAGTAACCTTTTGTATGGAACTGTGTCGAAAGCTTTGGCAAAATCCAAGTAAATCACATCCACTGCAACCCCCTGATCTATACTTCTACTTACTTCCTCATAGAACGTAATTAGGTTAGTCTGACATGATCTGTGTTTCATGAAACCATGCTGATTTTTGCCAATTACAATATACCTCCCAATAAATTCCTGAATATTATCCCTTAGTAACCCCTCAAATACTTTCCCAGCCACAGATGTTAAGCTCACAGGTCTATAATTCCCAGGCACAAATTTTAAACCTTTCTTAAATATAGGGACCACATCAGCTTTTCTCCAGTCCTCTGGTACGATTCCTGAAAGAAAAGAATCTTGAAAGATTAAGAACAGAGGTTTACATATTTCAACACATAGCTCCCTCAGTACTCGCAGGTGAATTCCATCTGGCCCTGGGGCTTTATTCACATTCACATTCACATTGTTTAATTGCTGCAAAACCTACTGTTTCCTTTTAAGAAAGTTTTGTGGTCCTGGAGAGTTTTTTCCCTGAAACCTCTGCACTTCAGCAACACGTGAGTTTTTTTGTGAAGAGGGCACTCTCTGCTTGGGTCCTGTGTGAGAGATACACTTGTTTTACGTACTGTGACAGATGTGTCTTTGAAGTTGCGGATTAAAGCCGGCTTGCCTATCCTAGGGCAAGTAGTGTCAGATGATAAGTCAAAACAGGAATAATTTACTTGTTGGCGCACAAAGTCCACATAAAAAGAGAATGGTGGAAATGAGATGTTGTGCTTTTGCTTGTAGTTGGAGCCTTGTGTTACCCACTTTTCTTTAAGACTGCAAGGTAGGTTTTGCACTATGAGGTTAACAAAACAGGATGTGTCTAGAACTGTAAGGCCTTGCAAGTCTCCTTCGGCTTTGGCTACTTGGAGTTCTGTCACCAGGTCGCATAACTCTCTCAGCTTCTGGGGGTCTTTATTAGAAATATTTGAGAAGTCCTATATTCTTTTAAAAAGTGAATTTTCAATTGCTTCTGGGGAGCCATAGCACTCATCAATTCTCTCCCATATCATGCTCACTCCTCTGCTTGGGTAGTTCACATTGATGTCCCTAATTCGTCTTGCATGCTCTGCCAATTCAGTCCCCAGCCATTTGACCAAATGATCTGCTTTCTCACTTGCAGATAGATCTAGATCGCTTACTGTATTTCTGAAAGATGATCGCCATGCTCTATAGCCTTCAGGTCGATCGTTAAACTTTTAGAGTCCTTGGGTCAACAGTAGGGATGTGCAATTCGTTTCGTTCCAAATTGAATTTCGAATGAAATTTGTCAGGGTATAATCTCTGCACGTGAATACAACACGTTATATATTGGATTTATCAACCAAGCCTCCAATATGTCAGGGATTATTATTTCATAAGAGACTTATACGAGACACAAATATCAATAATTTATATTTCCTATATTTCCCAGATTGTGAGTTCCTACGGGAATAGGGCCCTCATCTCCTCCTGTACTGTTTGTCAAATGTTGTTCAATGTATTGTAACCCTGTCTATACTGTGCTTATTGTACAGCGCTGCGGAATATGCTGGCGCTTTATAAATAAAGAATAATAATAATAATAATAATTTCCTATAAATTCTCCTGAATTCTTTTAATTGTATGTGTTTTGCTTTGAAAAATACAATAATCGGATAAAAATATATATATATATATTTATTACGTATACAAAAAAGTTTCAAATCTCATATCATAAACAAAAATTTATAAACCACAATCCATCAGCATATAAAAACTAGCTTCACAATATATGTATCTCCGGTTAGTAACTGCATATATGATTAATATCATTTACCTTATCAGTTAGTAACTAATACACAAATGGTTAATAAACATTTCTGCTTAATACAACATGCATTTCCCAGCAAACAATGTTTAACCAGCCAGCTCTTATAGATATATATATATATCTCTAAGCTACATGGATCAACAAAAGATGAGCTAATTTAATGATAAATAATAAAAACTTATTTAGTGGATCCTCCCCTAATCTCGAGAATTAAACTTCTAATCTTTTGCTTTTTATTTTGTAGTTATATAATTCCTTGCTTATTAATTTTAATCACAGTAATTTCCAAATTCAATATATATATTGTTATCAATCTTACAACATTTCTTTTAGGAATAAATCCTTATATCCACTTCTTCATATTTCTATCTGCAGAATAGAAATACTTAGAATTTTTGGAGTTACCCAAGTATCTGATAAATCTCAGTCTATGTTGCAAGAATATCTACAAATATATATAATTACATTAATTCCTTAATTTCATACATTACCTGTCCAATTTGGATTTTGATAAATCTGCCTTGGAATTCCTGATGTAATATTTTTGGAATGTGTGAAGATTATCGATATCAGATAATCAATGCATGTGAGTTAGAGATTTGGTGAGAGTCAGAGATTTGGTGAGAATCTTGATTGCCTCATGTCTTGGGATCTGCCTGCATCGTGGTGTGAGTCTGAGTGTTGGAATCTTGGACTCTCAGAGGGTCATGTGTAATGCATTTCGGTGTGAGTCTCTGAATGCTGGAATCTCGGACTGATTTGCAACCAACACTGCCGCTTCAATTATAGTAAATTTGACATCACTAGCAATATTATTGGTACATCAAATCTAATATTTACTATCCTCTAGAGGGCAGTATTGCACTTCTTAATTAATTCCACCATTTCTTTTTAATATTCTTATCTCGGGTCAAAAGGTCAATCTACACTTAACAAAGACTCTCTCAGTCACTATAGACACTGTGTCTCTACCTATCATATCTGATTTATATCCTCACTCCCTATCAGCTGCATTCTTTTCTGGTTAACTCAACAGAATCTATTCTTTAGTAATTTTTATTATTTACCAATTATATATTTTCTACAATATTTATTGGAGTATATATTTCCTACTGTAAATATAATCAAATATACCTTGATTATAAACATATATTTTGTGAATATAAATCTATATTACAGAGATATTAACTCTTATTCCTATACCCAAAAGACAAAATATCTTTTGTTTTAAAAACTTAAGACAGACTAATAAATTTAATTATGACACGTCTTAGCACTTAACTCTAGCATTATCATACAAAAACATTCTAGATTCCTTCATGTCTGGCACTTCTTAAAAAAATATAAAAGACTTCACCCAGGAATGAACTCTGTAAAAAAATCTCGTTCATTTCTAAACCTAGAGAAAATTGAAAGAAAAACTGTCTTTAAAAACAAAATGGCTACAGGCATCCATTTTAATTTTTCCTTTCTGTAATATACCCGACAAATTGACCACTTTCGTTCTTTCAACAAAATATCGGCCGCCAGAAATTACGAACTCCAAATCAAAGGTTTCAACATAAACAAAATCATTTCATTATGAGACCTAAACAAATTAAAATGGAAAGCAAATGATACGAAATGCTGAAAAAACCAGAACAAAACGATCAAAAAATATATCAATTTCGTAAAGAAATGAACTGAAACAAGAAAAAAAAGTAACCAAAATGATCTGGCATGAAAAAAAATAAGGAACAAAATCATCAATAATGAAAAAAACCACAACAGATCACTTTTTAATTAATGCAGATGCTCTCTGTGCCCATAATATTATGTGTATTACAGGTCACTTTATAATTAATGCAGATGCTGTGCACCTATATAATAAGTATTATAGGTCACTTTATAATTAATGCAGATGCTGTGCCCCTATATAATATGTATTACAGGCCACTTTATAATTAATGTAGATGCTGTGCCCCTATATAATATGTATTACTGGTCACTTTATAATTAGAGCAGGTGCTGTGCCCCTACAGTTGTGTTCAAAATTATTCAACCCCCAATGCTGTAAAGGGTTTTAGGGAATTTAGTGTACATTTGTAATTGTATTCAGAATGAAATCCTACAAGGACTTTTTAAAGAACCATATGCAGCCAAATTTACATCAATTGGTTTTGTAATACAGTAGTAAATGTTTCTTTTGTGAATTCTTCATTGACACAATTATTCAACCCCTTAAAGACTACCACTCTGAAGAACAGCGGTTCATTCAAGTGTTTTCAATCAGGTATTGAAAACACCTGTGGATGTCACGGAGCAGCAATAAAGCATAATAAGCACCAATTAGGTAGCTTTAAAATGACTGTGATACTCAGCTCCTTCTAGACATTTACTGGTGTGGTTACGAACATGGTGAAGTCAAGAGAATGGTCCAGGAAGACAAGAGAAGAGGTGATTACTCTTCACAGGAAGGGCAATGGCTATAAGAAGATTGCAAAGATGTTAAACATACCAAGAGAGACCATAGGAAGCATCATTCGCAAATTCAAGGCACAGGGCACTGTTGAAACGCTACCTGGTCGTGGCAGAAAGAAGATGCTGACTTCGACTGCTGTGCGCTACCTGAAGCGTAGAGTGGAGAAAAGTCCCCGTGTGACTGCTGAGGAACTGAGAAAAGATTTGTCAGATGTGGGTACTGAAGTTTCAGCTCAGACAATACGGCGCACACTGCGTAATGAAGGCCTCCGTGCCAGAACTCCCAGGCGCACCTCCTTGCTGTCTCCAAAGAATAAGAAGAGTCGACTGCAGTATGCCAAAAGTTATTTGGACAAACCACAGAAGTTTTGGGATAGTGTTCTGTGGACTGATGAAACAAAATTAGAACTGTTTGGGCCCATGGATCAACGCTATGTTTGGAGGAGGAAGAACAAGGCCTATGAAGAAAAGAACACCTTGCCTACTGTGAAGCATGGCGGGGGGTCAATCATGCTTTGGGGCTGTTTTGCTTCTGCAGGTACAGGGAAGCTTCAGCGTCTGCAAGGTACCATGAATTCTCTTCAGTACCAGGAGATATTGGATGACAATGTGATGCAGTCCGTCACAAACCTGAGGCTTGGGAGACGTTGGACCTTTCAACAGGACAATGATCCCAAGCATACCTCCAAGTCCACTAGAGCATGGTTGCAGATTAAAGGCTGGAACATTTAGGAGTGGCCATCGCAGTCACCTGACTTAAATCCGATTGAGAACCTCTGGTGGGACTTAAAGAAAGCAGTTGCAGTGCGCAAGCCTAAGAATGTGACTGAACTGGAGGCTTTTGCCCATGACGAATGGGCGAAGATACCCGTAGATCGCTGCAAGACACTTGTGTCAAGCTATGCTTCACGTTTAAAAGCTGTTATAACTGTAAAAGGATGTAGTACTAAGTACTAAGATTGAATGTCACTTGGGGGTTGAATAAAACTGATAATGATGTGAGCACAGAAAAGACATTTGTGGTTATTTCATTATAAATGTTATGTTATTTTTGTCTGACCTACACGTGCCTCTTTGATTTAATTGTAAGCAAGATGACTGAATGATCAAAATCAATGTCAAACTGGCCAAAACACTCAATTTCAGTGGGGGTTGAATAATTTTGAACACAACTGTATATAATATGTATTACAGGCCACTTTATAATTAATGCAGATGCTGTGCCCCTATATAATATGTATTACAGGCCACTTTATAATTAATGCAGATGCTGTGCCCCTATATAATATGTATTACCAGCCACTTTATAATTAGTGCAGTGCTGTGCCCCTATATAATATGTATTACCAGCCACTTTATAATTAGTGCAGTGCTGTGCCCCTATATAATATGTATTACTGGCCACTTTATAATTAGTGCAGGTGCTGTGCCCCTATATAACATGTATTACTGGCCACTTTATATTAGTGCAGGTGCTGTGCCCCTATATAATATGTATTACTGGTCACTTTATAATTAGTGCAGGTGCTGTGCCCCTATATAATATGTATTACTGGTCACTTTATAATTAGTGCAGGTGCTGTGCCCCTAGTATATAATATGTATTACCAGCCACTTTATAATTAATGCAGATGCTGTGCCCCTATATAATATGTATTACATACAGGTCAATTTATAATTATTAATTAACTCACAAGCAAAACATAGGCCACACCGATTCCTTATTTTGCCGTTTAAATCTTATTCTTTATTCATTCTTTTGCTGCATGTTGGAGGAACAAAATATACAACGTTTCGGAATGAGGCCTTATAAGAATAAGATTTAAACAGTGAAATAAGGAATCGGTGTGGCCTATGTTTTGCACGTGAGTTGATGTGGGACAGCGGATCCCCATGTACGTTGCTAAATCCCTCACCATTAGTGTTTGCAAGTTCCTCTAAAGCATCTGCATCTTCAAATGCTGCTGCTGTTTCTTTCTCAGCAGCCAGCATCTCTATTGCAGCTTCTATGCGTGACTTCTCTAATTTTATCTGCATCTTTTTCTCAGTGAAAGGCGACCTTTACTTTTGCAGCTTCTGCTTTAGCACGTGCAATAGCAACTGCATTGCTGCTCACTGACCTCTTTGAGCCTATGGAGTTAGCTGAGACATGGGACCTTTTCTTAAACTGCTCTGACCTATCTGACATGATGCCTTGCAGTAGTATTGATGCTCTGTCTGAAGCCTGTTAGAACCTCCATTTTACTGTTCTGCCCTCTTTACATGTGCTGGAGGTATAATTAGACAGACCGAGGTGACGTTCCTGTTGTATGCAGATGACCTCCTATTACTGTCACCAACAAAGAGAGGTCTACTAGGCAGCCTGGAAGTGCTAGAAAAATACAGTGAGGCATGGGCACCACCCATCAACCAAAAGAAAACAAAGGTTATAGTTTTCCAAAGGAAGAATGCAAAAACCAAGAGTACTTCTTTCACACTTAATGACTGCACTCTTGATGAAGCCAACAGCTACACATACCTCGGCCTAGAAACAAACCGATGGGGAAGTTTCAAACCAGCCATAGAGGCCCTAAGAGGCATGTTGAACCTTTTATGCCATCAGGAGAAAACTCTACAAACTAAACCCGCCTGTAAGAGTCTGGCTTAAAATCTTTGACAGCATCATCACTCCAATTCTCCTTTATAGCAGTGCAGTATGGGGCCCCAACACCTATCCAGACCAACCCAAATGGGGCACCAGCCCAACATAAATATTCCATCCTGAACTCTGCAAGCACCTCCTCCAAGTCCACCGGAGCACCTTTAACAATGCTTGCCGGGCTGAGCTGGGCAGATTCCTCTTACGTCTTGCAGTACAGAAGAGGGCGCTATCATACTTTGACCTAAACACAAACAGCACAGAAATGTAAAAACAGCAGCAGGCACTTTCGTACAGACTTTCGTAAAACCGCCTGGTCACTATGGGGTTAAGTAGCCGAATGGCCATGAAATTGCACCGTACGGGAAATTCACTGTTCAGTGCAATTTCGTGGCCAATTCGGTGCTCTTTGAATAACCCCTCCTGTTTCACTACTAACATGTGGAAATGAAATCTTGCTTCTTTTACACCACCAGGTGGAGCCTCTTCTATCTACAAGAACTACTGATATTTCACCATCACGAGCCTAAATTGCTTGACCCATATGGCACATTTGTGATAGTTCAAGAGTTTCTCTTTATAAAATGTACATTTTATTTTCCGGTTTGTAAGTACTGTTTAGGAGGTGAGATATCTTGACAATATATAATATTGAAGCCTACAGTCTGTTATGTTTTGACTACTAAAATGTTCTGATTTTGCTTCCTTTAAGCCTACAGCTTACACCAAACCAGCTACAAGGGAAGATATCAGGCCTCATTTATTGACATACTGATATTTCAGAGATATCGCAAAACCCCTTTAATAATTATACTTGGCAAACCATTAAAGAATTTGATATGTATTTAAGTGTATTTCTCAGAAATACTGTAAGAATAAAGAGTAAAAGCACATGTCTTAATCCAAAAGAACTGTAATGAGCAGGAAAATATGACCTCCTCATGCAGAAACAAATGGAAGTAATAAAGGTCTATGGCAGCAGACTGGACTGTATCCAGCACAATTTTCCTTATCTCTGTGGTTCTGTGACCCACTCATAGGCGTGCGCAGCCTATTGCATTAGGGTGTGCACCCAAAGGGCGCACATACACACACACAGACACATCTTTTTTTCTGGAAAAATAGGTGGGGGTACTCCCGCCCAAGGAAAAACTGTGCAAAAAAATCCAAAGACAAATACCAAAATAAAACAATAGGGGCAAAGCACACTGACATTCAAGTGCAAGTCCTGATTTGAAAGTTGCAAAATATCCTAAGTGACGCGTATCTGTAGGCTGGCACTCGCAGCTGACGTGTGCGCCTGGGCCGGAGTGCACGAGTGACACATCTACAGACGTGTGTATGTGGGACAGCTGAGAGAGAGCCGCAGTGGGAGAAAAAAAAAAAAGTACATTAGGAAACATTTTAAAAAACAATGCCTACACATACTGGCTGGAAAAAAAAAAGGAAAAAAAAAAAAGGAAAAAAAAACCTGCATATACTGCATGCACATGTGTGCCGCATCTATATCCTCCCATAAATTACATATATTCCCAAACACACACGTCCAGCATATGTTCTCACTCACAGCGCATATTTACACTCACAGCGCATATTTACTCAGCACATATTTACACACACAGCGCATATTTACTCACACAGCGCGTATTTACTCACACAGCGCATATTTACACACACAGCGCATATTTACTCACACAGCGCGTATTTACTCACACAGCGCATATTTACACACACAGCGCATATTTACTCACACAGCGCGTATTTACTCACACAGCGCATATTTACACACACAGCGCATATTTACTCAGCACATATTTACACACACAGCGCATATTTACTCAGCACAGCGCATATTTACTCAGCACATATTTACACACACAGCGCATATTTACACACACACCTAGCATATTAACAAATACACAAACGCTACATGGTTATACACTGTAAATACGCACCTTTATTACACATTAGTTAATATTCCCTCTCCATAGTGACACATAAGTAAATCATTATTGTGTGTAGTGTTAAGTCCCTGGTGGTCTAATGGACCAAATAAGGTTAATATAGCAATCAAGCTATATCACTCCCCACTCCATTCATACCTGGCAGACTGTGCAGGTTGTGGCAGGTGAAGAGACTGACTGCAGCTTGTGGGACCCCAAAGCCTCCATTACAGTTTGACTAATTAACAGCAGCAGTACAGGGAAAGGAGGGGGCTGTTTTGGTGAGGGGGGAAGAAGGGGGCTGTTTTGGTGAGGGGGAAGAAGGGGGCTGTTTTGGTGATGGGGGAAGAAGTGGGCTGTTTTGGTGATGGGGGAAGAAGTGGGCTGTTTTGGTGATGGGGGAAGAAGTGGGCTGTTTTGGTGAGGGGGAGAAGTGGGCTGTTTTGGTGAGGGGGAGAAGTGGGCTGTTTTAGTGAGGGGGGAGAAGTGGGCTGTTTTGGTGAGGGGGAGAAGTGGGCTGTTTTGGTGAGGGGGAGAAGTGGGCTGTTTTGGTGAGGGGGAAGGAGGGGGCTGTTTTGGTGAGGGGTAAGGAGGGGGCTGTTTTGGTGAGAGGTAAGGAGGGGGCTGTTTTGGTGAGGGGGAAGGAGGGGGCTGTTTTGGTGGGGGGGAAGGAGGGGGCTGTTTTGGTGAGGGGGAAGGAGGGTGCCGTTTTGGTGAGGGGGGAAGGAGTGGGCTGTTTTGGTGAGGGGGGAAGGAGTGGGCTGTTTTGGTGAGGGGGGAAGGAGTGGGCTGTTTTGGTGAGGGGGGAAGGAGTGGGCTGTTTTGGTGAGGGGGAAGGAGTGGGCTGTTTTGGTGAGGGGGAAGGAGTGGGCTGTTTTGGTGAGGGGGAAGGAGTGGGCTGTTTTGGTGAGGGGAAGGAGTGGGCTGTTTTGGTGAGGGGGAAGGAGTGGGCTGTTTTGGTGGAGGGGGAAGGAGTGGGCTGTTTGTGGGGGGGAAGGAGTGGGCTGTTTTGGTGAGGGGGAAGGAGTGGGCTGTTTTGGTGAGGGGGAAGGAGTGGGCTGTTTTGGTGAGGGGGAAGGAGTGGGCTGTTTTGGTGAGGGGGGAAGGAGGGGGCTGTTTTGGTGGGGGGGAAGGAGGGGGCTGTTTTGGTGAGGGGGAAGGAGGGGGCTGTTTTGGTGGGGGGGAAGGAGTGGGCTGTTTTGGTGAGGGGGAAGGAGTGAGCTGTTTTGGTGGGGGGAGTGGGCTGTTTTGGTGAGGGGGAAGGAGGGGGCTGTTTTGGTGGGGGGGAGGAGGGGGCTGTTTTGGTGAGGGGGGGAGGAGGGGGCTGTTTTGGTGAGGGGAAGGAGGGGGCTGTTTTGGTGAGGGGGGGAGGAGGGGGCTGTTTTGGTGAGGGGGGAAGGAGTTGTAGTGAAAATAGACTGGAAGATGGCCGCCATTATAAGCCAGGCGACCATCTTGTTCAGAATATTGGTTCACTTGTATATAACTAGGCAGGTTTTTAGCTGAAATTAGAATGAAGCATACGTAGAAATTTAGGAATCTGCTGAGATTAGCAGAAAAACAATTAAAGCGCTGAGAGAGAGATCTCTGCTGTTCCAGGCACAGAGAAAGATACCTCAAGGTCGTTGGGGCCCACAGAAATACAAAGGAGTATAGAGATCAGACCAGGTGCCATTTGTAACAAATGACTGAAGGCGCTAGGGAACCAGGCGCAGCCCGGAACAGTAGGAGTAACTAACCATGTTTTATCGTTACTAACACAAAGTTTGCCAATTTACGGCCAATTAATGAAATGTCTTTTGTATTAGGCTAAGGGAGGTACTAACCCACGTGGGGTGGGATAATGTCACCGGGAGGTGGACTAATTGGGATGTACCTAATTATGTATTTGAGGTATAAAACCTCAGGACACTGTATATTTGATGCTCAGTCTTAGCGATTCAATCCTGTCTGAGCATTCTGTGACTTCACAATAAAAGTTTGCCTTTCCTGAAGAGACTCGTGTTCAGACAATCCTTACTCGTGTCCGGTCCGGCCTCGTCCCGAGTGAACCAAATGGATTCCGGTTACAGAGGGGGCTGTTTTGGTGAGGGGGGGAAAGGAGGGGGCTGTTTTGGTGAGGGGGAAAGGAGTGGGCTACCCACAGTGACCAAGGACTGACTGATTAAACTCCTGGCAATCTCATGAAATGGAGCCTGCTGTTTCCTGCCCCGCTGCATGACCTCGCCTTCCTCTCTGTACTATTTCTCCCCCCCACAGCAGATGCGTACAGGAAGATGGGAAATAGCAATCAGGCCGGGAGGTACGCGGAAAGACTCAGTTACCCCCAGAGCAGCTGCCAAGCTTGCCCCTGCATGTCACTGGGCATATAAAAAGACACAGGCAGGGGTGTGTCTGCTGCTATTCCAGCAGCCTAACGGAGTCCTCCAGAGTAGCAGGCAGAAATAAGCGGCAGCGCTGGAGCTGCCGGTTCAAATCCAGCGGCTGCCACGATAAATAAAAAAAAAAAGGCTGTCTGATTAGGGTGTGCCCAGGCACACCCGGCACACCCCATACGCACGCCTATGGACCCACTCAAATACGTTCAAAATTTGTATGGAAATGAATTATGTCAGAACTAAAATGCATTCATTTACAAAATGAGGTGAGAAAGAATTTTGGGGATTACACAGAGATTTTTTGTTATGTACTTCAAACACCATTGTTATGACATGTCTTGCACTCTCGCCTACAAAGATATTAAGGGTTATTCAGAGAACACCGAAATGTAACCGACAAACGGTTGCAGATAGAAAAAAAAGAAAGTCACCGCTGGAAAGGGCAGAGTCACCCCTTAGGTGCCGGATCGGGATTCGGCGCCGCATCGCAATTTGAGCCTGGAAGTGGCTGATATCTTGGATGTACTGTAAGCCAAGCCTCGTGGTCACCCCACTCCCACTGACATCGTTGCAATATGTGCGATGACGTCAGTTGGACAGTTAACCCCCTATTTGTAAAGTGGAACTAGGGGGATCATTTGGAACCCCGTTTCTCCTGCACTGTGGCAGCTAGAGGGTCATGTTTGGTATCATTGCAAAGTTGTGATCATGTCCTTTTCAAAGATACCATAAATGATAAAATGGCTAGGTTTGGTGTAAAATAAAAAAAGTGTTTTTTTTATTAAAAAAATTGTCTGTGGGTATAATAAAATAGGACTTCAAATCACATTTAAATATGATAAGCATAAAATGGTCAAAATGTGCTCAGCACACAGAGATGAAATGGGTCAGCAGCGAAGGGGTTAAAAAGCAAAAACATGGAAAAAAATTCAAATTTTAGGACAAAATTTCTAAGCTATTTAGCCAGGGTCTTTTACGGCGGTTGTAAATTTTGGTGATTAAAGTTCGAAAAAGTGCGCTTTTCCATTTTTTCATCATATTTCATAATTTGTTTTATAGTAAATTATAGGATATGATGGAAATAATGGTATCTTTAGAAGGTCCATTTAAGGGTGAGAAAAACGGTTTATAATATGTGTGGGTTCCATTAACATGAGGAAAATCAGACCGAAACACAAACAGCGCAGAAATGTAAAAACAGCAGTGGGTACTTTCAGACCGACAATGGTAAAACTGCCTGGTCACGATGGGGTTAAACCTGTCAAATGAAACCACTGAAAATTAGGGCATTTTACTAACAGTACCGGCTTGATGGAGTACAGATAACATCACTGCTCTATAACCGTGGAGACCAAAGGTTTGAATTCCGGCCAAAGCACCTCTCCAGTAAGTGTCCTTGGGCAAGACACCTAACGGTACATACTTGCCTACTACACGATATCGGCTGTGGTGTCGAGTGGTAATGTCTCTACCCTTCAGCTGCGGAGAAGCAACTCAAAATCCCGTTCAGCACATCCCTCCAATACAACTGTGGAAAAGCAAGTCTCGACTTTACGAGAAGTGGTTTCAACCTAACCACCAGGTCACTGATCTACAAGAATGGAAAAGCCGACTCGATCCCACTCAGAAGACGCCACCAGCGAGTGTCCTTGAGCAAGATACCTGTCAGGCGACGCCGTAGCAGACAGGCCAAGACTTGAATGCAACCCCGGTAACACACCCATATATATGTTAATATGCCTTGTTCTAACTCCAAGTCTCCTGAACCAGGTGTATGTAATGAGCGCTGGCTGGGTTCCTTAAAAGAACCACTCCTACATCCAGCCAGCGCTCTGTCATTAATGTTTGACTCCTAGAGAAAGAAAGAATTGCCTGAATCATCCCAAGAGCCCAGTGACCAGCCTTGCTGTTTATTCTATCTGAATCCTGTGTACGGACCCTTGTCCCCTGGACTTCGCTTTGCTTAATCCTTGCCGGTACAGTGTCAAGACCCCCTTCCGCATTACCCATCTCAAGACCTCCATCCACAATCCCCTGTTCCACCTCACTTCACCTCAAGAGACTTTCATCATCCGGATTCCCTTTTTCAAGAGACTGTTTTCCCCATCCTCTGCATTGCTTTTCAAGGACTATTATTATTTATACAGATTCCTACATTTTTGTTTGCATCCAGTTTATTCAATATACGCTCTGCTGTTTTCACCTACCCTTTTTGTTGTTGCCTTTATTTACTGCATCCTGGGTTCATATCCACCTCACCGGTGTCATCAGAACCCGGTCCCTGACAATACCTAACGATATGGATGCGCCTACCTCACAATAATACTTGTATATATCATAGATTGTAAATTCCTTTGGGAACAGGGTCCCCCTGAATCAGGTCATATCATCCATGTGTGGTATTCTAATGTATCAACTCCTTGTACACTGATCTTATAAAGCGCTGTGGAATATGTGACGCTATATAAATAAAGGATAATAATAATAATAATTTTGGTGCTGTTCGGTGTTCTTGGAATAGATTAACCATTACTTCTCTATGGAGATTTCACTGCTGCCGATGGTCACTGTTTTTCGCTGGCAAATCGCCAATATTTGGCAGTAAAAATCACTGTTCGGTGCAATTTCGTGGCCGATTAGGTGTTCTTTGAATAACCCCTCTAAACATTCCTTAAATCTGCATGCACCTGAGAATTTAAAAATTTATATCTTGCATGTATTCATGGCGACTTTCTTACGGGGATCCAGGCCCTGTACCACAGGCCACAGGCTAGGGTGGATTCGTGGATTTGTGTCCCGTCCTTTTCCTCTCTCCCATACTTGCAGGCCACTCTGCAGACGTTTAGCTCGGTATCCGGGTATAAGGTTATGTACATTGATCATGCTAAAACGGGAAGACAAAGGAGAAAAACCTGCACCTGCAGGTTTCTCCTTTGCGTCCCTGTTTTAGCGCGATATTACGATGCAGGCACTAAAAAAGCTGCCTGCATCATTATCGGGCGCTAAGCTGCCAGAATGCGCTAAGCGCCGCCGCGAGCATCCACTCGATTGGAGTCTGTAGGACTCCATTGAGACAGATGGCGCCGGTCACATGACCTGCTGGATCTCGCCTTGCGAGATCCGGCAGGTCGGCGTAGTGATCCAAGGGACAAACTGGGGGACAGAGGAGGTGGTTGGAGCCGCGGTCCTTGCCGTGGGATAGGAGGCGAGTATCTGATTTTATTGGGGGGGGGTTCTGGCAGGTGCTGACGGATTCTGCAGCAGCAGAATCCGTTAGCACTAAGTCCTGGCTGTGGTTAACCTTTCAATAACCACAGCCGGACGGTAATTAGAGTCAGTATATTGTAATACTAATGCTAATTAACTCTTTGCGCTCCCCATGTTAAGCATAGGAAGCGCAAAGTGCAGTAACCTCGCGCTGAAAAGCGCAAGATTCCAATCACTAAAGTTTTTTTGACCCATTAGTGTTTGGATTGTAATATGGTGGGGCCACCAGGGCTAACGTTAACGCTCACTCAGGTGAGCGCTAACGTTAGCACCAGGAATGTAATGGTGCCCTAAGTCAGGGCCGGCCCAAGACATTGTGCTGCCTGGAGCGAAGGATGAAATGCTGCCCCCCCAAAAAAAAAAACACGCAGCGTGTATGAGCGTATCACAGTGCGCCACAGCAATAAAATTCAAACACTCATACACACCGTACATTAGAATTTTCTTGCTGTGGAGCTCTGTGATACAGTAATGTGAGGTGTATATAACTGAGCCCAGCGACACATACCCAGCAGTGCCCAGCTTCACATGCCCAGCAGAGCCCAGCGTCACATGCCCAGCAGTGCCCAGCATCACATACCCAGCAGTGCCAAGCGTCACATACCCAGCAGTGCCCAGTGTCACATACCCAGCAGTGCCCAGCATCACATACCCAGCATTGCCCACACATGGATATATTTGCCCCAGCTCACACATGGATATATTTGCCCCCAGGCGCACACATGGATATATTTGCCCCAGTCTCACTCATGGATATATTTGCCCCCAGGCTCACTCATGGATATATTTGCCCCCAGGCTCACTCATGGATATATTTGCCCCCAGGCTCACACATGGATATATTTGCCCCCAGACTCAAACATGGATATATTTGCCCCCAGGCTCACACATGGATATATTTTCCCCCAGGCTCACTCATGGATATATTTGCCCCAGGCTCACACATTGATATATTTACCCCCAGACTCACACATTGATATATTTGCCCCCCAGGCTCACTCATGGATATATTTGCCCCAGACTCACACATAGATATATTTGCTCCCAGGCTCACTTATGGATATATTTGCCCCCAGGCTCACTTATGGATATATAAAAGAGAAATGGAATCAGCGCCTATACAATGTCCCCCAACCGTGGGAGGCAAAAACACCTGAAAAGAGCACCCAAATGGAGATCATAGGTGGATAGAAACAAAAAAATTAATAAAAAATAAAATAGATTACCCTGTGTGCTCTAATACCCAATGGGGTGGATGATGATCACAGTACATGAAAAATAAAGAGACACATATATGGCGCAGTATGTCAGCACAAAGTATACAGGTAAACACACGGGGAGGAAAAAAACTCACATATGATGGAGCCTGTACAATAAAGGCTCAATGTGAACGCAGTGGGTCCCTGCAGAAGAGCAGAGTCCGCGCTATGGATGCGCAATTCGGGGTCACATTTCATAACGGCAAATTCATCTCCATCAAGTGGTGTATTCCATATAAAAGGGGGGGCATATGAGAAACATATGGTTACACATATGAGGCAATGAAAAAACATACACCATTCAATACAACAGAACCAGATAACTCAAAAAAATACATAATACCTAATACCTAAATAATTATATCATATAACTGATAAAGCTAAAGAAAAAATAAATAAGCAAGAAAAAAAGGGAGGACAAATAAAAAAGGGGAAAAAAATTCCAATCTATTATGAAACTCCATATAAGCATAACAGTATATAAAACAGTATATAAAAAACAGTATATAAAACTGGGGGAAAAAAATATAGAAATATAAATATAAGTGTAGATAGGGACCACACTATGTGTCTCTTTACTTTTCATGTACTGTGATCATCATCCACCCCATTGGGTATTAGAGCACACAGGGTAATCTATTTTATTTTTTATTCATTTTTTTGTTTCTATCCACCTATGATCTCCATTTGGGTGCTCTTTTCAGGTGTTTTTGCCTCCCACGGTTGGGGGACATTGTATAGGCGCTGATTCCATTTCTCTTTTATATATGTACTTCTTTTTGGGTTTTTGGGAAGACCCACGGGGAACATAGCTGCCGGACTGTTCCACTACTGTGTTATTATTCCCTCCACCACTTGCCTTTCCAGCGCCTCCAGGTTGCTGTTGTTTCACTTATAGATATATTTGCTCCCAGGCTCACTTATGGATATATTTGCCCCCAGACTCACACATAGATATGTTTGCCCCCAGGCGCACTTATGGATATCGTGAAACAAATGGTAAGCGCCACACAACACGCCGTAATCACCCCAACTCCAATGCTACACCAGCAAATAGTGGTTTCCCCCACACCATAGAATATGAACAAAATAGGAAGTAACTGGTGAGCCCCCAGGCTCACTTATGGATATATTTGCCCCCAGACTCACACATAGATATATTTGCCCCCAGACTCACACATAGATATATTTGCCCCCAGGCTCACTTATGGATATATTTGCCCCCAGGCTCACTTATATTTTCCCCCAGGCTCACTTATATTTTCCCCCAGGCTCACTTATATTTTCCCCCAGGCTCACCTCTGCCAGCCCCTCCGATGGGCAGATCCTGCGGCCTCCATGTTCCTTCCTTCAACGAGCGGTAGCCTCGTGAGTATCTGCCGCTCGCCTGGGATCCACCTTCCAGCCTGCCGCGATCTTGCGAGATCGCGGCAGGCTGGAGCATGGATCTCAGGCGAGCGGCAGATACTCACGCGGCTGCCGCTCGTTGAAGGTACGAACGCGGCGGCCGCACGATCTGCCGCCGCCGCAAAAGAAAATAGTGCAGAGTGCAGCAGCGGTGCCGGGGGCTGAAATTTGCCACCCCCCAATTTCTGCCGCCTGGCACTGCTGCTCCGCTCTGCACCATTGTCGGGCCGGCCCTGCCCTAAGTGTTTAATTTCCCACCTTTATTCCTTCCTATATCCTGACTGTACCATTCCCTCATCGACCACGGGATGTCTCGCAATGGGAGGCGGATTTGGGTGCTCAGCTGGGGGAGGAAGAGTGGGCAGAGATCTTTGATCACTCATCCAGAGTCACGGCGTCCACGACTGTACAGGAGAACTGCTTTAAGGTACTGCCGCGTTGGTATATCCACCCTCGACAAATGGCCGACTTGTTCCCAGGGGGTCTGCGCTCTGCTACAGGGGATGTGGGAAGGAGGGCACCTATTTGTCCTTCTGGTGGGCCTGTGCTGCATTCCAAACTTTGTGGGAGCGCACTTTTGGGGACCTTAGCCCCTGTCTCGGAGTGAGGCCTGCCCCCGACCCTTGGACGGCGTTGCTTCACAGGTCGTACCCCGACTTAGTCTTGCCACGACGCGCTATTAATTTGATCACTAGGATCTGCACCACGGTGCGCCTGTGCCCGGCACAGACTTGGAAGGGCCCCCCTCCTCACCAGGCTCAGGTTACTGCGAAGATATGGTACATGTTGACTATGGAGCGCCTCACTACGATCTTGCATGATCACATGCCTCATTTCCAGTGGGTGTGGTCTCCGTGGATGGACACATTCGTCGCCCCCCACCCCTAGTTTGCTGCTTTGACCTTTTCCAGTTGAGATACTGTCTACCTTATGGGCAAGTCGAGAACCTGGCTCCTGCGAAGATCTCCCCTCCTTGAGTGCCTCTGCCTTTTGGCCTCTCCTTTTCTTCTCTTCCTATCCCTCTTCCCCCTCCGTCTCCCCTTCTCTTTTTTCCCTCTCTATGTTTTCTTCCCCCTCTGCTTCTCCTTCATGTTGGGATGTTCCTGCCTTTGAGGCTTGCTGCACCTTTGGCTCTCTGTGTATAGCTGCTGTTATTTCTTAGGAAATCGAAATTTCATCTCCCACTATGGTTTGAGCAGCATGCATTTTGAGACATTACAAACTGCACCCACTACCGTATTTTTCCCTTGGCATTCATTGTATAATTTTTATTACTGTTTTTACTCTGCTTCTCTGTTCATGTCAATTGCTAATAAAAATATTGATTTGAAAAAAACATATATTGCATATTTTACACCAGACGAAGTATTGTGAATGCAGACATATTTATTAACATATCAAGTCATAGAAATATATCAAAACAGAGCACATAAAATGATTGCAACAATTAAGCAGTTTCAGAGATTATAGCACGAAGCAACAAGTGTGATAACTTTGTTAATTAACCATCAGAATGCCGACAACGTGCCAGATAAAACAAAGTAGATATCACCAGAACAAACTGTTACGCAACTCTGCTTTGGAACTATCCTTATCCATGAGATTGTTACTCACATGGATAAACCTAAACCTAGAGATATTCCCAAGGGTCAAAAATAATCGTCCAATGATATACTATATCTTAAATATGTTTCTCAACCAAAGCACATATGCCGCATTTAACTTCGCAGACTGGAATGCTACAGGAAAATAAATTCCACAGGATACAATCTTGCACAATTGAATTTAATTCACCAAGCTGCAGTTTTGTTGAAGATCAATGATCGTACGTAATTCTCAATATTCACCTTTCACAATTGCGTTAATATTTAAGAAAATGTCTGCTGGTTAATTGCTTCATAAATCACACAATGCTGGGTTTTACTTAGAAAAAAAAATAAACAGATAACCCTTTCATACTTACCAGCAACACTCTAGAAACACTCCTAGTTTGCAGATTTACAATTTCCTTCCCGTCAGACTGGAATTCAGTATACCGATGTGTACAGGGCAGCCATCAGAAATTATGGGGCCCCTTACTGAACCTCAGGATGGGGGCCCCCGTGCATTTCCTCAACCCATAACAGCTTTTTGTCCCCTTTCAAAACAAAAAAAAGAACATAACACAGTTCCACAGCAATAAAACTCACAGTAATGTGCAGTGTGTATTAGCGTATCACAGAGATCCACAGCAATAAAACTCACAGTAATGTGCAGTGTGAATGAGCATATCACAGAGCTACACAGCAATATGCGCTGTGTATGAACATATCAGAGCTCCACAGCAATAAAACACACAGTAATTTCCACTGTGTATGAGTGTATCACAGAGCTCCACAGCAATAAAACTCTCAGAAATGTGCTGTCTCTATGATGGCCTTTGGGCTTGGCCGGGCCCTGGGGCTGGCCTGGGCCCTGGGTCTCGGCTGGGCCCTGGGTCTCGGCTGGGTTTTGGCTTGGCTCAGGGGTTTGGCTGTGCCCTGGTTAGGCCCTGAGGTCTTGCTGAACCTTGGCTGGGCCCTGGGGTCTGGCTGGGCCCTGGGGTCTGGCAGGACCCTGGCTGGGCCCTGGGGTCTGGCTGTGACTTGGGGTCTGGCTGGGACTTGGGGTTTGGCTGGGACTTGGGGTCTGGCTGGGCCTGGGCCTTGGTTTGGCTGGGGTCTGGCTTGACCCTGGAGTCTGGCTGGGCCTTGGTTTGGCTGGGTCCTGGGGTCTGACTGGGCCTTGGTCTGGCTGGGCCTTGGGGTCTGGCTGGCCCCTGGCTGTTCCTTGGAGACTGGCTGGGCCCTGGGGTCTGGCTGGGCCCTGGTTTGGCTCACCACTCTGCCGTCTTCATTCCTGGTCCTCTGCTCCTCCTCCTTCTCTCTCCTCGTCTTCTCTCTCCTTGTCTTCTCCTCTTCCCCTACTGCTCCCATCTGTTGCAGCTACTCGCGTGTGACGCGTGCGGCACACACATGACTGGAGGGCAATGCCAAAGCAGCTGCTTTGCCTGCCCAGCCAGTCACCTAGGACTCAGAGACTCAGTACAGCTCCGGATTCGAACTCAGAGTCCGATATCAAAGCTGAAAAATGGCACCGACAACGACAGGGCCCCGGGGGGGTCGGTCCCCCCTGGCCCTAACGGCAGCATGTTAACCCTATGCAGAGAGCTAGGTTGGTGAATATTGACTGAGTAAATCTGTTTAGTCGATTCTCCCAATTCAAGAGAATTTTCCCTCAGTCAGCAATTCAAGAGAATCAGGAGCATATGATATAATAATTATCCTGGCGTAGTGATATAATAATGTTTAATAATATGTGATAATGTGGTCAAAAGATGTGTTAAAAGATGTTCATCAAAGCTGATATGATATGATCAGAGCTGATGATGAGATGATCAGAAAAGATGATGCTGATGATAAAATATAATAATCCCTCTTTAAGATCCCCTGGGATAATAATACATTTTCCCAGGGGATCTTAGAGAGGGATTATTATATTTTATCATCAGCATCATCTTTTCTGTTCATCTCATCATCATCTCTGACGATACGCAAGTTTCAACCAATAAGAGGTTACTGGGCGTGGCCAATACATCATTATTATTCCACTTATGAAACGTTCCCTTTAATATATGACCACTAGATGGTGCTAGATAACCACATATAAATATACTAGTACCTAGTAATTATATTGACGACTAGATAGCTCCTTTATCATTAAACCAGAATGTATTTCAGGGGTTACTTAAAGTTTATATTCAAGGGGCCATATTACATTACTAACGCTAACGCTAGCGCTCACCTGTGTGAACGTTAACTCTGGTTGCCCTAGCACCGGCGGACCATATTATAATTCGAACACTAATTGGTTAAAAATCCCGTAAGCGATTCAGATCTTGTGCTTTTCAGCGTGAGCTTACTGTACTTTGCGCTCCGTATGCTTAACATGGGGAGCACAAAGTGTTAATTAGCGTTAGGATTACAAAGTCATTACGCTAATTACCGTCCTGCTGCAGTTAACTCGAAAGTTAGCACCAGTTCCTAGCTGTGGTTAACTGATTCCACTTCTGCGGGATCAGTCAGCACCAGCTGAAACCCCCCAAAAATCACATACTCACCTCCCATCCCGCAGTGAGAACGGCGGCTCCATCCGCCTCTTCTTGCCGCTGGGAGCAGCGAGAGACTGGGGGAATAAAAAGTACCCCAGTCTCCCTCTGCGAATCACTACGCCAACCTGCCGGATCTCGCAAGGCAAGATCCTGCAGGTCATGTGACCGGCAGCAGAAGCCTCAATGGAGTCCTATGCTCCAGGCACAGGTCTTTCTCCTTAGCGTCCCCGTTTTAGCGTCTAGATTGTAATATCAAAAAGTCCTTTTTACTTTGAGACGTTGTAAACACATCTATTATCGTAAATCTATGTACCCGAACACTTTAATTAAACAAAAATATATGCTCCTTTCTTTTACCTTGCAGTGAGAACAGATAAAAACATACATATTTGAATTAGAGATGTGCACCGCTGAAATTTCATTTCGTTTAGGTTTTTTTTCCAGGTGTTTTTCTTTCGTTTCAGACCGTTTTCGTTTCGATTCGGTGATTCGATATTGATTTGAAATTTCTGATCGATTCAGGTCATTTTGGCGTTTGGATCATTTCGTTGATTCGGGTGATTCGGTTCAGTTTGGTTTTTCGTTTTTTAATGAGTTATCTCGTTTTTTATTGCTTATTTAAGAATGGGAAGTAGATTCACTACCAGCAGAATGAAAGTTCCTCTACTTATTTATTCTTTTAAAAAAATTTAAGCATTTTTTGGGTGAAATTTTAGGTTTCTTAACTTTTTTTAAAGAAACAAGGCTTTTTAACCCATAGGTTTCATAGAATATGAATCCGCACACTGCCAGGCAGCACCTCTACAGTATAATTAATGCAGCATATGAATCCGCACACTGCTGGGCAGCACCTCTACAGTATAATTAATGCAGCATATGATTCCGCACACTGCCGGGCAGCACCTCTGCAGTATAATAATGCAGCATATGATTCCGCACACTGCCGAGCATCACCTCTACAATATAATAATGCAGCATATGATTCCGTGCACTGTCGGGCAGCACCTCTACAGTATAATTTTAATGCAGCCTATGAATCCGCACACTGCCGAGCAGCACCTCTACAGTATAATAATGCAGCATATGAATCCGCACACTGCCGAGCAGCACCTCTACAGTATAATAATGCAGCATATGATTCCGCACACTGCTGGGCAGCACCTCTACAGTATAATAATGCAGCATATGAATCCACGCACTGCCGGGCAGCACCTCTGCAGTATAATAATGCAGCATATGAATCCGCACACTGCCGAGCATCACCTCTACAGTATAATAATGCAGCATATGATTCCGTGCCCTGTCGGGCAGCACCTCTACAGTATAATTTTAATGCAGCCTATGAATCCGCACACTGCCGAGCAGCACCTCTACAGTATAATAATGCAGCATATGATTCCGCGCACTGTCGGGCAGCACCTCTACAGTATAATTTTAATGCAGCCTATGAATCCGCACACTGCAGGGCAGCACCTCTACAGTATAATAATGCAGCATAAAACTAAAAATCAACTGAACCGAATGACCCGAAATTATCCAAATCACCGAAATGATCCAAACGCCGAAATTACCAGAATCACCGAATCGACTCGAAATTTCGAATCACTCGAAGTATCGAATCGAATGACTCGAAATTTCGAATCAATCCAAAATTTCGTGTGGTCGACATTTCGGATTCGGGATGCCTTCGGAAGCACGAAAAAGGTAAATTTTGTCCGAAAATCGATTCGGTACGAAACAAAATGCACATCCCTAATTTGAATCTCTATATGTAAGGTAGACAAAATGGAGTCTGAGACTATAACAGCATAATGTCACAAATTGCCTTTCCGGTAAATCAGAAAATGTCTGACAAATAATCTTTATCATGTGGACTTTTAGTCATACGGTTTGTATATATATAAAGTAAAACTTTCGATTGAGAGTAACTTGGTTTGAGAGCGTTTTGCAAGAAGAGCAACAATTTTTTATAAATTTTGTCTTGATATACAAGCGATGTCTTGATATACAAGCGATGTCAAAGTACATATGCTTTGTCTGCCGTGCGTGACGTCACAACTGAGGCCATGGTCACCTTTCCTCCCTGTGTCCATCCCAGCATTGTCGGCTCGGCGGGGAGGGCCATACAGTATAACATGCGTTATAGTATTGCATATTACACCAGACATGCTGAAACCCCCCAACAGATAGCAGTGGTCCCATTGGTGATAAACACCCTGCACAATTACCCTCCTCCTCTCCTCTCTCTCCCTTCCTCCCACCAGCCACAATTCTTCTCAAAGGCAATGTGCAGGTTAATTTGTTTTATTTTTACTTTATACTGTACAGTATTTTGTATTACTGTAATCATTTTCATATGAATAAATGGTTGTGAAATAAATCATTCATTATTTCTTATGGGGAATTTTGCTTTGATACAAGAGTGCTTTGGATTACAAGCAAGCTTCCAGAACCAATTATGCTCGCAATCCAAGGTATTACGGTATATATATATATATATATATATATACATATACAGTTGTGTTCAAAATTATTCAACCCCCAATGCTGTAAAGGGTTTTAGGGAATTTAGTGTACATTTGTAATTGTATTCAGAATGAAATCCTACAAGGACTTTTTAAAGAACCATATGCAACTAAAATGACATCAATTGGTTTTGTAATACAGTAGTAAATGTTTCTTTTGTGAATTCTTCATTGACACAATTATTCAACCCCTTAAAGACTACCACTCTGAAGAACAGAGGTTCATTCAAGTGTTTTCAATCAGGTATTGAAAACACCTGTGGATGTCACGGAGCAGCAATAAAGCATAATAAGCACCAATTAGGCAGCTTTAAAATGACTGTGATACTCAGCTCCTTCAAGACATTTACTGGTGTGGTTACAAACATGGTGAAGTCAAGAGAATGGTCCAGGAAGACAAGAGAAGAGGTGATTACTCTTCACAGGAAGGGCAATGGCTATAAGAAGATTGCAAAGATGTTAAACATACCAAGAGAGACCATAGGAAGCATCATTCGCAAATTCAAGGCAAAGGGCACTGTTGAAACGCTACCTGGTCGTGGCAGAAAGAAGATGCTGACTTCGACTGCTGTGCGCTACCTGAAGCGTAGAGTGGAGAAAAGTCCCCGTGTGACTGCTGAGGAACTGAGAAAAGATTTGTCAGTTGTGGGTACTGAAGTTTCAGCTCAGACAATACGGCGCACACTGCGTAATGAAGGCCTCCATGCCAGAACTCCCAGGCGCACCCCCTTGCTGTCTCCAAAGAATAAGAAGAGTCGACTGCAGTATGCCAAAAGTCATGTGGACAAACCACAGAAGTTTTGGGATAGTGTTCTGATGAAACAAAATTAGAACTGTTTGGGCCCATGGATCAACGCTATGTTTGGAGGAGGAAGAACAAGGCCTATGAAGAAAAGAACACCTTGCCTACTGTGAAGCATGGCGGGGGGTCAATCATGCTTTGGGGCTGTTTTGCTTCTGCAGGTACAGGGAAGCTTCAGCGTGTGCAAGGTACCATGAATTCTCTTCAGTACCAGGAGATATTGGATGACAATGTGATGCAGTCCGTCACAAACCTGAGGCTTGGGAGACGTTGGACCTTTCAACAGGACAATGATCCCAAGCATACCTCCAAGTCCACTAGAGCATGGTTGCAGATTAAAGGCTGGAACATTTTGGAGTGGCCATCGCAGTCACCTGACTTAATTCCGATTGAGAACCTCTGGTGGGACTTAAAGAAAGCATTTGCAGTGCGCAAGCCTAAGAATGTGACTGAACTGGAGGCTTTTGCCCATGACAAATGGGCGAAGATACCCATAGATCGCTGCAAGACACTTGTGTCACGCTATGCTTCACGTTTAAAAGCTGTTATAACTGTAAAAGGATGTTGTACTAAATACTAAGATTGAATGTCACTTGGGGGTTGAATAAAACTGATAATGATGTGAGCACAGAAAAGACATTTGTGGTTATTTCATTATAAATGTTATGTTATATTTGTCTGACCTACACGTGCCTCTTTGATTTAATTGTAAGCAAGATGACTGAATGATCAAAATCAATGTCAAACTGGCCAAAACACTCAATTTCAGTGGGGGTTGAATAATTTTGAACACAACTGTATATATATATATATATATAACCCTGACCTCTAAACTCTAGATTTTACAGCCACTTCATGATTAAACAACTATCTGAAGTTAAAATGGATCTCAGACCTTTACCATCTGGACATAATATGAGGATATAGCTCTCAGAAGTAAAAATAATCGCTATGAAGAAAAGATGTGGTTTCTATTTAAAACACTATTGTAATACTAATGTGATTTTTTTGAAACGGCTAAATATATAACTATGAAAATAGAATGAAAGCACCATGATTTGTGTTTTTTTTAATAAGATTCTGTCCATATAATAAGGATTTTTGATGTGTAGGACATATGAAGGCTAAGCAGCAGGCAAATCTCTGTCAAGTTTAATTATATCCTTTCATCCACTCATCCTCCTTTAATTCAGAGTGAAATCTCAAGGCATTTCATATATTTTCAATTTCTATGCAAACCATTATAATGGAAATATTAGGACCATTTTGATATCAGAATAACATTAAAACCATTTAGAGATGAGCGCCGAAGAGTTTAAAAAGCACATTGGTTCTTTAACACAGGAGATGGTACACTAAAACACTTGAATTTCAAAGCCAAAATTACATATGTACATATACTAACAGGGTTATTCAGAGAGAGGTGAAAACCAGGAGAATGACTGAAGAAGTGAAAATTCTAGGTCAAAATAGCCAAACCAGAAAAATTCTCCCATTTATCTCACTTTCCAAATCAGCTATTTTGACCTACAATTTTCAGTTCTCCAGTCATTCTCCTGGTTTTCACCTCTCTCTGAATAACCCTGTAAGTGATTTTCAGAACATTTCGTGAGTGTATTTTAACGTATGTGAGTCTTCATATTAAACAAATCAGTACCCGCATATATAATCTACAGCTAATATTTGTCATATAGTTACATTACTTATTATTCAATTAACCCATTCGCTGCTGAGCCATTTCACCCCTGTGTTCTGAGCTCTTTTTTTCTTCAAAACTTTATTTAGGGTAAGCACAAAGGTACAAGTTAAATAAGGTAATCACAATAAAGTAAGATACCATGTGTCATCTGCATTTTCACTTAACATAGAAAATAAAGAGGGAAAGAAAGAGAGACAGAGAAAGAAGAGGGAGAAAGAAAGGAAAAAAAGGGGGGGTTCTCCAAGGGTACACAACACAGGCAACAGGTACACCGAACTTAGTACTAGCACTGCATGACAACTCCCAACCGCCACCACACAGTGCTGCGCTGCCTGCAATATATTATAGGGCAGCAGCTGCACTGCCCAGTGTCATACTTCGCTTTCTCCCAGAGCTCCACATGCAGGGTTTCCTGAGGAGAGGTGAAATGATGACGCAATGACCCATGTGGTGGGCGGCACAGCTCTTCATTGGACGGCTTCTAATCGGCAAGGAAAGGGAATATTGCATGCACCTCACAGTGACTGGGAGCGGAATCTAAGAAAGGGGGAACATAAATATCAGTATTTCATATGACAATGAGGCAAGCTTATGGCTCGCATTGCAGCTGTGCCATAGGTTCAGCATCAGTTTCATACAGGGTCATTGTGAATAGAGAGTTTCCTTATTATATTGCACTATGTTTCTTTTTTATTTTATCGACTTATTTATTTGTTTATTGACTTTCTGAACTTCAGGAGGAAGAGACCGTTTTGGGGAATATAAGATATATTTTTTTCAAATATATTTGGTGCTTGGGTGCACACGTGTGTTGCTGTCATATTACATTTATATAACCAGGTACGAAAAATTAGTCTCTATAAGCTCAGGAAATTGAGCAATGTTATGAACTCCAAGGTGAAATTGTATTGCACGCGGTAACTGAAGATTCTATGCTTTAGGGGAGGAAAATACAATTGCCTTTTGTGCCTAGGAGAACATAGCATTACATTACAATATTAAGAAAATTATCAGGAGCATTAGAACCAAAGTATGTGGGTATATATATATATATAGTTAGGACCATATATATTTGGACACAGGCACAATTTTGGTTTTTCAGGTATTTACCAAAACATATTAAAGCTATAGTTATATAATGGATATGGGCTGAAAGTGCACATTCAGGTTTAATTTGAGGGTATATACATCCAAATTGGAGGAAGGGTTTAGGAATACAGCTCTTAAGAGTAGTCATCCTCCCTTTGTCAAGGGACCAAAAGTAATTGGACAATTGAATCAAAAGCCGTTCCATGGCCAGGTGTGGGCTACTCCTTCATTATTTCTTCAATTAAACAGGTAAAGGGTCTGGAGTTGATTCTAAGTGTGGTATTTGCTTTTTGGAATCTATTGCTGTGAACCTACATCATGCGTTGAAAGGAGCTGTCCATGCAAGTGAAACAGGCCATTATAAGGCTTCAAAAACAAAACAAATCCATCACAGAGATAGCAGCAACATTAGGAGTGGCCAAAACAACAGTTTGGTTAATTCTGAGGAAAGAAGAAAGCACTGGTGAGCTCCGCAACATAAAAAGGCCTGGACGTCCACGGAATACAACAGTGGCGGATGATCGCAGGATCCTCTCTATGGTAAAGAAAAAAACATTAACAACATCCAGACAAGTGCAGGACACTCTCCAGGAGGTGGGCATATCATTGTCAAAGTCTACAATCAAGAGAAGACTTCACAAAAGCAAATACAGAGGGTTCACCACAAGGTGGCAAACCAGTTCATAAGCCTGAAAAACAGAAAAGCCAGATTAGATTTACCAAAAAACATCTAAAGAATCCAGACCAGTTCTGGAAAATAATTCTTTGGACGGATGAAACTAAGATTAATCTGTATCAGAATGACGGAAGAAAAAAGTGTGGAGAAGGCTTGGAACAGCTCATGATCCAAAGCACACAACGTAATCTGTAAAACATGGTTGAGGCAGTGTGATGGCATAGGCATGCATTGCTTCCATCGGGCACTGGGTCTTTGGTGTTTATTGATGATATGACAGAAGACAGAAGGAGCCGGGTGAATTCAGCAGTGTTTAGAGATATAATGTTAGCCCAAATTCAGCCAAATGCATGTCAGGCTCGGTGTGTGGATGCAAGCAGAAGCGAGTCTAGTGTGCGGTAAAATTGAGAAGCCCAGGCAAATTCCAGGGCAAACGAATATTTATTAAGATACACTAGGGTAAGGACACAATAGACAAAGGCTGAATAAGTGAGGTGGCTGAACAAGGCTAACAAGGAAAGACTAGACAGAAAGGAGTTAACTAAGAGACCAAACAAGAAGGAACAAACCAAAGAAGCGAGAATGGAAGGAGACTAAGAATAAAGGCGAGGCAGAAATGGAAATACTAAAACAGGTGAGCAACAGGAAAGGAGCTGACACAGTAACTAAGCAGAAAATACAGGGCAAAGAGAAACAAGATGCAAAGCTAACGAGAACTACAAAAGATAAGAGGTGATGAGTTTAAGCAAATAACAAAGAAAAGTAAAGATACAAGAACTCCAAGGTCTAAAGCGACAATATATATTATACAAATTACAGAGTACAGGACAGACAGGGCTAAGGAAAAACAGGGAGGTTGAAATGACAGAAACAATAGGGTAGGTAGCGGCTTGAAGAATACGTGATCAAATGTCCATAAGCTAAGTAGTGGCAGGCGGCTGGCAAAGGGATGTCGTTTATTCCAAGGTAGGGTCCGGTACACAAATAAGCAGAATTAGGAGAGTCCAAAGGAATAACATAGGATCCAAAGACAGGGGTCGGTACACGGTATATCCAAAAAGCAAAAGCAGGAACAGGTCCACACTCCAAGTAGACTACTCAATGAATGATAGAGTCAATCAGACACAATGCAGAAGATTGCCTTCTGGGAGTAGCAGCTCTTTATGGAGTCCTGATCAGCAGATGTGTTCCAGGTGAGAGTCTCTGGCTAGACTGGAAAATCAGTCTGGATGAAGACAACGGATAACATGCAGACATGATGGGAATCACAACAGAAAGGGGATTACTGGAGCCAGGACAGAGAATTAGTGCAATAATGGTCCTCCAGCGGGCAAAAGGGATATAAGCCTTACAATGCAGCAAAGTTGATTGGACGGCACTTTACATTACAGATGGACAATGATCCAAAACACAATGCAAAAGCAAACCAGAATTTTTTGAAAGAAAGGAAGTGGAGTATTCTGCAATGGCCGAGTCAATCACCTGATCTCAACCCAACTGAACATGCATTTCAGTTGCTGAAGGCAAAACTAAAGGTAGAAAGACCCACAAACAAAGAACAACTGAAGACAGCTGCAGTTAGAGCTTGGCAAAGCATCATAGGAGGAAACCAAGTATTTGGTAATGTCCATGGTTTCCATACTTCAGGCAGTCATTGCTGTGACAGAGATAGCTGGTACTATTTCGCATGACGTTAATAATTGTTAATATTTCTTTATGTTATCAATGTACCACGCCCCTTTCTATGCAGACTGAAGTGAAGTGTTTCCGGAGTTAATTGCTGTCGAAGAGACAAAAGACTATTCACATTTTTAATTAAGTCCCCTTTTGAAGCCAGGGAAGATGTGGATATCAAGGGTAATTAATAGATGGGTCCTGGGGGCATCAAAGGCTATTGTGAATGACTGGTTATAGACTTTCCTGTCACCGCATGGGGGGCCAAATTAACACCTTTTTGAAATGCTAAAGGGAAAGCTTCCTGTTGGCCAAAGATAGGTGAATGGGTTTTCTTTGATCTGATGGACACTTGAGATTACAGGAAGGACAACCCTTGGTGGGGTCAATCTGCATATCGAAGAAGCAAATATGTTCCCTTGTAGCTAGAAACTATCTTTTGGTTATGTAATACAAGTTATCATAAAAGGTTAAAGAGAAGTGAACTGAGCATGCCCCAGAAGCAACAGGAAGTGGGCGGGGCACACAGTCTCTGCCATGAAGTCTGTCTAAGATCAGGGTATAAAATCTTTGATCAAGCCATGCTCAGCGCTTATTTTTTTGGAGAGCAATCGAAATTAAAAAATAACCGCCATTTCCTACCAGAGCCTCCCTGGCGACCAATGTCTTAGCTTGTATCTTAAGTAACTAGAATCTGCTGTTTATCTCTTTTTTATTTCTCTGCTTGTGTGTGTAACTATTAATTGTAATATCTTGTTCCGTATATGCCTGTGACATTTTTCATCATAATAAATATCACATTTATTAAGATCTGCCTTTGTTTGATATAAGAACCTCATTAACTGAAGAGACAGGAGTATAATAGTTGGGGCTTTTTTTTAGCTCGGGACGACCTACTAAGAGTGAGTTGTGGTGAAGTCAGTCGTTTGAACAGTTTTCTAGTTTGGGGTGCATAATCAGAGTCTCAGGTCAGCTCTGGTACAGATATTAGGCATCCTGGACCTATATATCATGGTGACCTGTGGTGGCAGTATTGGTAATTACAAGGAAAGTGGGTGCGGGGATTGTGTGAAACAGTCATTTTCTGGGTCTAGTGGAGATGGATAGTGATTTTTAACCCTGCGTCCAGTTTGTCGAGTCACGTGCCCCTCTGGAGTGAAGTCGTTACGTGACAATTGCCAGTAAAGAATTCTCAACTAAATATTAAAAATGAACATTTTTGGACTTCCAGGAGGCAGGCCAAGTGAATGTCCACTTTTACCTTGAGCTCTGTCATCTGAATTCTTATAATATCTAACACAGCACTCTGCTCAAATTTTTCAGTCCCAGAATCCCCCCGGGCACTCTCTATTTGCCAAAACTTGGTCGTTTGAATTGGTCATGGCCCTCTCTCCCACTCAGCTCAGCCGCTGCACACAACTGGGCCTGCTGTGACTGCAACACAAGGCCCCCAGCCTCCTTTTTTTCCCTGTCCGCCTGGTGGAGTGGTTTTGGGTCCGATTATACACCCTCTGGAATGCCATTTTTGAAGTGAGGGGACGTATTTCCCCAATTTTTCTGAGTCCCGGGGTCTCCCGGGGCACCCCCCCCCATAAGTTTACCTTCTTCACCAAAGTGCATGCTCTCCTCCCCCTCCTTTTGATCTGCAGAGGAGAGTGGAGGGTTAGTGGAGAGGACAGGACAGCAGGACAGTTGCGGACCCTGTCCCAATTTTTTTTGGGCCCGGGTTCACCCGGGGCACTCCTTTTTCGGCCTCGCAGTCTGGTTACCATAGCTTCAGATTGGAGGCTATCAGGACTTTGAAATTTTGGCCTACTTCTACTTAATTTTTTCAGTCCCAGGAGCTCCTGGGGCACCCTCAGTTTTTCACCCGGCTCCCTTGATTGGATGTTCCGTGCCTCACCTCTAACTACTCTGCCTTTTGCGTGTTGGAATACGCTCCCTTCTGCTGCGCAACCGTGGAGAGGTTTGTCACAGCCGGAAACCCCACAAAAGGTTTGCTGCTAAGGTGGTTGCGAAACCCGCTCCCAAACAACGACCATGGCCGGACCCCTCTTCTCCATGCTCCTGAGATTCCATGGATTCCACATCGGATGCTCAGGCCCCTGAAGGGGCTCCTCTCACGGCATGGTCGGGCCTACCACTGAATGTGGCGAACATCTTGGCTGCTCTTTCGCCTTTGCTGGATGATAAATTTGACAAACTGACAGCCACTATTGAATCTGTCTTAGGACAGCTGGCCTCGCAGGCTCACAGGCTTACGGAGGTAGAGGAGCGAGTCTTGACCTTGGAGGACGAAGTTCACCTGCTGCAGGCCCAAATAGAACAACAAGACCTGGTTATCCAAGGATTGACCAAAAAGCTCGACGACTTGGAAAACCGCAACCGCCGTGACAATCTGAGGATCACTGGCCTTCCAGAGTCAGTGAAAGGTCAGGCTTTGGACTGGGCCACTGACTGGCTACCGGCTCAGTTGGGTTATGCTGATTCTTCGCGCCCCGTTGCTGTGGAGCGGGTCCACAGGCTGAATCCTAAGGCGGGTCGCCCTAGATCTGTTATCATGCATCTTCTCAGCTTTACCGATAAGACTAAACTACTTTAATCATTTCACTGCCTTCGTGCTCAGGACTATCAGGGTTCCCAACTGCGTCTCTTCCAAGATTTCTCCGCTGCAGTCTCCACGAAACGCCAGTCTTTCTCACCTTTATGCACGAAGTTGGTCGCACAAGACATCAGGTTTTCTCTTCTGTATCCAGCACATCTGCGTGTTCTTTATAACGGTGCAGAGCAATTTTTTGACCTCCCTTGGAGACGGGTGCTGCCCTTCAGACACAGCCAGGAAAAGGTAAAGCAGGAATGGCAGAAGCCTGGAGATGGAGTATAGAGGGGAAGGAAGAAAAGGCGGAATGGAGTAAGTCCAAAAGGCGGAACGGGGCAAATGAGAGACGAACAGACAGGCACAACAAAGGGAATAGAGGAGGAAAGGGGTGTAAATTTCACAGTAAAGAGATGACATAATCAGCAACATTACTCAGGGATTTTTATCCCTGATGAAGTTAGCCTAAGGGCTGACGAAATGCGTCGGATGTATAGTCTGGATTAAATTACTTTTAAAACCAAATTCCTGACTCCTGGAAAATCCTTTTCTACGGGAAACTTTTCTCTGAATGGTGTTGTGGCATTCATCCCAGAAGCAGTGGCGTTTACCTGAGGTCTGGTGGAGGCATTTTCCCACAGGACAACATCCTGGGCTTTTGAAACTACAAAGCACCCGAAGGAGGGGTAACGTTATGTGCACGATTAAATCTTAAATCCTGTGAGTGCGATTCTAGCGGGGGCTGCGTGATTTTAACACTGTTCTGCAGTATTACACTATTATCTTTATTGTTTACGCTTCTTGTAGATCTCAATTCCTTTTTTTACATTACTCAGGTAGGCTGTGGTGTTTAAAATGATGCTCAATTGGTACTAAAGGGCCTAAAGTGTGGCAAGAAAATATCCCCCACACCATTACACCGCCACCACCACCAGCCTGAACAGTTGATACTAGGCAGGATGAATTTATGCTTTCATGCTGTTTATGCCAAACTCTGACCCTACCATCTGAATGTTGCAGCTGAAATTGAGACTTATAAGACCAGGCAACATTTTTCCAATCTTATATTGTCCAATTTTGGTGAGCCTAGGCAAATTGTAGCCTCAGTTTCCTGTTCTTAGCTGACAGGAGTGGCACCTGGTGTGGTCAACTGCTGCTGTAGCTCATCTGTAACAAGGTTGGACATATTGTGAGTTCATAGATGGTATTCTGCATATCTTGGTTGTAACGAGTGGTTATTTGAGTTACTGCTGCCTTTCTATCATCTCGAACCAGTCTGCCCATTCTCCTCTGACCTCTGACATCAACAGAGCATTTTCATCCACACAACTGCCGCTCACAGGATATTTTCTCTTTTTCAAACCATTCTCTGTAAACTCTAGAGATGGTTGTGTATGAAAATCCCAGTAAATCATCAGTTTTAGAACTACTCAGACCAGCCCGTCTGGCGGCAACAACCATGTCACGTTCAAAGTCACTTAAATCCCCTTTCTTCCCCAATCTGATGCTTGGTTTGAACTTCAACAACTTGTCTTCACCACGTCTACAAGTCTAGCTACCTAAACCTAAATGCATTGAGTTGCTGCCGTGTGATTGGTTGAGTAGCAATTTGTGTTAACAAGAAATTGAACAGGTGTACCGAATAAGGTGGTCAGTGAGAGTGTATATATAAATATATATATATATAAAAATAAAAAATCCACATGGGTGCACTCAGGGACTGGCTTGTCAGTAATTGCGTGCAGCGGGGTTCAACGGTGATGGTGTGCGTTACCCTGGTTACAGAGATGCATGCTTTCATATACCTGGGCGAACTGTCACACTGACCGCCAACTTAGGCCATCGTGGGGACTTGATACAAGGAGGGATGTAGCCCTTGAGGCAGGTTAGCTGCTTGCTTACTACAACACAGATAAACAATACAGATTCCTTTCAAAAAATGAACAAGACTGAAACACAAGGGACAGGAGGGCATAGAAGAAAACTAAAGGAATTCCTAAGCTGGGTAAGGTCCTTGATCTGGCCTCTGACTAATGAAAACCTCACAAAGAATGACAGGGGAGCAGGAAGTTCGTGGGTTAAACAAGACAGACAGGAATCCTAAACTAAAGAGATGTCCTTATACTGGCCTCTAAGCAATAATAACTCAGACAAACCAAACACATAAAACATGAAACATACAAGAGTTGTCAGGACTTAGCCAGGGATATCGATCCAGGAAATACATCAGACAGGCAGGGGTTGGCAACAGATCAGAAATACAATAAACAGGGGCGTGTCTGGACTGCCGAACAAGATGGCCGCACACTAACCCTTCTCCGTCCTCCTCTCCGACTATACGCCTTTAACTCCGCACCAGACATAGCATGGTACGCGGCAAGAAGTCTTCAAGTGACCCAGAGCGGCTGCACGTCCACTGGACGAATACCTGCTTCCCGTGGCCCGACCGGCCTCGTGCTCCCCGGTGCCTAAAATGGCGGACGCGGCGCCTCCGTCCACCAGGCCTGACCCCACAGTGGCCATAGCCAGGCTCGAGCTCCGGCTGGAGTCAATCTTGGCAGGGATGCCGACGAAGACTGACCTCGCCGACATGCTCACAGACCTACATGCCTCAGTGCGCCGAGACGTGGAGGAGGTACGAGGAGAGGTCTCTGACCTCGGGGGCGAGTATCTCGCCTGGAACAGGCGGTGGCTGAGCAACCCTCGGCGACCCCAGCGCACCTGGCGGCCTACTCCGACCTCCGCCGGCTGGTGGACAATGTGGACAACCGGGGCCGCCGGAACAACCTGTCATCCGCGGCCTCAAGGAACAGGATCCACCCGAGCAGCTGGAGGAGAAGCTCTGCCGCTTTTTTAATGTGGTCCTAGGACGCGCATCCGCCTCACCCATTGAGCTGCACCGAGCGCATCGTGCGCTATGACACAGGCCACAAGATGGAGAACCACCACGAGATGTCATCTGCAACTTCGCCTCCTACCGACTCAAGGAACAACTCAAGAAGCACACACGCAACGCCAGAACGTGGGAGTTTGAAGGTCAGTCACTAGAACTATACCACGACCTCACGCCCTTCATGCTAGCGGCCCGCCGCCACCTTCGACCGATCACCCAGGCGCTCACTCAGCGACACATACCATACCGCTGGGGATTTCCACTGGCCCTCACAGTTTGAATCGACAGAGCGACGCACTCCATATATTGTGGATAGTCAATGGAGCGCCAGCGAACTGGATGTACGGTCAATCATTACACATGTCCAATAAACGTCTTCTAATCCGTTCAGAAGAAACTCCTATTCCAGATAAGAAGAAATTGCTGCAAAGAAGAGGAGGCAAGATAGCGCAGTATGGGGAGGCGGAGCTAGCTGTGGAAGCGAGCAGCAGCATTTTGGAGGAGCTCTGTGTCTACCACAGATTTTATTGCTTTTTTCGCCGTTTGCAATGCCCTGTGAGCTTCCCGGTTGGCTAGAGGGACCCTGGAGAGTTGAGGTACCTGATTTAGCCCTGAGTTTCGTGCCCGGGGACGGATTGCTGCCGGCAGCGCGATTTGGGCCTAGTCACCGCGGCCATCTTGGAAGCCTACTCGAGGCGTATTGAGATTCCCTCACCGCCCTGCGACCTCGTGCCAGTCCAGCATCTCCGGAACCATGCCTACCGGTCGTTCCCAGCGACGGGCCCCCCGACAGAGGGACATTCGGGATGTTTTGCGAGGTGGGTCCGCTTTTACGGGACTGACTGCTTCTTCCTCCCTCCCTCCGGGCTATGGCTCCTCGGAGGCTGACAGCGACTTTGAACCTCAGGGGGGTATTACTGGGATGCCCTGGCTTGCCCCGCAGTCACCGGCGTCCGACTCCCGACCCCTCTCGGCGGCTGCTAGGAAACGGGCACAGAAGAAGAGAAAATCAGCAATGCGGACATCGTCCGGGGCAACGCCGGACACAGAGGATATTTTTGATGGGGACCCGACTGAGATTCCCCTTACCTCCGCCAGTAACAGTGTGACCTCGGATCATCGGTCTGCAGTGGGGACGGGACTTCGACAGCAACAGGTGCAGGAGGACGACCATCTCCCCTCCACGAAGGGGGATCTCCGCAGGATCTTGGAGGAGCTCCGGGTGATGCGTGAGGTGTGGCAGCCTGAGGTGGCGGCGGTCCGCACGGAGATAGCGGCGATGCGTGCTCAGGTGAAGTGGTATAGGAGACGACTTCTGCTGTGACAACGGAACAAACTCACCTGTCTGGTCAGGTTGCTGGTTTGCGATCCCAAGTCGAACTTCTGACACGCACTGTGGAGATGCTTGAAACGAGACACAGACGCCGAAACATCAGGGTCAGGGGTGTCCCAGACTCTATTACCTCCGACGCTCTGCCGTCCTACGTGACTCGTCTTGTGCTTCAGGTCACGGGGCTTCCCCCTGACACACCTGACATGCTTGGGTCGGTGTTTCGGGTCAGGAGACCTGCGACGAACCCACCTGGGGCTCCTCGAGACGTCGTGGTGGCCTTCCGTGAAGTGGCTTTCAAGGTCAAGGTTATGTCTGCTCCGGGCGCGAGGGATCCCGTACGCTTTGAGGGCTCCACTCTGGCCCTGTATCATGATCTCCCATTCCAGACCCTGATGGCTCGCAGGCGTTTTCGTGAAGTGACATCAGTTCTTCGCCGACAGGGTGTCCGATATCGCTGGGGTCTGGCAGGAGCTTTGGTGGTGACCCACGCAAATGTCCCCTATACCATCACGGATCCCGCGGTGGCTTGGAATGACCTTGCGGCTGCGGGCCTCTCACCGGATCCTCCAGACCCTCGACCGGATTGAAGGCTGGTTTCTATGCCCTCTACCTCTCCAGGACTGAGCTTTACTGAATTACCCCCCCTCCCCTGCATTTCTCTTATATGCTTACGTGTCCCTGGTCTCTAGCTTGGCCTAGTGCCTGGACTTTCAGGACGGTTCGTAATTTGTTTTGATTAGTCCCAGCCTGCATCGCATAGGGCTTTTGCTTTTTTGCCTGCACATGGTACTTTCTGCCTTTTTACTAATTTTTACCGCCCTGTCCTTCTTTGCGACGCATGTTTTTTGACCAGCTGACCGTAGTTACCTTGGCCGGCCTTAAGTGGCTGCATTCATATATGTTTGATTTCCCACCTTGATGAGACCCCCCGTTTAGGGGATGATTTCTGTTAATATTGCTATCCTTAGAATTTTTCGATTCGCTGTTTTTATGATAACATTTTTTTTTGCCCTGTGTGGTTTCAGTTGCTTGTTATGTCTTCTTGTTTGGCCCTGTAAGGTCATCCATTATTTTACAGTATGATGTAATGCTGACTTATTTCAAAATAAAAAAATTTAAATAATAAAAAAAAAAAAAAAAAAGATAGCGCAGTATGTCGATTCACCATAAAAGGAAAGCAAAGCGGTTGTAGTCCTACTCACATTCTGTTGAGCCCAACCTTGGCTCTAGGATGGATAACGATTATGGGTCTTCAAAGGATATTCAGGTGCCCATATACCCGCAACAAGGTTCTTCAATCGCTTTCCCCTGCAGTGGATCAAAAAAATACCAACGCACTACCTAGTGCAATATCGTTTAAATGTAATGGTAAAGTTGGTACTTATATATGGTTACACTCACATGTTAATGAGCCGCATTGGCTCCAAGATGTCGCATGGGAATATTAAGGTAATTCCAAAACCTTCTCTAAATCACGTTACAGGAAGCAGCAGTGGTTAAAATAAAAACATTTATTAATACATAAATTATATTACCAGAACGCGTTTCGCTCCTCAGAGCTTCTTCAGCTGGTATCACTGGTCTTATGTCTGCTGCTTCCTTATATACTATTAGACTGTCCCATTTAATCATTCACAGTTCACATCGAATCACAATCATTGAAACAATTAACACAATTTAAAAAGCCAATTAAAACACTTGAAACAAATTAAAAACAATTTAAAAACAATTGGGATCACATGTAACCTTTTATCTATCAATCTCATTAATGCCTGTGCTTCTATGGTGCCTCTAGGGGTGGAACGCTAGGTTATTAGCCTTAATTAGATGGAAAATTACTTTTTTTTTTTTTTTTTAAATATTTTTTTACTATATGGCGTTTAAACAGCGGGGCGCACATCACTGCGCATGCGCAAGTATCCAACGTATCAAATGGCTTCATTGAGCGCAGCTCTAACTGCGCATCTTGCGCACAACATCTAATGCGCATAGGTCACGAACTAATGGAGCCCCGCATCGGTATATATATCGCCCCATACTAATTAACACTTTCAGATGGAAATTTACCACCACAAATCAAGCGGATCACATCACTGGGGGCCAAAACTTGACCTGGTGAATGACCCTGCGCATCCCGCACCAAACATCCCGCGCGCACCGCCCACCGCGCACAAGACCGGCGCACACACTCTGCATCAGCATATACGTCGCCACCAATGGCACCCGACGCCATCAAAAAGGTGATGGCAACACTATCTCGGTCATTCACCAGGTCAAGTTTTGGCCCCCAGTGATGTGATCCGCTTGATTTGTGGTGGTAAATTTCCATCTGAAAGTGTTAATTAGTATGGGGCGATATATATACCAATGCGGGGCTCCATTAGTTCGTGACCTATGCGCATTAGATGTTGTGCGCAAGATGCGCAGTTAGAGCTGCGCTCAATGAAGCCATTTGATACGTTGGATACTTGCGCATGCGCAGTGATGTGCGCCCTGCTGTTTAAACGCCATATAGTAAAAAAAATTAAAAAAAAAAAAAAAAGTAATTTTCCCATCTAATTAAGGCTAATAACCTAGCGTTCCACCCCTAGAGGCACCATAGAAGCACAGGCATTAATGAGATTGATAGATAAAAGGTTACATGTGATCCCAATTGTTTTTAAATTGTTTTTAATTTGTTTCAAGTGTTTTAATTGGCTTTTTAAATTGTGTTAATTGTTTCAATGATTGTGATTCGATGTGAACTGTGAATGATTAAATGGGACAGTCTAATAGTATATAAGGAAGCAGCAGACATAAGACCAGTGATACCAGCTGAAGAAGCTCTGAGGAGCGAAACGCGTTCTGGTAATATAATTTATGTATTAATAAATTTGTTTTTATTTTAACCACTGCTGCTTCCTGTAACGTGATTTAGAGAAGGTTTTGGAATTACCTTAATATTCCCATGCGACATCTTGGAGCCAATGCGGCTCATTAACATGTGAGTGTAACCATATATAAGTACCAACTTTACCATTACATTTAAACGATATTGCACTAGGTAGTGCGTTGGTATTTTTTTGATCCACTGCAGGGGAAAGCGATTGAAGAACCTTGTTGCGGGTATATGGGCACCTGAATATCCTTTGAAGACCCATAATCGTTATCCATCCTAGAGCCAAGGTTGGGCTCAACAGAATGTGAGTAGGACTACAACCGCTTTGCTTTCCTTTTATGGTGAATCGACATACTGCGCTATCTTGCCTCCTCTTCTTTGCAGCAATTTCTTCTTATCTGGAATAGGAGTTTCTTCTGAACGGATTAGAAGATGTTTATTGGACATGTGTAATGATTGACCGTACATCCAGTTCGCTGGCGCTCCATTGACTATCCACAATATATGTTTCCAGGTTTTTAGGAGAACCCCCACATTCAATGTGTAGCGTGTACGTTTAATCCTTCTTCCTGAAGGCGCTTCACTGTTTCTTTCTTTCACGACGCACTCCATACACTGCCCCCGAGATGTCCCGGAATTTGTGGCCGCACTCCAACTGCCGCCGATGGAGGTGCTGGACTGGGAGCGGGGTGAGTCATGGTGCACGGGGGGGCCAGCCCGGTCTCAGCGCCCCCTACGCTGCTGCGGAGCGGAGGAGGCTCGAGCCCCAGCAGATCGTGACCTTCCGGAAGCCGCTATGTAAACCTCAAGACACCGATGGACTCGCAGACAATACGCCACGCACCCTGGAAGCTAGATGTTGGGTGACCTACCGACCACCTGTGCCCCCACCGAACCACATGAGGACACTTGGGCCGAATGAGGCCCTCGGCCATCTTGAACACATCCGCCACTCAGATCTCACACACCTGGCCTGTTTCTGGAGGGAGGGCCACCTGGTTGCGCATTTCACGCCCGACCACAGGGTGCCGGACCACAGGGTTGTCCGCGTGAGAGGTTCCGCAGGCACCCCAGCCGACGGGGGTCCCGCCATGGCCGTGCATTACCCCCACAAACCCGCTCTAGCACACTGGGGTAGGACACTTGGAGGTGCCCCCCTGTGAACGCTCCCACGATATGGCGCCTGTCTGATGGCACTTCCTGTAAAGCCCCGAAGGAACTGCAGAATGGGCACCGACTCCCTATCTTTGTACAGGGGGCTACACACTGTCATGCGCTCACAACCGCTGGTGGCCTTGCCCTACAACAAGCGGCTGGACTCTTAGACGCCCTGGGTGTCTATGGCCCTCACGTGCCTCATCTATTGACCTTCACCGGTAAGTGGGGGATGGACGCTATACAGCGCCCCACTGAACAACTCTTGGGACAGGACACCCTCGGGAAGGGTACACTGTAGACGTTGACGTTGACACGTGCACCCCCAAGGCGTTTGCCCCTACCACGGTCGCCGAAAGACAGACGCCACCAACCGCCCCAATCGTTTAGCTCATACATCTTAAGCAATGGGAATTAAGCCATGGTCACGCCCACCCCCTCCCTCTCCTTTTTTTTTCTTTTCTCCCCCCCTTCCCCTTCATCCTACATCCACCACTATGCGCTTAACAGGCACCCCGAAATTAACTTTTGCCTCGGTTTACTATTGGGATGGGCGGGAGGACGGGAGGGAAGACCGGACTTCTGGGATACCAACGTCTTGGGGCGCTCAATGAGCCCGACTATTTGTGGATTTAGGCATACACCTGGGCTCGGTCGGGGTGGGTGAGGCGGGCAGCGGGAGGTCGGCCGACGGAACCTGAATGTAGACTAGTTTCTAATCGCATTTACACGCTTGTCTCTACTTATCTCATCGTTGCACTACAGAGTAAAATGGAATGGCGCCTGCATAAGGCTGACATGCCGTTCGGGTTTAAAGATACTACTGGGTTACGTTACGATATCGAAACTTCGCTTACCATTGTATATGATATTCTCATCTTCTGTCGGAGAGGATTGGAGTTTCAGTTTTGTGTTGTGATACATAGATATATTGTGTTTTCTTTATATTTTAACAATGTTTGATGCTTACATATTTTACATATAAGTCTTAACGCATAGTTCAGGCAGTACCCCACACGCCTTCTCGGGGTGAGTGTCATTGAACAGTCGGGAGAGCCCTACTGTGTCCCTCCTCTTTTACAGAGGTGGTGGGACTCAACTCTCTCTTGACTGGCACCAGTGCCCCCACTTTTTATCCCGCCCACCGGCGTGGATATAACGCCACTCTCCTGCAAACCTGAGAGTCTACCCCCCTTGATCTGCCCACTCCACCACCCCAATACACGCCATAATACCCCCCTCCTGGTCTGCCCGGCTACTTCATATTCCTTCTCTTTACTTATCTTCACTATTCACCCCCTCTCCTCCCTTTTTTTTTTACTTTCCTCTTTTTCTCCTCATTCTCTCTTTTATTCTCGCTCTCTCTTTTTGTACCTGCACCGCTGCCTCTCGCACCTCTTAACTACCCACCTCAGATGGCGGGACCGGGACCCGGGCCGTGGCACGGCCCTCATTCCAAGAGATCTCAGAATAGTGAGCTATAATGTGAGAGGCCTCAACAAACCCGAGAAGAGACACAGGCTCCTCAGAGACCTGGCGTCTATGCGCACCTCAGTGGCCTTTATACAGGAAACTCATTTTTGCGACACAGCCCCCTCCCCACCCTACGAGACCGACGCTTTCCGACGGGTTATTTTGACCACAACCCGGACTCAAAATCTAAAGGAACGGCTATCTTGTTTGCTTCCACCATCCCTTTTGAGATGACAGACATATACCGCGCAGGAGACGGGAGATGCCTTTACGTCAAGGGCAGGGTCGCAGGCTCCACCTATACGATCGCTAACCTCTACCTTCCCAACACGAATCAACACACACGCTTGGCTACAGCCTTAAGGACACTAGAAGACTTTGCGGAAGGCACACTCGTCTTGGGCGGAGACTTTAACATCCCCCTTAACCCTGTAGAGGACTCATCCTCCACCAGCCACCAGACTCCCCCCAGACAACTGAGACGCATACAACGCTCCTTAATGGCTCTCAGACTTGTAGACACTTGGAGGGCGATGAACCCCTCCGCCAGAGACTACACATATTACTCCACCGTCCATAACACCTACACTAGATTGGATTACTTCTTTGTGCCCCAGTATGACCTCCCTCTTGAGAGATCCTCGGCGATACAAGCCACTACGTGGTCGGACCACGCTTCGGTGGTGATGACCATGTCCTCGCCCCTCCTCTACCCCAGGGAAGGGACTTGGCAGCTTAACACCTCACTACTAGCGGACCCGCTGCTGAGGGCCGACGTGACCGAAGCTATCCAAACATTTTTTGCTGATCATCAGACATCGGACGTACCGCACCCGACCATCTGGGAGGCACATATGGCGGTTATCCGCGGAAAACTGATCTCATGGGCATCACGCAAGAAGAAGGCGCTTCAAGCAGAAACTGAGGAACTCTTATCCGAGATTCGGAAAATAGAACTAGAACATCACACCTCGTGTGACGCGGACACCTACGCGCGTCTCTTGCAGGCCCGCACGCAATTAACGAACATGCTGAACCCCAAACATCAACGCGCCATATTACAAACTAAGTGCTTCTTTGCCCTACATGAGGACAAGCCGGGACGCCTCCTTGCAAGACTCCTAAAGAAACAACGAGCACGGACATACGTTCAAACGATACGCAAGAAGGATGGCTCAGATACGCCACATCCAGCCCGAATAGCTAAATCATTTTGGGAATATTACTCGGCATTATATCACTCGGCGGAGGGGCCCGATCGAATGCCAATCTCTCAACTGGACCAATACCTTAAGACGCGGATTCCGTCCCACCTCACTGAAGCGCAGTGCGCCCCGCTCCGAGAACCCATTACCCAAGAGGAGATCTCATCCGCCGTCAAAACACAGAAAAATGGCAAAGCGCTGTGTCCAGATGGCCTCCCCTCTCTGTACTACAAACGCTTCAGCGCCACCCTGGCCCCCTCATTCGCAGCCACACTCAACTTGCTGTTAGAGGACCACACCCTGCACCCTCATACTCAGGCCGCCACGTTCATAGTACTTCCCAAGGACGGCAAAGATCCTAAGTTGTGCTCCAGCTACAGGCCGATCTCTTTGCTGAATTCCGACCTTAAAATCTTCGCAACAATCTTGGCGAGACGGCTACGCACAGTCTTACCGTTCCTGGTACAGAAAGACCAGGTGGGATTCATCCCGGTGCGAGAAGCCAGGGATGGCACTACCCGTACCTTGAATGCAATCCATAGATCGCGTCAGGGGGAGATACCGATGCTACTCCTGTCAACAGATGCCGAAAAGGCATTTGACGGTATCATGGCATTTTCTGTTCGCTACTCTACGCGCCATGCATTTACCAACGGAATTTATCTCTTGGGTGACCGCACTCTATAGTTCCCCGAACGCCCGTGTGAGGGTCAACGGGATTCTCTCGGATACTTTTCAAATAAGGAACGGCACCCGTCAGGGATGTCCCCTCTCCCCACTTCTTTTTGCCCTTACACTAGAACCCTTCTTGGAGTCTATTCGACGTAATAAGGCTATCACCGGTCTGACGGGTAACTCTGGCACGCACAAGGTCTCGGCGTATGCCGACGACCTACTCTTTTACGTGACTAATCCTTTGGCTTCTTTGCAGGAAATAGTGGAGGAGTTCAAGATCTATGGTACGTTGTCCAACATGAAACTTAATATGGATAAATCCGAGGTACTGAGTCTTAATGTCCAGGACGTGACAGAGCGGGCCCTCCGCCGGATGCACCCATTTGTATGGTGCCCCTCCAAGATGCGGTACCTGGGCATCTGGCTAACTAAATCGCCTCAAGACCTCTATCACGAGAATTTCCTACCGCTTTGGTCAGAACTAAGCCGCGACCTTTCAGAATGGACCCACTTGAGGATCTCCTGGCTCGGTAAAATAGGGGTATTGAAGATGAACGTGCTCCCAAGGATGCTCTATCTATTTCAGACACTGCCGATACACATACCCCAGGCGTTCTTTCAGAGGATTCGCTCTGAATGTTCTCACTTCGTCTGTGTAAGGCTAAACCGAGAATCAGCTTGCACGTCCTTACTCGACCTAAATCGACGGGGGGATTGGCCTTCCCCAACTTCCGACTTTATTATGAAGCCTCACACCTTCAAAGAATAGTGGCATGGACCACTGGCGGCAGACGTGCCCTGTGGCAAGACCTGGAAAGAGACGCTACTTCACACCCCATGTCCGCGCTACCCTTGATCGCAGCGGACCGGAGGTCCCCACTCTCCCTCCAACACCTGTTTGTGGGAGCTACGATGCGCGTATGGCGCTCCGTTATCCGACGGTGCTCGTTCTCGTCGTACCCCTCACCTCTGCTGCCTCTCACGGCCAACCCGGCCTTCACGGCTGGTGTTCACCCCGGCCTGGAGCGAAGGATAGGCGCGACCATCTCCCCAAGGGCACTCCACTTTATAGACGGATCGACCTTACACCCGCCGTGGGATGAGAGGACACCAGAGCCTCCTCCTTCCGCATTGGAACGCTTTAACTTCAGGCAGATTTCCCACTACCTACTATCTCTACCGGCCCGCCACAGACTGATTCGTCCACTCACATCCTTTGAATCCCTCTGCATAGCTAAGCGCCCTCTCCAACACGGGATCTCGGTTTTATATGGCCTACTTCAATCTGCACAACAACAATCCCCACCTAGCTTTGAGGGCTTCTGGGAGCAGATGCTGGGCACCTCCATACCGGATGAGAAATGGCAGGGCACATACGAATTGACCCACCACGACAGCCAACAGACTAGATTACAAACTAACTCTTACAAGGTCCTATCGATGTGGTACTGCACATCTGCCCTGCTTTTCCGGATAGGCCTCAGTCTTACACCGAATTGCTGGAGATGTGACTCAGCGACTGGAACCTACCTTCACATCTGGTGGGAGTGCGCGCTCATCGCCCCGTTCTGGAAACAGGTGAGGGATACAGTGGTGGAGGCGACCGACCTGTCCTTACCGCTTACGGCGGGTACGTTTCTACTCACGCATGTTCCTTGTTCGGTAAGGACTCTCAAAAAATCTGTGGCACTCCCCATGATCATGACCGCAAGACTGCTGGTGGCTCGGACGTGGTGGTCCTCGACTCTCCCAACTTACCGCAACTGGCTCACCCAGATGGGAGAAGTCGTGAACATGGAAGACCTAAAAGCCAGGATGGACGAAGACCTAGAGACCCATCTACACAAATGGTACCACTGGAACCTGTACATGACTTTGGCTGCAAGCCGCACCCGTTTAGGGAATGCTAACTGAAGACACCTCCTGATCGTCTGCTCACTGTAGCCCCTGCATGGGGCAGATCTACCCCGGTGTGGCCCCCTGTATAGGGGACCTCGTTGACACCTTCGATTACCACTACCAAGACTAGACCTTGGACGTGGCGCGAGCGCAGCGGGATGCCCGGTCCCGACCATCCTGCACCTACCCTTTCGATCCTACCTCCCCCCCTTTTTTTTTTTCTTTCTCTCACTTCTCTTTTCCTTCCCTTCCCTCTCTCCATTCCTACCCCCCCCTGTCCTCCCTCATGCCCACAGCCGAGTCTCATTCCCACCATTAAACCCACTGGACCCCATAAAATCTCAGAGCTTGACTCTGCATACTATCTCTAGTCCCCTCAATGCCCGCTCACACTACTGGCCCTCAGATGTGAGAAAAACCCCCATACCCTCTGCTTGGCCAGGGGCACATTCCTCTTCCCCTACTAGTAGCACGTGACTCTCGCCTCTCACCCCTTGCCTCCATAGATCTCGAGAACCGCTTTCACGCGGCTAGCTGCCCACCCGCTCCTCCCCACATCAGCGCCGTAGACGCAAAAGGAGGCTCTGCCGTCATCCCCAATAAGAGGAGGCGTGGGAGGATACGCACGTACCAGGGCTGGGACGGGGACACGGAGGCACGAGTGACGCCTCACAAAGCGGTCCTCACCCCTTCCCCCCATTCTCTATACGCCACCTCCTCCTAATGTACCTAATTTTCAGATTCTACTGTATTGTTACGCTTTCTGTATTACGTTAACTCTGTGACGTTACTAACTGTTATTGCCTAAATGCTACGCAAGATACAGCAGAACCACACTGTACATGCCTTTTTGCTTACCTACGATCTGTATCTCTGCAGCATGGCTTGTTCTTTGAATAAAAAATAAATAAAAAAATACAATAAACAGGGAGCAGGCAGAAATGGATAGTCAGTGAAAGCTGAGGTCAATACCAGATAAATAAATTCAAGACTGCTTTGCAGCAACACAGGAAACAGGAACCAGGACAAGAACACACACGACCAGAAGTCACCATAAGAGCTCGTACCAGGTGACTGAGCCTCTGTGCTGCTGGCATTTAAATAGGAAGCAGCTCTGGTTAATTGGACATGTGATCCCAGACCTGACCAGCACAGCAGAATCCGGGAGCAGAATAAGGCAGTATAGCCAAACACAGAACGTGCAGAGCTGCCCTGAATCCCTCTCACCACCAGGGGGCGCGGCCTAAACCAGTGGAAACGTGACACGAACAAGCCGTCCGGTTTAGAAATCGCCACTGCAATGCTGCTTATAAAAAAGATGGGGATAATCTGATATTAGAAAAGTCCGGAATGAGGATAGAGTATAATCTAACTAATAAAGCAAATAGCTTATATGTCATGTCAGTATAGACCAATTGAAATGGATCATAATAATTAGGGCTGAGCTTTGTGTCCTGCAAAATATAGAAATGTACATGCTGCAAAAAGAATATGGAGATAAACTAAATAAAAAAAATGTGAATGTGAAACAATGAAGAAAATGAAACAATTTAAAGTGTGTGGAGGATAAAAGAGGTGCATGTAAGATGATAAATATAATGTGTGAAAAAAATTGAGAAAAATATAAAGGATGTGTTGAATGTATAGAATGTGTGTGGTATTGGAGTGAATGTTGTGTGAAACTGTTGAAAATGATGTAAACTCAATGTAGACTCAGGCTTTTTAACTCATTACCATAAGGTCACCTAACATTCAGAATTCTGGCTTGTTTCGTTTTTTTCTTTTTTCCCTGATTTTTCAAAGTTGCCTTATTGACCCCCTCCTCTGTATGCACAATCAGATGTACATCATGATCTTATCACTGTTGTTTTTTGGGCCTAAGATCCCACATTCATTTGTTCGTTTGTCCTTTTTGACCACACTATTTCACTCTCACGGTTTACAACACCTATCCCAACCCCCACCAGTGTTCCCTTTAATGTTCAATTCTCTGATTTTGGTCAGCATAGCTTCCAGACCTGATGAAGAGAGGTATACTTCCTAAAGCTTATCTTTTAAATGTAACATTGGTCCAATAAAAAGGTATCACTACATATTGCTGTACTCTGGTGATTTTTTCCATTCAAGTTGTATGATCTTATCTCTGTTGTTTTATAATGGGCCCAAGATCCCTCATGCGTTCATTTTCCCATTTTGAACATACCATTTGACTCTCACTCTCTACGACATCTAACCCCCCACCCATGTGACCCTTTATGTCCTAATGTTTAATTCTAGGAACTGATCAGTAAGCATCCAGACCTGAGGAACAGAGGAATCCTCTCGAAAGCTTGTCTTTTAAATGTAACGTTAGTCCAATAAAAAAGGTATCACTACGTACAGCTATACTCGGGATTTTGGCAAACTGGACTAACACGGCCTATCGAATTTATTTATATATACACTATATTGCCAAAAGTATTCGCTCACCCATCCAAACCAGGAGCTGGGCAGGTGAGCGAATACTTTTGGCAATATAGTGTATATATATATTGTGATAAGGTGAGGGGACTGATTTACAATGACGTGTATATTCCCCCTATGTTTGAGAGAGAGAGAAAGAGAGAGAGATCTGGGGCTAGCAGCTTAAAAAAGATTTCAAAAGTTGGTATTTACTTTTTGTTATTTTCTTTTCCCAAGTCAGTGAGGGATGTTTATTGTTAGTAAATACTCAGACAAGTTAGGTTTTGTTATATTTTGAATGCTGCTGAAATAAACTTTAAACCGTGGAGAGAGACTGTGTGCATGCCATATTTGCCTTAGAGGACCGTGCTACAGCGCCCTGTGATTGTGTGGGATCACTATACACACACACTTTTATTAGCAGGGTAGTAATTGTATTTTGCAACAATGGAACATAGGAGCATAGTCACCACTAGGAAAAGGGAGCTTGGATAAAGTGACCTCAGCTGTTAAAAAACTGTCAGCAGATGACTGGCACGGACTGGTTCTTTTGGCAGAGGAAATAGAAGAAAAAAGCAGCCAGACAATTACTGGATGGCATTATGAGTCATTGTGTTACTGATATATAAACAGTCCATCAATGTAATTAAAATAAAGAGCAGTGTTCAGACTGAGGAGCCAGTTCACTTTTTTCTATAGCATCGTTCTGCAACAAAAAAAAACGTGTGCGTGTGTGTTTGTGATGCATACACAGAATTTGAGACTGTTGACTGCTAGCTGCAGTTTTTTATATAAAAATTCTATATAACCCAGTTTATCTAGGGTAGCTGGATGCAGATTTAAACATTTGCAAACACTCATTTCAGTTAGACTCGAAGCACTAGTATTAACGTTTCAGTTTCCAAATGATTGAGCTATGGATTGATTTATTAAACTGGTATTCAAATGGAAAACACATTAATTAAATAGAGAACCTTTAATGAGAAAATCAGATAAAGTATTCTAAGCAGAAAGTGCAGTTTGATGTAGTTTCCATCTTGAAAAATCATACGAATATACATATGCTAAAGTATGTTGTACTAAATATTATTATTCTAGCTATCTTGTTCTCAGAGTTTTGTTCCTTCCAGGGGTGTTGCTAGGTCCCAAAGACACCTTAAGCTTCAGCACAATGAGTGAAAATGTGAGGAGCTAGCTAAAAAGAAATGTTACAATTAACATATTGTTATACAAAGGGAAGCTGTAGGTATAGGTAAAACTTAACTTTTAATTGGTGTCATTAAAAATAATAATAATGGTTCAAAACACCGCTTGAGATAGCAGGAAGATGAAATGAACGCTCAGTTGGAGCAAAGTCTCGTGCTCAACCAGAGCCTCTTCAACAAACAATAGGTACAAGAAAAAAAAGTGAAAAACAGAAAAGCAAAAGAAGGTCACACGGCTGGGTGGATAAACAGAGTATAAACAGCAAAACCCCTTTGCCCTAAAAAGAAGAATCTCCTATTGTTTGTTGAAGAGGCTCTGGTTGAGCACAACACTTAGCTCCGATAGAGCATACATTTTATCTTCTCGCTAACTCAAGCGATGTTTTGAACCTTTACACTCACTCTTTAATGACACCGATTAAAGGTTAAGTTTTACCTATACCTACAGCTTCCCTTTGTATAACAATTTGTAATTTGGGTTACCCCCGTTTTGACACTGTAGGTGTTCCATCAATTTATACCTTGTATTCAACCTGCTCTTAGGCCAATTTGAGGTTTTCCCCTTTCTCGTCATAAAATTAACTTGCAGTAATGTACAAAGGTTTTATTCAGGTCTTATGAAATCATGTGACAGACTCTATCTTTAAGCATTATTTTATTTTCTTTCACATTCTGTACTTTTTTAAATTAGAAATGCATGTGAACAAAAGAGGAATGATAAGTCAATATCTGGAATAAACACCCTTTGCCTTCAAAACAGCATCAATAGTTTTGTGTACACTGTCACGTGGTATGATCAGGATTTTGGCAGATGTGTTGTACCCAACACCTCAGAGAACTTGCCAAAGTAGGTAGTAGGTAGCCTCAGCTGCTTCTGTTTCTTCAACTAACCCTAGACATACTCCCTGATGTTGAGATCAAGGCTCTTTGGGGACCAAACCATCACTTCCATGACCACTTGTTCTTCTTTAGGCAGGAGATAGTCCTTGATCTAGTATCTATGAGAACTCTTTGGTGATACCTTCCAATTTAATTAATCATTGCGATGACGTTACAAGGAACACGAGGACCATGCCATGGGAATTGAGAAGATCTATCTACTCAAAGGTTTAATAGCACCTGTTGGCAATTAGACCACATACCACACTGTAAAACTTATTTAAGATACAAACGCAGAAAAATGGTCAGCGCCCAAATCTGTACCACCACCAGTGTACCAATGCCAAACCAGATCTATAGAGGTTTCCCCAAAACCAGTGTGACAACAAACATAGATATACATATCTGGTAGCGCGACGATAGTCGCTTCTTGGTACTCAGGTGGTTCTCGTGTTGTACAACATCCACATGGGTTTTACATAAAAGAAATATAATGGTGCAGAACGTATTGATTGAATATAGATATAATGCAACCGAGCTATTTCACTCACAAATGTAGAGCCTTATAACTGGCTCAGAGTGGTGGAGTGCATCCGGGTCCTTTTTCTTCTTATTACTTGTAAAGGAGACCCGCGCCTTTCACAATCGATATCCCCTCTCGGTCATCGAGATATAGGAGAGAACATAGAAACAAAGGAACTTCCTCGTGCAGATCAACCAATCAATATGTGTAGTAGTACAGATAGAGTATCAACTCACATTAGTTGGAGCTTCTAGCCAAGCTCTAGGAAATAGTGCCAGCGGATTTGTTGAAGGTCAAAATCCGCAAAAACCTCGGCAGATACCAGGACATAGGGACCAGATTAAAAGGAACTTTAATAAAATTTAAAATAAGTTAAAAAAATCTAATCTGGCACAGCCAGATCGCCAGGACGCGTTTCGCCGTGTACTACGGCTTCCTCAGCTGGTTTACAGGGTAAAGTGTGTCCCCAAATACATATAGATCCCTTAATTGGGATTAAATGAGTCCCCATATGTCCACAATCAGTCGGCATGCGTTCCACGCCTTCATCCGACTGAATCTCGATGCGCACCGCCATTTTGCGCATGCGCTCCGACGTCGAGTGCGTTCCATGAGTTCCGCTTTCTTACGCTTCTGGTTTTCTTCATTCCCCGGTCAGCGCAATCGGCTATTATTTCACAGATCTTCATGTGAATACAGTTGAAAGGTGACTTCCTGCGGATCATCCACTATCAGAGAAGGAATATCAATACTCTTTGATCCGCAACCCCAATAATGGCACACATACCCTCTCTCAGTGCATTTCTCAGAGGGGAGACAGATGTGATTATAGATCTAGTTAACTGTAGTATATTTGATTATGAATTGTGAGGATATATAATAATGTGGCTAATTGGAAATAGTTAATAGATACTGTAAATAAACAAATGGTGGATAAAAATAAACTTCTATAATACAGAAGAATTGTTATTCTATAAAATAAATTTTGCTGATCTGAAAAAAGAAATCCCATAAAAAAGGGGGATATTATTAGGTATGTGTAACTTGATATTTTATAAATAACATAATATATAAGTATAGTATAAATTTAAACATTATTGAATGTGGGCAAGCTTTATCTCAGTGAAAGATAATAGATACCAATATATAGATGGCCCGAATTACATAAGTGGAATATATATATGAAAATGTCAATAAATGCAGGCAAATTTTTTTAATAAGATATAGTAAATATCGTTGTGATTGTGAAATTTCCTCTTCTTTTTTTTTTTCTCTTTTCTCCTTTCTCTCTCTCCTCTCTCTCTTTCCTCCCTTACTTTCTTCTTTATTATAGTATATATAGTAAAATTATATTAAATGTGATATAAATCCACAGTGAATGCATAAATCTCCCCTCTGGACCATACAGGAAGATGGCATGTACGATGATACAAAAAATGGATGATCTCGAAATCATCATTCAAACCATTAGGAGCCAGAGTTCCATTTTCAAAAATAAGCCTCATCTCTTCTTTCCCTAGCCCGCTATGGCCTGCTATGTCCCTGGCCCGCTATGTCCCTGGGCTGGTACACCCCGACCAGGCGGGGTTTGTGCCGGGCAGGGAAGCAAGGGATAACACTGTGCGAGCGCTCAACCTGATATACTCGGCCTCCCATCCCAAATCCGAACCCACACTCCTGCTCTCCACGGACGCCGAGAAGGCGTTCGACCGTGTACGGTGGGCCTTCCTCTTCCAAACACTGCGCTGCATGGGCTTTGGCCACAATCTTATGGCCTGGATTGGTGCCCTCTACTCATGCCCTTCGGCTAGAATTAATCTGAACGGCATCCTCTCCCCCTCGTTCCCTATCCGGAACGGAACACGGCAGGGATGCCCCCTTTCCCCGATGCTGTTTGCCCTCTCCCTAGAACCTCTTTTACAAGCAGTCAGGACTGATACCTCAATACACGGTGTGAAGGTGGGTCTGCAACACCGCAAGGTTGCCGCGTACGTGGACGACCTGCTGTTTTTCGTTAGCCAACCCCTGATGACCCTACCATCCCTTACAGCGCTCCTACGCGAATACAGCTCGTATAGTCACTACAAAATCAATATGACAAAATCTGAGATCCTTAGGGTGAACATCCCGCTTTCAACATGTGCGCAGCTGCAGGCGGCATTCCCGTTTAGATGGCGCAACTCCGCGATTAAGTACTTAGGCGTCCAACTGACTTCGGACTTGTCTACACTGTACTCAACGAACTTCCTCCCATTGCTGCAATCCATTTCCTCGGACCTGGCGTCCTGGACCTTCCCCCATGTCACCTGGTCTGGCCGCATCAATGTCCTAAAAATGAATATCCTCCCCCGCATACTGTACCTCTTCCAGACTTTACCGATCACCATACCTAGACTGTTCTTCAGCTCCCTGCAGTCGATCTTTATCACGTATGTGTGGAACAACCGCCAACCCCGACTTAAATTTAGCCTTTTGACTGCCTCAAAACTCAAGGGTGGCCTGGCCCTACCCAACCTTAAGCAATATTACCAAGCTACACATTTACTCCGCATCTCCGAATGGAGGAACAAACCCTCCCAAAAGCTCTGGATACCCCTAGAAGGAGACCTCACTGGCGATGACCTAGCCTCACTCCTGTGGCTTCTGGGCACTAACGCGAAATGCACGTCCTCCTCACACCCCACTGTCTCCGCTACCCTTAAAATTTGGAAATCCCTCCAACGTTCCACGACAATTGCCCCATGGCCCTCCCCCCTGTCGACCGCTTACCTGTATTCTCCAGATATGTCCGCCCCGCCCAGGACAGGACCCAGCAGATCCGTGCCTCACTGTACATTGACGGAGACACATTCAAACTTCCAGCAGATATCCCACTGCCTCACCCACACTCATTCCTCACACGATTTCATCTGCACCGCCTGACCATGTACTTGCGTACCTTGGCACAGCCGTCCGCATTTACACGACCCCTTACCCCTTTTGAAATGCTGATACAACGCCCCTGCGCCCTGCCCCATGGCATATCCCTCCTCTATGGCCTGCTCAGGGATCTGACCTGCACTGAGCCCCCCTACAGGGCCAGATGGAAGGCTGACCTTCAGCAGCCCTTCACAGATGACGAGTGGGATAAAATTACCACCCTTGCCACAAAATGCTCCATAGCCAGCAGAACGCAGGAAACGGCCTATAAACTACTATCGAGATGGTATAAACCTCCAGCGCTGATTGCCCACTACGACACACGAACGGATGGCTCCTGCTGGAAATGTCATGCTCCCCATGCAAACATGCTACACATGTGGTGGTCCTGCCCGCATCTCCAACCTTTCTGGCGCACAGTACATAACACCATCTGTAAGATCTCCACTATGCCCCCTGACTTTTCACCTGCCCCGATGCTTCTGCACCATACGGTTCTGTCGGTGGGGGATTATGCAAACTCACTGGACATCAGACTTTTGAACGCTGCCAAAGCTGTTATCCCCCGACATTGGAAATCGTCTACTGCCCCCTCCATTAAGGAATGGGTACAGGAACTACATGAACTCCGCAACATCGCAGACCTTCTCCACCGAGCGGCAGGCACCACAGACAAACATCTGCACCTATGGTTTTACTGGCCGGCCGCCTGCCCTCCCACGGGTGGCCCTCTCACTACCTGAGACTGCGGGACTTGAGTAGTAGTGGTGGTATGCAAGAGAAACAAAGATGTACACTAGTATTTGAGGATTGCAGTTTAATGGAATGAATCTTGCGACTCCAAGGGACGTGGATCCCTCGCCCACCATGACTCCTGGGAAATCCCCCCCCCCATTTTTACCCCCCCCAACCTCCCTCACCCCCCCCCCCTTCACCTCCACTTCCTAATCCATCAGACAGTTATTCTGTATTTACCTGAAGGTTCTCAAACATGACTACTGAACGCACCTCTATGTTGTAAAAAATGCTGAAAGAATACAGATGCATGCATTTTATATTGTATCATTGATGTTCAACCCTTGTTTATGGCACCCTTTAATTTTCAATAAAAATTTTGTTACAATAAAAAAAAAAAGAAGAAAATTTACCAACTCCATAGACTATAATGGGTCTGGTAAGTTTACAACAGCTCTGGTTAAGTTAGCACCAGCTTTGTAATATGACCCTAAAACAGGATCGATGTTGATACTTGCAGTTGGATTTGTAACCCCAATGTTAACTGATCTATGATTATCTAATAGCTTCCCAATAAAATGTTTATTACAATCCACCTCAATTTTGGCTATTTACTTGTGATCAATACCATTAGGTGCTGGGGAAAAGAAAAGACATATCAAACCAGGTGTCTCTGTGTTCTTGGTGGTACATTTCATACTGGGAAAGCTGTCACTATGTCCATTGTTTCACAAATAACTTTATAGAGGATAAGGTACAGACATAATTTTGTTCTTGCAACTTTTGGCAGCAAATGTTTTCAGATAGCCTTGGTGGTGACAGCCCGGTAAGAACATTCTTTGCACAGAAACCTGTTCCCGTTAGTTGCATATGGCTCTTTCCTCGATTTGGTCAATAACAGTGTCTGGTGTTCATGTTGTCTTCTATAACCCATAACCCTGTGACATAAATCCATGTCACTGTCAACTATGGATCACCCGTAGTATAAACTGAAATGTGAGATACCAGATAATCCTACTAATATTTTACTGCACAGAACCAATGTCTTCTACACACATTTTCCTTTATTCTTTAATCTTTTTTATGACACGTAGCTATAATTCTGGCCTCATAAAAATGAAATTCAGACATAGGTACCACTTCCTCCATCTTTTTTGAAAATTTCATGGTTCCCATTACACTATTAGAAAACATCACCGATCTTTCTAAACAAGATATGCACGTTCCCAGATTCGATAGCTGATTATTGTTGGTCATTTTAACACTTTGTATAGTGGAAAATATAAATTTTTTCTATAAATCATGGAAAACATATACATATATTAAATTGAGAATGGCTTCATAAGAAAAAACAGTACATAAAGGCAGTAATGCAGCTTCATCCATATAAAAACAAAACACATTAATAAAAAAAATATGGAATAAGTCAAGGCCTTATGGGAGATAAAAGAGATCTGCAACAACAGACGTTTCCATAGTGATGGTGAAAGGTGAACTTTGCTTTTAAAAAAATTTAAGAAACGAGATAAAAATGGTACAACAATGGATATGATATAATAGTTCCATATATATTCTGTAAATGTCAATTCTTCAAGAATAAAATTCAAGGAATATTCTGGTTATAAGGATGTTATTGTGTGTTAGTAATCATATTTTCAAATTCTATTTTTCAATATTCATATTTACAATGATACCAACCCTTGCGCATACTGATCAAAGAGGAAAATGAAAAAGCAATCACGTTTGTACCTTCATTGAAACATATTACACAATTATCACATTGTACGTTTATTTATAAATCTCCAACATATTCCGCAGTTTTTCAGTTTTCAATTCATGCACACCATGAACAAACATATCACTGGACCAACGGTTTTCTATATAGCTTCTTAACAAACATATTACTTTAAAATTAATTTCTCGTTTGAATTATTGTGGATTAAAAAAAAAAGAGAATTGCTGAAAAGCATTATACAATTCAATATGACATCCTTATTTGCGTGAAATTTCAAAAATTACTGTACAAAAGTCAAAATTACATAGAAAAAAAACAGTGTTTCCAATGTGACGCCTGAAATTACCTGAAAAATACTGACGCTAAAATGGAATTACATTTTTTTATGCATTGTTGGAACCTTTCAAACATTATTTCAGGTTCTGTTCCAAATTCCGAATATCTCCTTCCGTATGTTTTCCTGTGTCTCTGGAAGAGCCAGTGTGTTCTTTATCTGCTGTAATAAATCCAACATTGCCTTCAGCTCACTATGCAAGGCAGCTTGTATGATGGTATCTCTGTGTTTGTCGCCTGAAGGAGAGAAGATAATAACTTTATATGCGGCAAAACATCAAAGCCTGTGGGGAGAAAAAACAACTTCCTATCTGTCAGATGGATTTTTGAACACCATGATTTTGGCCATATCTGTCAATACAATAAAGAGTAACATTTTTGTTAGTCAAAAAATAGAGATATACATATCTTAATGAATAGCTGTCATTCAGAAATACTGCATAGGGTCACCATACATTAAAGAAATTCATACAATAAAACATAGTGAATATATTATCTCCGAGGAGCATCCCGCAAAGATATTAGCATAGTTTGTGAAGAGTTGCCATTGCAACAGCAATGAAAAACCATTCTTCTGCTGTGAGTAGTAAAAAAAAATTTAAAAAAAAAAAATTGTTTCTCTGTCAAACTCCGATGCATTGCTTTCTCGTCTGGTAATAAGGCCTTCTGGCTGGCCATTAATTTCCATTTCGCAAGGCAAAGACAAGGGCTTCTGTTCTTTTTCCACCGACACGAAAGAGATTCAGTGTGGTTAACTTCATGGGAACATTGCCACTTTTTGTTTTATTATACTTTCTTTTGGCTGTTCAGCAAACAGAACAAGTCTATTGAGACATTTCTCTCTTTATGTCGCCCTGTTTAAATTAGCCACAAAGTTCAGAAAACGCATATCTGAAACGAGATGCACCTGAGCATTCTGCTGTCTCTTGAATGTTACAAACATTTCAAGTATAGTGTTTTATTTTCAAGTAGATGCTGTGCTTGTCTTTCACAATTGTTTTATTACTATTGTTCTTTTTTGGTTGTAGTGTAATGTTCATTTTTTTTCATTATTGGTAGGTTCGTTTGAAATTCCATCAGTCTGTCTAGTTTTGCTCTGTGTCTCTTCTATGTATTGCTGCACAGCTTTAAGTACTGCATTTTCCACTAGCCTTTTGCTTAGGCTCATCAATTCGGCTTCATCAGGTTCTCTCCCGTTCTTTTGACCTAAACACCGCAACAAAGAGATGTAAGCAGCTATTACAGGTGTCACCAGGAAATAAGAGAAAGATGAACACAACGTAAACTAACAGGGTTATTCAGAGAGCGTGAAAAGCAGGAGAATGACTGGAGAATGAAAAATTCTAGGTCAAAATAGCCAAACCAGAAAAATTCTCCCTTTCATCTCACATTCCAAATCGGCTATTTTGACCTAGAATTTTTCATTCTCCAGTCATTCTCCTGCTTTTCACGCTCTCTGAATAACCCTGTAAATGGTCATAATTAGTGCACTGTTCCTTCGTAGCAGATCTGTTTTTGCATATCTTATAACTTTCTCACTTTCTCACTTTTCCCCAAAAAATATAGTTAGAAATACCCATCTATTGCTGTAGAAAGAATAAATCAACTCTGCATATTAAACGTAGCATGGGTATCTGCTATTAAAAATAATTTTTTAAGATACATTTTAATGTATAGGAACACTGAGAACAGATGACAGTTCAAGTGTCAGATTTTAAGAGGACATCTCCATTATGCTCAAATTCAACTAATCCCAAAGGGGCAGTCCAGAAATTGAATACAAGCCATGTCTTCACTGCACCCCGCATTTGTCTCGTTTTAGGCTAATTCCAGATATAAGGTTTAGTGAATAACAGAGTATATGACATCAGTCACACGTTACTCATAAAATTCATTCAAATATTTAGTCTCGGAATGGTGACTCACCAGCTGAGAGTTGCCGGGCATTTGGCTAGGATTGTCCTTGCGGGCAGAAGATTGGTGCATGATTTCTCAGAAAACCAATAGAGTTAATTGAGCTAATGTATTTCTCCTTTCCTAATGTATGTTATCACTGCTCTATTAAATTTAGTTTTGGTTTATTTACATATGACTATGTCAACAGGGTAATCCTGATGTGGTACCACTTAAAGGGACACTATCACTTACATGAGCTGTAACTAGATTATTTGTGCATTACAAATATAAACACCCTATAAAACACATGCTGTTGTTTTTTTATTTATTTGAAGTAATTGCATGTAAAAAGGAAAAATAAATGTATTTTTTTTATCTCCTATGTCCATTTTGTGGATTTTTCCTATGATGCAACATTTACCAAAATCTGTGCAAAAGTTTTACTTTAGGGCTGTGCTTTATCCTATATAGTAATTAACAGTTAATGAGGTGAAGGAAGGAATGATTAGATAAGACAGCAGGGGTGTAATGTGTTATGCATGCTACTCAAGGTAAGGGATAGCAGGTATTGGCAGGTATTTGGTCCTACAAATAAAGCTTATTTTGATTTGATTTGATAGCAGCTGAATGAGATAAGACAGGGAGCTTAAAATACGTCTACTCTACCCCCTGGTGATGTCCTTTGAATAAATCTTATTGTCACACAGTGAGGACCAAGTGATGTAAAGATACTGGGGGGCAGTTTACAACACAAAAGATCACAAAATTGATGCATCCAGTGACACATACAGAGTAAAATGTGTTCTAACCCCTTCAATACCAGGCACTTTTCCATAAAACCACTGTCAGGAACCAGTGGTTTTGTGTAGAGCAGTTTACATTATACATGTAGTAGGAATCTGCTGTAGAAACCTTACAACAAATCCTCATACTGCCTGCACTATTTGATTGGCAGACATGCCATGTGTTGCCAACTGCAGCTGGGACTCCATTTACAACCAACTGGTTTTCTGTGTTTCAGACACAGAGTCCCAGCTGTTCAAACAGCTTTAGCACCTAGGGCCATGCCTGAGGTGCTGAATCTTTAGGGAAACAATGTAGAGCCCATTTCCAAATGAATTTAATTTGCAATAAACCTTAATCCTTTGCATTGTTCCAGAAAAACACAACATGTAGGACAGTGCTCTGTTCTGCATGTTGTGTTTATTCGATTATTTTTTAAGGTGTTGGAGAGATCACCTTTTGGACTTTTATAGCGATCCCTTATCCTCGAGTTTACCCACTTTACAACACAAAAGATCACAAAATTGATGCATCCAGTGACACATACAGAGTAAAATGTGTTCTAACCCCTTCAATACCAGGCACTTTTCCATAAAACCACTGTCAGGAACCAGTGGTTTTGTGTAGAGCAGTTTACATTATACATGTAGTAGGAATCTGCTGTAGAAACCTTACAACAAATCCTCATACTGCCTGCACTATTTGATTGGCAGACATGCCATGTGTTGCCAACTGCAGCTGGGACTCCATTTACAACCAACTGGTTTTCTGTGTTTCAGACACAGAGTCCCAGCTGTTCAAACAGCTTTAGCACCTAGGGCCATGCCTGAGGTGCTGAATCTTTAGGGAAACAATGTAGAGCCCATTTCCAAATGAATTTAATTTGCAATAAACCTTAATCCTTTGCATTGTTCCAGAAAAACACAACATGTAGGACAGTGCTCTGTTCTGCATGTTGTGTTTATTCGATTATTTTTTAAGGTGTTGGAGAGATCACCTTTTGGACTTTTATAGCGATCCCTTATCCTCGAGTTTACCCACTTCTACCTGCGAGCGCAAATGTTCAATATTGTTCTACTTCTGTATTGCTCCAGAATAAGACCAGATCGACTTAATTTGATCTCGGGCCCCTGCAGGAGCTTTTGAAGATCTAGTAAAGCTGATGATTGGTCGTGAAAGGGTTAACCATAGCAACAAGTTCTTATAAATTTAGTTTTGCCTTACTAAATAACACAGCTAGGTTTTTATGGATAGGATACAAGTATTGCATAAAACCCTGTGTTAAGTCAACAAGCCCCATTTTTGGCAGTATCTGGCCCTATTCTTTCTTTATTGTTGAATCCTATTATAAATAATAATCATATTGTTCCCACTTATAACTGCCTTTGTCACTGTGTTGCTGCACACTGGGCTCAGACCCTCATACATCCTGACGCCTATGGAATTTGCCTTTTTAAACCAGTCGAACGAAAGGAACGACAATCTGGGCAGGTCAACAACTTTTTGGGGCTGTTCGGCGTTCTTGGAATAGATTAACCAATACTTCTCTATGGTGATTTCCCTGCCGCCGAAGGTCACCATATTTGGCTGGCAATTGGCCAATATTTGGCAAATCTACAGCTTTTTCAATAGTCGAATGGCCACGAAATCGCACCGTACAGGAAAATTCACGGTTCGATGCAATTTGGTGGCCTCTGAATAACCCCTTTAGTTACTGTAACCAGAATAAATAAAATTAAGAGCAAAAGTACAAGAATGGCACTAAACGTATAAAGAGAATACTACTCTTCGTAAACACCATACCAGTGAATAAATGCAATGGACGCCACAGACACAAACAAGAACAAACCAGAAATGACACATACACTTCTGGTCTGTATATTATGATTTAACACTGAGCATAATACTATATCATTACATTTATGCTTTTACTGGTTTATAGTTGATTTCTATCATGACGTGTCTCTTTAGATACATTTAGATGCTTCTGTCTATATAGTACTCAAAAGATATGCAGAGAGGGTTATGTAACTATGCACTGTTTTGTTTAAAAATGCATGTTTCTTTTCAAGCTCTAAACATTCCAAGGTGGAAAAGCAGATAAGACAAATATAGTGTAAATGATTAAACATTCTAAGAAAAGGCATTATTGCACTACAATTGTAACTGTATAATTAGATCACAAACAATGCTCAGCAGTAAAGCAAACATTTAGTACTATGCAAGTAATTTGGACTAAAACACTCTGCTACATTGCTGCTCAATAACAATTAGTGAAGGTGTAGACCTTTTGTGGCCCCCTAGTTCCCTCATCCGCCTCTTAAGGCCAGGGTCAGAGGAGCGTCTTTGAGAGCGGAAGGAACGTCCTTGAGAGTGGACGCCCTTACACTCTGTCCACTCTGACGCCTGTCTGGCCACCTCGATGAGAGTAGTTAGTGCGTTCAGCACTGCAAGGCTCGATTCGCCTATGGAGGATCGCGCTTTGCAGCCTCGTCGAACGTTTTGACGGGGAGGCTTTCTGCATGTCCGCTTGTAGCGCACGCAATTCGTGCGCATGCTACAGCGTGTGACCGGTTCACTCAGCTGACCCTAAGTCTGTCACCAACCACCACTGGAGGATTTTCGCCCTTTCTCCTCTCTTCAATGCACACGTATAAGATCCCATTGTGCCTCTTACCCCCTCATGTCTTTAAGCATCACGCCTTCAGAAGACAAATAATCTTTCCTATACCATATGCTCATTTGTCTCAGTCCTCTTCCCAACCTCCCCCCTCCGTGCCCTGCATTGGTTTATGGGAGATAGAAACATAGAAACATAGAAAAATGTCGGCAGATAAGAACCTTTCGGCCCATCTAGTCTGCCTAATTACATGGATACTTTACCTGGATTTATCTTTTGTTTAGGATAGCCTTATGCCTATCCCATGCCTGCTTAAATGGGAGATGGGGTTGGGATGGATGCTGTCCGTGGTATTTGGTTATTTTTCCCATATTTCATACCACATTCTGTGTAACCAGTATCGACTTAAAAGTTTCACTATAGAGTTTAATATTAGCTCCCTATATTATTCAAATATGTGTGATGCATGCTGAGACGCAGTATAATAACTTGTACTTAACTGTGAATGTAAACTGTAAAAAAAGTTGAATTATGTATGTATGTATTGTATGTATTTAACAAACACTAGTGACAAAAACAATTGTTAATCGGTTGTCATTAGTCTTTCCAATCCAGATTTCATCATCTATAGATAGGTCAGCGACAAAAGAATGGGTTTATTTTATACCATCAAACAATCATCAATCCTCTGGGGCAAAAACAAAGATTTAAGAGTTTGCTTTGATGATGTCGGGTGGGCATAAGACTTAAAATGCTATGTAACTTAATCTAAAAGCCTGACACAGTTCACCCTCACCTGCCCCGTTCATATTGTGGATTGTGGGCACAAGGAGACCATTTCCATGTTGTCCAGCGAAGGTATCCGCTTAAAATTATATATATATATATATATCTGTTTTGGTGCTAGCTGTATATTTTTAAATATCTTATAATAAAACATTGGCGATATGGTAATACCATACTATCCATTTTTACCAATGAAAAAAATAAAAAGATATCTATGATAAAAAAGCATATATATGAATAAATAAATAGATGAATAATTGCATATATATATATATATATATATACATATACAGAGTCCAGCAAATAAATGTCTGTGTTTAGTTCACCTTTGGATGGTTAAATCAGTTAGTTTCTTTTCTCCAGCGAGATATTTGTTGACTTATTACAATCTTTCATCCATCTTCAGGATATTCAGTAAGGGGCGAACTTGCCACTGAATTGTGCCGAACGGTCAATTCAACGCAGGATCAGAGAAATGGAATCGCTGAAGTGCACCGAAGTGTGCTGAACTAGGGCCCTATCACTTGGCCCTCACTAAAACGGGGATTCTAAGGGGAAAAATTGGCGCTCACTAATTTTCCTTTGCGTCCCAGTTTTACCATTAGATTACAGGACAGGCGCTGAGTACAGCAACCCGTCTCATAGCCGCCGCTAGGGTACAGGTTGCTATCGGGCCGCCCAGAGCATTCCCTCCACGGAGTCCATAGGATGTCAATTTTAAAAAAATTTCTACCTCTGTATCCAAAGACAAAGTCAAATCGTGAAAGGCAAAAATGAATCGCCGAAGTGAGCCAAAATGGCAGAAACGCAAAATAACGAAATTGCGTTAAATTTCGGTGCTTTGTGAATAGACCCTGTAGTTTCTGGAATAAAGAGAAAATCTGGAGATTGTAACTATATAAGGTGGGTGTTGTGAGCTTCTGTTTTACCCCATCTATATATATCAACAATAACTGATATTCCCTCTACATACTAAGCAACACTACACATCATACTATATTTCTGCTAATGTGACACTGGGGACACAGACAAGCAAACATAAAATTCTACTTCCATTTTACATCTGAAATATTTCATGGTGAAAATGATCTCAGAGAATTAGGCTGCGTGAGTGTAATCATCTGTGTCTAAGTATTCTGAAACTGGAAGCTGTATCCCCCGGGGAAATCAAAAGCTACAATCTGTTATCAGAGGAAGCGGCTGTGCAGGATAGAGATAGGTGTTTTTTAATTCCGGTGTTACCTGTGGTGGTTGGCTTTAAAAACAACGAATAGTGTAAAAGTAGCCTTTTAACATCATTTTTTGCAGGTGATGATGTTTGCACATTTAAGACAGATGCAGGCTGATATCAGTCCTGTCTGCATTTATGATAGACAAACACCAACAGTATCTCAAAATTGGCAATTCTAGCCTGTTTGTAATGCGAATTGTCTCAAGCGGCTGTTTATTTTGAATGGATGGTGATGCTGAGTCATGAGAAGAACAAAAATCTTTGCACAACACACTTAGAACAATAAATGATTGCAATCTTTTGTTGCAAAGGTAATTTATTTCAATCAAGATAAAACGGTTAGCTGTTGCAGTAAACTATCCATTGTTTCGATATTGTTCATTAGACACAGGAACCAAAATGCCCAAATATACTATTATTCATATAAGTCATTGGTCATGTAGTAAATCATTACCCTATACATCACATGTGGAATCAAGGGATGGGAGTAATTTGTAAAGGCTATCAATTAATGAAGTCTATAGAGGCCGCTGTGCGCACTTTTCAGGAGTCGTTCACCATAAACTAAGGCCTCTCCAGCTTTGACAGGTTCCTTTGTGCTCCTTATCATGTTTTTTAAGGAAAAAATCCAGGGCTGGATTGGGGGGGGGGGAGACCGGCCCTGGACTTCATCCAGACCAGCTCACTTTAATTATGGAAATTTTAATTACACAATTTAGAAAAAAAGTTTTATGTTTGTTACTATGGTTATTTTACATTATCATGTTTGGTATCATTGGAAAGGCCATACTCTGAACTGTCCAATAACACCTAGCATGACTTTGTGGGGTGTAAAGAATAGCTATACAGTGGTCCATAGACCCTCCTCTCACCTTGCTGCGGTGCAGCGGCTTGTTATTTAGATGGACCATTGTGCAATAACGCTTTGCTCCATCACCTCAACATTTGGCCCCAGCATGGGAAATGAGAAGGTGAGTTAGTCCAGTGGCATTGTTTGCTTTTTAAGAAAAAGCACATAATGCCACCACCTTAGAAATGAGAAAAAAGTAAATTTTGCATTTAATATTTCTCCATTTTTTCTATTTTTACACATTCTGCTTTATTTTACACATTGTATTTGGTATCTTTGGAAAGGCCAGGCTCTGATCTTTCCAATGACATCTGTTTTGATCCTTCGAGGTGTAAAAATCAGAGACTCAGGGTTGTAAAGTGCCCCCTGAGCCCCTCGCGACAGCACACCAGTTTAAGTTTTTTGATGAGCCATTGAACACTTGCTGGCATTGTAGGAAAAGAGAAGGTGAGTGCAGCATCATTGTTCACTTTATAATTGAAAGTAGACAATAGTGCTGCATTAGGGAAAAAAATATTTTTTATTTTTATAGATTTTATTTTCCAACAATACCATGCATGACCATCTAGCTGCTACAGGTGCAGAGATATAAGGGTCCAAGGGACCCCTGTATCTATTGCATAGGAAATTCCCTACCTAGACAGGAGAAGTCCCTTTCTGACATCATTGTGCACATCAGTGGGTGGGAGAAGGTCCCAAGGTGTGGTCTGACTTCCAGTAAGTCTGTCCTTATAGGCTGTAAACATGCAACTGCTCAAAGACTTATTAAGGCTTACTATAACTGCCCTTTTACGTAGAGCCGGCACTACCCATAAGGCAGGTCAGGTGACTGCCTGACGACGCTCCAGCTGAAGGGTGGAAATTTCCTAGCATTTTGGCCGTCCACACGTATGAAACACTTTCTGCAGAGATCAGAGATGCAGAAGGTGTTTCAAATGTGTGCTGCTGGCTGAGGGCGGTGTGTCTGGTGTGTATGGTGGCTCCAGAGATTTGTAAAATCTGCAGCTTACTGTTATCTGCCACCGTGTACAGGGAGGGAGACACAGTGTTGAAGGGCAGAGTTATGCAAGGAGGCGGAGCAAGGGAGGGAGCCATGGAAGGGTTAGAGCAGTGGTCCCCAATCTTTTTGGCACCAGGATCGATTTTGCGGAAGACAATGTTTCCATAGCCCGGGAAGGGTATTTTCAGGATGATTCAAATGCATTACATTTATTGTGCTGCTGCTGAGTCTGGTGCTGTTGTTGCCGAGTCTGGTGCTGGGTCTCGTGCCAAGTCTGGGTCTGGTGCTGAGTCTGGTGCCGAGTCTGCTGCTTGTGCTAAGTCTGGTGCTGAGACTGGTGCCAGGTCTGGTGTCTGGTCTGGTGCTGACTGCTGAGTCTGGTGCTGGCAGTGCTGCAGAGTCTGACGGTGAGCTGTTGATTTTAAGTGCTGCTGCTGCTGAGTGGCGTGCTCTCTCCCGCCACCATTCCTATCCAGCAACGGCGAAGATGGGGCTTAACGTGATGACGAGAGGCGGGCCCGCAGACAAGCGAGCGGGCGAGTGAAGCTTCATCTCTAGCTACAGGTGCTCCGCATCACTCACGTTACACCGGGGCCCAGTAGCTAACGGGCCACAGACCAGTATCGGGCCACGGACCAGGGGTTGGGGACCCCTGGGTAAGAGTGGAGGAGCTGTAATGTAGACATCACATCATCACATCACTATGCTGTGAAAAGTAAATGAGCTTCCTGGCAAATTAGGACACCAGTCAGATGCAGGGTCTATACCCAGTGACCCGTGTGCTGCCTCTGCCAGGTAATGTGCAAAACATCCACCTCAGGTAGGAGGTCAATACACACAGACAGCACACAAAACACACATCACTCACATCCAGCTCTCACACACATCACAAAATTCAGAACCAGCACATACACATCACATCACTCACAGCCACTACACATGTCACAACACTCATAGGGCCAAATTACAATCTAGGTGCTAATGTTAACGCTCACCTGCGTGAGCATTAACGTTAGCCGCGGTGGCTACCGCATATTACGTTTCTGCAGAATCCGTTAACACCAGCCAAAATAATAATAAAAAAACTAATTAGATACTTACCTCCTGTCCCGCGGCGAGTACCGCGGCTCTGTCTGCCTCCTCTGTCCGGTGGGAGCAGGGAGAGTCTGGGGGAAAAAGTTTGTCAGTCTCCCCCTGCGTATCACTATGCCGACCGGCCGGATCTCGCGAGGCAAGATCCGGCAGGTCATGTGACTGCCTGCGTCTGGCTCAATGGAGTCCTATGGACACCATCGAGTGGATGCTCGCGGCAGCGCTCAGCGCGCGGTATCAATGCAGGCAGCTTTTTAAGCGCCTGCATTGTAATCCCACGTTAAAAAACGTTTTAACGTCAGGAATGTAATGTGGCCCATAGCCTGCACACACGTCACAACATTCACATTCAGTTCACACACCGCTTGCGCACACATCACTCACAGCCAGCGCACGCAGGCATAAGTCACAGCCAACGCACACATATCACACAGCACATGAACACATCACTCATAGACAGCAAGCACACATATCAAAGACAGCTCACACACTCACACATCACATCACTCACAGCCAGTGCACACATATCACTGACAGCCAGCACCCGCACATCACTCACAAGCATCACGAATATCACAAAACTCAGACAGCTCATGCACATATCACAGACAGCACACACATTATTCACAGGAAGCGCACACACATTATTCACAGCCAGCATGCAAACACACACATCTCTCACAGACAGTACTCACATACACTTCACTCACAGACAGGACACACACTCACTACCAACTCACACACTCACATACTGCCAGCTCAAACAAACAGAGCTGACACTCACATGCATCACTCACTGGCAGCTCGAACACTCTCAGTCAGCTTACACACACTCTCATTCGTCATGCACATACACATATCAGCTTATTGGAAAGCATCTTCGCCTGGGCGCCCAAAAAACCTTGTACCAGCTCTGCCTTTACGGATGTAGTGATGACCTAGATTTCTAATTTTGGACATTTGCCTACGCATAGCTTTGGCTTTTATGCAGACACATTACTTGCATGTGTGTGAGAGCTACAGTGTAGTTAAGAGTGTGTGTAATCAGTGCTGGACTGACAAATAGTGGGGCCCCCGAGCAATAGAAGTTAAAGGGGCCACCTTTTGCCCTGCCTGCCCACAGTAGGTCACATCCACATAAACCCCACCCACAAAATGCAACACTAACATGTAGATTGTTGTGTTACAGAACATATTTCTTCGAAGTATTTATAAAATAAATGTTTTAATAAGATAAAATCCACTTGGACCCACATGCTAATAAGCCATAATGTCCCCTCCAGACTTACAGACGGCCACTGCTCTGCTGCCGCAGTTATCGCCCACTCATTGCAGGTAAGGCTGCACCGCAGCACAGAAGGTCTCAGGTGGCAAACTTGGTTAGCTGCTGGCCACCTTGCAAGTTTATAGGATACCACACATTACTGACAGGGCCGGATTTGCACCTCAGGAGCCTGTAGGTACAGAAATGTGGTGCACCCCTAACCCCCCCCCCCAAACAAGAAAAAGGAAACCCAAGGAAATGCCAAAATTACCATTTGAATTATTTATTTTTTGAGGCCAAGAAAATAAAAAAAAATACATTTTAAAAAACTGAAATACTGTTTTTCTCGGCGCTCAAATCAAAAGAAGAGGCAGAATCTGTTGCCTTAGTTGAATTAGTTATAAATGCAAGAATTTATAAAGTGCCAACAAATTTCTTAACGTTGTACAATGGGAGAAACAGAATAACAAATATACATATATGTTACACACATGGAACAGAAGGAGGGAGGACCCTGCTCGAGGGCTTACAATCTAAGAGGACAGGGGTGACACATTAGGTGAGGACGAATAGGGTATTTGAAGTAGAGGGTTGCATGAGGACTGAATGGGTAGATGGAGCAAGAAATGTGGAGTGGGGGATCATGGAGTGAGCCGATAGGCTTCTCTAAAGTATTGCGTTTTCAGAGACTTCTTGAAGGCCTGGAGAGATGGGGGAGAGTCTGATGTTGCGGGGGAGTTCCATAGAAAGGGTGCAGTTTGAGTGAAGTCCTGAAGGCAAAAGTTGGGGGTGCGGGTACGAGGAACTGATAGCATCTGATCATTGGCAGAGCAAAGTGGTCGGATGGGATGTACCTGCTAATAAGGGAGGAGATGTAGGCAGGGGCGCGGTTACGGAGAGTTTTGTACATGAGCACCAGTATAATGAAATGGATTCTAAAGGAAACAGGGAGCCAGTGTAGAGATTGACAGAGAGGTGAGGTGTGAGGGGTGCAGGAGGTGAGGTGTATGAGTCTGGCACAGGCGTTCATTACAGACTGCAGAGGCAGAATCTGGGATCTCTTAAGGCCAGAGAGAAATTGGCGCAGCAATGGAGGTTTTAGAGGGAGGGAAGACGAGAAATTCAGTTTTCGAGAGGTTGAGATTTAGGAAATGGGAAGTCATCCAGTCGGAGACAGCCGATAGGCAGGCTGTAACACGGTCCAACACCGGAGGAGAGAGATCGAGAGGAAAGGTAGATTTGGGTGTCATCAGCATAGAGGTGATATTGGAATCTATAGGAAGAGAGGAGGTTGTCCAAAGAGGCGGTACAGATCGAGACGAGTAGGGGACCCAGAACAGAGCCTTGAGGTACCCAAACTGAAAGAGGAACTGGTGGTGAAGAGACCCCAGCGAAGGAGACACTGAAGGAGCGAAAAGAGAGATAGGAAAAGGACCAGGAGAGAGTGATGTCACTGAGGCCAAGTTGACCCAGTGTGAGGAGCAGGAGAGGGCGATCAGAGACAGAGGAGGAGGAGGAAGAGGGAGAGGTGGTGGTGGAGCAGACAGACCTCATACAAGCAGCTTTCTGGAGGCGTGGTGGATGAACAAGCTCCAGCACAGAGCCCCGTCTTGTATCCCTCCCAGTTTCAATCAGAGTTACCCAGTGTGCTGTGAAGGAAATGTAACGGCCCTGTCCATGCTTGCTGGACCACGTGTCTAAAGTCACATGCACCTTGCTGCTGACTGCCTTTCCCAATGACTCGATAACATTGTCTTCCACGTGCTGGTATAGTGCTGGAATGGTTTCTTGTCAATGGCCATTATAAGACTAAGCTCCCCCGCCAACATTAAGGCACCTCTATAAGAGCGAGTCCTATCCAAAATGAAACCACAGGCTGCTGTATAGCAAACCATACCTGCTCATGCTGCGTGTCAGACATGAGGTAGACTGGTGGGCCTTTATTTATGCTCCCCCAGAAACAAAATCCACTTTGGGATCAAAAACAAAGACACGGAGCGGGATCTTGCTGCAGGGATGACCTGGCTGGAAGTACATTGAAACATACATAGTGCAGGAGGGGTGGGGTCGCGCCTATTCCCCTGTTGGGCTGGATGCATTTGGTGGTTGCAGCCGCCCCATCAGGGAATAGGCGCGACCCCACCCCTCCTGCACTATGTATGTTTCAATGTACTTTTTGGATAGGACTCGCCCTTATAGAAGTGCCTTGATGTTGGCGGGTGAGCTTAGTCTTATAATGGCCATTGATAAGAAACCAAACCTCTAATTGTGTTTAGTTTCACACGGTATAATGGGAATAAGCACAGATGACATTTTTTTCTTTGTTATGTTTCACACATGTTGTTGGGCTGGATGCATTTGGTGGTTGCAGCCGCCCCCTCGGGGAATAGTTGCGATCCCACCCCTCCTGCACTAGTGCTGGAATGGCCTTCCAGAAAAGTAATGGCGTTTTGGAACCTGCCATTGTGAATACAGTACATTCAGCAAATTCACGGAAGGAAGCAGAGTCCACCAGCTGGAAAGGCAGCAGCTGTAATGCGAGTAATTTTGCTAAACTGGCATTTAGATGCTGTGCTTGGGGATGGTTGGGACTATATTTTTTCTTATGCTGCAGCAGCTCGGGCAACGTAATCTGACTGCGTAAATCTTCAGCTGATGGGATGCTGTCACATTGTGAGGAAGGACCTGGTACATCCATTACTGTAGCATCCTCCCTGTCAGTGGAGGTTGGAGTCAATGACATGGCAGGACATATAGTGGGGGTAGAGACAGGTGAGGAGGACCTACGCAAAGTTTTGCGCCAACGGGATGTGTGGCAGGTGGTCATATGTCGCCTCAAGCACGTGGTACCCAAGCGTCCGGTGTCTTTCCCACGCTTGAGCCTCATCTGACATAGATTACAAATAGCAACGGTGCAGTCTGTGGCACATTTCTTAAAGAACTCCCAGACAGCAGAGTTCCTGGATGTGTGCTTTGAGACAACATCGCTCTGCACCTGAGCAGCTCTGACAACTGATGCCTTGGACTGGTTAGTGCAACGGTTGGTCATAGAGGATGTTGTGCCTCGTGTTTGTTCTGCCTCCTCCTCCTCACTTGACTCCTCTGTTCGATCAGGCACCCAGGTGGAGTCAGTGACCTCATCATCATTGTCATCACCCCCTATCTCCTCGTCACAGGAGCCAACTTGGCAGTATGCTGCAGCTGCTGGGGCAACATGAGTGCCAGTTATTTGTGTGTCACTGGCACCCCCTTCCTCTAGGTTGATTATACTCCCTTCCTCAACCTCAGAGATTGAATCAGAGCACTGTAGTTGCTGCGCATCCTCAAGCAACATGTCACTGTCATTGTAGTCAAAAATTCAGTGTGTGATAGTGAGGCTACGGCAGGAGTAGCTGTGGACATGGAGGCTGCATTAGATGCTTTGGCAGCTGAGGTGGACTGTAAAGCACTACAAGCCTGGCTGGCAGAGGACTCAGAGGATGAGGATGGCCTGGTTAGCCAATCCACCAAATCCTCTGTATGTTGCTGCTGCTTAAGACGGCGAGCACCAGTTAGAAAGGACAAGCGTGCCCCTGCAGAGGATGCACCACGTCCACAATGACCAGAGGCACAGCCTCCCGACACAGAGGCTGCTTGCCCTCTTATCTGTGCCTGGGAGCGTCTGCCTGTCCTTTTTGGTCTTTCTGACATGGTGAGTGATATATAGATTAAAGATATACAGAACTCTGATTCAACTCTGTTATAAAAATTGGAGATATGCTGCAGAACTCTGATTCAACTCTGGTATAAAGATTAAAGATTTCCAGAACTCTGGTATAACTCAGTGAGACACCCTGATAGCTGGCAGCCAGTGACAAGACACAGATTACAATTCCCAGAAACCTCCTATAAATCAGTGAGACCCCCTGATGGGTGGCAGTGACAAGACTTAAATTACAATTCCCAGAAACCACCTACAAGTCAGTGAGACCCCCTGATAGGACCCTCGGATAGCTGGCAACAGTAACAAGACACAGATTAAAATTCGCAGAAATCTGCTAGAAGTATGTGGGACCCCCTGATAGCTGGCAGTGAGAAGACACAGATTACAATTCCCAGATATTTTGTAGAAATGACTGACCGCCAAAATTGCTGGTGGCAGTGAGAACACAAAGATTACAACAATTCCCAGATATTTTGTATAAATGACTGACTCCGAAAATAGTTGGTGGCAGTGAGAACACACAGATTAGAACAATTCCCAGATATTTTGTATAAATACCTGACCCCCAAAATTGCTGGTGGCAGTTAGAACACAAAGATTAGAACAATTCCCAGATATTTTGTATAAATGACTGACCTCCAAAATAGTTGGTGGCAGTGAGAACACACAGATTAGAACAATTCCCAGATATTTTGTATAAATGACTGACACCAAAATTGCTGGTGGCAGTGAGAACACAATGATTACAACAATTCCCAGATATTTTGTATAAATGACTGACCCCCAAAATAGTTGGTGGCAGTGAGAACACACAGATTAGAACAATTCCCAGATATTTTGTAGAAATGAGACCCCCACAATAGTTGGTGGCAGTGAGAAAACAAAGATTATAACAATTCCCAGATATTTTGTAGAAATGAGACCCCCAAAAATACTTGGTGGCAGTGAGAACACAAAGATTACAACAATTCCCAGATAGTTTGTAGAAATGAGACCCCAAAATACTTGGTGGCAGTGAGAACACAAAGATTAGAACAATTCCCAGATAGTTTGTAGAAATGAGACCCCCAAAATACTTGGTGGCAGTGAGAACACAAAGATTAGAACAATTCCCAGATATTTTGTAGAAATTAGACCCCCAAAATACTTGGTGGCAGTGAGAACACAAAGATTAGAACAATTCCCAGATATTTTGTAGAAATGAAACCCCAAAATACTTGGTGGCAGTGAGAACACAAAGATTAGAATAATTCCCAGATATTTTGTAGAAATGACTGACTCCCAAAATAGTTGGTGGCAGTGAGAACACACAGATTAGAACAATTCCCAGATATTTTGTATAAATGAGACCCCCACAATAGTTGGTGGCAGTGAGAAAACAAAGATTACAACAATTCCCAGATATTTTGTAGAAATGAGACCCCCAAAAATACTTGGTGGCAGTGAGAACACAAAGATTAGAACAATTCCCAGATATGTTGTAGAAATGAAACCCCCACAATAGTTGGTGGCAGTGAGAAAACAAAGATTACAACAATTCCCAGATATTTTGTAGAAATGAGACCCCCAAAAATACTTGGTGGCAGTGAGAACACAAAGATTAGAACAATTCCCAGATAGTTTGTAGAAATGAGACCCCCCCCCCCAATAGCTGGTGGAAGACTGGCAGTGAGAACACACACTAACACAACAATCTCCTCTCAAAAAACACGTGCTGAAGCGCTGTGTGAAGCCTTATATAGTGTGCTGCGGGACTTAGCTCTGTGAGCCCATGATTGGGCAAAATTTGCCCAATCAGGACTCTGAGCCGTGATTGACATAGTCTTGAACCTGTCTTGCACCTGACGTGTGGTCAGGTGCAAGCTTCCGGCCAGTGGAAAAGTGCATTGTGGTCCATTGTGGTGCATTGCGGGTGAACATGCGGCGAACACGCGGAAATGTTCGTAGTTCGCGAACATGCGGACAGGCGATGTTCGAATCGAACTCTGAACCGATCGAACCGAACAGCTCATCCCTATCTATAATGAATGCCAGCTCCAGACTCATACACCTCACCTCCTGCACCTCTCACACCTCACCTCTCTGTCAATCTCTACCCTGGCTCCCTGTTTCCTTTAGATTCCAATACTATAGGGTTTTTTCAAAGAGGCCACCGAATTGCACTGGCAGGTGAATTTTACCATGTGTGCAATTTCGTGGCAATTCGGCTATTCAGATAGCTAGCAATTCGCTAAATATTGGCAAATTGCCAGCGAAATATGGTGCAATTCGGCCGCAGTGAAATTCCCCATAGAGAAATAATGGTTAATCTATTCAGCTGTGAAAAGTTGGGGAAGTGCCCAGATTTTCATAGATTTTTTTCGACAGGTTTAAACAAGCGAATCCTACAGGTTTCAATGTAAAAAAAATTCCCCGTGATCATAAAACTTTTATTCATCCGTTTATTCTTTTCAAAAGTATTTTTATTAATACATTTTTTAGAATTTTTTTAGACATTTTTCTGGATTATTTCAGTGAAATTTTTGATTCCGATTTTTTATTTTTTAGATGGAGTATTTTTTTTTATTCTGTAACAGACCTTTTTTTGTTATTAATAGGACCGTACATATTATTTAATGCATTAGTTTCGTTTTAAATGCATTTTAAAAACTGTTTTTTTTTTTTTCCCTGTTCAGCAACTGATCAAATGCAGTCGACAGGTTTATCGGCTGCGTTCAGTGGATCCATTCGGTGCACTTCGGGGACCCTGCGGTGAACGCTGAATTCACTGCATGGTCAGTGAATGCTGAATTCACCGCAGGGTTATTGAGTGCTGTATTCACCGCAGGCTTAGTGAATGCTGTATTCACCACAGGGTCAGTGAATGCTGAATTCACCGTAGGGTCAGTGAATGCTGAATTCACCGCAGGGTTATTGAGTGCTGTATTCACCGCAGGCTTAGTGAATGCTGTATTCACCACAGGGTCAGTGAATGCTGAATTCACCGTAGGGTCAGTGAATGCTGAATTCAATGCAGAGTCGGTGAATTCAGCTCGCCTAAGTGCGCCGAATGAAAGAGCACCAAAATGTTGTTGATATTTCGGTGCTCTTTGAAAAACCCCTTATTTGGCTGGGGTCAGACCAGCGCACTTTTAACGTGCGTTCTGGCGCACATAATTACGGCCACACAAGCAGCAGAGGACGGGCAATGACGGCCAATATATACGATGTACGGCCACACAAAAGTCCGGCCGTGCAACGCAAGTGGAATTTGAACGCAATTTTTTGAGAATGCTGAACCGCTAGTACTGACGTACTGAGTGCGCAGCTGCGGCATAGCGGCGTGTTTGCGTGATTAGGAGATGTCAGACGCTGCTAATGTCCAGCCTACATAACGTCCAGACGCAAAAAGAGTTTTATTGACAATCCGTACAAAATCACGCCCGAAAATGCGCGTCGTCTGACTGTTTTTGCGCATTCCGTGCAAAAATACGTCAATGCGTTCGGACGCACTTTTTCACGTTCGCGGGGAAAAATGCTTTCGTCTGACCCTAGCCTAAGTATTTCCTCTGAATAATATCAGCAGGAGAGATTCTATTTTGGTCACTAAATTCATTCCATGCATGGTTATCAGTAAGGATTATAAGTGAGATGCACTTATCACTCTATTGCTATTTATACCTAGGCTTGGAAATCCAACAAGCTAAGTTTAGTTCATGTTAAGCATTTGTTCCTACATTCAGCATTAAAAGCATTATACACATAGCAACATCAGTGCAAATAATGTTTATAGTAGAAAAATCCTATGTAAGAGGATCTTAATGTGCTGTTGAAAATTTTTTTCTAAACACAGATGTTCAGTACGTGCTCATTTTTTCTATTCCTGGGTCTTCACGTATCACAATGCTATTAGTGTTATCATTTGCTACGCATACTGTTCTCTTGAAGCTCTATTTACCCCATGAAATCATTAGGCAAAAATAACCTAACCAATTTTTAGCAAATGTAGTAATCAGTAATTCTTTAGCAAATAAAGCTATATTGATCGTGTTAAAATGTTTTCTATCTGTTGCGGAATGCATTAATTCACATGTGTAACAACATGCACAGTGTCAAACCACAAAAGGCTGCATCTTTCTTTCCTAGTCACCACCAGCTATGCAGTAGTTGTAAAAGAGAAGATACGAATGATGTTATGTTCTGCTCTTTAGATCTACAAGACCACATTAATCCCTCACACTATCCCCCTTACTGTCATGCCCCAAGGCTGCAACCATCCTAACACCCCCCCTGGTGGTACATTTCCTGACCTATAACCTGCATCCAGCTGTCATGTTCCATCCTTGGAACCCCTGAACCTGCATTCATTCTATGCAACCAGCTTTCATATTGCAACAGCTATCCTAGAACCCCCCTGGTGGTGTACATCATGTACTGCTCTCTGTAACCAGCACTGGTTCTGGCATATACACAGTTAACACTTAACACCAAAGCACGTCACACCACACACTCGAAATAAAGTACTCCGCCCCACACTGACCAATTGCTGGTTCATTACAGCTCTTGTATGCTTAAAGTGAAGTTCTGTTTACCTGTTGCTCTGCAAAAACCTATTCATTTTATTTTCCTGGTTCCTGCATTTATTTCCACCACGCTTCCCACCATCCTGCAGAATTCATCTGGTCAGTTTCCATATTTCATCCCCTTCCAAACCTTACCCACCCGGTCATCTGTGTAGGAAACTGCATACTGGGTTCATATCTCCCACATCCCGGTGCCACCCTGGTACCCGGGCATGACACTTACTCCCTCATACTATCCCCCTTACTCCCTCACACTATCCTCAAATACATGGCCAACATCAGGTAAGGTGTGCCCATGAGGAAGGACAGCTGGGTGTCAGGGCCGGATTTATAATTATGCAGAATAGGAATGTACCTACAGACGCCTGCCACAAAATAACAATCATTTAGACCCCTGTATCTCTGGAGTCCTACACTAGAGAGTTACATATAATTTATCATTGGAAAGGCCAGATTATGGCCTTTCCAATTATACCAAACATGATCAGGTTTATATAAATACATAATAAGTAAGATAAGAATATTCTTTGTAGCCTTCTGGGAGGCGAGCCAACCAAAATGGCCGCAATTTAAATCTCCACCAACCCTGGGCAGCTTATATTATTCAATTGTGGGACTGATTACCACCGACCTACACCCATAACCAGCTGTATGACATAGGGTGTCCTGTTGTCATCCAGCCTCCATGTCACCGAGCTGCATCAGCACCCTCCCTTCACTCCTCGGAAGCCCCAAGGCCAAGAATAGGCCACAATCCACCCGCAGGCACTCAAACGTCACCCTGGCATGAAGGCTAGCGGCCCGGCAGCGCAACCCTCCATGGAGTCCTATGGACTCCAAGTGGGGACACTCGCGGCGGTACAGAATATCGAGTATCACCAAGGGTAGCGCAGCATTCCGGGGCTAGGTGCTGAAGTAGCGCCTGCCCCAGGGACGCTTCAGGGAAATCTACAGGTGTAGGTTTTACCGTTAGCGTCCCCATTTTAGTGTGAGGAAGGGAATAGGGCTCTAGCTCTGCTGCAAGGAGAATGGGAGTACTTTGGACACCTGTATTCCAATTCTTTACACCCCACAAGTACAAACATAACCAAGTAAAATAAAAAAATTAAGAAAAAAACACGCCCCCCTTTTTTGTTCTAAAGCAAAGCAAGTTTTGATATCCTATTGAAAAATTGTCAAAATTAAGCCGGCAAAATGAAGTGGTAAAAAAAGTCATGTCTGGAAAAAGACCCTAGGCCATGGCTGTATTTTGATGCCCAGACTTTTGGTTGCTTCCAGCCAATATGGATCCTATTTTCCATAGCTAGTGTTAGAAATTAGGGTTAGGCTTAGAAATTAAGGTTAGTGTTACATTATTATTTGTGCTTGTTTCACCAGAGCTCTACCATTCTGCTCCATCTTTTCCTTCATTTTAACGCAACACATTCTGCCCTTTCTTTGGATATGAGCACAGAGAGAAAGCTGGTTTTCAGTTTTCTAAATGTGATTTTTTTTGTTTCCCCAAGTGGTTTTGACACCTTTTTTTCAGGGGGGCTCCAGATTTCTGTGCCTACAGGCTCCTAAAGTTGTAAATCAAGCCCTGCTTGATTTATTTGCCTCATTAATAGGAATATATCTATAAGGAATATTCCCTATATATGGGACCGTCCACATATTGGGGGTAGTAGCGCCATATAGATACAGTATATTCCTATTCATGATTAAAAACATTCATGTTTCCAGTCTGGTGCCCCACCAACTTGAAATGTCACCAGCCGCCTCTGGAACGATTGTGCACCACTACAGAGCTTGTGCACTTTACTACGCAAGTTATGTAACACCTGCACAGAATGATGGATCGGAGCTGCACAGATGCGCGGATCTTATCCATCGGCTGCCTCTCAGTGACCACTCGCTACAGCTGGTGATCTCAGAGAGGGTGATGTCAGCATGCTCTCTGCAGTTTGATATCAATAGTGACCAACCTGGTGACCGGCAGCCGGGAAATTAAAAAATCCCAGCTGCTGGTGTGGAGGAAACACCTCCACTTTGCACTACATTTTCCACCAGATCAGGGCAGCTAGGAGTGGGGGAGCACTCCTCACATCCTGACCACGTTAAAACTATAAAGTTGTCAGGATGACAAGAGTGTTGCTTTAAACTCCCTGGCAATCAGATTATTTCATTATCTTTTTAATATATCATTATCTCCGGCATCGGCCAGAGGACACAGCGGGAGGACATTGGGGGATCGCAGGGACAAGGTAAATTACACTACAGTGTAATCCCGAGTGTGGCTCAGGGTTACCGTGTTTGGTACTGATAATTAACGCCCGAGCCAAACTCGGGATTACCGACAGGTTACATTGCTCCCAAGATCAGAGGAAGACCAGCACTGGAATTAGAAGTGTCTTTTATTTTCAAGGGAACTAAAGGCATAAAATTGGAGGGGCAGTGTGGAGGGGGGCAGAGGGGGTATGTTTAACCCCTTCATTTCCTACTCATGTTTTAACCTTATTGTCCCTTTAATATTTGATGCGTGCCACAAATTATACTCGTACTTTTATTTTCTCTTATTGAAAAGCAAAAGTAAAAAACTGACGTGGGTTTTAAGGCGGTAGTGGGGAAGAGAATGGAAAAGGTTATATCAACAAATAATTAGATCTAGAACAAGTGAAACCTTTTAACACTGGAAGCAATTTGTATAGTTGGCTTTCTCTGTTTTAGATAAAAAGTAAACAGGATAAAAAGAATAAAGGTGGATGATTCAATCCAGCCTGATAGTTACTTATTGACGGAATTGCCAGCTTTTCAGACGCTATATATCTTGAGAACCTTAATCGCTTTCTGTTTCAGGCATAAGTGAAATGTCACGGATTATCCATTTCTGTATTTCCTCAACAAAATTCCCTTCCTTTGTTTCAAGAAAGTTCAAAAAAGGTCAACTCTAATGAGGACGTACATGGAGGAATCACTGTCCAAATGTTAAATAAAAAGCCTTAGTGAGCAGATAACTCATATAGCGTATTTCTCCAAGTACCAGGTCACATCCAGGCATCCTGGTTTTTTTCAAGATATTATTATTATTATTATTATTAATCTTTATTTATAAAGCGCCAGCATATTCCGCAGTGCTGTACAATGGGCACAGTATAGACAAGGTTACAATACGTTGAACAACATTTGACAAACTGGTACAGGAGGAAACGAGGGCCATATTCCCGTGAGAACTCACAATCTAGAAGGGTTGGGGTTGGAAACAGGAGTAGAGGACTGCAAGGTGAGAGTGATGGACTGCAAGGTGAGAGTGATGGACTGGTTGCGTCAGTGAGTCGGATGGTAGGCTTCCCTAAATAGGAATGTCTTAAGGGAGAGTTTGAAGGAAGGGAAACTAGGGGAAAGTCTGACCGTACGAGGGAGAGCATTCCAGAGGATGGGGACTGTGCGTGAGAACTCTATCATGGGAAGAGGTGATGCAGGAAGAAGCTAGGCGCAGGCCACTGTTTGATTTTAGGGAGCGGGCTGGGGTGTATTTGGTGATTAGTGAGGACAGGTAGTGGGGAGCTGAGTTAGTGAGAGCTTTGTAGGTCAAGGTAAGGATTTTGAATTTAATTCTGCAGTGGATGGGGAGCCAGTGAAGGTAATCACAGAGAGGAGCATCAGAGAAAAAGCAGCGGGTGAGGTGGAGGAGCCTGGCAGAGGCATTCAGAATGGATTGAAGGGGGAGAGGCATGAGAGAGGGAGGCCAGATAAGAGATTATTACAATAGTCAAGTCGGGAGATTACAAGGGCGTGGATGAGTTGTTTTGTGATGTCAGCAGTAAGAAATGGCCGAATTCTGGAAATATTGCGTAGTTGGTAGCAGCAGGAGGAAAGAGACTGAATGTGGGGGATGATGGAAAGAGCTGAGTCAAGCGTAACTCCGAGACAGCGAACCTGATTTCATGGGGAGATAGTGATACCCTCCACCATGATAGAAAAGTCAGGAGGAGGGGAGGCATTAGAACAAGGAATTAGTAGGAGCTCAGTCTTGGACATGTTAATCTTCAGGTGGTGAGAGGCCATCCAGGAGGAGATGCCAGATAAACAGTCGCTGCCTTTGAAAAGGACAGGAGGAGAGAGATCAGGGGTAGAGAGGTAGACTTGAGTATCATCAGCATAGAGGTGGTAATTGAAGCCAAAGCTGTTGATGATTTTGCCCAGGGAGGAGGTGTATATAGAAAATAGCAGAGGACCTAGGGCAGAGCCTTGAGGTACACCAACAGATAAAGGAAATGAGGAGGAGTTACCAGCAAAGGACACAGAGAAGGACCTGTTGAATAGATAGGAGTGGACCCAAGCGAGTGCAGTGTCACAGAGACCAAGAGAGCTAAGAGTTTGTAGAAGGAGGGGGTGGTCGACAGTGTCAAAAGCAGCCGAGGGGTCAAGCATAATGAGAATAGAATAGTGGCTGTGGTTGTTTAGCAGTTAGGAGGTCGTTGGTGACTTTGGTGAGGGCAGTTTCAGCTGAGTGTAGGGGACGGACGCCTGATTGCAACGGGTCAAGTAGGAAATTAGAGGACAGGAAGAGGGAGAGGCGGTTGATAACATGTTTTTTTCCCCTCAGATTTATGCTATATTCTATTAGTAAAGGAGATAAAACAAATTAGTCAAATTTAAGACCTACTTGATAGGTGTCCAAATCTTAAAAATATTAATGACCCAAAAACCGAAAATCTAACAAATAAATTATATATTAACAAGATATGCAATAAATTACCAAACTAGAAAATGCAATGTTTATTGTTTAACATGAGTTTGTTTTTCTAAAAAAAGTAAATACAAAATGTTATCTCCGAAAAAGAAATGTTCCGAAATAAAATATTTTTCTAACGTGTAACTATGTTAACAATTTAATAGACAGCAGGTTCTGGAAAGGCAAACTCTAAAGAAAGAATAATTCATCAATATGTCAATATGCATTCAGCAATGATGGCATAAGGCAGTGAAAGCTGTGATTATGTATAGGATTGTAATTACCCACCAACAAACATCTCATCAAATGAAAATGATTGTCATTCTCCACCAAATTCACTAAATTGGTCGAAGCAGTTTCTATTGAGTCATAAGCTGCCTTGCATAGTCAATGGGGTTGGAATAGAAATAGCTTTAGCGTGCATAGATAATCCTTGATCTCATAATTAGTTCATAAACCAATGATGTTAATACCCCAGTCTAAACTGCCTGATACATTAAACAAAGCCCTCTTTCGTTTAGTTGCGCAGGAGGCCGCCCATATACAAATATATTTTTTAATCGCATACTCAAAGACAAATGTGTCTCATGGGATCCATATGACGATCAAAATATATCACTGGTCTAATGGTCAATTTTGAAGAAACATAAAAACATAGAAACATAGAAAAATGTCGGCAGATAAGAACCTTTCGGTCCATCTAGTCTGCCCAATTACATGGATACTTTACCTGGATTTATCTTTTGTTTAGGATAGCCTTATGCCTATCCCATGCTTGCTTAAATTCAATTACTGTTTTGGCCTCTACCACTTCTACTGGAAGACTGTTCCATGTATCCACCACCCTCTCAGTAAAATAATGCTTCCTGATGTTACTTTTAAACCTTTGCCCCTCTAATCTAAGACTATGTCCTCTTGTTTTGCTACTTTGTTTCCTTTTAAATATACTCCCTTCCTCTACCTTGTGGATTCCCTTTACGTATTTAAATGTTTCTATCATATCTCCTCTGTCTCGTCTTTTTTCCAAGCTGTACATGTTAAGATCATTAAGCCTTTCCTGGTAACTTTTCTCCTTCAAGCCGTACACCATTTTAGTAGCCCTTCTCTGAACTCTCTCTAAGATGTCTATATCCTTCTGGAGATACGGTCTCCAGTACTGCACACAGTACTCCAAGTGAGGTCTCACCAGTGCTCTGTACAGTGGCATGAGCACTTCCCTTTTCCTACTGCTAATACCTCTCCCTACACAACCAAGCATTCTGCTAGCATTTCCTGCTGCTCTATTACATTGACTACTTACCCTTAGATCCTCTGAAATAATGACCCCTAAATCCCTTTCGTCAGATGTTGAGGTTAGGACTGTATCAAATATTCTATATTCAGCCCTTGGGTTTTTATGTCCCAGGTGCATTATCTTGCACTTATCCTCATTAAAACTCAATTGCTACAACTCCGACCATTTTTTTAGTTTACCTAAATCATTTGTCATTTGGCTGATCCCTCCAGGAACGTCAACCCTGTTGCAAATCTTTGTGTCATCAGCAAAAAGACATACTTTTCCATTAATACCTTCTGCAATATCACTAATAAAAATATTAAAGAGAATGGGTCCAAGTACTGACCCCTGAGGTACCCCACTGGTAACAAGACCTTGCGCCGAATAAACTCCATTTACCACAACCCTCTGTTGTCTGTCACTCAGCCACTGCCTAATCCATTCAACAATATTGGAATCCAAGCTCAAAGATTGCAATTTATTGATAAGCCTTCTTATCTTAGAAGCCGACAGTGAATGGTTCATTACCTAAGTGTTGAATTTGATGCCTTAAAGTCAATCATTATCAAGAATAATAGGACGTGAGCAATCCATAGCAACACGGGGAATATTTATTATTTACAAACTATAAATAATCTGTCACATTTAATATTTTCATGACCAAAACACATTATAGAATTGATATGCAATGAAAAGTTAAGATTTGCATATAAAGCTCCATTTGCATATCTTGTTCCTACAAGATCAGTGTGGACAAAATTGCCAGTGAGATCCCATCCCTATCACCTGTGCTACTGTAAATATACTGTACTAGATGGAGCAGCCCCCACCCTCACTGTCAGGGCCGGCGCTAACGTAAGGCGGCACAGGCGGCCGCCTTACTGTCTGGCGTCCTGCCAGTGTGAGGGGCGCCGGCCCGGGGCGGAATCGGATGACCGAGCCGAGGACCCGAGGTGCGTTCGGATCAGAATGGGAGCAGGCGCAGCCTCCGAGCATGGCCATTGGCCGCTCGCCTGGGATGGGAGGGGAGTGGGGACAATGAGAGGGAGGGGACAAGCACCACCTGGTTCTCTTGCTTCCCGAATCCAATCACAGGCGAGCGGGAAAGCTGCGTGCACGTGTGCATCACATGCCCAGCGCCAGCGGCCACTCGCAGTCACCTCGACACGTGACGTCACGTGTCACACGAGTCGGAGTAGCCGCTTACATTACAGACGCAGTGCGGTGTCTAGCTAAGCTTGTTGCTAAACTTGCTTGCTACTAAAAAAAAACTACTACCCTGTCCCTGGTCTGGTCTCTCTCACTCCCTGACTGCCTGAGAGTGGACTGAGTAGAAGAACGCCAGCGGGCGACGGGGCCTGGCAGGCTGAGGCAGCAGACAGCAGCCAGTGAGCTGAGCAGTGCTGTGCACACTGTCACAGTCAGCAGAGCAGAGAGGTAAGACTCGCTGGGGGAAAATTTATACCATACACATGAGCTGGGGGCCGCAAATATACCCATACATGAGCTGGGGGTCGTAAATATACCCATACATGAGCTGGGGGCCGCAAATATACCCATACATGAGCTGGGGGCCGCAAATATACCCATACATGAGCTGGGGGCGCAAAATATATACCCATATGAGCTGGGGGCCGCAAATATATACCCATATATGAGCTGGGCCTGCAAATATACCCATATAAATATGAGCTGGGGCAATATATACCCATGTGCGCTGGGGGCAAATATACCCATATAAATATGAACTGGGGCAAATATACCCATATGTGAGCTGGGGCCGCAAATATACCCATATATGGGCATGATCTGAGGTCTATTATATATATATGTGGGCATGATCTGAGGTCTATATATCTCTAGGCATGATCTGAGGTCTATATATGTATCTGTGGGCATGATCTGGTCTGTATATATGTATCTGGGCTTGATGCTATTCGGATTAAATTGGCAGTAATTTATATGTATTTTATTCAATAGACATTTTCTAGAGTGTAGACCTTGCCTATAAACATGCGCTTTATGAAAATAAAGTTTACTCTCTGCGTGACGACACCGAACACTCGCGATAGAGATTATTATGCATCTCTATCCTGATTGGCTTGACATGACACGGATGGGGGGGGGGCACCAAAACACACCTTCGCCTGACTAGGCAAAAAAGCTTGCACCGGCCCTGCTCACTGTAACAAAAAGTTCAACAAACGCCAGGGTGAGGGCAGAACACATTGAGAGTTCTGGAGTCACTCACAACTGTACAGGGATAAGATTCAGAGGGTTTTAATGATTTTAAATCCCTGTACAGTACAGATACATTGTGTTACTGTAATATCCACATACAGTCAGGTCCAGAAATATTGGGACATTGACACAATTCTAACATCTTTGACTCTATACACCACCACAATGGAGTTGGAATGAAACAAACACAATGTGTTTTAACTGCAGACTGTCAGCTTTAATTTGAGGATATGTACATCCAACTCAGGTGAACGGTGTAGGACTTACAGCAGTTTGCAGATGTGCCTCCCACTTGTTAAGGGACCAAAGGTAATGGGACAGAATAATAAGAATCATAAATCAAACTTTCCCTCATAATTTTTTTAGTATCTTGCAATAAAAATTTTCCACTGAAGTCCTCAAGTGCGGCCCGCTACTTTGGAGTTCTATATATGTACCACGAGGGTTACCAGCACCGAGGCAGAATTCCATAAATTTGGTATGTGTGCAGAACCTTCTGGATTTTTCTATATATTATATTGTTCTTGCACCACCGTTTTCTTCAATTAACCAAGTCTTCACCTGTTTGAAGCATTACCAATCTGTATTTTCTTGGACCCGGTATGGAGGATTTTCTATGGAGAGCGGGAGCAAACCTTACAAATCACGGAGGAAGCAGCTCTTAGAGTCCTATGGGCACAGACACCTGAGCAACTACAACATCGCTTTACTCCAAGAGAGGTATACTTTGATCTTTTGCGTATGAAGAAAAAAGAAATTGACTTGGATCTCCATGATGTTTTTCTGTCTGATTATTACCGCGCCAAACGAATCCCAAGAGGTTTTCGCATTAAAAATTCACCTACCATTCAACCCCGAATTGTGTAAAAGATGGGTTGCGGTAGCCAACAAATGTGCTTTGGATTGACTAGTATTAATTATTGAAGAGGTTGGTGTCGAACTACATATGATTCGTCAATCAATATCTAAATATGAAAAAGACCACAATGACACCATCACCTCACAGGATTTCGCTCCATATGTTATCAAACTACAGGAGGAAATTGAGAAATACCGATCCGAACTCATTCGCTTTAAAAATCGATCTGGATGGATCGAGTCAATTATGATTATACATCTCACAGAGTATATGGGTGGCTTACAGGTGACAGACCACATCCACCTTCCCGTAGACCTAAACCTCGGGTACAAAAAACCAAGGTCACAACGATAGATGTTACCTCGGGCGAGTCTGGTTCAGATGCTGACGTGGCTGGTGCCCACTCCAACAATTTAACATCTAAACCTTTTTTAGAGATTTGTACCCCCAAAGAGGGGGAGATACCAATGAGCGACAGGATCCAAACCAGAGGCTACGCCCAAGCGAATGTCGCCGACCAAGGGTCCGCCGAGGACAGAAAGACAAAACATGGCAACCCCAAAGGACGTCCACCGCTATTCAAGAAATAGCACCCATATTCATCCTTTCAGACAAGAAGCTTTCTTCAGTTCACCTTAAAGTTCTCAGTAAGGGGTTAACCTTTGTCCCCACAAAATCTATCACACACAATGTCAAACAGCAGCCGCCAAGGCCAGCAAAGTATTGGCATGCATTAAAAGGGGAGTTCACTCACGGGATGAAAACATAATTTTGCCTCTGTATAAATCAATGGTCAGGCCGCACCTTGAATATGCCGTGCAATTTTGGGCACCTGTCTTAAAAAAAGATATTATAGCGTTAGAAAAAGTGCAGAGACGGGCAACTAAATTAATAAGGGGAATGGAAGGGTTAAGTTATGAGGAAAGACTAACAAGCTTAAACCTGTTTAGTTTAGAGAAAAGGCGCCTTAGAGGGGATCTGATAACCTTATATAAATATATACGGGGCCATTATCAACCATTGTCTGATAACCTATTCATTAACAGGACTATACATAGGACAAGGGGTCATCCATTTAGACTGGAAGAAAGAAAATTTAGCTTAAAGCATAGGAAGGGTTATTTTACGGTGAGAACAATAAAGCTGTGGAATTCTCTGCCTGTTTAAAAAACGACTGGATGACTTCCTGCAGACACAGAATATTAAGGGTTATAATATTTAATATGTGGGTAAAAGCTTCTTAATCCAAGGAGAAATCTGACTGCCATTCTGGGGTCAAGAAGGAATTTTTTCCCGGGATGTTGCATATTCAGACTGGGTTTTTTGCCTTCTTTTGGATCAACAGCAGTAGGTTATGTGGGAGAGGCTGAACCCGATGGACGCATGTCTTTTTTCAGCCTATATAACTATGTAACTATGTAACTATGTAACTTTCAACGTGAAGTAGAACGCTATAAAATCAATCGCACCTTAGCACTGCATGAAAATTTTCATCAAATATCAGATAAACCCAAGGAAACATTACGCCTGAAGAACACTAGGGACTTTAAAGCTTCCAATCCTCTTATTAAAACATTTGGCTTGATGTTGAACATGTACATTCAGACAGTAGCTCTTTATCACATAAAGATAAGAGACAAAACTTGACCAAAGAAGAAAATATGGCATTGAGGGAACTGGCGCATGATCCTAACATCATTATCCGCCCTGCAGATAAAGGTGGAGGAATTGTGGTTCTTAATTACCAAATGTATCGTCAGGATATTCTGCAACAACTGTCAGATACCGCCATATATAGAAAATTACCAGCAGATCCAAGTAAAACCTTTAGCAATAGAATTTCTGTTTTGGTTGAAGAAGGTCTTCGATCAGGTTTCCTTAGTGAGAGTACAGTCAATTTTCTTCTAGTTACTCATCCCCGCACTCCGGTATTATACACTGTTCCAAAAATCCATAAGGATCCTCACAGACCTCCCGGGCGTCCGATAGTCTCAGCCTGTGGCGGATTACTGGAACCCATTGGCAAATACATAGATCAGTGCAGTAAAACCACAGTGCTATCCCTTTCAACCTGTCTTAAGGACACTAATCATCTTTTGGATAAAATTACAGGATTGTGTTTACCAGATGGCGATATATTCTTGGCTACAATGGATGTCAAGAATTTGTATACTATAATCCCTCACCATCAAGGAATCGAAGCATTTAGACGTACACTTTCAGCCTCGCCTCAGTATATTGGTCCTCCAGTTGAATATCTAGTAGAGCTATTACGTCTCTCCTTGGAATGTAATTTCTTTAGTTTTGAAAATCAGTTTTTTTTGCAGATTGCAGGAACAACAATGGGAGCCTCTATGGCGCCAACATACGCTAATATCTATATGTCACAATTTAAACAAAACAATATACTCCCCGTTTTTGGAGATAAAATAATTTTTTACACTCGTTTTATTGATGACATCTTTCTTATCTGGAATGGTACCTCTGAGTCTTTTGACAATATGATAGTTCATCTTAGTCATCTCCAATCACCAGTCAAATTTACTTCCAATAAGGATATACAAAATATTAGCTTCCTGGATGTAACCATTTTTCGCGATGGCAACAAACTGGGCTTTACATTATTCCGTAAAGAGACGGATAGAAATTCCATCTTGCAAGCAACGAGTCATCACCCGAGACATCTGAAAACATCTCTTCCTATTTCCCAATATCTACGTGTTTTGCGAAATAATTCAGATCCTCAATGACATCAAACACAGATAGTAGAGATGACCAATAAGTTTAAACAGAGAGGCTATTTCACCTCTACTCTACGGGAGGCACTACATAAAGCACAGTCTAAATTTACTGATCCGATACCTATTCAACAATCACGACTACCCAGGATAGTCCTGCCACTAACATATCATACAGCAGGGGACCAAATAGCCTCACAAATTCGTAAACACTGGCATCTTTTCCAATATGATCGAACGCTACCCAAACAATTTCATTCTCCTCCTTTGATCAGCTTTCGCAGGACCAAGAACTTGAGAGATCTACTTGTCCGGACAGATCCGGTTCAATCTTATGAGAAGCGTATACCCTTTCTAAAGAAAGGCTGCTTTCGATGTCTTGACTGTGTCACCTGCCGCCATATGCTATCAGGAAATTCCTTCGCACATCCAACAACTGGAAAAAGATTTAATATTCGATTTAGGATCACATGTATGACAGAATTCGTGATCTACCTTATTCACTGCCCATGTGGCCTAGCATACGTTGGAAACACTGATCTCACTCTCAGAGACCGCATCAGGGGACATCGATCGGCCATCAATGTTGCCTTCCGAGATGGGCACTCGGACAAGCCGGTTGCTAAACATTTTTTGGAACATCGCCGCAGTCTCCCCACTTTAAAATTTATTGGCATAGATCATGTCCCCCCTCTACATAGAGGAGGTGACCGATCACAGATCCTGCTACAGCGAGAGACTTTTTGGATAAGGACACTTAATACCCTTGCCCCAAATGGGCTCAACGAGTATGTGTCTTTCACGTCCTTCCTCTATACCAGATAAAGACCATATAGCCCATGTATATATACTCTATTCACAATTTTTCTTCACATATCCTTGTCTACTGGATACAATTTTCTCACACAACACCCATTCATCTCTTTATATTCATCCTACATTTAATAGTTTACTCACCCACCCAGTCTATCACATAGTTAGCTCTATATATCACACATTATGTAGTCCACATTCTCCATGCACACATATTCTCTCAGTATTTCACATATATACATATCTTTTTTATCTTTCACCATTTTTTCATCATTCCCCATTCTGTCATTTTATTGTTCCACATTTCATCTTCTACTGGCTTGCTGTCTTTTACAAACACCTTTTTTATTTTTATCTTTTTAACACAACACCACATTTTTTCGTTCACCTACACACACCTTTAGCTCCAGGGGTCAAGTCCTGGGAAAAAAAGTGAGGGAACTCACCCACGAATTCCACAACCCCCATTACCTGAAGAAAATATATATATATATATCACGAGTATAGCAGCGCGTGCCGGTGATACCATTTTAATTGGGTTAACTTTACATTTAAAAGACAAGCTTTCAAGAGTGTAAACTGGAAACTATACTGATCAGTGAAAGGTATCACTACGTACAGGTATACTTGTTATTGTGGCAACTGGACTAACGCATTTTATATACAAATATATATATATATATAATATATCTCTATCTCCAGGCACTGAGCCCCCAGAATAATATACACAGCGCTGAACCCCCAGAATAATATACACAGCGCTGAACCCCCAGAATAATATACACAGCGCTGAGCCCCCAGAATAATATACACAGCACTGAGCCCCCAGAATAATATACACAGCACTGAGCCCCCAGAATAACATACACAACACTGAGCCTCCAGAATAATATACACAGCACTGAGCCCCCAGAATAACATACACAACACCGAACCCCCAGAATAACATACACAGCACTGAGCCCCCAGAATAATATACACAGCGCTGAACCCCCAGAATAATATACACAGCGCTGAACCCCCAGAATAATATACACAGCGCTGAGCCCCCAGAATAATATACACAGCACTGAGCCCCCAGAATAATATACACAGCACTGAGCCCCAGAATAACATACACAACACTGAGCCTCCAGAATAATATACACAGCACTGAGCCCCCAGAATAACATACACAACACTGAACCCCCAGAATAACATACACAGCACTGAGCCCCCAGAATAATATACACAGCACTGAGCCCCCAGAATAATATACACAGCACTGAGCCCCCAGAATAACATACACAGCACTGAACCCCAAGAATAATATGCACAGCACTGGTTATATGGATATATTTTCCCCAGTTCACATGGATATAATTGCCCCAGCTCATATGGATAATGCCCCAGGTCTCATGGATAATGCCCCAGCTCTCATGGATAATGCCCCAGGTCTCATGGATAATGCCCCAGCTCTCATGGATAATGCCCCAGGTCTCATGGATAATGCCCCAGGTCTCATGGATATTGCCCCCTGGTCTCATGGATATGCCCCAGCTCTCATGGATAATGCCCCAGCTCTCATGGATAATGACCCCAGCTCTCATGGATAATGACCCCAGCTCTCATGGATAATGCCCCCAGCTCTCATGGATAATGCCCCAGCTCTCATGGATAATGCCCCCAGCTCTCATGGATAATGCCCCCAGCTCTCATGGATATTGCCCCAGCTCTCATGGATATTGCCCCAGCTCTCATGGATATTGCCCCAGGTCTCATGGATAATGCCCCAGCTCTCATGGATAATGCCCAGCTCATGGATAATGCCCCAGCTCTCATGGATATTGCCCCAGCTCTCATGGATAATGCCCCAGCTCTCATGGATATTGCCCCAGCTCTCATGGATAATGCCCCAGCTCTCATGGATAATGCCCCAGCTCTCATGGATAATGCCCCAGCTCTCATGGATATGCCCCAGCTCTCATGGATATTGCCCCAGGTCTCATGGATAATGCCCCAGCTCTCATGGATATTGCCCCAGCTCTCATGGATAATGCCCCAGCTCTCATGGATAATGCCCCAGCTCTCATGGATAATGCCCCAGCTCTCATGGATATTGCCCCAGCTCTCATGGATATTGCCCCAGCTCTCATGGATAATGCCCCAGCTCTCATGGATAATGCCCCAGCTCTCATGGATATTGCCCCAGCTCTCATGGATATTGCCCCAGCTCTCATGGATAATGCCCCAGCTCTCATGGATAATGCCCCAGGTCTCATGGATAATGCCCCAGCTCTCATGGATATTGCCCCAGCTCTCATGGATATTGCCCCAGCTCTCATGGATAATGCCCCAGCTCTCATGGATATTGCCCCAGCTCTCATGGATATTGCCCCAGCTCTCATGGATATTGCCCCAGCTCTCATGGATAATGCCCCAGCTCTCATGGATATTGCCCCAGCTCTCATGGATATGCCCCTGGTCATGGATATTGCCCCCTGGTCTCATGGATATTGCCCCCTGGTCTCATGGATATTGCCCCGGTCTCAGGGATACTGCCCAGCTCACCTTTGCTGCTGCTTCTCCACATTGCCAGCGGCCGCGTGCTTCCTGCTTCAGTGGCCGCTGACAGGAAGTGCAGCCGCTCGCCTGGGAACTATGAAACAGCCAGGCGAGCGGCTCCACCTCCTGTCAGCTGGCCCTTGTAACAGGAAGCACGCCGGCCGCCGGCAATGTGCGGCGGCGGCGTTCGGGCTCGGGCCACAGCGGGAACGCTGCGTTCCCGCAGCGTTCCCGCTGTGGGAAAAGTGCGGGAACGCCGTTCCTGCGCGTTCCCGCTCGACTCGAGCCCTGTTTAGCTCCTTACATACATCCATTTTACATATCATGAGCCTACACACTCTTTTCATTCGTCTTTCTCCCTCTCAGTCTCAGGTCTTGATCTCATTTACAGTTTCCCTCACTTCTAGCTCTTCATATTACCCTCCGTCCAGTCCTATGATGGTACCCCTTCTGTTTATCTTTATAGGGTTACCTAGGCAACGTTGACAGTTGCGGTGCAACAAGTACGTCCTGTTTGGACGCGGCTCGTGTGGTCAGAAACGATGCGCCATTTCCGGTTTCCGGGTGGGCGTAATCGAGACCAACGCGATACAGACTTGGTAAGTCTTTAACAGTCTATACTATAAAAATAACAAGAATCAATGTGTTTTTATCCTTGATAAAGGCCTTTATGTAGGCCGAAACGTCGGTGTCTTTTTTTAGTATCTTGCAATAAAAAATTTCCACTGAAGTCCTCGACTGCGGCCCGCTACTTTGGAGTTCTATATATATATATATATATATATATAGTGTCTGTGTGTGAGGTCAGGGTGTGTGCAGGCTGTGCAGTGGGTAAATGGTGTGTCTGGCCGGACAATTCAATATTAACATTTACTGGACAGGCTTTCAGCAAAAATACTAAATTACTTAAGTGGTCACGTGATATTAGATTTATTTATTTATATATAAAGGATTTTACCAGGAAGGATACATTGAGATTTCTCTTGTTTTCAAGTATGTCCTGGGTATACAATACATGCAATAAAAGTATTGGTATCAGTGAGTACATGAAAAAAGTATTGGTACTCATAACCTGTCTTAAAATATTGGTATTGGTGCATCCCTATTTAACTCACATCATAACCACCAATATGGAATAATTTATGCAGAATTTCTACTTGCCAAACACCAGTTTGTCTCTATCCCTCTCCTTTTAGATTAAAATCTCATTGGGAAGCAGAGACGTCTTACTCTTCTGTCTCAGTCCATCTTTTTCTAATTTGTTGTAACCCCTTTTACAAATAAAATAATAATAGTAAAATTCTCCTTCTGCAAGGTCACAACTCCAAGTCTCAACTTTGGGATATTTCTTAATTTACATTTGAAAATTGAATAAAAAATTGTTGAAAAAAAGATGATTCAATAATTAGGCAAAAGATGGCCTCCTCATGGAAAACAAAATACTACATATGAAGAACACAATCTACACAAAACATTGAGGTCACATTAAGATGTTCCACAGTGTACATTTCTCTAAGACTTTGCATCGTAAAAAAGCAATCACAATTAGCAAAACCAGCATGATTATTAAAATGTACTTGTCCTATTGACAATTGTCAAGGTCTTCAAAAGAAAAAGGAAACTGTCGAGGGATAGGGTTCAATGCAGCGAGGATTATCATCTGACATTTCTGCCATTATAATCACATCTGACAGAATGAAATACAAGCCTAACGAAGAGCTAATTACATTGACTAGTAATAATACAAAAGTGGGCTAAGCAGATTTACCTAATGAAAAATTATTTTAATTAAAAAAGCAAAACTCCATCACAGGTTTATGGTTTTGCAGATTTCAAAATAGATAAATAATCTAATTTGTAAGATATAAAATGTCAAGTATGTAGACCTAGCCACTGGGTAGTTTCACCTAGAGAAAATATTCCATATTGTCCATCATAAATAGTATGGAACAAATAGCACCAGCCCAGTCATTTTCCACCAAACAACCGAGGCATAAAAGTATAACAAATTAACTTACAGATAACAAATTGCATTTATTTGGCATACTAATTGTATTCTCAGGAAATATACAGTAAAATATGTTTATTTTACTATTTTAGTTACTAATACTTCAGATAGGACACTACAAATATAAAGGCTAAAATCTCGCTGTCATGATGATCTTGAAACTGACTGGAGCTAATTATTATGATGTATCGTTATGGTTAATAATTGCTTTTGTGCTTAACATTAAGCCACTAATGTGTTGCTAATTTAATATGTATAGATAAAACTATTTGAAGATGACCATGTCAGTTACATGCCAAATAAAATAAGCATGCTATATTTATGTTGAAGCTGAAGAAGCTCTGAGGAGCGAAACGCGTTCTGGTAGTATATTTTATGTATTAATAAATTAATTTTATTTTTAAACCACTGCTGCTTCCTGTAACGTGATTAAGAAAAGGTTTTGGAATTACCTTAATATTCCTATGCGACATCTTGGAGCCAATGCGGCTCATGAACATGTGAGTGTGACCATATATAAGTACCAACTTCACCATTATATTTAAATGATATTGCACCAGATAGTGCGTTGGTATTTCTTCTGATCCACTGCAGGGGAAAGCATTTGAAGAATTCCGTCGCGGGTTTATGGGCACCTGAACATCTTTTGAAGACCCATAATTGCTATCCATCCTAGAGCCAAGGTTGGGCTCAATAGAATGTGAGTAGGACTACAACTGTTGCATTTTCCTCTGATGGTGGATCGATATACTGCGCGATTATATTTCCTCTCTTCTGCACAAATTTCTCTCATCTGGAGTAGGGGTTGCTTCTGAATGGATTAGAAGACTTTGATTGGACATGTATAACGATTAACCGTACATCCAATTCGCTGGCGCTCCATTGACTATCTACTATATTTATGTTGTCTAGGTAATAATAGCCCTGTAATTCCAACATTTATAAAGTGTTAGGCCCCGTTCACACTGAGAGATTTATCGCGCTTTTTTGCCGGGATATCGCACATATTTCCGTGCGATATCGCTCTATGTAGCTTCTCCAACGCATTTCAATGGAGCTGTTCACATCTTGTCGCTCAATGTCGCCTGTAGATCGTCGCTGTAGCTTGTCGCTGGTACATGACCCTTTTTTCGCGATTTGCACTGGTGGTGTTTTGCAATATCGCACATAACAGCGATATCGCTCGATATTATCGCACAATATCGCTCAATGTAATAAATATTAAAATCGCATGGAAAAACGCGTGATTTTCATGTCGTTCAGTGTGAACGCGGCCTTATATTTATCAGTATAGCTCCGATTATTTCTAATCAATGGATAAACACAGTGAATTTAAATGGTCATGCGGTCATGAATGTTCAGCCAGCTCCATGGTGTCTCTCAATGTTACAGCATTGAGAAGTATCTGGTTGCGCTTGCGCTAGTAGATATACATGCCCCGATTATCATTGAGAGGCAGCTAGGCACCACCAGTTCAAAAAGCACTGGGGAAGACCGTGGTGCGGGTGAAAAAAGCAGTTTATACATGATAGGCAGAAAAAAGGGGCATAATTGAGGTAGGCATCATAAGTGGTGAATAGGTTCCCTCTTGGTTTTGTCTAGAATGTCCCTTTATCGACCATCAGCATGATTACTTAGTTTGTTAATGGGTTATTTAAGCCATATTGGTGTACGGCTTGAAGGAGAAAAGTTACCAAGAAAGGCTTAATGATCTTAACATGTACAGCTTGGAAAAAAGACGAGACAGAGGAGATATGATAGAAACATTTAAATACGTAAAGGGAATCCACAAGGTAGAGGAAGGGAGTATATTTAAAAGGAAACAAAATAGCAAAACAAGAGGACATAGTCTTAGATTAGAGGGGCAAAGGTTTAAAAGTAACATCAGGAAGCATTATTTTACTGAGAGGGTGGTGGATACATGGAACAGTCTTCCAGTTGAAGTGGTAGAGGCCAAAACAGTAATTGAATTTAAGCAGGCATGGGATAGGCATAAGGCTATCCTAAACAAAAGATAAATCCAGGTAAAGTATCCATGTAATTGGGCAGACTAGATGGGCCGAAAGGTTCTTATCTGCCGACATTTTTCTATGTTTCTATATTCTTATTATCAAGTTTAAAATAAATCTACTTTTTGTGTTTTTATCTTTTTTTCTATTTTGCACGCCATGTGATCGGAGATCATTGGAGAATATCAAGCTACTGCTGTCCAGTTTTACCCTTCATCGTTTTCAGCTTACATTTCATAAATCTATGATGCATATTCTATTACATTCAAATATATTTACACCACTTTGTGCATTTTAGCTTGTAAAATCGAATTCTCTGCTCGTTTCGCAGTGTTAGTAGCAGAATCCATTTAAAGAATGTCATAAGATGTTTCCACTGATCTAAAATTAGTTCATAATCATGCGGTACCTTATCCTCCTTTTACTGAACTTGTGACACACGGAATTAATTAAATTTGTGAGCAGCAAGATGAAGGTTTTAAAAGAACACTTAGCACAATGCTCACATTAGAAATGCTATATACCTAAAATGTGATGTACTAACATGTTTATTACCCTACATTATTTATTTGCAAAGTATTTTACCAGGAAGGATACATTGAGATTTCTCTCGTTTTCAAGTATGTCCTGGGTATTATCTCACTGTCTTGGTGTTAAAATGCATTAAAAAACGACAGAACTGGGAAGGAGCATTATTTTGGCCTACAGATCTGCAAAGTAGCTTTGGTTTACTAGCAGGGTTATTCAGAGAGAGGTGAAAACCAGGAGAATGACTGGAGAAGTGAAAATTCTAGGTCAAAATAGCCAACCAGAAAAATTCTATTTATCTCACTTTCCAAATTGGCTATTTTGACCTAGAATTTTCACTTCTCCAGTAATTCTCCTGGTTTTCACTTCTCTCTGAATAAACCTGTTTGATTTGCAGTGCTGGATCAAATACAATATATTTCACTTTTTATTGCATCTTTAGGGAGTACATTTTCTTAAATGTAGTAAAACAAAGCAGAAGATAAGGTCTACGCTTAACCCCCTTCACTATCAAGTAATTTTCCATAAAACCACTGTGAGGAGCCAATGGTTTTTAAACAAAAATTAGGAAAATCCACACTGTATTATTTACTGTAGTAACCCTATCTGACAGGCATATGGTGCCATTTGTTGACGAAAAAGAGCTACTGCAACTGGGGCTCCGTGCTGAATCAGCTGGAGATCTGTATTTTAGACAAAGAGTCTCAGCCGTACAAACTGTTTTAGCACTTCGGATGTCAATATCCAAGGTAGAAAATGTTTGGGGGACATTCTGGACCCCATTTTCAAATTAATTTAATTTGCAATAAATTCTATTTCTTTTCATTGCTCCAGAATTAGACCAAATTGAGTAAACTGATATGAAGGCACTAGCAGGTGCTTTGACGTTCAAATTTATTTGATCTTCATAGTAAAGGGGCTAACTATTAAAAAAACAAAGTTCAATATCATATTTTTTTAATTAATCTCTGAAATATTTGTTTGTGCTTCAAATTCTAATATTAGTTTTGGGAAATTGAAAGTGCGTTATACCTGTATTATTAAAGGTTAACTTATGTGATGTAGAGCATGGCAACCTGTACAAAGATTATATTGTACATGTATACTAATCTTTTCCCATAGGAATCAATGTCACAAGCCTGATTTAATGATGGCTTCAGTTTGTTTGCCCTTCATCAGGATTGATAGTAGTTATTACATGTCAGGCCTCTAGATAACAGTAACCTCCAAACTCTCATAAAACTTATCAGTGAAAAATGAAGTATTAGACAGACAAGCACTGTTAACGCACTGAAAAAAATAAAAGCTAAATAGATATATGAACGTACAGTGAGGGAAAAAAATATTTGAATCCCTGCTGATTTTGTACATTTGTCCAATGGCAAAGAAATGATCAGCCTAGAATTTTAATGGTAGGTTTATTTCAACAGTGAGAGACAGAATAACAACAAAAACATCAGAAAAAAACATTTTAGAAAAGTTATAAATTGATATGCATTTTATTGAGTGAAATAAATATTTGATCCCATATTAATCAGTAAGATTTCTGGCTCCCAGGTATCTTTTATACAGGTAACGCGCTGAGATTAGGAGCACTCTCTTAAAGCGAGTGCTCCAAATCTCAGCTTGTTATCTGTATAAAAGATACCTGTCCACAAAAGGAAGCAATCAATCAGATTCCATACTCTCCACCATGAGCAAGACCAAAGAGCTGTCCAAGGATGTCAGGGACAAGATTGTAGACCTACACATGGCTGGAATGGACTACAAGACCATCGCCAAACAGCTTGGTGAGGAGGTGAGAACAGTCACTGCGATTATTTGCAAATGGAAGAAACACAAAATAACTGTAAATCTCCCTCGGTCTGGGGCTCCATGCAAGATCTCACCTCGTGGAGTTTCAATGATCATGAGAACTGTGAGCAATCAGTCCAGAACTACATGGGAGGGTCTTGTCAATGATCTCATGGCAGTTGGGACCGTAGTCACCAAGAAAACAATTGGTAACACACTACGCCATGAAGGAATGAAATCCTGCAGCGCTCGCAAGGTCCCCTATCAAGAAAGCACATGTACAGTCCTGTCTGAAGCTTGCCAATGAACATCTGAATGATTCAGAGGTTGTGGACAGATGAGACCAAAGTCAAGCTCTTTGGCAACAACTCAATTCGCCGTGTTTGGAGGAGGAGGAATGCTACTTATGAACAAGAACACCATCACCACCGACAAACATGGAGGTGGATACATTATGCTTTTGGGTTGTTTTGCTGCTAAGGGAACATGACAACATCACCGCATCAAAGGGGCGATGGACAGGCCTATGTCCTGTCAAATCTTGGGTGAGAAACTCCTTCCCTCAGCCAGGGCATAGAAAATGGGTTGTGGAAGTGTATTCTAGCATGACAATGACCCAAAACACACAGCCAAGGCAACAAAGGAGTGGCTCAAGAAGATGTACATTAAGGTCTTGTAGTGGCCTAGCCAGTCTCCAGACCTTAATCCCATAGAAAATATGTGGAGGGAACTGAAGATTCAAGTTGCAGAACGTCAGCCTTGAAACCTTAAGGACTTGGTGAGGATTTGCAAATAGGAGTGGGACAAAATCCCTCCTAAGATGTGTGCAAACCTGGTGGCCAACTACAAGAAACGTCTGACCTCTGTGATTGCCAACAAAGGTTTACCTTACTTTCCCATAAATGGAGTAGGCGAAAACCGCTGAATTGCACCCAACTGAAAGAAAACGTCTGCTATTTTCTTAATAGGAGAATAAATCAGTAAAAATTTAGTAAAAATGTATCCAAATAAAAAAGTCCTTTAAAAAATAAAAACTTCTTTTACAAAATAAAAAAAGTATTTTAAAAGATAAAAACAAAAATAGTCCCTAGAGAAGACAAAAACGTGTTCTAAAAAATAAAAGGATTTATGCTGTAAATGAAAAGAATAAATGGTCTTTAAAAAAAATTAAGAAAGATATTACGTTTACATTGAATCCTATGGGACACACCTGTCGAACTGAAACACAGTAAATCAGGGCATGTCACAGGAATTTTGGTGCAGTTTGGCATTCTGTGAATAGTAGACACGATAATCTTCTATGGGGTAATTTCGGTGCAGCCGAGCGCCACCCAATTGGGGCGAACAGAACCGTATTTTGCTGTCAATTCGCCAGTATTTGACAAATTGACAGCTTTGTGAATAGACGAATTGCCCTGAAATTGCACCGACTGGTGAAATTCAACGTCCGCGGGAATTAGGAGGTTAGTGATTAACCTCTACAAAGTAATAGCATTATGAAATAAAATTTAAAAGGTTGAAACTCGACGTTTGCAAAAATATTTAGAAAACAATGTCTAGACCCTGTGAGATCTGGGTCATTTATTTTTTCTGCACACTTGATTGTTGAGTATTAGGCTCTTTTTTCCCCATGAACGCCTTACATGTTGTGTCCCATCATATTATTGTTGACTCGTGTGAATACATATTTTGTGGTTCATTGTTATTCATAAAATTTATTACTGAAACTAATTGCCATGCAAAGCATATGTGAAAAAATGTGAAAAAGCCTTACCAAAATAAACACTTCTGCATATTAATAGCATATTCTTCAGAACAAAAATCAATTCAGAGCATTTTTATTTATACTATCATTAGCACTTCAAGTAGAATGTTTTCCAGGCCTCTGTCGTAAATAATCCTTTTATAAAATTTAGATAATTACTGGTATACATAACGTGTTGTTAATAAATATGTGACTTTTTTTGTTTTTTGAGTAGTAAATACGTATTATCTGTACTAATAACTACTAATGTGGAATCACTGGTTATTTGTAGCACAAGCATAACAATGGATAAATGTTACGGTTTTAAGTTAAAGGGACATTCTATCTATCACAATGATTTAATTGAGTTTTAATGAACATGGTGAGCTAAGGTTGCAGCCTCGGTGACAAATAACATGTGGTATAAATCTAATAAAATATAGTGCAAATCATCTCAAATGGGGGGGACATATAAAATGGGGAGCAAATTTAATAAACTGAGACACTAATCAAATAAAATGGGACACAACGATAAAATGGGCACAAGTTACATAAATGGTAATAGGGAAAAACTGAATATAATGGAGCAAAACTTTAACACAATATAAGCAAAAATAAATAAATGGGGCACAAAACAAATAAAATGAGAGAGCGTAGCAAATAACATGGTGGCATTATGGCATAATTATATGGAGGCAATGTGGTTTGTGTACAATTCATCCAATTCAGCGGCCGATTCGCTGCACTTTGGGGACCCTGCGGTGAATGCTGAAGTCACCGCAGGATCAGTGAATCGGACTCGCCGAAGTGCAGTGAATCAGAGAGCACCGACTTTTCGGTGCTCTCTGTATAACCCTGTAAGTTGTCCAACTTGAAAGGCAAGACTGAAACTTAATGAATTCAGGATTTATAGGGCTCTATTACATCCCTTGCGCAAAAAGCGCAATTTTTTTGCGCTCAGCGTTAAACGTTAACGCGCGTAAATTAACGCTGCTATTACAATACAAGCGCATTTTTTTATCCGTCCAAAAATATCGCGCGTAAAAAAGACGAGCAAAAACGCCCGCGCATTAGAGTTGAGCACAGAAATCGGCGTGCAGACTGTCTTTTAACACCATTCAGCCAATCTGAATTAAGAACCACAATTGTCTCACGTTAAGTTTTTGCGCCTGTCAAAATCAATCTGAGTATATATGCTGCAGCAATAATAAAAACACACACACACAACCTCACAATTTTATTGTTTGGGTATGTGTAGAATGTGTAACTATACGTTGCTGTATTTTTTTTTTCTGGTGTATTTGGGTTCGGCCAGGACGTTCAGATTTGCCATTAACACCAGCTTTTAAAAGACGTTAAAATTATGCGCACAAACGTTGTTTGTTAAAATTTGCGCATCGATTGTAATACCATCCACGAACCAGCACACCAACGCATTTGCGCCCACAATGTTGAGTATGGGATGTGCGCACGAACTTTCGCTCGCGCAGGGTTTGCGCAGGGTCACTCGCGTTAGACGTTAACGCGCATCTTTTGCGCGAACTTCGGAATACGACGTTTGGCGCGAAGGGTTTTTCCCCTCGCGTTAATGTGTTTTTGCGCACACGCAAAATTGTGTGCGAAGAGTGTAATAGTGCCCATAATGTTTTAAGAATTATGACATTCCTATTGGCTATGGAAAATGTCAGAGGTTGGTGAAACAGAAAAGGAGTAAAATTGGAACAGAAATATAGATTTCTTGACTATAGGGGTTATTCAGAAAGGACCGAATGGTGAATTACCGTACGGTGCAATTTTGTGGCAGTTTGTCTATTCATCAACTGTCAATTCGCCAAATACTGGTAAATTATCAGCAAAATACACTGTAGTTTGCTGGGTGGAGTAGAGGTAACATCACTGCTCTGCGTGTAGAGAGCCTGGGGAGACATGGGTTCGATACCAGCGAGCAACCTCTCCAGTAAGTGTCCTTGGGCAAGACACCTAATGGTACATACTCGCCACCCAGGACATACTTGAAAACGAGAGAAATCTCAATGTATCCTTCCTGGTAAAATACTTTCTCAAAAAAAAAATATATATATTGTCCCATATATAAGTAACAGTTAATCTATTCACAGAATGCCGAATTGCACTGAAGTGTCAGGGAAATGCCCTGATTTTCAGTGTTTCAATTTCGACAGGTTTAAACAAGCGAATCCCATAGAATTGAATGTAAAATAATATTATTGTATTAAACCATTTATTCTTTTCATTTTCAGCAAAAAGTCTTTTTTTAACACATTTTGTATTTTTTTGATGACATTTTTGATTCTCAATTTTTTTTAAAGCCTTTTTTTATTTTGTAACAGACCTTTATATTATTTTTTAAAGGACCTTTTTTTTATTTAGAGGCATTTTAATATTTTTTTTATTGGTTTAAGCACCTATCAGAAGAATAGCAGAGTTCCATTTTTGTTTTTTTTATGCAGTTCGTCTGTCGCTTCGGCGGTCAGTGGCGATTACATCTCCGGTGCACTATGGCGACCCTGTAGTGAATAGTGAATTCACCAACGGGTCAGCGAAGTTGAATCGCTGAAGTGCACAGCACCAAAATCTTGCGGCATTCTGCATAACCCATTACGTGCTGACTGTTTAATTAAAAAAATAAAGACTAATCACATCACCTCTTTATCCACTGAAATAATATATGAAAATATCAACTTCATCCATGTAAAACATGATAAAACTGATCAGACAAGCAATTAGCACAGCATGCTCACATCTCAGATCTTTCAAACTACCACCCAATGTTCATTTCTCAGACTCACAGTCACAGTTTGATGCCTTCATTATTTCTAATGAGATATTTCCATGTATGTTAAGCCGGAGGGAGGATTTTATTCTCACAGTAGACATATTAAGTCAGTTTATTATGCAAAGTAAACTATTTTTCTCTATTATTTACTTCTGCTGGTGAAAAAAATATATAAATCTTCCTTTCTTCTTCGGGGTAATTACAATGAAGTAAATCTATTATGTATGAAGTGACTTTGTAATTTAGGCAGTTGTTTTTTGGCATACAAAAAAAGCTTCCAGTGATGCAAAACAAGTGACAAAAAAGTAACAATTTATACACACCTCCAGTGATATGTGCTCTGATCTAATATATGCTATACTACGCAGCATGGTGTGAAGACAAATCTTGGAAGACCTAATGAGGATCCTTGTGTTAAGAGGCAACTACTCAGCACACACGTGACATACTTGTCATGGGAATGTGTACTGATTGGAAGAGAGCATCCTGTGTATAGAATGACAGATTGTAATTCAAGAATAGTGGTACCGATCTTTAAATAGTTTACCCCGTATTATCAAATCCCTTATTTTTTACATAGAAAATATGTTTATACTGAATTCTTCAACTCTACCTTGTATAAACCTAAGTCATCATTTATTTTATTTATTTTTCTCACCAGACGCACCTCCCCCCTCTGCCGATCCCTCCATTGGCTTCCTGTATGTTTCAGGATACAGTTTAAAATACTGACGCTCACGTTCAAATCGCTCAATAACTCAACTCCTCCCTACATGTCTTTGTTACTCCACAAGCACCTCCCGTCTACACAACTCCAGTCAGTGGGTGATTTCCACCGGTCATCTGTCTACACCCGCGCTGCCAACTCTCACCTCCAAGACTTCTCAAGGGCAGCTCCTGTGGAATGACTTGCCTCGCCCTATCAAACTCTCCTCTGATCTACGGGCCTTCAAGAAATCCCTCAAACCCCATCTCTTCAGATTAGCGTACCACATCACTGATACAACTCCTCCCTCTGCTCGCCTACTCACAAAGGATTGAAGCTGTTTCTATGGCCCCACCATTCCCAAACCACTGGCACTAATGATCCTGCCGTCCAGTAAAATTCCCCTTGTCTTCCTCAACCCCAATCCCTCTAGACTGTAAAACCCTATGAGCAGGGCCCTCTACACCTCTTGTTTCCATCCTATGTCCGTTCATCTGTATCTCGTTCCCTTTGGTTATTGTAAAACGATGCGGAAATTGTTGGCGCTATATAAATGATAACAATAATAATAATAGCACATTATGAGAACCAGAACATGGTCTGGTTGCTCTTCCAAAGTTCTGTTTCTTTCTAGAGGAATATTGAGGCCTAAGTAGATTCCTTTTATAAATCAAAGAATCTTCTTTCCTCACACGTAAGTACCACTTTATATGTGAAATAAGAGCAGATTGTAATAGAAACATAGAAACATAGAAAAATGTCGGCAGATAAGAACCTTTCGGCCCATCTAGTCTGCCCAATTACATGGATACTTTACCTGGATTTATCTTTTGTTTAGGATAGCCTTATGCCTATCCCATGCCTGCTTAAAGTCAATTACTGTTTTGGCCTCTACCACTTCAACTGGAAGACTGTTCCATGTATCCACCACCCTCTCAGTAAAATAATGCTTCCTGATGTTACTTTTAAACCTTTGCCCCTCTAATCTAAGACTATGTCCTCTTGTTTTGCTACTTTGTTTCCTTTTAAATATAATCCCTTCCTCTACCTTGTGGATTCCCTTTACATATTTAAATGTTTCTATCATATCTCCTCTGTCTCGTCTTTTTTCCAAGCTGTACATGTTAAGATCATTAAGCCTTTCCTGGTAACTTTTCTCCTTCAAGCCGTACACCATTTTACTAGCCCTTCTCTGAACTCTCTCTAAGATGTCTATATCCTTCTGGAGATACGGTCTCCAGTACTGCACACAGTACTCCAAGTGAGGTCTCACCAGTGCTCTGTACAGTGGCATGAGCACTTCCCTTTTCCTACTGCTAATACCTCTCCCTACACAACCAAGCATTCTGCTAGCATTTCCTGCTGCTCTATTACATTGACTACTTACCCTTAAATCCTCCTCAATAATAACCCCTAAATCCCTTTCTTCAGATGTTGAGGTTAGGACTGTATCAAATATTCTATATTCAGCCCTTGGGTTTTTACGTCCCAGGTGCATTATCTTGCACTTATCCACGTTAAAACTCAATTGCCACAACTCCGACCATTTTTTTAGTTTACCTAAATCATTTGTCATTTGGCTGATCCCTCCAGGAATGTCAACCCTGTTGCAAATCTTTGTGTCATCAGCAAAAAGACATACTTTTCCATTAATACCTTCTGCAATATCACTAATAAAAATATTAAAGAGAATGGGTCCAAGTACTGACCCCTGAGGTACCCCACTGGTAACAAGACCTTGCGCCGAATAAACTCCATTTACCACAACCCTCTGTTGCCTGTCACTCAGCCACTGCCTAATCCATTCAACAATATTGGAATCCAAGCTCAAAGATTGCAATTTATTGATAAGCCTTCTATGCAGAACAGTATCAAAAGCCTTACTGAAATCTAAATAAGCAATGTCTACTGCACCACCTGTGTCTATTATTTTTGTTACCCAATCAAAAAAATCAATAAGATTAGTTTGGCATGATCTCCCTGAGGTAAACCCATGTTGTTTCTGATCCTGTAATCTATGTATTTTTAGATGTTCAACAATCCTTTCCTTTAACATGGTTTCCATTCATTTCCCCACTACTGACGTAAGACTAACTGGCCTATAGTTCCCAGATTCCTCCCTACTACCCTTCTTGTGAATGGGCACAACATTTGCTAATTTCCAGTCTTCTGGGACGACTCCCGTTAGCAAGGATTGGTTAAATAAATCTGTTAATGGTTTTGCTATTACATCACTGAGCTCTTTTAATAACAGCATGAATGTCTTTCTCCTGTGTCGTATGAGATTGGAATCCACCAATGTTGTGGATCTGTCACTAAAATATTCACATAATTTCAGTTATTTCCATTTTTATCTCCCTACACCAGTCCTGACAACTTCAGCAGGACTGAGATGGGGAAGGTGGGGGCATGTAATCCCAGCATCCAGGATGCCCAGTTGCTATGCCTAGCAGCCAATCAGTGCTGCTTATCCATGAGCAGCCTCAAAGCCCTGATGTTAACGATCGTGATGACAGTCATGCCAACAAGAGTAGGGAGCGGTGGGGTCAACTATGCATAGTGTTCACTTGTGATACATAATAGCAAGTAAATGAAGAATATAACATACATTCTATAAGCGGCACATTCAAAAATTAAAGATGTTGAACTCTTGATACGCACATAGAAAATGTACAAGATATAGGGCCACAGTACAATCTTGACCCTAACATTTACGCTCACCTGCGTGAGCATTAACGTTAGCCACGGTGTCTACCGCATATTACAATCCAAACGCAAACGGGTTATGTAACCCATTTGCGTTTGGTATCTTGCGCTTTTCAGCGTGAGGTTACTGTACTTTGCGCTCCCTACACTTAACATGGGGAGTGCAAAGTGTTAATCAGCATTAGGATTACAAAGTTCTAATGCTGATTAACATCCGGCTCTGGTTAGCGGAAAGTTAACCAAAGCCAAGACTTGGTGTTAACGGATTCCGCTTCTGCAGAATTCGTTAACACCAGATTAAAAAAACAAATCGTATACTCACCTCCTGTCCCGCGGCGAGGACCGTGGCTCCAACCGCCCCCTCCGTCCGGCGGGAGCTGGGAGAGACTGGGGGAAAAAGTTCCTCAGTCTCCCCCTGCGTATTACTACCCCAACCGGCCGGATCTCGCGAGGCGAGATCTGGCAGGTCATGTGACCGCCATCGTCTGGCTCAATGGAGTCCTATGGACTCCATCGAGTGGATGCTCGCGGCGGCGCTCAGCGCTGCCCCGAGCATCCTGTCCCATAGCACGCGGTAACAATGCAGGCAGCTTTTTAAGCGCCTGCATTGTAATTCCACACTAAAATAGGGGCAGTAGGGAGAAAACTGCGGGTGCAGTTTTTTCTCCCGTCCCCGTTTAAGCATGGAGAATGTAATGTGGCCCATAGACACTAGCAAACTAATGGTGGAAATGTCTGTTCAGGTAGAGTTACAGTTACAAGTTTTTTTAAAGCGTTAACAAGTTCGGTAGCGCTGTACAATGGGAGGCAGAATAACAATATACATACAGGTTCAACACACAGAACATTAGGAGAGAGGACCCTGCTCATGCGCTTACAATCTAAGAGGAAGGTGTGACACACTGAGTGAGGATAAATAGAGGACCTAAAGTAGTGGGGTGCATGTGGGCTGGGTGGGAAGATGGTGTAAAAAATGAACAGAGGGGGATTATGGAGTGAGCCAATAGGCTTCTCTAAAGTAATGTGTTTTCAGAGACTTTTTGAAGGACACTTTTCATATTATTTTTTGTAGTGTAATGGAATTATTACATTTCAAGACAAATAAAAGATTCATAACAAATTAATCATTAAACTCAAATTAAGTAGCAATACCATAATTATAGGAGGAAGAACCTACTGTCGGATCACAGACTTTTAAATTTACATAACTGTATATATAGCATCAATATTCTATACCTTGTTTTCTAAAAAAATGCCTATCAGTTTATCACATGATAATTTCTCTAAACATGTTTCCCAATGGTTAACTTAATATTTTTATTATTTTTATCCCACTTTATAGCCTATAGTCCTGCAAATCTAACATTTAATGGATTAACAAGGCTACGAGAATATCTCGCAAAAGACTGAAATGATGGCGTGTGGGGCACTGCAAATCAGCATTACAAATTAGGACATTTCCCACATGCCCTCCACAGTGTAGGGTTAAAGGGAAGCTCTATTGACAAAAGGAGTTCCCTTTTTTGCCCTTAAATAATTGGGGCAGCTGCAGATGACAGACCAAATATTTTTATTTTGTGAATTTACTCAGCTTTTGTCCCTTTCTGTGCGAAGCTCGTCCTCTTTGGCTCAGGGTCTCCCATGCCCAGAAATCTCTGAAGCGTTTCTATACAATGTGTACTCCTAAACATGTTGGGGACAACTTGGGGGCACCTTGCTCTGTAAAAAGTTTTTTACAGAAAACAAACTGGAGTGTCAGCTGTGAAAATGCTGCTATAGACCCTAAACTAAGGGACAGACTCGGGATTAAACCCTGTATCATATATAAACCAAAATTACTACCAGCTAGTATTATAATCACGTTCGTCCCAATTTATGCTTAAAACATAACTTTTATTAAAGTACCATCTAAATTTAATCTTAAAATGGGTTATAAAGTTAGATAAGACATGAGAAATAGTGATTGAAAATTAAGAGATATTAATAAGTGATTTAATAAACACCAGGAATAAGATACAATCAATTGATGACCTATGTCCCCTCTGTTTTTATATATATATATAACTTGAACATTAGGGTTCAGATATTGCATACTGCAATAAATTAAAAAAGCATTTTTTGCACTTTTTGTGTGGGGAAGGGCTCCTGATTTCTGTGACCTCTTGAGATGTAAATCCAGCCCTGCGCTTACTATCGCAATTAGATTTACTTGGGCACGCTCTCTACATGCTGACATCACTAGTAACCGACCTGGTGACCAGCAGGTGGGAAATTAAAATATACCGGCTGCTGTTGACGCTGGGTGGGGTGGAGGAAACTCCTCAACATCACCCAGCATTTACACAAGATCGTGACTGGGAGGGGGGTGCACTCCTCACATCCTAATCACTTTAAAACTATAAAGTGGTCTGGTTGAGTAGAGTGTCACTATAAGCAATGCAAGCACCTTTAACCCATTGACGCCGCTGGACATACTGCGCTATCCCGGCGATAGGTGGGCAAGAATGTGAAGAGATGGCATAGCAAGCCACATGGCTCTCCAGCAACTCCCCCAGCCCACCCCCTCTTCCCTGTGGCCAATCGTCAGGCAGTCCCACCTGCAGACAATTGCGGCGATCGGAGGCAGGGAAGAGGGGGACGGGGATGGGACTTGCTGGAGAGCCTAGGTGAGTGTTAGGCCGCCCTGTGGTGTTCAGGCCCGCCTCCCTCCCAGCAATACCCTGGCATTAAGGGGTTAAAGAGGCTCTTACGTTGCATTTCCCACAGTCCTCCCAAAAACAGGGTGAGAGACTAGGGCTCTTGGGTGATCTAGAGGACTGAGGGATAACTTTGTGGCTTGGCAGGTCTGACTTATGTACATGTAGTGAGTAACAAAAAATAAGGGACTGTCAAGTAAAATTTGGTTCTGGCAAGACATTTCTCTAAGCTGTGCCACAACCAATTCTAGGGTGTGCATAAATGTAACATGTATTACTTACAAAATGTAAATAATCACGAAAAGTCAATCTTCAAGCTCTTCATCATGAACAAAATAAGGAACTTTCAAAAAAGTGTAGATGGCAAACTAAAAGAATGGTAAAACCAATTAATCCGGCATCAATCTCTACACATACCTATGCCGACAAAAATATAAGTAGCAATTCGTATTTTACAGTAAAATATTTCAACATTTTTTGAAAGGAATACAATGCACGCTGCACGCGTCGGAGGAAAATATCAGCACCAAGGTGGGAAAAGAAGCATGGATCTGTGGTTTCAGTCTATACATTATTCTACCTGTTTAAAGAAACAAAACAACAAAATCTGAAAGTCTCATCACTGAAATAAAACCTGCATCATTTTCTTTGTCACTTATAGGCATGTAGTTCTGTATATGATGACAGGTTTTCACATCCCAAAGGTGCTGAGGAGTTAAGAAGACTGTGTAGAGAAATCCATCAAAATAATCAGGCTTTATACATGCTGTGCAATTAAGAGAAAATGGCTTCTATTTTAGAACTCTGACAGACAAACACATCATTTTGTAGAGCGGCTGAGAAATAATCAGCATAGAAATGTCATTGCAAAAAACGTACAAAGAGGTTTCTGCTCATAGTAGGGAAAGTGGAGTAATGTAAGCACCCAGGCACAAGGATAGATGGTTGATACAACGATTGAGCGACAGACAGTATTAAATAATAAAATACATATTAACTTCTCACACTCATATTAGAAGACTGGATAGATGATGATTTCAGAATTTACATATAAGATCAAATTTTACACCGAGGCTTAAAGTAGGGCAGAAATTGCTTACATTATGTCATATTAAAAGTGACTGCTTGACATTGCGTGCACTGAAGCATAACCTATGTGCGCATCAATTTTCAGAATGTGCCCTCTCTGTTGAAGCACATTGTCCACATTGTCAAACAGTATATCAGCTCAGTCGACATCTGTATCACATCATCACAATCACATTTTGGGTCTGGTTTTGTATAAACTGTTATTGTAACTGAAAGGGAAGGTGGATACTACCAGGATTTTTTTTTTGTTCATGTTAACCAGATAATAGGGGTTATTCAGAGAGCACCGAATTGGCCACAATATTGTACAGTGAAATTTCGCAGCCATTCGGCTATTCAAAAAGCTGGCAATATGCCAAATATTAGCAAATTGCCGGCTAAATACGGTGATCTTCAGCGGCAGTGAACTCCCCATAGAGAAACAATGGCTAATCTATTCAGAGAACACCAAACTGCACCGAAATGTCAGTGAAATATCCCAGTTTTCATTCGACAGGTTAAAACGGACAAATCCCACAGGTTTCAATGTTTAAAAAAAAATCCCCGTTTTCATTAAATATTTATTCAACCGTTTATTCTTTTCATTTGTAGCAAAAAGTCTCTTTATTTATTTACTTTTTAGGATATTTTAGGCTTTTGTTTCTATTTTTGTCAGTGGAGTTTTTTTTCCCTCTTTTTTTTTTTAAATGGTGTTTTTTTTTCAACAGACCTTTTTATTATTATTCGTAGGACCTTATATATTATTTCGAGGTATTTTCATGCAGTAGTTTTTTTTAAATGCCTTTTAAAAGTAGCGGTGGTTTTTGTTTTTTTTAATATACCCCTGTTTGACGGTCTTCAGCGGGTCATCAGCTTTTTTCGGATCAATTTGGCAGTCTGTTCGGTGGATCGTCAATTGCATTCAGTGTTTTTCCCGATCGATTGGCGGTTTTTCGATTCATTTGGCGGTTTTGCAGCTGTTTTCCGATTCGATGCAGTGGTTTTTTTGGATGTGTTCGGCGGGTCGATTCGCTGCACTTTGGAGACCTTGTGGCGAATGCTGAATTCACTTCAGGGTCAACGAATTTAGCTCGCCGAAGTGAGAGTCACCGACATTTCGGTGCCCTATGAATAGCCCTATTAATTTTTATAAACCTGTTCTGTATAATAGTGGCCAAAACAATTGGCTTTTACAAAATAATGGTTTTGACTTTGGAAAGCAGTGCATTGAGATGACATGATAGTTGTTGTAATTTAAAGTTTCTCCAAACATCTTGGGCGAGACAGCAAGTCTCCAAGATCTCGCAAGAGTTCTCGGCCCAGAAGCCCAAGCCTCCATGGATTCCTACGGACTCCAGGAGCTAATACTTGTGCTACTGCAGGTATCAGGAACCTTAGCGCTATGTTCTGGGGCAAGGCGTTGAGAGAGCACCTTCTCCTATTATCATGGAGACGTTAAGAGAAAATCTGCAAGCGCAGCTTTTCCTTCTTACCATCTCCATGTTAGCATCAACATTGGAATATTGCCCATTAACTCTATCCATCAACCTTCGGCTCTATTCCGTGATTGGTGCTAACTTACCAGAGTCATTACAGTCTGTGGAGATGTTAAGTTTACAACAGATCTGGTTAAATTAGCACCAACTTTGAAATAATGCCCATTAAAACCTAAACCTTGGAAATAGGTAATTTTGATCTATTCTTATCGCGTTGCCCCAGTGAATATAATATCTTAGTCCCCCTTCAACTCCCTGTCAACAATGCACACAATACAGAAACCCTCCTCCTCCTCTCACTGTCAGCTAGAAAGGGAAGAATTAAAGTTGGGGTCTGTGCGCCTACAAAGACATTTCAAGAAATAAAGTAAACTTTTTGTAGGCAAATAATAAGTAGTTTGAAATACTAACAGGGTTATTCAGAGAGTGTGAAAAGCAGGAGAATGACTGGAGAATGAAAAATTCTAGGTCAAAATAGCCGATTTGGAAAGTGAGATGAAAGGGGGAATTTTTCTGGTTTGGCTATTTTGACCTAGAATTTTTCATTCTCCAGCCATTCTCCTGCTTTACACGCTCTCTGAATAACCATGTAAATTGTTTCTTCAACCAGACTGGATCTATTAAGACACGTTTAAAAACCTCACTGGAATAACACTTTAAATAATATACAGTATATTATAAAAATATGTGAAAATATGATTAAAAGAAATTAGGTGGTTACATGCTTTGTGAGGTGGAATGCATTCACAGGAATTTAAAGTAAAATAAAAAAAATATAGCACTGCTACATAACTGGAAAATGATTTTACTAATAGAGGGGTTAAAATAAAACCTCCCTTTTCATGTGGAAAATTGTATTAACAATAAAACGCCTTGATAAAAAAAGCAAAGTGACTTTCTTCCCACATTTGTTTAAGAATTTGACATTATAAAAAGGTCGTGAGTTGGCATTTAATGGCAGAATACATTGGAAATGGGGCATATATCAATTTAGGAAAATGGTATAACTGTCACTAGGTTGTTGACAGTGGTAAGCAGGCTTTTATTGCAAATGCTGATTCATTTTATCATCTCCGTTCTGAGTTGTTTTGACTCAATTTATCCTTGGATTCTAAAAATAAAATAGATGAGACACTATTGAAGGTCACGGTGATAGATCAGACTTTGCCAGCTGTGTCCCTAAATGGTGAAAATATGATTAAAAGCCATTCAAACTATATCCAGTTTCTACACAATATTTGTTCTTCACAAAACCATTTACAAGAAAAATTTAATATCACTTTAGAACATAGATTCTGGCATAAAATTCTGAGATAAGGGGTCTTTGGTTCAGCCAATTTATTGACAACAAGAAACAAACCTCACCTAGTCCTCACAAAAGCTTCCACTACAGCTGCTCACCACATGTAAGTGGAAACTGAGCTCCTGTGAGGAAATTTAAGATAATTCACAGGTACATTCAAATTATTGCTGAGAGGTAGAAGAAAATGTAAAATAGCATATGTACATGTTGGCCGCATATCAGCAGCATAAACAATGGCTCTGCCATTAGGGACCATGTTAGGGCACTCCGGACAGGCCTGCCATCTGGGAGAAGATTAGATACCAGCTCTGGGCTTCACACATTATAGGCCTATGCATGCTGACTGAGTATGTATGGTCTAGGGCAGGGGTCAGCAACCTTGGCTCTCTGATGTTTTGGGAACTACATTTCCCATGTGGCTCAGTCTGCCTAATGGGTGACTGAGCATCGTGGGAGATGTAGTTCCCAAAACATCAGGAAGCCAAGGTTGGTGACCCCTGGTCTAGGGCCTGCACTGCCCACATCTTTTCCTAAAATTCTTTATGCTGCAGACAGTGGAATACAGACAATGGGCTTCATACTGGAAATCACTTATACTGGAGGAATAATTGAGCAGGTAGATCTTTCTCCACATGGACACCCATGCCTACCATCAGGGGGGTGACAGTCAATGACATGTTCAGGAGCCCAAGGTCTCCAAGGGGCCCAGGTCATTGTTAAAACTGTACAGTTTGTCTAAGTGCCACGGATGTAAGTAAGTATTCCTCCATTCCACCCAGGACTGGGCTGCAGCATCTGTGGCTGGTAAGATGATCTGATTCATTACGTAGGGAATTATTAATATGGTCTGCATCAGATAGAGGTGCAGCACGAGCCACCGGGGGATTAACCCACTCCCTGTTAATCAGACAAGCAGAAGAGGTGGCAAAATGTTTTATTTTTAATTGGTTTACTGAAATGGGCAGCAGAGGGTAGGGGGCCCCTGACCAAAGGGTCAGTAAGAGGCCCAAAGATTTCTGATGGTAGCCCTGTACACATCTGTGGCTTTCTGCAGATACAGACACCATATGAGAGACAAGTTACAGAGTGCCCAGTGTGTGTGTGTGTGTGTGTAAATTTGCCTTGCTCAAGTACGTTTGTATACATACAAACACACAGCCAACCAAAATCCACTCCCATCTCACTCAGTCATCCACATTCTCACTCTGCTAAGCACATAATTACTGCCAACAAACTCAGCCAACTAAACAGGCAAAGATGTGTTAATACACTGCATGACACTTGATGAAATTAGGTGGTGTGTGTGTATGTACAGAGCAGTTGTGTGCAAAAGCAATTGACATAACACAAGTGTCTTTCGGATGGTATTATTTTTGAATATTGACTCAAAAAGAGATTATATTGCTACCAGAGAATAGTTTGTTCTTAATTAATGGTTCCTATACAAAACATTGTAACCATTAACTTCCAGTACGGAGTTGCTAATTAAGTTAACAAGTGGAGTTGTTAAAGGGATACTCTAGGCAACATGACCACCTAAGCTTTTTAGGTGGTCGTGATGTCCTAAGTATGCCCTTTTCCTCCACTGCCCCCTCCGCTGAGCCGATCGGCTGAAACAGCTGAGAGATGCGGAGGACTTTACTCCGCCCTCCCAGCTGTCAGTCAGCAGAGCGGGATTTGTATTTCCTGCTTCTGCCGACTATTGCCGCAATAGCTGGTGGGAGCGAGTCGCCGGCAATAGTCGGCGGCTCTGATTAGTGTTGCGCGCATCCTCTTGCGCATAACACTAATCAAAGAAGAGAGGAAGCATGCTGATTGGCTGGTTTACGTGAGAGGCGCGCATGCGCGCTTCTCACCTAAACCATTAGCCAAGTTGCAGAGTTACCACGACAGGAGCGTACCACGATGGGAGCGTAAGAGGAGGGAGGGGAGTAGATTAAAAAAAATAATAAACGCCGTTGGAAACAAGTGGTTTTTAGGGTAAGTATTACATAAAAAAAAAAAAAAACTTAATAACTAGGTAGGGCAATAGGTATAATATAATGTAAAAAAGTGTGGGGGGGGGGTTTAGCCTAGAGTGTTCCTTTAAGTATAACGGCACCACCTGTTAACTCCACAGAATTATACAGGGTAATTCAAAGAGATTCGAAAAGTCACCGCACGTTCGGTGACTTTTCGTTCTCTTCAATTCGGTTCCTTTTGACGATCCCATTTCGGTGACCCTGCGGTGTATTCAGCAAGCACCACAGGGTCCCCGAATTGCAGGGAAAAGCTACCGCAAACCTGACGAAAACTAACCGCAAAACCCACCGAATGCACGCAGAAAAGCCACAAAAACATCTGGATTAACCTGCTGAAAACCAAGCCCGAGCAGGAGCTGAACACAGCCGAAGCAGCCGAGACCGCAGACTAGGGAGGTGAATAAATTAGCAAAATAGTTTGTGTGAATCTGTGAAAATGAAACGCTGTTTGCAAAGAAACTACTGAGCAAAAATGTCTGAAATTTGCATATGAGGTCCAGGGAATGATAATAAAAATGGCTGTTACAGAAAAAATAAGTAAACTTAAAAAAAAAAAATCGGACTTTTAAAAAAAATAAAAAAAATAAGAAAAATGCTTAAAATATCCGAAAAATTCTATAAATAAAGAGACTCTTTACTGCAGAATTTTATAATGAACGGTTTATTAGATATTGAATTAAAACGGGAATATTTTTAACATTGAAGTCTATGGGATTCTCCTGAATTAACTTGCCGAATCAAACCACCGAATGGCAGGGCATTTCAGGAACCTTTCACTGCTGGTTTGTGTTCTCTGAATAGCCGAAGCAATGCTTTTCATGGGGATTTCACTGCCCTCGAACAGGCACGAACAGGCACCGAACAGGCACCGAACAGGCACCGTATGTGCAGGCAATTCGCCAGGATTTGGAGAATTGCCTGCTCTCTGGATAGCCGAATGGCCAGGAAAGGTAACCGAACGCTGATTTTCAGCGTTCGGTTACCTTTCTCAAGCAATTCGGATCTCTTTGAATAACCCTGATAGCTAGAAATAGAAAAAGTAGACTAATAAATGGTTTATAGACTATTATTTGTTAATAACTATGACCTATCTATAATATCACTTCACTCATCATTTAGGAAATATGTCAAATAGGTTTTACTAGCACTCTAGTGTAACATTTATTTTCATATATATTCCGGAGCATTATGCACACCTGTATTCATCTTTTTTTTTAATTAAGAAAGGATTTCTTCCCCAATAATCCAGATGAATCTAACTAATGTAAACACCTGCTACAACACAAAGTAATCTTTAATTAACATACAATTAAATTCCATTTCTAGACACATGCTGCTGTAAAATGACAGTCTTCCTTGTATCTGCAGTTTGAAAAGACGTGCTGGTTAATAATCCTCGGGGTCTTGTTTCACGACCTGTTTTGTAGACATATGCTGTCAGTATGTAAATATACAACGTGTTATGCAAATGCACTTGTTCTCTGTGTGAATGGTGTTATACATGCCTGATCTGCTACACTTTGACACGGAGTCCAGAAGAGACAACAAAGTCTTACCTAAAAAGCTATTCTTTTGTTAGATTTTTTTTCCCTTTAGGACTAGTTTTTGTTTTTATGAAAAATAGATTCTCTATCTAGCAATTAAAAGTATAATTTAAAAAAACCTGTATGTTCAAACTTTAAAATAAATGCATAACGCATTCCGTGCTTTTTGCAAGTTATTATGTCTATGTCATTCTAAAGTGAATGAAAATATAAAAATGCATTGTGTAAGTCCTTAGAGATCTTTAAACTTATCCGACTTCTGAACTACATATAAGAGGGATTATTCAGAGAGAACCGAAATGTCGCCGACATTTCAGTGCTTTCTCGTTCCCTGCTGTTCCCTGCTCTTCGGGGAATCAAAGTTCCCCACCGCAGAGTCCCTGGAGTACAGGAAAAACCTGTCGCAATCTCGCCGAAAACCCACCGGAACCGCCAGAAAAAGCCGACGAGCTGCCAATCACAGTGTAGACCAGTTGCCGGAAAAAGCCGACAAGCTGACGAACAGGGTAAAAAAAAAATCCGTTTTTTTTTTGTTTTTGTTTAAAGTTTACTTATTTTTTCTGGAACAGCCCTTTTTATTATCATTTCCTGGCCCTCATATGTAAATTTCAGACATTTTCGCTCAGTAGTTTCTTTGCAAACAGCGTTTCACTTTTCAAACATTCAAGCAAACTGTTTTGCTAATTTATTCACTTCACTCGTCTGCGGTGTCGGCTTTTTCCCGGAGGTTGCGCTGCATGTGATCGGCTCCTGCTTGGGTTTTTCTGGCGTCTTCCGCGGGTTAATCCAGATGTTTTCGCTGGTTTCGACGTGCATTCGCAGGGTTTTTGCGGTGACTTTTCATCGCGTTTGCGGCAGCTTTTCCCTGCGCTTCGACGGCCCTGTGGTGCTCGATGAATACACCGCAGGGTCGCCGAAATGGGATTGCTGAATCGGCCCGAATTGAAGAGAACGAAAAGTCACCAAACATGCAGTGACTTTTCGATTCTCTTTGAATAACCCTGTATGTTTAAACGTGATTTGAAGTCATGTTTTATTGTAGAACCAATACAAATTATATATCCTTATTTCAGCAGACTAAGGAGATTTTCTAAATATATAACTTCTATCAGGGTTATTCAAAGTGAGCCGATCTGGCCCCGAAAGGTAACCGAACACTGAAATTCAGCATACGGTTACCTTTCCTGGCCATTTGGCTATTCTGAGAGCAGGCAGGTTGCCAAATGTTGGAGAATTGCTTGCACATACGGTACCTGTTCGGTGACTGTTCGAGGGCAGTGAATTCCCCATAGAGAAGCAATGCTTCGTCTATTCAGAGAACACAAAATAGGGAAAAGTTGCTGAAATGCCCTGCTGTTCGGTGGTTTCAATCGACAGATTTATTTAATGTTAAAAATATTCCCGTTTTAATCCAATATCTAATAAACCGTTTTATATTATATTCTGCAGTAAAAAGCCTATTTATAGATCTTTTAGGATCTTTTAGGCTTTTTTGGGATTTGTTTGGCAAAAATAATTTCCTTTTTTTTTCTGTAACCATAGGCATCCCTGGGGGGGCAAGGGAGCAATTGCCCCCCAAGGTTATTCCTTGCCCCCCCCATGTGCCCCCCACCAGGATTCAGTCTCCAGCTTCCCATTATTATTATTATTGTCATCATTTATATAGCGCCAACAGTTTCCGCTGCGCTTTACAATAACCAAAGGGAACGAAATACATATAAACGGACATAGGATGGAAACAAGAGGTGTAGAGGGCCCTGCTCATAGGAGCTTACAGCCTAGAGGGATTGGGGTTGAGGAAGACAAGAGGAATTGCACTAGATAGCAGGATCATTAGTGCCAGTGGTTTGGGAATGGTGGGGCAATAGAAGTGGCTTCAATCAAGTGTGAGTAGGTGAGCAGAGGGATGAGTTGCATCAGTGATGTGGTACGCTAATCTGAAGAGATGGGCTTTGAGGGATTTCTTGAAGGCCTGAAGGTCAGGGGAGAGTTTGATAGGGCGAGGCAAGAGTAACGACTGTATGGAGAGAGCCTTTGGAGACTTGAGTTCAATTCCAGCAAGAGCACCTCTCCAGTAAGTGTCCTTGGGCAAGACACCTAACGGTACATACTCGCCACCCAGGACATACTTGAAAATGAGAGAAATCTCAATGTATCCTTCCCGGTAAAATACTTTCTCAAAAAAAAAAAAAGTAATTCCACAGGACTGGTGCTGCCCTTGAGAAGTCTTGGAGGCGAGAGTTGGCTGTGCCTGTGTAGACCAATGACAAGTGGAGATCACCTGCTGGACGGAGTTGTCTAGATGGGATGTGCTTGTAGAGTAACAAAGACATGTAGGGAGGAGTTGAGTTATTGAGTGATTTGAACGTGAGCATCAGTATTTTAAACTGTATCCTGAAACATACAGGAAGCCAATGGAGGGACTGGCAGAGGGGGGAAGTACGCGAGGTGCGTTTAGTGAGAAAAATAAGCCTGGCCCCGGCATTCATTACAGATTCAAAGGGGCGATACGGGAGTTGGGGAGGCCAATAAGGAGCGAGTTGCAGTAGTCAAGCAGTGAAATGACATGAGCATGAACCAGCACTTTTATGGTATCTTGTGTCAGAAAGGGGCGGACACGGACAATGTTTTTGAGTTGAAAATAACAGGATTTGGTCACTGTCTGGATGTGGGAAGAGAATGTTAGGTCAAAGTCAAAAGTGACGCCAAGGCAGCGAGCTTGGTGTGTTGGGCTAATGGGTGTTCCATTTACTTGTAGAGAGATAGGTTGTATTGGGTTCTTCTTGGAGGGAGGAATGATGAGAATTTCAGTTTTGGCAATATTGAGTTTAAGGAAGCGGGAAGCCATCTAATTTGAGACAGCGGAGAGACAGTCAGTGACTCGATCCAGGAGACCTGGGGAGAGGTCAGGGGAGGAGAGGTAAATTTGAGTATCATCAGCGTATAGCTGGTACTGGAATCCAAGGGAGCTGATCAGTTTCCCTAGGGAGGCAGTGTAGACTGAAAAAAGTAGAGGGCCCAGTACTGAACCTTGGGGCACCCCAACAGAGACAGGCTGCCGGGAGGAGGTACTTCCAGCAAATGAGACACTAAACGATTGTTGAGACAGGTAGGAAGAGAACCATGAAAGAACAGAACCTTGAAGGCCTATATCACTAAGAGTTTGAAGGAGGATTGAGTGGTCAACTGTATCAAAGGCAGCAGAGAGGTCAAGAAGGATCAGCAGTGAGTAGCACCCATTGGATTTAGCAGTTGCAAGGTCATTGGTCAGTTTCGCAAGCCGTTTCTGCTGAGTGCAGTGAGCGAAAGCCAGATTGCAGAGGGTCAAGGAGAGAGAGTGGATGTTGAGGTAGTCAATCAGACGGGCATACACAAGCTTTTCGAGGAGTTTGGAGGCAAAAGGGGGCAGGCAAACAGGCAGTAGTTGGAGGGAGCAATCGGATCCAGAGATGGTTTTTTTTAGGATTGGGACTACTGTGGCATGTTTGAGGGGAGCAGGAAAGACCCCAGAGGTTAAAGACAGATTAAAGGTGTGGGTCAAGGATGGTACAAGAGAAACAGAAAGTGTTTTAGCATGTGAAGGAACGGGGTCGAGGGGGCAGGTAGTGGGATGAGAGAATCGTAGTAGTTTAACGACCTCTTGTTCAGTAGCTGAAGGGAAAAAGTTAAATATGTGAGGATAGACATGGTTAGCATCTTCCTGCATGGGTGAAGATGGCATTGTGGAGATTTCAGTTCTTATCCGTTCAATTGTTGCTGTGAAAAAGCAGACCCATCATCGTCGGGCTGATGTATCTCTGGCCACGTGTGTCGCTCGTGGTTGATGTAGGAGTCATTGGAAATAGCAGAGTCTGGCCTTTCCAATGATACCAAATATGACCATATTCAGTGTAAAGCCAAAATCATAAATAATAAAATAAAAACAAAACAATTTTTGGCTCAGCAGTGACAGGGTTAATGGTCAGACTATATAATACTTTCAGGGTTATCCAAAGAGATTCGAAAAGTCACCGCACGTTCGGTGACTTTTCGTTCTCTTCAATTCGGTTCCTTTTGCCGATTGCATTTCGGTGACCCTGCGGTGTATTCAGCAAACAGGACAGGGTCCCCGAATTGCAGGGAAAAGCTGCCGCAAACCTGACGAAAACGAACCGAATGCACGCTGAAAACAAGCAAAAACATCTGGATTAACCTTCGAAAAAGCCGAATAGGAGCCGAACAGGAGCCGAATCACACAGAGCCGAAGCAGCTGTGACGTAGAGGAGGCAGTGAATAAATTAGCAAAACCATTTGTATGAATCTGGGAAAATGAAACGCTGTTTGCAAAGAAACTACTGAGCGAAAATGTCTGAAATTTTCACAGGAGGTCCAGGGAATGATAATAAAGAGGGCTGTTACAAAAAAAATAAGTAAACTGAGAAAAAAAAAAAAAATCGGACTTTTAAAACAAAAACAAAAAAATCTGAAAAATGCTTAAAGTATCCTAAAAAATCTATAAATAAAGAGACTTTTTGCTGCAGAATTTTATAATGAACGGTTTATTAGATATTGAATTAAAACGGGAATATTTTTAACATTGAAGTCTATGGGATTCTCCTGAATAAATTTGCCGAATTAAACCACCGAATGGAAGGGCATTAGGGGAACCTTTCACTGCTGGTTTGTGTTCTCTGAATAGCCGAAGCAGTGCTTTTTCATGGGGATTTCACTGCCCTCGAACAGGCATCGAACAGGCACCGTATGTTCAGGCAATTCGCCAGGATTTGGTGAATTGCCTGCTCTCTGGATAGCCGAATGGTCAGGAAAGGTAACCGAACGCTGATTTTCAGCGTTCGGTTACCTTTCTCAAACAATTCGGATCTCTTTGGATAACCCTGTATGTGTATTACTCTTGCTTTTGCCTTAGTTTAGTTGTATATTAAGGGTTAATGGCTACATGTTTCATAGTGTATACATTTCATGTTTTCACTTGATTACTGGCATTTTAGGGGTTAATGGGAAGACTACATGCATCGCAGTGTATATTTTTAACATTTTCACTTGATAACTGGTATTTTAGGAGTTAATGGATAGGCTACATGCCCCACAGTCTATTCATTTAATGTTTTCCCTTGATTAATGGCATTTAGGGGTTAATGGGTAGGTTAGATGCCAAACTGTTCATTATTTTTATTTTATTTCCCTGGTTTCATGGCATTTTAGGGGTTATTATGGAAGTTAGAAACTAAAGGGTCTATTCATATTTAGATCCTTTGCTTTTTGTCACATTTCGGAGAATCAATTTTGCCAAAAATATGGTGAATTCCCTATTTAGCGAATGGTCACCATAGTTTGCGAAAATTGGAGTCACTGAAGCAGTTATCAGACGCCGGCGAAAACCGCCAAACTGCAGCAAACATAATATTGAATTTGTGTATCAGGTTAGTACAACAAAAAGATGTCATTGCACCACATTACTCTGGGACTATGGAATCTTAATATTTTATACTTATTTTTTTTTTTTTTTCTGTGATATGATTTAGTGGCGAGAATTATTAGTGCCCCCCCCCCAGTTTTGACTGTGGTTTCTTATGTGTCCCCCCTATATAATTTTCCTAGAGTCGCCACTGTCTGTAACAGCCCTTTTTATAATCATTCATAGGATCTTATATGTAAATTTCAGACATTTTTGTTCAGTAGTTTATTTGCAAACGGCATTTTAATTTTCAAACTTTCAAGCAAACTGGATTTTTTTCCACTTCATCCGTCTGCGTGTCGGCTTTTTCCGGCGACTGCTCTGCGCTGTGATAGGCAGCTATTCGGGTTTCTCCGGCGTGTTCGGTGAGGTTAATCCAGCTGTTTCTGCATGTTTCGGTGAGTGTTCGGCGGGTTTTGCGGTGAGTGTTCGGCGGGTTTGCGGCGAGTATTCTCTGCACTACGGGGGCCCGGCGGTGCTTGCTGAATAAACCGCAGGGTCAGCAAACTAGGATCGCCCCAAAGTGTGGGGAATGAAAAGTCAACGAATGTGCAGTGACTTTTTGAATCTCTTTGAATAACCCTGTATGTGTGTGTGTCATGGCCCGTCAGAACGCTATAACAAAAAGCTTCAAAAATGTGTCGCTTTCCATTCGGATTTCAATAGTTTGCAGCGTGTAAATTTATTTTTTCACATTTTATCAACCAAACCGTTGTGGTTATATATCCTATGGGTTAGTCTTTATGAAAAAATTATAAATGCAGAAACTGTCCCCAAAAAAATGCAAATTTAACCAAAACTGAATATTTAAAAAATATTTTACTAGTATTTTGGCACATTGCGTTTTATGAAAAAATATAAAACAATGAACGAGCTCCCGGTGTGGGAAATGGAAGGTGAGTAATGGCAGTGGTATTGCTAATTTTATACGTGAAAAATGGTCTATGTTACAGACTTAAAAAACCAACACTTTTTTCCCTCTATTTTATTTTTTTTTTCATTTTTTTATATTTTCATTTTTTTTATATTTTATATTGTCATGCTTGGTATCATTGCCTTAGAATAGCAGGGGGGAAAAAAGACATTTTGCAATTGATATTTTTTGCACTTTTTTTATATATATAGTCATGTTTGGTATCATTGGAAAGGTCTGACTCTAACCTTTCCAATAAGACCTCACTTGATTTTATGGGGAGTACAGAATGGTGATGCAGGGGTCCAAAGTACGCCCTTAGCTCTTCACAGCGACTTATGTTGTCAATGAAACAATGTGCAATAATGCATTACTCTATAACCTCCACATTTGCTGCTGATGTGGGAAATGCGAAGGTGAATAATATTGGTGCTTTTGAAAAAATATATATATTTTTTTTATTTTTACAGATATCATGACATGTTTGATCTCATTGGAAAGGCCAGAATCTGGCCTTTCCAAACACACCTCAGTTGAACACTTAGGTTAAATGGTTCTTGATACACAGGGGTCCAAATGGCCGCTGCATCTCCTGTATTGGGATTCCCCTGCCAGGCAGGGAGACTCCCTCTTTGTGATGTCATCTCACACATTGCGATGACTCCAGCTGTGGAGGGGCAGTCCAGCAGCAAGGGCTGACATGCAGGATGTCAGCCCACTGTGGTTGAAGCCCGCATACGGGAGTGAAATGGGAAGACGCTCCATGCACGTCCTTCACGTTCAACTTGTTAAACAAGGGTATTTTGTTTTCCGCAAAAATAATGTGCAAACCGCGACCAACAACAAAGATTAAATAAACTGTTACGGTAGGAATAATATCCCTATGACATATCAATATTTTTCGACACGTTTGCATGGATAAAATTAAAAAGACATAGAAGGTATCTTTTTGGCAGGAGATGAGATGGACAGCATACCACTCTAATAGATCATATACCAGGCTAGCTTTGCAACCCAAGATGCATGGCGTTCAAGATGCACATGTACAGCTGTGTAGGTTGGGAATACGAACAACATCACAAGTATGAATTCAGAAAAGTGACACATACTTTAAAAATTATTTAACCCGGAAACCTAGAAAACAAGCTATTTCCATCTGGGAAAATAAATCAACACAAAATGAGACACAATACCTAGGGGAAAGCGCCAGCAATAAAATAAAAGTGTATGAAGAGTTTTATTTATTTCAATAGAGATTCAATATTGTAACATCTAAATTGGAGTCCTCTGAAAGCTAAATGTTTTCTTTAAATCTAAAATCTCACTATAACAATAACAGCATAATCACATCCACAGAAAACAGACTTTACTGAAAGGCTAAACAGTTTCAATTTGTATCTTGGAAAACTACTGTTCAACCAAGAAAATGGTATTTTATTGTGATTGCTCAGTGTTAAGAGCGGAAAACTGTCCTTTAAGAATACAAATTGTTACTGACCCCGGAAGACCCCGAATAACTGGTTGTTTCAATTAAAATAGCAGCTAAGAGCCCATACACCAGGGCAGAAGAATAAACATATAACACAATTTCCATCTAGTGTTCTAATCTTATTTATGGTGTAACTGTGAATAAAGCAATTTTTTTAAAAAAAATTGTAGAAAACTCTATTTGAATAGCAAGAGCCTCAGTATTTTTAGTGTTCAACATGAGAAAAAAATATAAAAAGAATCTAATGCTAAGAAGCCACTAAATCTGTGAACAATAATCTAGTATTACTATACTATTGTGTAAAGATATAGCTTGAAATTTTTTTTTTAGTTTATTAGGCATCCGCCACTTATCATTTGGGATCAGACGTTATAGTTAATTCTATGGGTAACAAACTGTTCTGCAATGACTCTTATTACACCTTGTTACATGTTTTTATACTATACTATTTTGAGCTACCTGCAACTATTATGCAATTTACATTTACACAGACACGATCTGGTAAAAACAAGAGAAATAAACAATACTTGTATATCTACAATTTGCAATACTTATTATACTACATTTTTTATGTGTTATTGTCTTGCATTTCTTATAGTGATGATGCAAGAGAAGGCAAAGGAACCAGCCAAGTCACAGCAGACACTATTACAACTCATACCGCTAACTCCTTCACATCATGCATGCTACAGTATGTCATCCTGCAGCAGCCAATCACGATAATCGGCCGCGGGAAAGGGAGGCAGGTGTTGTCCGAAAGCCATGGGACGTGCTATTCCGCCCAGCCGCATTTGAGCCCACCTCACTCCTTGTGGACCCTCGTTGGCAAGGGGTTAAATATAACACCCTTCTTATAAATTTATGAAGGGGGGTAGTTTGGGACCCTCACTGGGAGGATGGGGACTTTTAGGGCCCAAACTAGAAGGAGAGAGGGAGTCATTTTGTCCCTACTGGGAGGGGGTTGGAGGTTGTTTGGAAAACTCACTGAGAGGGCGGAGGACTGTTTGTTTTTAGCACTGTGATATGCTCATACACACAGCACATTACTGTTCGTGTTATTGCTGTGAAGCTCTGTGATACATTTCATACACACCACACATTACCAGGGGTGGATCCAGAGACTAGTCTCGGGAGGGGCACTTACAGAAAATAAGGTGTTTTAGCAGAGAGCCCGACTCACGAGAATTTACAGAGGGCCCGGCTCACAGGAGCTTACAATCTAGAGGAGCAGAGGGCCCGGTTCACAGGAGCTTACAATCTAGAGGAGCAGAGGGCACCCAGGAGCTTACAATCTAGAGGAGCAGAGGGCACCCAGGAGCTTACAATCTAGAGGAGCAGAGGGCACCCAGGAGCTTACAATCTAGAGGAGCAGAGGACACCCAGGAGCTTACAATCTAGAGGAGCAGAGGGCACCCCGGATTTTACAATCTAGAGGAGCAGAGGGCACCCCGGATTTTACAATCTAGAGGAGCAGAGAGCCCCCAGCTCACACATGGATTTGCCCCCAGCTCAAGGATTTGCCCAGCTCATGGATTTGCCCCCAGGTCATGGATTTGCCCAGCTCATGGATTTGCCCCCAGCTCATGGATTTGCCCCCAGGTCATGGATTTGCCCAGCTCATGGATTTGCCCCAGGTCATGGATTTGCCCAGCTCATGGATTTGCCCCCAGCTCATGTATTTGCCCAGCTCATGTATTTGCCCCCAGGTCATGGATTTGCCCAGGTCATGGATTTGCCCCCAGGTCATGGATTTGCCCAGCTCATGTATTTGCCCAGCTCATGTATTTGCCCCCAGGTCATGGATTTGCCCAGCACATGGATTTGCCCCCAGCTCATGGATTTGCCCCCAGGTCATGGATTTGCCCAGCTCATGGATTTGCCCCCAGCTCATGGATTTGCCCCCAGGTCATGGATTTGCCCCCAAGTCATGGATTTGCCCCAGCTCATGGATTTGCCCCAGCACATGGATTTGCCCAGCTCATGGATTTGCCCCAGCTCATGGATTTGCCCCCAGGTCACACATGGATTTGCCCCCAGGTCATGGATTTGCCCCAGCTCTCACCTGGATTGTTGCCCCAGCTCCGGCAGGGGGTTGAGGGACCCAGATGCCGGGCAGCGCGAGAGCGCCTGCCCGGTCTTGAACAGTCCGTCCTGTGAAGTGGATGCGGCTGTGTGCGTGCGCAGCCGGTCACGCGGTCCGGCCAGTCAGGTGGTACAGAGACTCAGTACCACCTGATTAGCCGGACCACGTGACCGGCTGCGCACGCACACACTTGCAGGGGCGGATCCAATTGCCCCGTTGCCCCCCCCCCTGGATCCGCCCCTGCACATTACTGTGAGTTTTATTGCTGTGGAGATCTGTGATACGCTCATACAGCGCATTACTGTGAGTTTTATTGCTGTGGAGCTCAGTGATACACTCATACAGATTGCATATTGTGATGAGTTTTATTGCTGTGGAGGCTGGAGCCTTGTGATACAATGACTAATATTGAATATAGTAGTTTGCCATCTTTCTTTGGGAGAAAACACTTTTTCTATTGGAATTTGAAACCCTTACATTACACACAGCCAACAAATATTTTGGCTTGGCCTAATTATTTTTGTGTTATGTGGGGTTACATGCTGGGATAAGTTACCAAGATGGTGTTAAGCCAGGGCCAGCTGTAGGGGAGTTTGGTGGGGGGGGGGACAAGTGGTTTAGTATGGGCCCCAAAATTTCTGATGGCAGCCCTGATGAGGCCTGTTTACCTGGTCTCCTCTAAAGCCTGCGCCTCCAGAGGCCCAACACGTGAGTTTATGTCTGTGAATGGGTGACATTGTGTGTGAGTGTGTGACACTGTGTGAATCAGTGGTGTATTTAGGTTTTGTGCTGCCCTAGGCCTAACTAAACTCATGCACCCCCTAATTTAAATTTGAGGCACCCCTTCCTGTCAAGGGCACACCTCTTCCTGGTTAATCCCCACCCTTCCTCTTTAAGCTCCGCCTTTTCCTCTCTTTATATTAAAAGTGGATACCAAGTGCCTACTTGTATATTTTGTATACCATTTCAAATGTATCTATTGAGATAAATAAAATTATGAAATGTTTAAATTCAAGCATTTTTACAAAGAACAGCCACGCATGTCACGTATACTGGATCACAGCCGATCTAATTGGTTGAACAATAAAATCCACAGAAACGTGCACTGCATATGAGTGTATCACAGAGCTGCACAGCAATAAAATCCACAGAAATGGGCACTGTGTATGAGCATATCAGAACTGCACAGCAATAAAAATCACAGTAATATGCAGTGTGTATCACAGAATCCACAGCAATAAAACTCCCAGCAATGCAATGTGCGGTGTGTGTGTCAGCGTATCAGAATCCACAGCAATAAAACTCCCAGCAATGCAATGTGCGGTGTGTATGAGTGCTTCAGAATCCACTGCAATAAGACTCCCAGCAAACCGAGTGAATATGAGCACACAGCAATTATTTATTCTATATTTACCGGCCCCCATCCGCGGTAGGGCTGTGTGCAGAGTCAGCAGGGACAGTGTACGGACTCAGCAGGAGGTCCCTACAGGCCACGTTAGAATCGCGACTGTGCCTGTGCGTGCAGCCATCTTGTCAGCAGTGAGGTGCCACTACCAGAGGGTGCACCGTGGCTTTGATTCCCTTCCCGGTGGGTGTTCAGTCCAGAATAGAGTGAGAGTCCGTGTTAACTGAAGGGTGGGCAGCTGCGTGCGTGTCACGTGGTTCAGCCAGTCAGGTGGTACTGAGACTCAGCACCACCTGACTGGCCGGACCGCGTGACCTGTGCGCACGCAGCCTCACCAGGAGCCAGGCAGCTCAATGACAAATTTCTATCAATGCAGGGCTGGTTAAGGAAAGGTCTACTTTTAACAGCAGTAAGCAGACAGGGCTTCATATTCTGCCGATAACCCCCCTTTACCTGTCATTTACTGTCATCTTCTCTCTCTGCACACAAATCACATCCCCCTCCCCTCTCCTAGAGCTGCTGCGGGGCAAGGGAGGAGCTATGGAGGGAGGAGAGGGGGATTTTTATTCTATTCGATTTTATTCCATATGCAAACACCCTGCTCCGCTGCTCGTTGTTTGAGAACACAGTGACAGTGGCACCTCCTAGTACCCCCTAATGACACCCAAATAATCACTGGTACCTGGGGTGACCTGCCCCCCTCCACTCCCCTAAGTACACCACTGCTCTGTGATATGCTCACACACAAGTTTGGCGAACTGCCAGCAAGTACGGTGCTGTTTGAAGGCATTGCAAATCCCCATAGAGAAGTAATGGTTAATCTATTCAGAGAACACCAAACAGCAGAGAAATGGCAGTGAAATGCCCTGATGTTCGGTGGTTTCAATCAGCAGGTTTATTCAGGCGAACCCCATAGGTTTCAATGTTAAAAATATTCCCGTTTTTATGCAATATCTAATAAACCATTTATTATTTTAATCTGCAGTAAAAAGTCTTAATTGATTTTTTTTTAGTACCTTTTAGTCATTTTTCAGCAAAATTTCCCCCCCTTTTTTTTAATAGCGGTTTTTCTTATTTCTGTAACAGAACTTTTTATTATCAATCATAAGATCTTATATGTAAATTCCAGACATTTTCGTTCAGGAGTTCTTTTGAAAACAGCAGGCCACGGGTTTGCGGTGGCAGCATTCAGCGGCCGACTCCATGCACTTTGGGGACCCTGCGGTGAATGGTGAATTCACTGCAGGGTGGGGAAATTTTATTCCCTGAAGTGCAGGGAACTACAGAACACCAAAATGTTGGCGTCATTTCGGTGCTCTGTGAGTAACCCATTTAGTGGTGAGGTTTTTTGCTGCCCCCTGGAAAGTGAAAGCCTAGGCCTTGCCTACCCAGGACATACTTGAAAATTAGTGAAATCTCAATGTATCCTTCCTAGCAAAATAGTTTGCAAAAGTGAAAAAAAAAAATTAGGGGTGGGGCCACCAGTGCGGGCCGCCGCCCCCTGGAAAGTGCCGCCCTAGGCCCAGGCTTTGTTGGCCTAGGCCAAAATACACCACTGGTGTGAATGTGTGACACTGTGACTGTGTGTGAATGTGTGACACTGTGTGACTGTGTGACATTGTGTGTGGATTGGCTTGATTAGCTGGTTAGGATAAGTAAGTCTTGTAGACTTTTTTTGACCGTTTTTCAAAAATTCGACTGGGGGGCGAAAAAAGGGTGTTGAATATTTTAAATATTTTAAACAGGATACCTACAGTTGTGTTCAAAATTATTCAACCCCCACTGAAATTGAGGGTTTTGGCCAGTTTGACATTGATTTTGATCATTCAGTCATCTTGCTTACAATTAAATCAAAGAGGCACGTGTAGGTCAGACAAACTGACAGTGGCATACTGCAGTCGACTCTTCTTATTCTTTGGAGACAGCAATTGGGTGCGCCTGGGAGTTCTGGCATGGAGGCCTTCATTACGCAGTGTGCGCCGTATTGTCTGAGCTGAAACTTCAGTACCCACATCTGACAAATCTTTTCTCAGTTCCTCAGCAGTCACACGGGGACTTTTCTCCACTCTACGCTTCAGGTAGCGCACAGCAGTCGAAGTCAGCATCTTCTTTCTGCCACGACCAGGTAGCGTTTCAACAGTGCCCTTTGCCTTGAATTTGCAAATGATGCTTCCTATGGTCTCTCTTGGTATGTTTAACATCTTTGCAATCTTCTTATAGCCATTGCCCTTCCTGTGAAGAGTAATCACCTCTTCTCTTGTCTTCCTGGACCATTCTCTTGACTTCAACATGTTTGTAACCACACCAGTAAATGTCTAGAAGGAGCTGAGTATCACAGTCATTTTAAAGCTGCCTAATTGGTGCTTATTATGCTTTATTGCTGCTCCGTGACATCCACAGGTGTTTTCAATACCTGATTGAAAACACTTGAATGAACCTCTGTTCTTCAGAGTGGTAGTCTTTAAGGGGTTGAATAATTGTGTCAATGAAGAATTCACAAAAGAAACATTTACTACTGTATTACAAAACCAATTGATGTCATTTTAGTTGCATATGGTTCTTTAAAAAGTCCTTGTAGGATTTCATTCTGAATACAATTACAAATGAACACTAAATTCCCTAAAACCCTTTACAGCATTGGGGGTTGAATAATTTTGAACACAACTGTATATCTTAAAAACAGAAGATGGTACAGACGTGAAAATCGGTATTTAGATTCATCTTGACAAATAAAAAAACACGCATTTTACCATTTTCTGAAAATTCCTTCAGGGGCAAAAAGGGGGGTTGAATACTTTTTTCATAAACGCGAAAGTCCTGACTGACTGACTGGCTCATCAACGCCCAGCTGAAACCGTTTAACCTAGGAACGTGAAATTTTGAAGGTGCACTGTTTTTATGATGTGGGCACCCACTAAGCAAGGATTTTTGGAAACTCCGCCCCTAAGGGGGTGAAAAAGGGGGGTTGAATATTTTAAACACGATACCTATATCTCAAAAACAGAAGATGTTACAGACGTGAAAATCGGTATTTAGATTCTTCTTGAAAAATAAAAAAACACGTATTTTAACGTTTTTCAAAAATTCAACTGGGGTGGTGAAAAAAGGGGGTTGAATATTTTAAACAGGATACCTATATCTTAAAAACAGAAGATGGTACAGACGTGAAAATCGGTATTTAGATTCAACTTAACAAATAAAAAAATACGTATTTTACCATTTTCTGAAAAGTCCTTGGGGGGGGCAAAAAAAGGGGGTTGAATACTTTTATCATAAACGCGAAAGTCCTGACTGACTGACTCATCAATGCGCAGCGGAAACCGTTTAACCTAGGAATGTGAAATTTTGAAGGTGCACTGTTTTTATGATGTGGGCACCCACTAAGCAAGGATTTTTGGAAACTCCGCCCCTAAGGGGGTGAAAAAGGGGGTTGAATATTTTAAACACAATACCTATAGCTCAAAAACAGAAGGTGTTACAGACGTGAAAAATCGGTATTTAGATTCGTCTTGAAAAATAAAAAAAACACGTGTTTTACCATTTTCTGAAAATTCCATGGGGGGGCCAAAATGGGGGGTTAAATACATCTATATATATATATAAACGCGAAAGTCCTGACTGACTCATCAACGCCCAGCTGAAACCGTTTAACCTAGGAACGTGAAATTTTGAAGGTGCACTGTTTTTATGATGTAGGCGCCCACTAAGGAAGGATTTTTGGAAAATCCACCCCTAAGGGGGTGAAAAAGGGGGTTGAATATTTTAAACAGGATACCCGTATCTCCAAAACAGACGATGTAACAGTCCTGAAAATTGGTACTTAGATTAGTCTTGAAAAATAAAACAACACGTATTTTACCATGTTCTGAAAATTCCTCGTGGGGGCAAAAAGGGGGGTTGAATACTTTTATCAGTATACCTATATTTCAAAAACCGAAGATGTTACGAGTGTGAAATTTGGTATTTACAATCTTCGTGAAAAAAAGTGGGGGGGAAAGGGGGGGGGTTCTACCAAAAAAACCTCAAGCTTCTTTTAAAAAAAATCAATTTTAACAAATCCTAAATTCCACGCGAGCGAAGCCGCGGGCAAAAGCTAGTGGGGTAAATAAAATTGACTGTTAACGCGTAAAACGCCACCTTATGGAATATATTCATAATTTGTGTAATAGGCATGGTTCAGCTATATCGTTTCTTTTTGTGAGAAAGCGAAGTTGCTGACAAAAAGTGATGAAATTAACCAATGCAAGGGGCATTTGAATTCTTGTATATAATCATGTATATAAAGATGAGCATCACCTTCTATGGCTGCCCACTGACTGTAGGAAGACAAGAATTTGGCAAAACACCAGACTGACATTTAACTGGATGGAAATGTGGCCATTTGTTGTAGATCAAAGGATTATAATCTTGCACACATTAAAAGGGCTGCCTGTCAGAGACAGTACTTAGCAAACATCCTGCTTCACAAAAATGGATTCAGGGAAACCAGCCTGATCCGTTTAGATTTTAAAATGATAAAGATCCTAAAACAACACCACAATATGATGTTAAAAGGGGTATGCGTGACATTTTCCATATGCTGTTTAAATTGATACAATGAAAGCAACCGTATAAGAGATCTGTGTGCTGAACTAAAAGTTTAATTGGTGGTTTAATGGTATGTTACGAGAAATGTTAATTACACAACATTGTGCACATGTGTAGCCATGTAACCACTGCTATGTCATTTTCACAGCTGCGTAACACAAAAAACATGGCACATCATTAAATGGGACCCCTTATCAAAACCAGGCCAGGGATGGGCTACTGGAACACGTTATGAGTGGTTACAATATAATGGATTTTCCTGGTTTTGCATTTCATTATTGGAACGGGTCTTACATTGTAGATAAAAGATTTAAAGGATTGAACTTGGAAAAAACCCAGATGTTAAATACTGACTGTTATATTTGCTATATGCTATACTCAGACTGGTTTCCTAGATTTTTCTCAGAGTAATACAGAATACTATTGGAATAAAAATCAGAGACCAGAATGGCAAGACTGTAATAACAACCACATTTCAGTCATAAAATTATTTCAGGAGCAGTAAAAGAGATGAAAAAAGGAAAATGAAAATCTTTATTAGGTGATGAAGCCCCAGACTTCCGAATATATAGCGACTCAAGGTTACTATTTCCTTGACAAAAGCACACAGAAACATTCTTTCATTTTCTCCCCTTACATTAATTAGACATTCTATTGACTTACCATGATGATTTATAGAATGAAGACTGACTAATATTTACTGTTATACTGATAAAATTATTAGGTGGTATCTGAGGGGAGTGACGGCTGGCAGAATGCTCTAGCAGCATTCTGCCAGGCCCCTCCGGCTGGCCATCTTCCAGCAAGTGGCCACAGGCATGTGAAGGTTGTAACGCATCCGCTGTGGACTCCAGCCATGCTCACGTGAGATCTTGCAGCGTTCACAAGATCTTGTGAACTCTGGAAGATCTCGTGAGAGCACGGCACCAGCAGAGCTGCGTTACAACCTTCACATGCCTGCAGCCGCTCGCTGGATTGCAGCCAGCCGGAGGGGCCTGGGCGAATGCTGTTAGTGAATTCTGCCAGTCGCCCCAGTGTCTGTATCTGAGGTCTGAGCTGTATGTATACATGTGTCTGAGGTCTGGTGTGGGTATGTATCTGAGGTCTGGTGTGGGTATGTATGTATCTAAGGTCTGGTGTGGGTATACATGTGTCTGAGGTCTGGTGTCTGTGTGTGTAGACCTGTGGATACATTTCAATATTAACATAAATTAGACAGGCTTTAAACAAAATCCTAAATTATTTATTGGAAAGCGGTCACATGACATTAAGTAAAAGTATCGGTAATCAGTATTGGTGAGTACCTGAAAAAGAGTATCGGTACTCGTACTCGGTCTTAAAAAATGGTTTCGGTACGTCCCTAGATTTGTATATATTTAATCCTCATATTATTTATAAACATGACTCTGAGTTACAACACATATACAAGTATTGAAATTTATCAGGATATAAGGGTTTATTCACAAACACCCCAAAATGTCATCAAAATCTCGGTGCACTTCAGCCAACACTGCAGTGAATTCACTATTCACTGTAGGGTCACTGTAGTGCAGCAAAGATTGAGTCACTGAAACCTCATGAAAAAGTTGGCGAACGTCACCGAAGAGCACCAAAGACCACTCTGGCCTTTGCGAAATCCACCTAACCTGACAGTGTCGGCTTGCGGATCACCACTAGCAGCACGGAAGGTAGGCCTCTCCTGGTGACGCTCAGGCACCACCTGATGACGTGTGGGCTCACATGATGACCTGCTGGTGCCACGTGATGGCGCAGAAGAAAGGAAGAGGTAAAGAAGAGGCAGATGTAAGAAAGAGGAAGAGGCAGATGAAAGAAAGAAGAGGAAGAGGCACAGAAGAAAGACGAGGGAGAGGCACAGAAGAAAGAGGCAAAGGAAAGAAAAAAGAGTCAGAAGAAAGAGGCAAATTAAAGAAAGGCACAAAGGGCAGAGGAAAGTAAAAAGAGGCACAGGAAAGAAAGAAAGAAAGAGGCACAGAGGCGCAAAGAGCAGAGAGACAGAGGAAAGTAAGAAAGGATGAGAGGGGCACAGATGAAAGGGGCAAAGGAAAGGGACACAGGGGCAGAGGCATGGAGGAAAGGGGCATGGAGAAAAGTGGCAAAAAAGGGCACAGAGGGCAGAAGCACAGAGGAAAGGGATGCAGAGGCACAGAATAAAGGGGCACAGTGGGCAGAGGCACAGAGGAAAGGGGAACAGAGGGCAGAGGCACACAGGAAAGGGGCAGAGGAAAGGGGCACAGAGGGCAGGGCAGAATAAAGGGGCACAGAAGGCAGAGAAAAGAAAGAGGCAGAGGAAATAAAGAAAGGGGCAGAGGAAAGAAAGCGGCACAGAGGGCAGAGAAAAGAAAGAATTTAAGAAAGAAGGACGGAGAGCAGAGTTTACGAAGGAAGAAGCTGAGGGTCAAAAATGTATAAGTCAAAAGCCGAGACAAAATTACACTTAAGATAATTAATGCATTTTTCCTCTGATCTCTGTATTGATTAAAGCTAGGATTTTTTCTTCTAAATCTTTTTAAATGGAACTAAGAAGTGTTACAGTTGTGTGTAATTATAGCTTTAAAATACACAGTATTATAGTGGGGGGGCAAACTGATAGGGCACAGGTATTTCATTAATGCGGCTCTACTCTCGACTGATCGCTTGCCGCTGTGGCTCCCAAACAAAAAACAGTGAGGATCCCTGTTTTAATAGGTGTTTAAACCAATAAAAATTTATAAAATGTATCTAAAAAATACAAAAGGTTTGTTTACAGAATAATAAAAAAAACACCTTTTAAAAGAAATTGGGAAATAAAAATTTCATCTAAAAAATACAAGAAAGTGTTCTAAAAAATAAAAAGGCTTTCTGCTGAAAATTAAAAGAATAACGGGGAAAACTGATGCACTGATTCTTATGGGTTTAGCGCCAGAAGGTAATATGGAGGGCATGCGTTAAAGTCACAGATCCAAGCAAAAACTCTTACATATCCGAATGCTAATGTTAGCGTTCACTAGGGAATAGTGCCCATAGTCTTTTATATAAGGTGGATTGAGATATAACTGAATATCTTATAATTACTACAACAACGCTAGCCTAGGCCATATGTAGCTTTACTAAACTTTCGGCATTGGAAAGACAGTATAAAAGTATCATCGCTGGAGTTCCTTAACCTGCTGATACATACTGAGCTGAAACCCCAGCCAGCCATAAATCAGGGTCTGCAGAGAACTATGCCCATTGGAATATCTATAGCATGGGCTAAAATACCTTTGGATGGTTGTACACACACACACACACACACACACACACCTTCTGGTCAATAAAATGCAAAGATTCACCTTCTAAACAAAATTAATGATGATCTAATAGCAGGATTATAAAACCTGGCTCTTTTGAGAGAGATGTAAATCAATCATCTTGCTGTTTAGAAAAAACAATTACTTGCGAGTGTCTCCTGAGCCGTGCTTTAAAAATTCATTGAGTTACTGCTTTTAGAATGAATAATAATCTGTAAGATTAAAACGTTATTCACTGCAACCGAAAGTATTAACAATAACATATCCTATTGACAAATAACAAAACAACAACCAGGCGAGTAGTGGCATTGAACTATGCTGCCAAAAGTGATGCAAAGCCAATAGTGATGTGTTGTATAATTAATGGTGTAAATATCAAGGTGCTGAAGGGAAACCACTACAGGCTTACTAGAACAATAATATTCTGTTTTGTACATTAGTATAAAAACTAGAAACCTGTTTTGATTGGGTCATTAAAGGGACACTCTACACCAGAAATGTCAAACTCCAGCCCCCCAGATGTTTATGACGTACAATTCCGAGAATTCTTTGAATGCATTGGGGAATCAAAGTAGTTGTATAGCTTAGACACATCCGTGGACCAGAGTTGACACATCTGCTCTACGAAGTCTGATCACTTAATGTTATCTGAGTGGTCGCACTGTTGTGAGCTCCCTCTCTCCCATCTAAGGGGGGCTGTAAGGTTTGATTCAGCTGTCCATGTGCATGGGCTTAGTCCCACCCAGAGTCTCATCTTAGAAATCACTGAGCTCAGGTTTCCTGGGGCTAGAGACCTTAGGGAACCAGCACCATGCAATGGCTCTCAAAGCATACCATCACTGAAAGCCACTACCCTCTGCGGTCAAGTGACATGTTTTGCTTGAAGCATGTTATATATCCTGCAGAGATCAGAGAGAGACAGCGCTGGATTGAGGGGAGTTTTTAAAAGGAACAAGCGGGTTAAAACAGGAAGGTGAAGTGCCGGAGCAAGCGGGGGGGGGGGGGGGCGCTAATGTTTAACCACTATGTTAACTCCCCCCTCTCATGTTAACCCTACAGTATTTCTTTAAGTATAATGGCCAAACACATTAACCATAAAGCCCCCTGTCCTATTCCAGCCGACGGCAAACTTCCCTTGCGTTTTGGCTGCCTACTGTAATTGTTTCTAATATTTTCTAAGCATATATTATTCTCCTCTATTATAGACAAAATACTAGCTCCCAAAACCTGGTTTTGCGCCGCTAGTAAATGTTAGAGGCTCCCAATTATCACAAATCAAGCAAGTTATATAGCAGCTCACTTTTAAAAGGGCCCATAAAAAGGAGCCATTAAAAGGTTTGCGCCACTTTTTCCCCCATCAACATCTCCCTATTACCAGCTCAGGCAGAAGAGGGACCCCTTGTGCCTTGTTTTATTTTAAGATGAGCAAGAATTTAAAAAAAAAAAAAACACACACACTAGATTGCATGGTGGGAAATATTGTGCTATACAAGATAGGAATTATAAGTATAAATGTGTTATTTAAAAAAAGCTATAAACGTTTTAAACAAAGTAGACATTAAATGCAGACATGACAAGGTTTATTGATTAATGACCTTTTTTTTGAGGTGACAGGTCCTTTATGAAGTGTACACAACTCGTTTCCTAGTTCGATCAATGTTATGACTGACCTTCTCCGTAACTACCTCTATTCCTGTTAAATGTCGCCTTTTCTTGTTTCTTTAAATATACAATAGCAGCTGTTGGTTTCGTAGGACCTTTGTCAGGAAGTGAAATATACATTTTGACAGCAGATAACAAACCATACAGGCAACGGCCTTGTACCTCTCGTTAGCAAATTCTTATTTAATTTTTCAATTGTAGATGTGAGTCTATCACAAACACTATTGGCTTCACTCGCTTTACTTTAGCTCCAACTAACATTGTTTGTTTTTATCTGTTTGGGGGGAAAAAAATATGTTTTACTTTATTATTTGCTGTACGCATATTTCCCTTTTACTTGTAATAGAGTAGAACGTCTGTAGTGCATAGAAAGGTCTCAATATATTAGCAAACACTGGTAGCCCTACTCCATAGCTGCATTGCATTGTGATTAACAGCTCCTGGAGTCCATAGGACTCCATGGAGCCCTGCGTATTCCAGTCAGAAGCTCTGCTAAGCTTGCACTTGCAGCGCTGTGGAGAGAGACTTGGAACTGCCTGAATAGTCCACAGGTGTGATCCTTGTGAGGCTAATTGGAAAGTAGGAAAAGGAAGCCACGTCTAAGCCTCAATGCTTCTGCGTTGTTCTACAAGCTAAGAAGTCTGTTTCCTATGATCCTGATGTACCTACCACCTAGCCTTGCCTTGATCTCATGCCTCATTCTCTGGTCTCCAATTGTGTCCCTGCTCCGCTACCATCCAAGTTCCTGCCCTGCTGACCACCGAGATCCACAACCTCTGCTATCCAGAGCCTACAGAACCCCAGCAACCTTGGTCTCCAATCCTGCCATGTCTCTAAGATTCCAATCAGCCCTATTCCTGTCCCTAGTAAGTCTCCTGCTGTGTTTGCCCTTTGTATCTCGTACCTCCATTCCTTTGTTTCTCCATCCTCCCATATCCCTCTGGTCAGCCTCATTCCTGCCCTGCTCGTTTGTTATACAACATTCATTTCCCTACCAATATACTGCCTTACCTGAACCTTACAATAAAGCCCTGTTTGCCTGCAATGTGCCTCCTGTGTATTACTGCATCCTGGGTTCTTCGCCTGCCAGCTAGCACGGCCCTGACAGTGTATATGTAAAGGAAAGTCAAACACAGTGTGGCTAACACAGGGGGACTCAGCAAATGCCGGGTCAGCGCCGGGGTGCTCCACTGTCTGGAACCCGCAGTCCACCAATAGTGTATACCAAAAATCAGCAGGCCACACCAGAAGCTTGACCATATAAATTGTTTTATCGTGGAGCGGCCACAGGGGTACTAGATACAAGCGACATTTCGGCAAAGTGCCTTAGGCATGACTAAGGCACTTTGCCGAAACGCCGCTTGTATCTAGTACCCCTGTGGCCGCTCCACAATAAATATTTTTATATGGTCAAGCTCCTGGTGTAGCCTGCTGATTTTTGGTATACAGTGTATGTGTAAATGCATGCTTTGTGTATACATTCAAAAATATATGCCCGGGTCAAAAGAGGGGCCCAAAGCATAGATTTTGACAACTGGCCCAGTGTGGTCTCTAGTTTCACCACCGATGGTCTAATTCTATTTTTATAAACTGTTGTTTTTTTAGTTAGGTAGAAAACAGTACTCAGGCATATCATGTACTAAATATGTATTATAAAGGGTTTGTAGAAAAATAATTTCAAATAAAGATGATCTAACAATTCTGGTACAGCTCGATGCCAATAAAATTTATTCACGAAGGGCAAAACTGTCTGCTTTCCTTCAGATTCCTGAGCCCATGGTTCAAACAAGGGAAAGCAGCAAGTAAGGTAGGGCTTTCAAGTCCCGTTTTCAATATTTTAAAGTCTTCAAAAAAGGGCATATAAAAAAAACCCACACGTCTAACAGCCATTTAAAAAAGATTGCCCCTTACAGCTGCCTTTTAAGATTTCACAATCAGCCAGATCAACATGATGTCTGGGTTGTAATTAAAGTGTTGTTTTCTCTTCCATGACTTAAAAAGGCTCATCCTGTCTGAATTGCATGGCAATAGTTCCAAGTTATAAAACAAAACAATAAAAGCCTTCATTCATTTAGTGCTTCGAATCATAATAGGATTTTTGCAAAACCTAGAAAAGGTACCAACATAGTATCCAATATGCTCAACAACATACAGTTATTCATTAGGTGTGCTTACCAACTGGCATAGACAGAGAAGTCATTGGAGAATATTGGCTGTAGGTTTTCTCCTGACTGCACAAGATTAATGGGTACATCTGCCATGACATAACATACCAGGCAATGTTTCAGCTGAGCAAGTCAAGGGCTTGACATGGGCTGACTTGCTCAGCCGAAACATTGTCCTAGTGCAGGGGTCAGCAACCTTGGCGCCCTGATGTTTTGGGAACTACATTTCCCATGTGGCTCAGTCAGCCTAATGGGTGACTGAGCATTGTGGGACATGTAGTTCCCAAAACATCAGGGAGCCAAGGTTGCTGATCCCTGTCCTAGTGGAATCCATTAAACCTTGCTAGGCAGTGTCCTTAATGCCTGGTCTTCCATTCTTTCTACTGGATTATGCAGAATGGGGCTATGCTGGAGCCCAAGAGCACCGGTTTGCTTGTAGTTTTCCATATTATGGAGTGCTTACTAATTTTGTTATTTGTTAACATAATGGCAAGGATATAGTCTGCAAAATTAAAATTAGATATTGCATGTTTAGCCATGGTCCATGGCTTGACCTCGATGCCTGGAATTGTTTCCCTTGTGTCCTTGGATTATTTAATCATACATTGTACAATACAGCAGAATATGTTGGCCCATTATGAATAAAATAAAATTTATGCACTTGAATCTCAGTCTGAAGACAATGACACAGACACTTATTGTTCTTTGATGCCTGCTGCAGCAATATCACCTATTTATATGCCACCTGGATGTAGGAGACCGGGCTTGACGGAGAAGATAGATAAGTAGATTTTTTTTAATGAAAGTATATACTGTACACACGCAGCAACCACTTTATTACCTAATATTTCTTCTAGCGCCATAACAGCATCAGCTTACTAAACATTAAAGTATAGTGCAAGAACGATATCCAAGTGGCCCTAGTTTTTTTTTAACAATTTTGTTTAAAGTTTCATCCAGGAGTCCTGTCAATTAAAGAGCCAGGATACGTGATCAAATGGAGCAGAAAATAGGGCCAGTGGAACAGGATCGCAGACACTATAACAGGCAGTGGTCAATTCCAGAAAGGATAAAGCAGATACAGGACTGTCTATCATTCAAGAACTTGCTCCACCATCCCAGACTCAATGCAGTTTCTGATCACTTCCTCTGGATTACCTCTTATATTCTTGCGGTTTCCAGGAAAGTGAATTGGACTGTTTATTCTATGTGAAACTGTGTTGCTATCCTAGAACCAGTAAGACGATGCCTCCTAGATTACAACTTTGGACTACACTACTGACCTATTCCAGTTGGAACCATGCTACATTCCTGTCAAAAAAGAAGCAGAATCTGTGACACAAATTAAGTGACGATTGTGTAAACAAATTAAGTAAAATCAGTTCGTTGGGGTTTAATCCTAATTCTAAAAGGAACCCTAACCCTAACCTAAAGTAAACGTAAAACAAGCACAAATAACCCCAGGGCTCAATATTTCAAGTCCGATTTACTAGTCAGTAGGGATGAGCTGTTCGGTTCGATCAGTTCGGAGTTCGACTCGAACATTGGCAGTTCGAAAGTTCGCAAACTTCAAACTTTTTGGCGTGTTCGGTTCGAGTTCGAAAATTTTTTTTTTTAAAAAAGTATAAAAAATACTAAAAAATCTAGAAATAAAGAGACTCTTTACTGCAGAATATTATATGCAATGGTATATTAGATTTTAATTAAAAAACTACCCAGGGCAAGAAGGCACGCATGTGGGCGATGATTACGGACGCAGTCAACGCGGTGGGAGGCATTGGACGGACTGTGTCAAGAAGCGGTATGTATAATAGCATAAACATGTTACATACACATAACACACATTACATACATCTACCAACATATGTCAACACATGCTGCAGCGTAATGTATTATCTGTTTGTCAGACAAATGTGACTGTCATAAAATTATTCTGGCTTTATTTAAAATATTTGCACACGTGTACATTTTTCTGAAGCTTTCACACCTCAAAATTACATGTGCATAGAGTGCATGAGGCTTGCATATGATTTTTTGCACCGCCTGTGTGTTTCATCTTTAAAATGCTGCAATGGGTGATGTGGATTTTCTAGCTTACAAGGAAAGCATGCTTTACTGTCTGCCTAATGTCTAGGTGCAAAGACTGTCACCTCTAAATGACATGTGCTTACAGCAGGGCTCTCAAACGGCGTAAACAACAGGTGTTAGTGTTTGGAAATAACATGTGCTTCTAATTAGTCTGGTCTCATGAATTTGATACATTGCCTGCAGACTGGATGTGGCTCCTGCACATGTATGAACACTGTGCTTCTGAATTCTAAGAAGTGTTCATTTCTACTACATGTTCCTCTGATATGCTGTTTAACCCCTTAAGGACCAGGGCTCTGTAAAGCCAATCATTAATGATGTAGATGTTACGTCATTTGTCATCAAGGGCTTAATAAAATCTTTATCACACTCCTTAGATTTAAACGTAATATTCCAGTATTTGTACGTCATGTACCTCTCCCGAAGGGCCTATGTGAGCATACAATTATTATTGTGTTAGATCTATAGTTTTGGTGCAAGCGTGGTGGAAGGGCTTGCTGCTTCTGCATTAGTAACACAACACAACGTGAAAATGTCTATCATAAAGCGTACAAGCTGAGTCCCTAGAGTCTCTGACTATCCATTGTCATATATACCTTGCTTTATACATATAATACATTCCCTCATGTAACAGGATAGTAGCCAGTCCCTGTGCATTTTAACCCCTCAAGGGTGGCTAGGTGTCGTGTGTGGGTCTATGATGGCGATGTTTCTATACATCCTACAAATCCGCCACTTCACGGGCAGGTTATGGGGACCTCCTAGGCACGATATTTGAAGGAATTTTTCGTTTTTATTTTCTAACCCTTATTTTATGGAAAACTCACTGTTCCTTTAAAAACGTCTTTTTTTAAAATTTTTGTTCTTGTTTCCTGTCCCCCAGGGCACTATCCGGACCCCCATACACCTTTTATGGCAAATATCTTACATATATGCCCTCTTGCATGGCACTCTAAAAATCAAACTTTTGCGTCCCATTGACTTGCATTGAGTTCGGTTCGAGTTCGAACTCGAACTTTTGAAATTGTTCGAATGCGAACCGAACACGGGGGTGTTCGGCTCATCCCTACTAGTCAGGCCTTAAGAGTTACTCGCCACCAGTTGCCCCACCCAACCTCTAACCTGCCCTTAACCCCACCCCTACACACACCCCTCTTAAATTATCTTATGAAATGACAATGTTAATGACAATGTTCAGGATACAGTTACAAAAATAAATAAAAACAACATTAACAATATTAACATAAAACAATGTAAACAAAGGACCTCACATACTTGTATACCCAGACATCAGACTCCCAGATATATGTATACCCAGACATCAGACCTCAGTAGCAGAGTGGCAAGGGAAGGGCTGGTGGTGGTTACTGGGTGTGGTCCAACTCCACGTCTGATCCACCAGGACAGGGATTGGGCGGCAGATGTCTGGTGCTCCCTCTGACAACATCAGAGGGAGCCGGTCAGTCATCATCATAGATTCTCCGGTGGCCGTGCCTAGGTAGGCTGCAATGCCTCCTCAGAGTCCTGTGGCCTAAAAAAAACACAGAGCCGCCACTGTAAAATGGCCCCAGAGGCCCAAAAGTGAAGCAGCATACCAGTATTCATCCAGGTAGGCCAGTAAGGCCCTATACACACTGTCTGAATTTCCACTCGCCCTGTGGAAATTTTGAGCCCTGCTAAACCTAAAAGTAATGCTAACCCTAACACAAGTGTTATTTTTGCACTGTATGGTGCTAACTTGTACCACAAAAACAACTTTTTTTGCTTAAAACGACCTTTTAGGCATCCCAATACATAATAAGACGGTGTCATTTCTCTCAAGAGTCCATGAGGAAGCAGCCTGCTGATAGGATAGCAGGTTGCTCAGAAAGTTAGTTGCAAGCATTTATAAAGTGCTAATAAGTACTGTAGCATTGTACATTGGGAAGTAATATGACTTATTTACAAGTGTCGCCATGGGAATCGTGCACGATCTCCGAAACAACATCCATATCAGAAGATGCATGATTGGCTCTAGGACTTTGATTTGGGGGAGCCTGGTAGAGGAGTATAGATAGTAGTATGTAGCGGGGGGAGAGGGGGTCTATTATTGCAGCTTGTTGTAAACCGATTTTCTTCTCACAAAACCACTTTACATCAGGGCTGTCAAACTGGCCCCTCAGATGTTGATGCATACAATTCTTTTAATGTAAAAGACAGCCAGGGAATTATGGTAGTTGTAGTTCAGAAACATATGGGGAGGTCTCGCTTCGCCGCTTTAACAACTCAGTAGGATTTCAACTCATACTGGCAGCAAGTTGCCTTGTACCAATTCATTAGAAGAGTAGGACAGTACCTTCCCGCAAAGAATGGATAACTCGAGTAGAAGATATTCACCACGTCAAGGAGAGGGTAGCCTCCTTCAAGGGTTAAACACCTACATTCACACATACACCTGGTACTACTGGACTCCGTATACATCTTCCTCCTCCATACAAAAGTGTCCGGTGACAGGTGGGGGGAGTTAGTAAAGGGAGTGAAAGGGGCGACGAAGTGTCTCCTGCTGCCTTTTCTTCACGGACACGTATGTAGCATCCGAGCTCATTCACTTTCCCTCTCTCTAGGTGCAGGCATTGGGGGATGCTTGGTTGTAGACTGTAGGGCGGGAAGCGTAAGGCATGTCCACGCAAGGCTCCCATTTTATTTCTGAAATGCATATTCAAATAATAACTCACTTTGTAAGTGTCACAGATCCCCCTAGGGTCTATCATACTGGTCCCTGTACAAAGTATTCTATCTACCCCTCCAATCCTTTGATGGTCGGTAAGGCTAACTATCTTCAGGGAATAGATCATCAAGTACCCAGCAAGGGTTAACAGATACCAGAATATGAGGATATACTTGGTCGAGAATACAGGGAACTTAGCACTAGGAGAGATGGTCAGCCGTATGCCAAGAGCGATACACAGAGCAGGGTCGTCAGGAATAGCCAGAGTTATACACAAAGCGGGTTCGTTAGGAATAGCCAGAGTCATACACAGAGCGGATATGGAACCACGTCAGGGCAATGAGTCTGCCTGTGCAGACTGGCTTTAAACTCGGCGGTGCCGTGTCATACGGCCACGCCCCACCCCTTGGCCACACCTGTGACCGCTGCCGGCGTGCATCTCAATCGGCACCCAGCCAGTCAGTAGCAAGGACGGTGCTACCGGGCGCCAGGTCAGATCCTCGACGCAGGGCGTGACAGTAAGCTTGCGTGACAGACTATCAGGGTTATTCAGAGAGCGTGAAAAGCAGGAGAACGACTGGAGAATGAAAAATTCTAGGTCAAAATAGCTGATTTGGAAAGGGAGATGAAAGGGAGAATTTTTCTGGTTTGGCTATTTTGACCTAGAATTTTTCATTCTCCAGTCATTCTCCTGCTTTTCACGCTCTCTGAATAACCCTGTATGTTTTCCATTTTTTTTCTCTTTCTCTCCTGGATTGTTCTCTTTTCTACTGTTCTCTTCACTCTATCCACCTCTGTAACCTCCAATTTTTTCTTTCGTACACTCCCAATTTTCTTTCCTTTACCCTCGCACACTGTCACATAGGTTCACACAGGTATTTCCTTTTTTTTCCCAACCTGCGGCCTCAAAGTGGGCTGATGGTCTCATTAACTACAAGGGTTTAAAATATACCCATACTATTTATGTCTACAAGATTGTGCGTTTTCAAAGACCCTGATGATTGTGCCACATTTACTACTGTCATGATGATTGCTTTCCTACAAATTGCTGTGTGAAAATGAATGTTTATACTTATCCTTTGGTTTTGACACAATGCTTACCCTTTGTCACGGATCTATAACTCTGATATGATCTACATCTTTTCTCTCTGTAATTTCCACTTCTTGAAATTGAAAAAATTTCCATAAAAAAAATAGATGCATCTGGGGGCTGGGATTTGACAGCCCTGCTTTACACCATGCTCATGATACCGCCATTTTTGTTTTTTGTACAGTCTTCACTTCACTTCACAAGCACTAGTGCCACTAGATGAACAAAGAAATGGTATCCAAGTCACTGCTCTACTTAGAATAGTGTTTAGAGCTGTAGTGATTGCATAAGGACCGGCAGTAATTACCAAAACTCACACAAGCATTGCTTGACTTGGAATACTGCCCAAGAGCTCTGCATACTGGGCTCCATGGCTCCCAGGTATGGAGCCCTGCTGGTGCCAGGTTAAAAAAAAAAAGTTGTCACCACGCTTTAGTACATCATGCAGACTATGCAATACAAATATAATGTTACATGATCGTCAAAAAGAAACAATGAGGACACTCATTACACATATATGAGTGAGACAGTCGACTAAACGAGACTTGTAGGACTTTTCCAGGTGACTGACCATTACATCTTACATAAATATTGCAAACATTTATATCCCTCTTTAGTAAATATTATCACAAATATTTTTGTTTGAAGTCTTGCATGTTATGTGCTAAATAATGAAATATGTCCGTATGGTGAATCACTGTGATACGTGTTGATTTGGCAATAATGTGTACATTAACTGTGGTGTTTTTGAGTAGACAGTATTTCCTGTGAATGTCCTTAATGATCCTCTATGAGAATCCTTTCATTTGGGAATGACCATCAAGCCTTACACACAAAGTGGAACGATTTTGTTCTTAACTGGAAAGAAATGTGAATATATTTCCTGCATATTTATTTTCTGTGTTAACCCTTTAAGGCCGCAGGACGTTCCATGATGTCCTGGCGGCGGGCGGGCTTTGAAGACGCGGAGCGTACAGGTACGCCCCGCTGTCTTCAATGGGGCCGCCTCGGCCTCTCCCCGCAGCCTGCGAGCGCTGACTCGTGGCGCGCGTCATTGGCTGCACAGGGACGGCCTGAAATCATCCCGTCCCCTGCAGCCAATGACGCGCACTGCGCGCCGCCTGCGGGGAGGGCTCGGAATCAGTGCAGCGCGGCGTACCTGTACACCTCGCCAGCGAAATCTACCCCTTAAGGGTGCCACCCCTGAGTCCTTAAGGGGTTAATCTGTAAACTTGTGTTTTGTTTTTAATATCTTGCATTTATTACTTTTTTATTTCTGCACCTACTGTAAAAGTTCAATGTTCTTGAACCCAGGACATACTTGGAAAAAAAAAAATCTCAATGTAGCCTTCCTGGTAAAATACTTTATAAATCAATAAATAAAAGTTTTGAACCCTTTGTGATTCTTAAAAAAGCAAGACTTTGCTTTTTTGTAATAAATTAACATATTCATGCCCTGAGTATTTCTTTAATAAATGACCTTTGTTGTCACAATCTATGAGGATTATTATTGATGATCACTTGCATGCCATTCCAGCTACAGCCAGCTGCAAGTCAAGACCACGTGTATTTTTAATTAATACAGTGTACTCCAATAGTCTCACCAACAGCTATTTTACCGCAGTCCAACAAAGCACCATTGTGATGTGGTAGAACAGAAAATTTGCAACATAAACAGCACTGACATTACCGCATGATGTAATAAACACAGAGCAGCCTAGTATCATAAAGATGTGCTTAGTGAACTTCATTTAACATATGTACAAACCACAACTTATATGTATTCTGTTACTATTACTTGATTCCTTTTATCAAACATTTGGTGTTGTAAACAGCAAACAATAAACAGACCAAAAGTGTAGACTTTTTCCTTTTAATCAATAAGACCGAGCTTATTTTACTAGTATTTTATATACATACTTTCAGGGATCACCAATCTTGACCCTCCAGATGTTTTGGAATTACACGATACTCTGCCACTCGTTAAGATGATGGAGAGTCATGAGAAATGTAGCTCCAAAACTTCTGGAGGGCAAAGTTTGCTGACCCCTACACTACCTGAATACAAAGTAACTGTGGGCCATATTACAATCTTGTCGCTAACGTTTGCATTTGGTATCTTGCGCTTTTCAGCGCGAGGTTACTGTACTTTGTGCTCCCTATACTTAACATGGGGAGCGCAAAGTGTTAATCAGCGTTAGTATTACAAAGTCCTAATGCTGATTAACGTCCGGCTCTGGTTAGCGGAAAGATAACTAGAGCCAGGACTTGGTGTTAACACCAGCCAAAAAAATAAAAAAACAGAATCCTATACTCACCTCCTGTACCGCGGCGAGGACCGTGGCTCCAAACGCCTACTCTGTCCGATGGGAGCAGGGAAAGACTGGGGGAAAAAGTCCCCCTACTCTCTCCCTGCGTATCACTACGCTGACCGGTCGGATCTCGCGAGGGGAGATCCGGCAGGTCATGTGACCGCCGGCGTCTGGATCAATGGAGTCCTATGGACTCCATCAAGTGGATGTTCGCAGCTGCGCTCAGCGCTGCCATGAGCATTCCGGGCCGTAGCGAGCGGTAACAATGCAGGCAGCTTTTTAAGTGCCTGCATTGTAATTCCACGCTAAAACGGGGGCAGTAGGGGAAAAACTGCAGGCGCAGTTTTTTCTCCCTACCGCCCCCGTTTTAGTGTGGAGATTTTAGTGTGGCCCTGTATCTTTAAAGGAACACTAACATAAGCTGCAATTTAGGGCTGCAACTAATGATTATTTTAATAATCTATTTGTTGGGCGATTATTTTTTCGATTAATCGATTCATCGGATAAAAAAAATATTTAAAGGACTATGTAAAATTCAACTCCTCCCCCATTTTTTTCATATTGTGTAACTTACATATTTTCTGCACGCAAGGTACGCAAGCGCCTTGTCAGAGTGATATATTGATGCTGCGTGCACATCTCTAGGCCTTGTCTGTTTTCTCTGAGAACGAATGCTTCCACGAGAGGTCAGATAGGATGACGTCAGCACTCAAAGCGGTGTGAGAATGGTGGGGAGTACTCCACGTAGTCTGTCCACTGTAATAAGCTAAAGTAGTCAGGGTACGTAGAGGGTCCCTTTAAAATAATTTCATGAACAAACTGAGTTGGGGAAAAGAACAGAGGTGGGAGGGAATGAGTTTAGGCAATGGACTGAGTGTGAGAGGGAGTTTGGGGGAATGGACCAGACTAGAGAGAGAGAGAGAGAGAGAGAGAGAGAGAGACAGGGAGTGTGGGATGGTGGCTCAGGATCCCAGCTCTAAGGATAAAACACTGGGGGTACAGTTCCTCCACCCAAACTGGTTGAGCTATATTACAATCTAAGCGTTAAAATGCGGGCACAAGGGAGGAAAACTTGCGCCCGTAGTTTTCCCCCTTGCGCCCGCGTTTTAACGCTGGATTACAATGCAGGCACAATACTGTAAATGCAGTTTCCCCCTCGCGAGATCCGGCCTGTCAGCATAGTGATACACAGGGAGAGACTGGGGGGACTTTTTCCCCCAGTCTTTCCCTGCTCCCGCCGGCCAGAGGAGGTGGACAGAGCCGCGGTCCTCGCCGTGGGACAGGAGGTGAGTATGCGATTCCTTTTATTATTTTTTTTGGCTGGTGTTAACGGATTCCGCTTCTGCAGAATCTGTTAACACCAAGTCCTGGATGTGGCTAACTTTTTGCTAACCACAGTCAGACATTAATCAGCGCTAGTAGATTGTAATCCTAACGCTGATTAACACTTTGCGCTCCCCATGTTAAGTATAGGGAGCACAAAGTACAGTAACTTCGTGCTGAAAAGCGCAAGGTACCAAATGCAAACGGGTTACTTAACCCGTTTGCGTTTGGATTATAATATGCGGTAAACACCGCAGCAAACGTCAATGCTCACGCAAGTGAGTGTTAATGTTTGTGTGAAGATTGTAATTTAGCCCGTTATCTTTGACCTAAGCCCAGATCTAAATCATACAGAGTAAGGCTGGGGTCAGACGAGCGTAGTGTTCACGTCCGTGATTGCGCCTAAAAGTACGTCCGTGATAGCATGACAGGAAGCCCATTGGAGCCTGACACATGAAGTACGTCCGCACTGAACTGCGGACGCACAACGGCCGCGGCCCACGGACGCAAGGCAGGCAAGAATGTACAACCGCTAGAACGGCCGCACAAAGTGCGCTGCGTCCGCAACGTCCGCATAGCTTTGTGTGTGAGTGATGGAACGTGGTCAGACGGACTGCATTTATACGTCCAGCATTTTTCACAGACAAAATGGTTTTGCTTTTTAATTTATTTTCCCTCCTACATCCGTCAAAATATACGTCAGTGAATAAACGGACTGTGTGGCCACTACTGCGTCTTCCGTACTGACGTACATCCGTTTGCATGGACGTACAGTCCGTAGAAATCATGCTCGTCTGACCCTAGCCTAAAGTAGCTGGCTGTAAGGATTCAGCCCACGGGGTTGCGAGGTCAAGCCCAATGTGCGATGACAAAAGGAGGATAAGCAAGTATATGCAAAAATAAAGGATATTTATTAAAACAGATAAGAACTATAAAAGCAATAAAAGAAAGCTGAGTAAGGCTGGGGTCAGACCAGCGCACTTTTAACGTGTGTTCTGGCGCACATAATTACGGCCGCACTAGCAGCAGATGACGGGCAATGACGGCCAATATACGAAGTACGGTCGCACGAAAGTCCGGCCGCGCAACGCAAGTGGAAAACTAACGCATTTTTTCGAGAACGCCGAACCGCTAGTACGGACGTACAGAGTGCGCAGCTGCGGCATAGCGTTCGTGTGTGCGTGATTAGGAGATATCAGACACTGCTAATGTCCGGCCTACATAACGTCCAGACGCAAAAAGAGTTTTATTGACGATCCAAAAAAAATCACGCAAGAAAAATGCGCATCGTATGACCGTTTTCGCGCATTACGTGAAAAAATACGTCAATTCGTTCGGACGCACTTTTTTACGTTCGCGGGGAAAAATGCTTTCGTTTGACCCTAGCCATACAGGGTTATCCAAAGAGATTCGAAAAGTCACCGCACATTCGGTGACTTTTCGTTCTCTTCAATTCGGTTCCTTTTGCCGATTGCATTTCGGTGACCCTGCGGTGTATTCAGCAAACACCACAGAGTCCCCGAATTGCAGGGAAAAGCTGCCGCAAACCTGACGAAAAGTAACCGAATGCACGCTGAAAACAAGCAAAAACATCTGGATTAACCTTCGAAGAAGCCGAACAGGAGCCGAACAGGAGCCGAACAGGAGCCGAACAGGAGCCGAATCACACAGAGCCGAAGCAGCTGTGACGTAGAGGAGGCAGTGAATAAATTAGAAAAACCATTTGTATGAATCTGGGAAAATGAAACGCTGTTTGCAAAGAAACTACTGAGCGAAAATGTCTGAAATTTTCACAGGAGGTCCAGGGAATGATAATAAAGAGGGCTGTTACAAAAAAAATAAGCAAACTGAAAAAAAATCAAAAAAAAATCGGACTTTTAATTTTTTTTTTAAAAATTCAGAAAAATGCTTAAAGTATCCTAAAAAATCTATAAATAAAGAGACTTTTTGCTGCAGAATTTTATAATGAACGGTTTATTAGATATTGAATTAAAACGGGAATATTTTTAACATTGAAGCCTATGGGATTCTCCTGAATTAACTTGCCGAATTAAACCCCCGAATGGCAGGACATTAGGGGAACCTTTCACTGCTGGTTTGTGTTCTCTGAATAGCCGAAGCAGTGCTTTTTCATGGGGATTTCACTGCCCTCGAACAGGCACCGAACAGGCACCGATTGTGCAGGCAATTCACCAGGATTTGGCAAATTGCCTGCTCTCTGGATAGGCGAATGGCCAAGAAAGGTAACCGAACGCTGATTTTCAGCGTTCGGTTACCTTTCTCCAGCAATTCGGATCTCTTTGGATAACCCTGTTAGACAAGGAAGACAATGGATGATTAATAAACAGAAATAAGATAACTAAAGAGACACACAGGGTTATCCAAAGAGATTCGAATTGCTTGAGAAAGGTAACCAAACGCTGAAAATCAGCATTCGGTTACCTTTCTTGACCATTCGCCTATCCAGAGAGCAGGCAATTTGCCAAATCCTGGTGAATTGCCTGCACATACGGTGCCTGTTCGGTGCCTGTTCGAGGGCAGTGAAATCCCCATGAAAAGCATTGCTTCGTCTATTCAGAGAACACAAACCAGCAGTGAAAGGTTCCCCTAATGCCCTGCCATTCGGTGGTTTAATTCGGCAAGTTAATTCAGGAGAATCCCATAGGCTTCAATGTTAAAAATATTCCTGTTTTAATTCAATATCTAATAAACCGTTCATTATAAAATTCTGCAGCAAAAAGTCTCTTTATTTATAGATTTTTTAGGATACTTTAAGCATTTTTCAGAATTTTTTAAAAAAAAAATCAAAGTCCGATTTTTTTTTTTTTTTTTTTCAGTTTGCTTCTTTTTTCTGTAACAGCCCTCTTTATTATCATTCCCTGGACCTCCTGTGAAAATTTCAGACATTTTCGCTTAGTAGTTTCTTTGCAAACAAGTTTCTTTTTCCCAGATTCATACAAATGGTTTTTCTAATTTATTCACTGCCTCCTCTACGTCACAGCTGCTTCGGCTCTGTGTGATTCGGCTCCTGTTCGGCTCCTGTTCGGCTTCTTCGAAGGTTAATCCAGATGTTTTTGCTTGTTTTCAGCGTGCATTCGGTTAGTTTTCGTCAGGTTTTCGGCAGCTTTTCCCTGCAATTCGGGGACCCTGTGGTGCTTGCTGAATACACCGCAGGGTCACCGAAATGCAATCGGCAAAAGGAACCGAATTGAAGAGAACGAAAAGTCACCGAACGTGCGGTGACTTTTCGAATCTCTTTGGATAACCCTGTGAGGAATAATAGGAAACTAACAGGGTTATCCAAAGAGATCCGAATTGCTGGAGAAAGGTAACCGAATGCTGAAAATCAGCGTTCGGTTACCTTTCCTGACCATTCGGCTATCCAGAGAGCAGGCAGTTCACCAAATCCTAGCGAATTGCCTGCACATACGGTGCCTGTTCGGTGCCTGTTCGAGGGCAGTGAAATCCCCATAGAGAAGCACTGCTTCGGCTATTCAGAGAACACAAACCAGCAGTGAAAGGTTCCCCTAATGCCCTGCCATTCGGTGGTTTGATTCGGCAAGTTAATTCAGGAGAATCCCATAGGCTTCAATGTTAAAAATATTCCCGTTTTAATTCAATATCTAATAAACCGTTCATTATAAAATTCTGCAGCAAAAAGTCTCTTTATTTATAGATTTTTTAGGATACTTTAAGCATTTTTCAGAATTTTTTATTTATTTTTTAAAAGTCCGATTTTTTTTTTTTTTTCTTTCAGTTTACTTATTTTTTCTGTAACAGCTCTCTTTATTATCATTCCCTGGACCTCCTGTGAAAATTTCAGACATTTTCGCTCAGTAGTTTCTTTGCAAACAGCGTTTCATTTTCCCAGATTCATACAAATGGTTTTTCTAATTTATTCACTGCCTCCTCTACGTCACAGCTGCTTCGGCTCTGTGTGATTCGGCTCATGTTCGGCTCCTGTTCGGCTTCTTCAAAGGTTAATCCAGATGTTTTTGCTTGTTTTCAGCGTGCATTCGGTTAGTGTTCGTCAGGTTTTCGGCAGCTTTTCCCTGCAATTCGGGGACCCTGTGGTGGTTGCTGAATACACCGCAGGGTCACCGAAATGCAATCGGCAAAAGGAACCGAATTGAAGAGAACGAAAAGTCACCGAACGTGCGGTGACTTTTCGAATCTCTTTGGATAACCCTGTAAGGGCTTTATTACATTCTTTGCGCAAAAATGCACGGTAAACGTGTGAATTTTTGCACGAAGCGTTAAACGTTAACGCGCGTAAATTAACGCTGGTATTACAATCCGAGCGCATTTTGTAATCCGTCAAAAAATAACATGCGTAAAAAAGACGCGCATTAACTTTGCACGCAATAATGTTGCGCGCAGAAATCGGCGTGCAGACTGTTTTTTCACGCAATTCAGCCAATCAGAATTAAGAACCACAATTGTCTCCTGTTAAGTTTTTGCGCCTGTCAAAATCAATCTGCGTATACATGCTGCAGCAATAATAAAAACACGCAAAACGTCTCAATTTTATTGTTTGGGTATGCGTAGAATGTGTAACTATACTTTGCTGTATTTTTAGGCTAGTGTATTTGGGTTCGGCCAGGACGTTCAGATTTGCCATTAACACCAGCTTTTCAAAGACGTGAAAATTATGCACGCAAATGTTGTCCATTAAATTTTACGCATAGATTGTAATACCATCCGCATACCAGCGCATTTGCTCTCATAATGTTAAGTATAGGACGTGCAAAGTACACTACGCTTGTGCAGGGGTCGCGCAGGTTCATCGGCGGTAGACGTTATCGCGCATTTTTTGCGCGGACATTGTAAAATGACGTTCTGCGCAAAAGGTTTTTCTCCTCTCGTTAATGCGTTTTTGCGCACGCATTAACGTTTGCCCAAGGAATGTAATAGAGCCCTAAGTAGGCACTGGATACATAGCAAGACAGGACCAGAGAACAAGAATAACTAAATAACAGAGACACTGGATATACAGATAGGCAGGACCAGGGAACAGGAATAACTAAATAACATGAGCAAAAAAAGAGATATAAGTATATAGAGGAGAAAAGAAACAACCTGGAAAACTGAATATAGTAACAAAAATATAATATACAAAATAAGGAAGAAGTCTTTAAATGATAAAGCGGGTTACAGCAGTGGAGCAACAGTAGGGGAGTAGGCAATTGTAGTTCTGGTATCCTGGCAGGGGTTCGGCAGCGGGTATTCAATAGAGGGGTTCAGCAGAGGCAAAGTCCAGTAATATATGCAGGGGGTTCAGCAACAGATAAATCAATAGAGGGTTTCAGCAAAGGCGAGTCAGTAGTCCAAAGCAGGGGTTCGGTAACCAGTAATCAATATAAGGTTCTGTAATCTCAAGAGTTTTAAAGACAGGAGGCTTACTGCCGCTTCGGCATCAGGAACTGAATGAACAGGTAGGCAATGCAAAAGCACCCATGGTGCTTTGCTCTTTTGAAGGGAAGTTCAGGCCTCTGATTAATAGCCCCTGTACCTCCTGCAAGCTAGGAGAATAGAACTGGAGAGATGAGGGGTGGATTTAGGTGTTCAGGAATGGTACTGCACCAAATTTGGATTTCTTACAGCGGCGACGGTGTGAAACCAAACACTGGCACATCTTCTCCAAACAGCTCCGATGTAGAGTCTGAGGGTATTAACATTTAGCTCAGTCCGACTCTAATCGGTCTGTGTACAGCACACACTGTTTAAATCGATAATAAAAATAGTTGTCAACTATTCTCATTATCAATTAGTTGTTAATTAATCGACTTGTTGTGTCAGCCCTACTGTAATCAGATTACTCCAGCATTACAAAAAAACACATAATAAAACACATGCTATTGTATTTTTCTTTGTTTGTAGTAATTACATATGACAAGGAAAAATTAAGTTAGGTTTTTATCACCTGCTTTCATTTTGTGGATTTTTTCCATGATGCAACATTTACCAAAATCTTATGGTAAGTCTCACTTTACCGCTGTGGTAATGGATTATACAGTAGCAAAGAGGCAATGGGGTGGAGGAAGGAATGTTTAAGAGGTTATTTAAAGAGCACCGAAATGTCGGTGTCCTTTCGTTCCGAGCACTTAGGTGAGCTCAATTTGCTGACCCTGCCATGAATTCAGCATTCACTGCAGGATCCAGAAGTGCACTGAATGGACCCGCCGAACACCGCCGAGAGACCCAGCGAATGCATCCGGTAAACTGCTGACCGCCGCCGATAAACCCTGAATGCAGATGCAAACCGCCAAATGCAGCAACGATCTGCTGAATAGACTGCCGAATGCCTCAGAATCAGCTGCCGAATGCTGCTGCAAAAAGTCAACCAGCTGTCGAACGCCGCCGAAAAAAGGCGATCAGCTGCCGAACAGGGTAAAAAAAACACGCAATTTTTAAAAGCTCAATTTTAACCCTTTCGGTGCTGAGGCGTTTCACACCTCTGTGCTGAGCTCATTTTTACCGGTTTCGCTCATCTTGTTTAAAAGCGTTTTGAAGGCTTATTTTAGTATATGACCCAGACATATTATATATCGTTCTTTCCGTCAGACTCGGCAGATTCATAATATATCATTATTATATGTATACGTCATGTCCTGTCTGTATATTATAACAAAATATGCAATAAAATATGAATTTTCAATAATTTACAACGTGTAAAGTGTTTTTTTTCACATTTTAACATGCGAGCAATTGCGTTTATATTTTTTATGGGTTGCGCTTGTTAAAAAAATTAGAAATGGGGTCTCGTTACATTTTTTGGGGGGAAATTACGCGATTTTTAACAAATGCACCGCATACAAAAATGGTTAGTGCAGCATCATTGTTCACATTATAATTGAAATGGGAACAATATTGCTGCATTAACAAACCAAAAACAACAAAAAACTTGTTTATTTTTTTTATAATTTTTTTAAAATATTTTTATTTTTTAATTTTAATTTTTTTACAAAACCTTTTTACATGGTCATGTTTGGTATCGTTGGAAAGGCCATGCTCTGGCCGATCCAACAGTACCAAACATTAACCCCTAGCTTCCACAGATCGAGAGATAGGGGGTTCAATGGAACCCCCTATCTCCACCATTGGTGGCAGTTAGAGGTTAACTCCAGGACTGGCGTCATCGTGCTATGCACGATGACGCCAGTCGTCAGGGGGCATTCCTGGAAGATGTCGGCCAGCTCCAGGAGAGGGTCACGATTCGGCGCTTTTCGGCGCCGAATCGTGATCGTGCACCCAAGGGGTTAAAGGCAGGCACGGTTTGGAAGGGCAGGCTGTGCCCTTCCAAACCGTGCCTGCCTTCAGCCGCAGGACCCCGGTGATCGGGAGGGAGAGGTCTGAAGGACCTCCCCTCCCTTTCAGGCACCTCCTCCGCACACGCGGGGGGCACCTGAATTAGATGTCATCGCGCCGCCGCGATGTCATGGTGCCGGCGGCGGTCCCGGGTGCTGGGCTGACATCGAGGATGTCAGCCCGCACCGGGGGGGCACAGCGATCAGCCGGAATCCACCCGATTGCTGGCCGCAAAGGGAGGACGCGATGAGCGTGTCCTCCGCAGCAAAAGGGTTAAACAATAATAATGCATGAAAATGCATAGAAATAATATATAAGGTCCTATGATTAACAGGGAAAAGGTATGTTACAGAATAAAAAAAAGCCATTTAAAGAAAATAATGGGAATCAAAAATTTCACCAAAAAAATCTAGAAAAATGCATAAAAAAATTCTAAAAGCTAAACTATAAGGCTGGGGTCAGACCAGCGCACTTTTAACGTGCGTTCTGGCGCACATAATTACGGCCGCACTAGCATCAGATGACGGGCAATGACGGCCAATATACGATGTACGGCTGCACAAAAGTCCGGCCGTGCAACGCAAGTGGAATTTGAATGCATTTTTTTGAGAACGCTGAACCGCTAGTACTGACGTACTGAGTGCGCAGCTGCGGCATAGCGGCGTGTGTGCGTGATTAGATGTCAGACACTGCTAATGTCCAGCCTACATAACGTCCAGACGCAAAAAGCGTTTTATTGACGATCCGTACAAAATCACGCCCCGAAAATGCGCGTCGTCTGACCGTTTTTGCGCATTCCATGAAAAAATACGTCAATGCGTTCGGACGCACTTTTTCACGTTCGCAGGGAAAAATGCTTTCGTCTGACCCTAGCCTAAGACTTTTTGCTGCAAATGAGAAGAATAAACGGTTGAATAAAAAATAGATATAACCAAGGATTTTTTTTACATTGAATACTAGGGGATTCACCTGTTTAAACTTGTCGAGCGAAAGCGCAGAAAATCTGCGCAATTCGGTAAATTTTCGGTGCTGTTCGGCTTTTTCTGAATAGATTAACCCTTACTTCTCTATGGGGAATTTCACTGCTGCCGAAGGTCACCGAATTGCACCATATTTCAATGGCAATCGGCCAATATTTGGCAAATTGCCAGCTTTCTGAATAGCCAAATTGCCATGAAAATCACTTTTTGGTGGCAAATTTGGCACTCTTTGAATAACCCCTTTAGATACGACTGCAGGGGATCTACTGTGCTGTATAAGCTACCTGAGTTAAGAGATGACAGCTGAATGAGATCTGATAGCATACTAACATAACACACTGGTAGTCACTGGTGATGTCCTCTGTATATATTCCACACAATGCAATCCTTATGAGCCTGATTTTTGGAGATCTGACCTTTAGACTACCTTCTAGGCCCAATGCCCCTCAGTGAGGAGCAAGTGATGTAAAGATATTCCCAACGCAAAAGATCATACAATGGATGCACCCAGTGACACATATAGAGTAAAGAATTTTCTTATCTAAACAAAGAAGATAAAAACAAACCACATATAAGATATCAGCAACATAAACAAAATAAGGACATATCATTTTTGGGTGTTAGTGCCCCTTTAAAACAGTACGTATTGTTGTAAGTAAACATTCTCCTAAACTGCAACTTTAGTCTAATGAACAACAAAGATGAAAACACAAATTGTAATTCATCTGGTTAATAACACTGGACTTCCAAACAATTTATTTACTAGTGTAGTGTAGAGAAGCGTCGCCTTAGAGGGTATCTGATAACTTTACATAAATATATACAGGGCCATTATAAACCATTGTCTGGAAGCCTATTCATTAACAGGACTATACACAGGACACAAGGCCATCCACTTAGACTGGACGAAAGGAAATTCAGCCTAAAGCATAGGAAGGGTTATTTTACTGTGAGAACAATAAAGCTGTGGAATTCTCTGCCTGTTGAGGTGGTTGGATCAGAGACTGTATGGAATTTAAGGCTAGAGTCAGACGAACGCATCATGATCGCACAGTGCGTGCGTGCACAACGGACATACGTTCTGACGGAAGACACGTAGACACCACACGGTCCGTTTTTTATGACGGACGTAGAAAAAAAGGGAAATATGGGAAACAAAATTAATATGGAAAAGAATATGAAAAGGCATTTTGTGCGTCAAGGTGCTGGACGTCGCAAATGCGCTGCGTCTGACGTCTCCTCATCACTCACACAGAACGCTACGCGGACGTGGTGGACGTGGCGCACTCTGCGCGTCCGTGTTAGCGGTTTTATGTTCTTGCCTAACTTGCGTCCGTTTGCCACGTGCTTTTGCGTGCGCAGTTCGGTGCGGACGTACTTCATGTGTGGGTCTCTATTGCTCATGATTCTATGCTACCACGGACGTTAAACTGTGCGGCAACACGGACATGATCACTGCGTTCGTCTGACACAGGCCTTAAACAATGACTGGATGACTTCCTGTAAAAACATAATATTAAGGGTTATAATATTTAGTATGTGGGTAAAAGCTTCTTGATCCAAGGAGAAATCTGACTGTCATTCTGGGGTCAAGAAGGATTTTTTTCCCAGTGTGTGGCATATTGGCGACCACTTCAGACTGGGTTTTTTGCCTCCTTTGGATCAATAGCAGTAGGTGATGTGTGATAAGCTGAACCTTATGGACGCATGTCTTTTTTCAGCCTATGTAACTATTTAGTGTAAAGAGCTTCCACCATATGTAGGAATTTCAAAGGATGTATACAGTGGCAAGAAAAAGTATGTGAACCTTTTTGGATTACGTGGAGTTTTGCATGAATTGGTCATAAAATGCGCTCTGATCTTCAACTTAGGCTAGGGTCAGACGAGCGTGATTTCTACGGACTGTACGTCCGTGCACACGGGCGTACGGAAGACGCAGTAGTGGCCACACAGTCAGTTTATTCACTGACATATATTTTGACGGATGTAGGAGAGAAAATAAAATAAAAAGCAAAACCATTTTGTCCGTGAAAAATACTGGACGTATAAATGCAGTCCGTCTGACCACGTTCCATCACTCACACACAAAGCTATGCGGACATTGCGGACGCAGCGCACTTTGTGCGGCCGTTCTAGGAGTTGTACGTTCTTGCCTGCCTTGTATCCGTGGGCCGCGGCCGTTGTGCGTTCGCAGTTCAGTGCGGACGTACTTCGTGTGTCGGGCTCCGATGGGCTTTCTGTCATGCTATCACAGACATACTTTAAGGCGCAATCACGGACGTGAACACTACGCTCGTCTGACCCGAGCCTAAGTCACAACAATTTGAAAAACACAGTCTGCTTAAAATAATACAACACAAACATTATATGTTTTCATGTGTTTATTGAACATAACATGTAAACATTCACAGTGCAGGGTGGAAAATGTATGTGAACCCCTAGCCTAATGACTTCTCAAAGAGCTAATTGGAGCCAGGAGTGAGCCAAGCTTGAGTCCAATCAGTGTGATATTATTGGATGTGTTGCTGGAAGCTGTCCTGCCCTTTTAAAACACACACCTGTTTGGGGTTTACTGGTTTCAAGAAGCACTGCCTGATATGAACCATGCCTCGCTGAAAAGAGCTCTCAGAAGACCTACGATCAAGAATTGTTGACTTGCATGAAGCTGGAAAGGGTTACAAAAATATCTCCAAAAGCCTTGATGTTCATGTGTCCACGGTAAGACAGACTGTCTACAAATGGAGAAAGTTCAGCACTGTTGCTACTCTCCCTAGGCGTGGTCATCCTGTAAAGATGACTGCAAGAGCACAGCGCAGAATGCTTAATGAGGTAAAGAAGAATCCTAGAGTGTCAGCTAAAGACTTACAGAAATCTCTGGCACATGCTAACATTTTTGTTAACACATCTACAATAAGGAAAACATTAAACAAGAATGGAGTACATGGGAGGACACCACGGAGGAAGCCATTGCTGTCCAAAAAGAATATTGCAGCACGTTTGAAGTTTGAAAAAGAGCACCTGGATGTTCCACAGCACTACTGGCAAAATATTCTGTGGACAGATGAAACCAAAATTGAGTTGTTTGGAAAAAACACACAACACTATGTGTGGAGAAAAAAAGGCACAGCACACCAACATCAAAACCTCATCCCCACTGTAAACCATGGTGGAGGGAGCATCATGGTTTGGGGCTGCTTTGCTGCCTCAGGGCCTGGACGGATTGTTGTCATTGATGGAAAAATGAATTCCAGAGTTTACCAAGACATTTTGCAGGAAAACGTAAGACCATCTGTCCGCCAACTGAAGCTCCGCAGAGGATGGCCGATGCAACAGGACAATGACCCAAAGCATACAAGTAATTCAACAAAAGAATGGCTTCAAGAAAACAAAATACACCTTCTGGAGTGGCCCAGTCAGAGTCCTGACCTCAAACCGATTGAAATGCTGTGGCATGGCCTTAAGAGAGCGATTCACACCAGACATCCCAAGAATATTGCTACACTGAAACAGTTTTGTGAAGAGGAGTGGTCCAAAATTACTCCAGATCGTTGTGCAGATCTGAACTGCAACTACAGGAAACGTTCGGTTGAGGTTATTGCTGCCAAAGGAGGGTCAACCAGTTATAAAGTCCAAAGGTTCACATACTTTTTCCACCCTGCACTGTGAATGTTTACATGTTCTGTTCAATAAACACATGAAAACATATAATGTTTGTGTTGTATTATTTTAAGCAGACTGTGTTTTTATTATTATTATTATTATTTATTTATAAAGCGCCAGCATATTCCGCAGCGCTGTACAATAAGCACAGTACAGACAGGGTTACAATACATTGAACAACATTTGACAAACAGTACAGGAGGAGATGAGGGCCCTATTCCCGTAGGAACTCACAATCTAGGAGGGTTGGGGTTGGAAACAGGAGGAGAGGACTGTAAGGTGAGAGTGATTGATGGTTGTGTCAGTGAGTTGGGTGGTAGGCTTCCCTAAATAGGAATGTTTTCAGGGAGCGTTTGAAGGAAGAGAAGTTAGGGGAAAGTCTGACAGCACGAGGGAGAGCGTTCCAGAGAGTGGGGGCTGCGCGTGAGAAATCCTGCAGTCTATCATGGGAAGAGGTGATGCGGGGAGAAGCTAGGCGCAGGTCACTGTTTGACCTTAGGGAGCGGGCTGGGGTGTATTTGGTGATTAGTGAGGACAGGTAGTGGGGCGCTGAGTTAGTGAGGGTTTTGTAGGTAAGGATAAGGATTTTGAATTTAATTCTGCAGTGGATGGGGAGCCAGTGAAGGGACTCGCAGAGGGGAGCGGCAGAGACAGAGCGGCGGGTGAGGTGAATTAGCCTGGCGGAGGCGTTCAGGATGGATTGTAGGGGGGAGAGGCGGGACAGAGGGAGGCCAGATAAGAGATTATTGCAATAGTCGAGTCGGGAGATTACCAGGGCGTGTATGAGTTGTTTTGTGGTGACAGCGGTAAGAAATGGCCGAATTCTGGAAATATTACGCAGTTGGTATCGGCAGGAGGAGGAAAGAGACTTGATTTGTGTTTTTCAAATTTTTGTGACTTACAGTCATGGCCGAAAATGTTGGCACCCCAGAATTTTTTCCAGAAAATAAAGTATTTCTCACAGAAAAGTATTTCAGTAACAGATGTTTTGCTATACACATGTTTATTCCCTTTGGGTGTATTGGAACAAAACAAAAAAGGAAGGAAAAAAAGCAAATTGGACATAATGTCACACAAAACTCCAAAAATGGGCTGGACAAAATTCTTGGCACCCTTAACTTAATATTTGGCTGCACACCCCTCGGAAAAAATAATTGAAATCAGTCGCTTCCTATAACCATCAATAAGCTTCTTACACCTCTCACCCTTTGGACCACTCTTCCTTTGCAAACTGCTCCAGGGAGGTCTCTCTTATTGGAAGGGCGCCTTTTCCCAACAGCAATTTTAAGATCTCTCCACAGGTGTTCAATGGGATTTAGATCTGGTCTCATCGCTGGCCACTTCAGAACTCTCCAGCGCTTTGTTGCCATCCATTTCTGGGTGCTTTTTCACATATGTTTGGGGTCATTGTCCTGCTGGAAGACCCAAGATCTCGGATCAAACCCAGCTTTCTGACACCGGGCTCTACAGTGCGACCCAAAATCCTTTGGTAAGCCTCAGATTTCATGATGCCATGCACACATTCAAGGCACCCAGTGCCAGAGGCAGCAAAACAACCCCAAAACATCATTGTGTTCTTTTCTTTGTAGGCCTCATTCTGTTTTCGGTGTGAATGATGTGCTTTACCAAAAAGCTCTATCTTGGTCTCATCTGTCCACAAGATGTTTTCCCAGAAGGATTTTGGCTTACTCAAGTACATTTTGGCAATCTGTAGTCTTGCTTTTTTATGTCTCTGTGTCAGCAGTGGGGTCCTCCTGGGTCTCCTGCCATAGCGTTTCATTTCATTTAAATGTCGACGGATAGTTCGTGCTGACACTGATGCTCCCTGAGCCTGCAGGACAGCTTGAATTTCTTTGGAACTTGTTTGGGGCTGCTTATCCACCATCCGGACTATCCTGCATTGCAACCTTTCATCAATTTGTCTATTCCATCCACGCCCAGAGAGATTAGTTACAGTGCCATAGGTTGCAAACTTCTTGATAATGTTGCGCACTGTGAACAAAGGCAAATCTAGATCTCTGGAGATGGACTTGTAACCTTGAGATTGTTGATATTTTTCCACAATTTTGGTTCTCAAGTCCTCAGACAGTTCTCTTCTCCTCTTTCTGTTGTCCGTGCATAGTGTGGCACACACAGACACACAATGAAAAGACTAAGTGAACTTCTCTCCTTTTTATCTGCTTTCCAGGTGTGATTTTTATATTGCCAACACCTGTTACTTGCCCCAGGTGAGTTTACAGGAGCGTTACATGCTTGAAACAATCTTATTTATCCACAATTTTGAAAGGGTGCCAAGAATTTTGTCCAGCCCATTTTTGGAGTTTTGTGTGACATTATGTCCAATTTGCTTTTTTCCTCCCTTTTTTTGTTTTGTTCCAATACACACAAAGGGAATAAACATGTGTATAGCAAAACATGTGTTACTTCAATACTTTTCTGTGAGAAATACTTGATTTTCTGGTTAACTTTCTGGGGTGCCAACAATTTCGGCCATGACTGTAGATGAAGATCAGAGCACATTTTATGACCAATTCATGCAAAACTCCACGTAATCCCAAAGGGTTCACATACTTTTTCTTGCAACTGTATATCTATCAACAGAGTTACTAACCATACTATTAAGAACGTAAAAGATAGTAATTTAAGACAAGGTCTGCGTTGACAGAGACCTTCTTGCAAGTTAAAAATATATTATGCTAAGGAGGCCAGGTCAGTGATCCTGGACACAGCACAGATTGACAGTAGAATATGTATTAATATTAACACAGCTTGACTTGGAACACCACAGGGAAAATTAAATGCAAGCATGAAGAAGATGTTAGATGATTATTTTTATCTAGCTATGCTAACTATGATCATGTGATGGCTCACAGTATACTCCTGTCCAGGCTAGCTAGTTGTGTTTTGAATAAACTGAAAATAGGTTGTGATTTACTGTTCAGATCTCACTGGTTACTTTGGCATTTATTCACCTTTTCTCACATTGTGATGATTCTTCTACCCTGTAACATTTCCTGGCCCTAGTACACAAAAAGAGTCACAACTGAAAACACTAGTCCTTAGTATAGCCGGTAAATCTAACTGAGAAATTCACAACAGACATAAGTAAATAAGGAATAATCTTATTAATATAAAAATATATATTTATTTATTTATAAAGGATTTTACCAGGAAGGATACATTGAGATTTCTCTCGTTTTCAAGTATGTCCTGGGTTCAAGAACATTGAAATTTTACAGTCGTTAAAGAAATACAAAGTAATAAATGCAAGATATTAAAAAAAAACACAAATATACAGATTAACACAGAAAATAAATATGTAAGTAATATAGTCACTATGTTACATGTTTACGGGTGCATTCCGTATTGAGGTATGTTAATAGAAATATGATAAAACTACTGCAACACTTAATAAACATGTATAGGGTCTTCCTTTTGAGAGCCCTGGATCACTCGTATCACCTATATAAATATATATTGTTTATTATTGCAGAAGCCACTTGCACATAAAAGCAATTCCAAGAATTGCATCCCAGAGCTCCTGTGCTACATTCCCCAATATGCAGCAAGGAATTTTGGGTAGGATATGCAAATGACCTCTGTCTCACTTATATGCATCCTGGGTCTGTTATTACACAGAACCCTAAAATCAACACTATGCCTTGTAAGTACTGATTTACCCTACTGGTCCAAGCATCCACTGCAACTGGTCATCATGCCTAGCTCCTAGCTGATGAGGGTCCAATAAATTCGAAATAGCGCTGTTCTAGGAGTGGCTTTGACCAGTTGCATAGACCTTATCTCTGCTAGAAAGTAGTTTGGCATAGCGTTGATTTTAGGGTTCTGTGTAATAACAGTCCCAGGATGCATAAAAGTGAGACAGAGGTCATTTAAATATCCTTCCCAGATTTCCTTGCTGCATATGGGGAATGTGGCACAGGAGCTCTGGGATGCAGTTCTTTGAATTGCTTTTATGTGCAAGTGGCTTCTGAAATAATAAACAAACTAATTATAGCGTGGAGGCTTTTTATCTCACTTTTTGTCCTCCACCACAACCCTTGTAAGTACTATATAAATATAAAAACATAGAGAGAAGTCCTAAAATGATAAGAATGAATCACAATAGAGTGAACCTGTAGAATAAGAGAACCTAAAAATAGATAAAACGCACAGGATATATGGTTAAGACTATCACCACTCCAAGGAATCCTTTCTCCCGGAACTGTTGTGTTTACTCCCCTCACCACATCCTGTCAAATGCAGGGTTAGGGAAGGTCACCTCCAGACAGAAATCACCAACTCCAGAGTAAGGAAGTTAATAAAAATACTTTTATTGCATAACACACTGCTAAAAGCTTTTACACGTCTCATCTATAAGCACAGATAGGTGCATTCTAAATAACACAACTCAAACGAGACGGAGGCACCAGGTACTCGCAGGGCATAACCCAAACAATGATCTACGGCATTTTTGATTATTTTTTCTTCTCCCTCTCTTTTTTTTGTTTTTGTCATTAGGTCATTTATGTTCTGGTTCCTTTGCTGTATAGGTATTTTGGTGAACATGACCTCGGATTAATATCAATATATGTTTTCTGAGTCGTGGGTATGTTCTCTGACCTTTTTAGATCAAGGATCGGTTTTCCACCTTGGCGTCCTTATCTACCGATCACTAGGGACGCAAGTGGATTTTTTATTGGCCAGTTGTTCCCATGTGACCCTAGCATTCGCCCGATTGGTCACGCTCGCGGCAGTGGTTGCCGGTTTTTTACTGGCTTCCAGTTCCCATGTGATCGCTGACGTACCTGGAAGTAACCACAACGATGCATCCATGGGTGCAGCTGTGCTTATTATGTTTTGGCTATTTATACTGGGGTGAGTGCTACTGGCAAGTCAGCTCTAGACTAAGCCCGCACGGGCGAAAAGCATCGAGCCATGCCTCTTCTTGTTTGTTTTTAACTGCTTTGTGGTTGGTTTGGTCAGCGGTTTGGTCCATTGATATGTCGCTCGGTTCCCCTGGCTTTAATTCTTAGTGACTGGTTACGTAGGCGGCTTGAACTGCCGAGGTATAGTTCGCTACAACCTTGTACTCATGCTTTTGTTGCAAACCAGGTATATTTTCATTGGGGTTGCCTCGCTTCACCCATTACGCACATGACCGCCATTGTGTCTCGTCATTCAATTACATTGTTGTTTGTGGTGTCACTTCATAAATTAACCGTATCTTGGGTACTCTAGTTGTACTTTGTGCAAATTGTCTTGTTGCATTCTAAATAACCCCTTATAAGTAGAATGGCGTAGCTGAGCGACCAGTATCAAAATTACAGGCTGAATGATTGGGTAGCAGCAGAGAGGAAGCCGCAGCAACACAAGAACTCAGGGCAATCAAATGACGTCAGGAGGCTGGTACATTTTAGATTGCTTTTTCCTTAATCAAAGCAAACCAAACGATCCAGTAGCTCAGCCCCTTTCATGTTCAAATCACCAGAACAGATTTTTATTTTTGAAGTAACAAATAGAGTTTTTATGTAAAACTCGTACATATTATATGGAAATTTCAAACACCAATAGAAGGTGTGCCTGAACTTAAAGGTGCACTCTACACAACCTGACCTCTTTTGCTTATTTAAAGGGCCACTAACACCAAAAAATTAAATGTCTCTATTGTGTTTATTTTATGTTGTTGATATGTTGCACGTGCTTTGTTTTTCTCTTGTATGTTTAGTTAAGAAGATATTTTGGGTCAATAGAAATAGGTCAATCACAGACTCAAATCATTGTATTGCGTAGTTGGTATTCTTCAAACATCACCAGGGGGTGGATTAGAAGTCTTTTAAGCTCCATGCGCCATCTCATTCAGCTGCCCTCTCATACCACAGGTAGCCTGGAGAACAAACAGCCTCCTGCCACCTTATCTAAACATTCGCTCTTGCACCTCATTAACTGTTAAATACTGTAAATTAAATAAACAAAAGCCACAAAGTAAAGCGTTTGCACAGCTTTTGGAAAATGTTACAATATGGTAAACAAACCACAATATGGAAACAGGATGTAATTACCTAATTTTATGTTTCATTTTTACATGCAATTACTTCAAACAAAGAGAATAAAACAGCAGCACGTGTTTTAAAGGTGGTTTGGTTTGTAAACACAAGTAATCTGGTTACAGCTTATGTTAAGTGACAGTGTCCCTTTAAGTGGTCAGACAGTGTGGAGTGTCCTTCCTACCCCTCTGTTGGGATGTGATACGGTAGCTGTAAAACGTGGAGAGCTTTTCTCTACCTACACAGCAGTCACTCAGCAGCTGGAGATTTGAATTTAACGTGTGTACTAACAACAATGTATTCCGTTACTATTACTTGATTCCGCTCGTCAAAAGCTTGGGTTTGCATACAGCAAACCTTATAAGGACCAACAATGTAGGATTTTTCTTAGTAATGCTATTTTAAATATACGGCGGTACCTCAGGATCAGCAACTTTGGCCCCAGATGCATTAGAACTATATCTCCCATCATGCTCTACTTCTTCTTAGAATGGACGAGTGTCAAGGGAAATGTAGTTCCAAAGCACCTGGAGGGCCACGGTTACTAACTCCCGAATGTAGGGAAACCCTGAAACAAGCATTTTATAAAAATCTTTTGTAAATAAGGAAACTGGTATGTTTATCTCTCATTTTAATTTCGACTTAGGCTAAGGTCAGACGAAAGCATTTTTAACGTGCGTTTAGCCGCACGAAATCACGGCCGTGCTAGCAGCAAATGATGTCCAATGCCGGGGAACATACGACGAACGGCCGCACGAAAGTTCGTCCGCGCAACGCAAGTGGCAAACGAACGAATTTTTTCGAGAACGTCAAACCGCTACTACTGACGTACAGAGTGCGCTGCGTCCGCATAGTGGCGTGTTTGCGTGATTGGGAGACGTCAGACGCTGCACACGTCCGGCCAACATAACGTCCAGACGCAGAAAGGGTTTTATTGATGATCCGTACAAAATCACGTACGAAAATGCGCATCGTATGACCGCTATCGCGTATTCCGTGAAAAAATACGTCCATTCGTTCGAACGCACTTTTTCACGGACAACGTGAAAAATGCGTTCGTCTGACCCTAGCCTAAGAGCCACCAATCCTGAGGTACACAGATGGGTAGTAAGTTTTAACTTGGAGGGAGTCTACAAACCAAATCATTAAACCCCATTTCACTGCTCTCATAATTTTAAATAAAATATTTTAAAAGTAATAGTGTAAACACAAACCATACAAAATAATACTATAAAGTAATTTTTAGTAAGGATATTTAATTGATTCTAGCTTATTGTTTATAGGTTACAGCTAGCAAGCAAAGTAACCCCAAGGAAACATCTTTTCTGCGTAGCTGTGTGTATTATTATTATTATTCTTTATTTATAAAGCGCCAGCATATTCCGCAGCGCTGTACAATAAGCACAGTATAGACAGGGTTACAATACATTGAACAACATTTGACAAACAGTACAGGAGGAGATGAGGGCCCTATTCCCGTAGGAACTCACAATCTGGGAGGGTTGGGGTTGGAAACAGGAGGAGAGGACTGTAAGGTGAGAGTGATTGATGGTTGCGTCAGTGAGTTGGGTGGTAGGCTTCCCTAAATAGGAACGTTTTAAGGGAGCGTTTGAAGGAAGAGAAGTTACGGGAAAGTCTGACAGTACGAGGGAGAGCGTTCCAGAGAGTGGGGGCTGCGCGTGAGAAATCCTGTTAGACAGATATGTTACAATGTAAAGTTAGCCTCCGCATCCAGGAGTAGATGTTTATTTTGTATTTGTGATATTGTACCCTGCAATGGCTGCACAATAAAACAGAAACCAAAGCACTGATATTTGTGTCCAGAGACTATATCACAGTGTGTAAAGATCAGTCACATGCTCTATCCCCACAACTCTTTGGCGGCACCATGCACTATTAGTATTTAGCCCACTTCATGCAACAAAAAAATACTAGGGATGCACCGATACCACTTTAAGAACGAGTACGAGTACCGATACTTTTTAAAAGTATTCACCGATACCGAGTACCGATACTTTTATTTTATGTCATGTGACCGCTTTCCAATAAGAACAGACCTCATATAAAATGCCCCCAGTTTACACATATATATATATATTGGCCCGAGCTCAAATATATAGCGCCCCCAGCTTATACATACATACATATATATATATTGCCCCAGCTCAAATATATATATTCTCCAGTTGAAGGTTAAGTAAAAATGGGTTCTTCATAAAAATCCAAATTGTACAAACACCGTTTCGACTTGCTGGTTTAAACTGTACAATATGGACTTTTATTAAAAAAGCCTTTTCATTTCCCCACAAGTCCCCCAGATTTCCCTACACGAGGATCAGGAACCTCTGCCCTCCAGTTGTTTTGAAACTACATCTCCCATGATGCTCTGCCACTCATTAGGCTGAAGGAGACTCCCAGGGAAATGTAGTTCCAGAACATTTTGAGGGCCAAGGTTGTTGATCCCTGACCAATAATTGTATAGATATTATTAGGTAGGTGGTCAGAAACCTTGTCCCCCCCGCCCCAAGATTTTTTTTCAAAACTGCATATCACTGAAGTTTCCTCCAGCCTAATGACAGGCTGAGCATCATGGGAGATGTAGTAGTTCTAAAACATCTAGAAAGCCCAGATTGCAGATACACACACACCGGACGTATTTAAATGTCTTAAATGCTGCAATCTTTAAATGCAGCACAGCTTTACTGCACAAAGGGCAGATCCCAGCACAAGATGGGCAACACCTGAAAAGTGCTGGAGGATCTCCGCCATTGAAGACTCCTTGGGCTCCTGGATTAAGTAAATCGATTCCTGATCGAGTTGAAGCATATGAATCCTTCATACAGCTGGACAGGCGAAGACCCAAAAATATAAGAAATAAATGGGGAAAAATAAAAACACAGAAAACAGCTAATTATTTTTTTTTCTAAACTCTGCTAGATTTAACCCCACCCGCCCCCATCCTCTTTCAATAGCCCCCATCCTCTTTCTGTGGCTCAGCTGTCACAGTTTAGGCTAGGGTCAGACTGAGGCAGTGCGAACGCGCGTTCTGGCGCACTTAATCACGGCCGTGCTAGCAGCAGATGCCGGGCAATGACGGCCAATATACGAAGTACGGTCGCACAAAAGTCCGGCTGCGCAACGCAAGTGGAAAATGAACGCATTTTTTCGAGAACGTTAAACCACTAGTACTGACGTACAGAGTGCGCTGCGTCCGCTAGCGGCGTGTGTGCGTGAATTGGAGACATCAGACGCTGCTAATGTCCGGCCAACATAACGTCCAGATGCAAGAAGTGTTTTATTGATGATCCGTACAAAATCACGGATGAAACTGCGCATAGTATGACCGCTATTGCGTATTCCGTGAAAACATACGTCCATTCTTCGAACGCACATTTTCACGGACAACGTGAAAAATGCGTTAGTCTGACCCTAGCCTTAGTGAATAACCCCCTCCTGCTGTCACCAGGAAAAGTTCAGCGTAAAAATGACCAGCGAGGTGACGTCACAACAAGCGGCAGACGGGGGTCAAACTACGCAAAGTGCGTAAAGGACCTCCGAGAATAGCACAGCGGTGGAAGAGCCTGGGAAGCGCCCCTGAAGGAAGTTTCGGTGCACACGCAGACTAGACACTCGGAAAGTCCTTACCGGCCTATGAAGTTCTCCAGCACTGAGCTCTTCCCGGCGCTCTGCCCTCCCACGACGGCTATCTGCGGCAGGTCCAAGTTGCAGGACTGCCCTATGGAGCTGAAGACGTCCTGCAGCTTGTTGACAAGGGGAATGAGGTCCTCCATCCCCCGGTTCCCGCTGGTGGCTGGCTGGCACTCGCTCTCTGGGTCTCCGCTTCGCTCCCCGTTACCGCTCGGTTTCCTCTGCCATCCGCTTAGCCCAACGGCCGCCACCTGCGCGAGAGGCAGCATCACAGCGGCGCCCGGCGGCCGCATCACAGCGCTGCGACCGGACCCTCTGCTGGGTGAGTATGCAGCCCGCCGGAGGGGAACGCTGGCCAAGTGCATTTAATGCCTGTGGCCAGCTTCCCCAGCCCCGCGGATACTGGCAGGCCGGCCCATCGCTGGCTTCCGGTATCGGGGGGATGTATCGGGCCATTTGCACGAGTACCAAGTATCGGTATCGGTGCATCCCTAAAAAAAAACATAACAAAAATAGTTTCCAGTGCTTTGAAACTCATACATCAAAGCTCAACGAAAACAAAGGGCTATATTACAACGTTGGTGCTAACTTAACCAGAGCTGTTGTAAATTTAACAACCCCATAGATTATAATGGCTCTGGTAAATATACAACAGCTCTGGCTAAATTAGCACCAACTTTGTAATATAGCCCAGAGGTTTTTAGTGTGAGTTAAATGGCCATTAAAGTTTTAAACCCACCTGCCTAATTAAGGAAAATCTGGGCCCTAACCTAATGCCAACACAAAGCATCCTACCTTTTTTCAGCTCAGATCATCATTTGAAAAGGACTGGGGTATGTCCACAAAAGCACATCCCCATTCCTATATTTCTGTGATGCAAAAATGAAATAGAAGTGGAATCATTGGGCCACATTACATTCCTAGCGGTAAAACGGGGGCGCTAGGGAGGAAAAACTGCTACTCGCAGTTTTCCCCCTAGCACGCCCGTTTTACCGCTAGATTACAATGCCGGCGCAAAAAATGCTGCCTGCATTGTTACCGCACGTAAACCCCCGGGATGCACGCGGCAGTGTTAAGCGCAGCTGCTCGCATCCTCTCAATGGAGTCCATAGGACTCCATTGAAGCAGACGCCGGCGGTCACATGACCAGCCAGATCTTACCTTGCGAGATCCGGCTGGTCAGCGTAGTGATACGCAGGGGGAGACGGGGGGAATTTTTCCCCCCCAGTCTTTCCCTGCTCCCGCTGGACTGAGGAGGCGGACAGAGCCACGATCCACGCTGCGGGACAGGAGGTGAGTATGTATATGATTATTATTTTTTTGTATGGTGCTAACGGATTCTGCAGAAGCAGAAGGTCCAGGCTCTGGTTAACTTTTTGTTAACCGCGGCCAGACGTTAATCAGCGTTAGGACTTTGTAATCCTAACGCTGATTAACACTTTGCGCTCCCCATGTTAAGTAAAGGGAGCGCAAAGTACAGTAACCTCGCGCAGAGAAGCGCAAGATACCAAACGCAAACGGGTTACTTAACCCGTTAGCGTTTGGATTGAAATGCATTAACTACTTGGGCTAATGTTAACGCTCACGCAGGTGAGCGCTAACGTTAGCACCAAGTATGTAATGTAGCCCGTTGTATATAAATTAGCCTTTTATAGTTGTGAATGTTTTGGAAATTAACTTTAACAAATTCTTTTGTTTTGATAGAAGTTGCATTTTTTCATTTAGGAAAATCTGAGCAGATGCATGCTGCTTCTCTAAATGTTGTCATTTCTAATCCTGCTTCCAGATTCCCGAGTAAAAAGAAGCTCAAATGTAAACCGTATGCAGGAACTGGAATTCCTTGGCCTAGATACTAGTAATTTAGCAAGCTTTAGTTCCTATTGTAACAAACAACTCCAAGGAGAGAAATATATTTGTTAATGCAACTATGTTGTGGGCTTTTGTTTTGCATTACAAAATCCTTGATCAAAATATGGCTATATTTATTGTAAATGCTACTTTAAAATATGCCTTGTATTGAGATTATTATGTAAAGATAGGGACTGTTTCATATGTATATCTTCCTGCCTCCAGTATTTCACTTAAGGAATGCAGTTGCCATCTGAGTGAGCTCATAGGCCTCTCTAAAGTAATGCGTTTTTAGAGACATCTTGAAAGACTGGAAGCTCAGGGAGAGTCAAATGTTGGGAGGGAGGGAGCTTCATAGATAGAGGGAAACTTGTGAAAGGTTCTGAAGGTGAGTGTGATGGCTGTGGGTACGATGAGATGATGATGATAACAGGTTATTGGTTAAACGAAGTGACTGGGGTAGAACATGCCTACTAATAAGGGAGGAGATGAAGGCACATAGAAGTGTTCACTTTGGTGTAAATCAAAGGTACAGCACACGGTCAACGCCAAAACAAGAGGTATGCACAATGCCCACCAGCCAAAACAGAGGGAACTGAAGCCTGGTTCACAACACGGACAATTCCACAAGTAGAGCGAGATACAAAAAATCCAAACAAACGACAACTCAGTAGATGTGTGTTTTATTGCGTGGACAGAAGCAACAAGTATTTCTACGTTTCTGTCTTTGTGGCCTTAGTTATCATGCCTGTTCGATTCTCTGTACAACCATGAAACTATGTGCTCACCTTGATTTGCAGGTAAGAGTTCCTTTCATCATTATTAATAAAAACGGTCACAGAGAATTGCATCTTAGCTATAAGTTGCCCTGGATGGATACAGCTTGGGTAACAGGTAAAAGAACTATTTTATGCAGACGACAAAACAAGGTGCTGCACTGAAAAATGTGTAATTCATATGTTTCAGGAGGTAAATCACTTTCTTAAAGAGGCACTAACATAAAAAAATGAAATGTCCTCATTCTCTTTATATTGCTGATATGTGCTTTGTTTTTCTCTTGTATGTTTAGTTAAGAAAATATTTTACTCTATGAATTACTGGGCCAGGGCCGGCCCAAGACATTGTGCTGCCTGGAGCGAAGGATGAAATGCTGCCCCCCCAAAAGACAAACAACAACAAAAACCACACAGTGTGTATGAGCGTATCACAGTGCGCCACACTGAATGTGACATAGCCAGCAGAGCCCAGAATGTGACATACCCAGCAGAGCCCAGAATGTGACATACCCAGCAAAGCCCAGAATTTGACATACCCAGCAGAGCCCAGAATGTGACATGCCCAGCAGAGCCCAGAATGTGACATGCCCAGCAGAGCCCAGAATGTGACATGCCCAGCAGCGTCCAGAATCTGACATGCCCAGCAGAGCCCAGAATTGACATGCCCAGCAGAGCCCAGAATTGACATGCCCAGCAGAGTCCAGATGTGACATGCCCAGCAGAGTGCAGAATCTGACATGCCCAGCAAAGCCCAGAATTGACATGCCCAGCAGAGCCCAGATGTGACATGCCCAGCAGAGCCCAGAATTGACATACCCAGCAGCAGGGCCCGGCGGGAACTGGAGGATCGAGGCGAGGACGAGTCAGTGCCTGGCCTGGCGTGCCTGATCCCTCTGCCCGCTCACCCACACGACACGCTGCAGTGTCTTCTTGATCCCGCGCTGGCTGTGTGGGTCAGGGTGGGCGTGGTCAGCGGCAGCACTCGTGACGCTGAGGGCCATGATGTGCCGACGGCACCACCGTATCTTTACATCACTTGCTCCTCAGTGGGTGGCTTTGGCCACAGAATGGAGCCTATGGGTCGATCACTGATCACAAATCATTGTATTGTGTGGATTGTATTCAAAGGACATCACCAGGGGGTAGATTGGATTCTTTTAAGCTCCCTGTCTTATCTCATTCAACTCTTATCTGGAGTAGCCTAAATCACAAGAGCCTTAGTTAACCATTCCCTCCTCCACCTCATTAACTGGTAAATAGTGTATAAAATAAAGCACACTACAAGGAAAAACTCACCGTAAGAATCTGGTAAATGTTACATCATGGGAAAAATGCACAAAATGGAAACAACAAGAGATAATAAAAACTAATTTTATTTTTCCTTTTACAGGCAATTACTTGAAAGAAAAGCAGCAGCATGTGCTTTATAAGGTAGTTTTATTTGTAATGCACAAGTAATCTAGTTACAGATTATGTACGTGGTAGTGTCCCTTTAATCAAGATAGTTGATCTGGGATTCCTGTTTGAATCTTCACATGCAGTAAAGTAATTCTACATACTGCATACTTCATGAATTGCTCAAGTGTCATGTATATAAATACAGGGGAACCATGGAGGTCATTGCAACTCTAACCTGTGTCCATTTAGAAGTTTGTTGTATTGAACTAATATATAGCTATAATAAAAATCAAGAAAATGGCTTAAACACTGAAAAAGTATACTAAAACTTGTAAAAAAATTGATTCTTTATTACCATAGAAATTACAATGCACAGGGTGGTAGGTATCCATTTGTAAAGAATAGTCTAAAGATCTTGTATAGCTACTAAAATCAAGTACCGTAGATAAAGAGGGCAGATCCTAACCTACTTTTAAAGGTTTTTTAATTTATGAGATCAAGCTGCATGTTAAGAATCTCCTAGAACTTGTGCTCCATGGATACACTTTAAGGCTGGGTTCACACCACGGCGTAGCGCAGCGTCACGCAATGCGCGCGTTTTTTTACGCAGCGCAGGAGTGCGCTGTAAAACGCTTAGGTGTGAACCCAGCCTTAGGAGGCATGTATTATCAACCTTTTTCCTTTTCTTCTATATATGCTTGCTCAGGTGAGTGCTTCCTATGGTTGTATGTATACAAATATACAGTATGTATATACATATACAGTTCTGACACTCAAATGAAGTTTTTGGGGGAACTTTGTGTCCTTAGAAGCATTACATCAGAAAAAAAGGATTGCAGGGCTGATGTCCTAAGTCAGGGCTGGCATGTTAGATCTGAGTATATTGGAAGGTATCTCATGGAATCTAGAAGAGGAGGACATGAGATCTGTGCTCATGATGGCACAGATTGTTGTCAGGGCGGGCTCAGTCGCTGCTGGAGCACACAAGGCAGTGTGCTCTGACAATTGGCACTATTTGCCAACCCAAGGTTTTGCAGCTCATCAGCATTGAAAAGAATGAGTATACAGTATCTCACAGAAGTGAGTACACACCTCACATTTTTATAAATATTTATCTTTTCATGTGACAACACTGAAGAAATGACACTTTGATACAATGTAAAGTAGTGAGTGTACAGCTTGTATAGCAGTGTAAATTTACTGTCCCCTCAAAATAACTCAACACACAGCTATTAATGTCTGGCAAAAACAGCTAGCAACTAAAGTGAATACACTCCTAAGTGAAAATGTCCAAAATGGGCCCAATTGGCCATTTTCCCTCCCCGGTGTCATGTGACTCATTGTTACAAGGTCTCAGGTGTGAATGGGGAACAGGTGTGTTAAATTTGGTGTTATCACTCTCACTCTCTCATACTGGTCACTGGACGTTCAACATGTCACTTCTTGGCAAAGAGCTCTCTGAGGATCTGAAAACAAAATAATTGATGCTCTTCATAAAGATGGCCTCTAAGCTATAAGAAGATTGCTGAGACCCTGAAACTGAGATGCAGCATGGTGGCCAAAACCATACAGCGGTTTAACAGGACAGGTTCCACTCAGAACAGTCCTCGTCCTGTTCGACCAAAGAAGTTGAGGGCACGTGCTCAGCGTCATTTGCAGAGGTTGTCTTTGGGAAATAGATGTATGAGTGCCGCCAGCATTGCTGCAGGGGGGGGGGTGTCAACCTGTCAGTGCTCAGACCATACGCCGCACACTGCATCAAGTTGGTCTGCATGGCTGTCATCTGAGAAGGAAACCTCTTCTAAAGATGATGCAGAAGAAAGCTTGCAAACAGTTTGCTGAAGACAAGCAGACTAAGGACATGGATTACTAGAACCATGTTCTGTGGTCTGATGAGACCAAGATAAACATATTTGGTTCAGATGGTGTCAGGCGTGTGTGGCAGCAACCAGGTGAGGAGTACAAAAACAAGTGTGTCTTGCCTACAGTCAAGCATGGTGGTGGGAATGTCATGGTCTGAGGCTGCATGAGGGCTGCCGGCACTGAGGAGCTACAGTTCATTGAGGGAACCATGAATGTCAACATGTACTGTGACATACTGAAGCAGAGCATGATCCCCTCCCTTTGGAGACTGGACCGTAGGGCAGTAGTCCACCAAGATAACGACCCCAAACACACCTCCAAGACGACCACCGCCTTGCTAAAGAAGCTGAGGGTAGAGGTGATGGACTGGCCAAGCATGTCTCCAGACCTAAACCCTATTGAGCATCTGTGGCGCATCCTCAAATAGAAGGAGGAGGAGTGCAAGGTCTCTAACATCCACAGCTCCGTGATGTCGTCATGGAGGAGTGGAAGATGACTCCAGCGGCAACCTGTGAAGCTCTGGTGAGGTCCATGCCCAAGAGGGTTAAGGCAGTGCTTGGAAATAATGGTGGCCACACAAAATATTGACACTTTGGGCCCAATTTGGACATTTTCACTTAGGGGTATACTGTACTCACTTTCGTTGCCAGCAGTTTAGACATTAACGGCTGTGTTGAGTTACTTTGAGGGGACAGTAAATTTACACTGTTATACAAGCTGTACACTCACTACTTTACATTGTGGCAAAGTGTCATTTCTTCAATGTTGTCACACACAAAAAATATTTACAAAAATGTGAGGGGTGTATTCACTTCTGTGAGATACTGTGTACACACACATACATATTAAAACACACAATCATTTGGAATCAATAATACCACAGCCAGTTAACACCCTAAAAAAGCAGGAAAAATGAGAATTATAGCAGGACATTTCAGTTTTATATCTGGCGCTTGTCACATAATACACATTGCTCCAGTAAACACACAATAGATGTCTTATAAATCTATTGTATTATATATATCTTATCATCTCTAAATTCAGATCTATTGTTTTCTGGGATATATATATAATTAATATGTGTATCAAAATGTAGCTGATAATACATTAGACAAGGGGTAAAGCAGTAGTACAAAATTGAAGAACTGATGCACACCTGGACTAATGGGGCACAACACTTAATACTGTAATACTACACAACTAAGTTCAAATAACAACAAAAATAAAATAGCAGGTCTAATTCTAGTATGCACATCAATGGCATTTAATTTTTTACCTTGTCTGGATCTGTTAATGGAAATAAGCTGCCAGAAAACTAGATGGGAAGGGGGTGGGAGGAAATCAGACAAGTCTTATTTAATATCTTTATTTATAGAAGATGCAGTCTGCTGTCAATCTATGCACATGCCAGCTCCCAGTGTCTGCATACTTAGAATAAAAGCTGTGCCTTTTTCCCCTAGCAGGAAATAAACTCTCCACTTCCAGTCCCTTCCTCTGAAATGCATTGCAGACAATATATGTATACCATATGTATGTATACTATATCATCATCAACCTATGCACAGATAATGAGAGCACTTACTGATTTTCTCCTCGTCTCTGGAAAAGGGAAAGCAGCAGAGCTGGCCCATGGCACCTGGTGGCTTTGTGTGTGTGTCTGTATATCCTGATCCTCCTGAAACTGCAGATTAGTGCCCAGGCTGGCAGCAGACTGCCTTTTTTTTACAGTCAGGGAGGAGGATTGGGAACAAGGCTCTAGAATAGAGATTCAGTGAAGCTACAGCGCCACCTGTCAGACCTACTGCTCACTGCAACTGTCACAGCATTAACCTCAAAGGAGAGGGATGAAGAGGAGCCTCCCTGTACCTGTCAATCTGGCAGGGTTTATCTAGAATTACTCACACTATCATATCATGCTATGTTAGCTGCACATACATCTATTTGTCATTTTTACAGTGGGTAATTAAACTTCCTCTTTCCCAGGTCAGTGGGTTATTTATGATACTTGATGCTGGTAATAGACATTCTATGTGGGAGAAAATTACATTTAGGAATACTTTGTAATTAATTAATAATATTAGGGCTGCAACTAATGATTATTTTCATAAACGAGTAGTGGCTGACTATTTTTTCAATTAATCGATTCATCAGATAAAAGAAAAATTATTTTTTTTGTTTCCTTTAAAGGAACGGAATGTAAAAAAATCAATCCCTGCCCCCCCAACCCTTTTTTGGGAAAGCAATTTGCATAGTGGTAAAATACTTTATAAATAAATAGTGTACAGAACGTTCGTTCGTACATATGCAAATCGCATACTTTGCGCACACACGGCACCTGGACACAGTGATGGATTGATGCTGTGTATGGAGCTTAAACCCATGTCTGCTTTCTCCCCAAACAAAAGCTGCTACAAGCGCTCAGATGGACATGATGATATCAGCATAGGTGTGCGCACAGGGTGTGCCTGGTGTGCCCAGGCACACCCTAATGTTGGGTGAAGGGTTCATCTTTGACCCCCTAAATAGATATTTTGGATGTTCCTTATCTGTTTCATGATAAATTACATGAATAGTGACTGTATCTCAGCATAAACATTGGTTATGCCCATAGGCGTTCACTGGGGTGTGCCCAAGAAGAAGATGAAGAGGTCATTTTTCACCTCCTACATTGACATTTTAAATGTCCCTTATCTGGTTCATGATAAATAACATTAAAACTGACTTTATCTCTGGTTACAACCTCATTTTTTCGAATGAAAAATGTGAGTTTTTTGCAAGATCTTCTAAACTTTCGTTTTTAATTAATAAATATTCGATGGGTGCACACCCTAATGTAATATGCTGCGCACACCAGTGGATATCAGCATGAAAGCAACGTGAGAATGGGAAGGGGCACTCCACACAGCCTGACCACTTTACCATATTACTGTATCCCTTTACAATAATTTCATGAACAAACTGAGCGTTGGAGGTTCCAGCAGTGGAAGGGCGTGAGTTTGGGCAAGGGACTTGACCCGAGTGCGAGAGGGAGTGGGTTTGGGCAAAAGACTGGACCTGAGTGTGGGAGGGAGTTTGTGGGAAGGGACCGGAATAAAGGGAAAGAATAAATAAAAACAAGGGGAAATCTATACTGGTACTTGTTTTTATATGCGCAACAGGGGCGTAACTACCAGGGGTGCAGAGGGTGCGACCGCACCTGGGCCCTTGAGTCCGGGGGGGCCCCACACTCGCCTGCCTGGGGGCTTGCCTAGAATATATAATTTTTCTTTTAATTTATTTTATACTTATTTGTGAGCTATACTTTGGAGCTCTGTGATTTACACTGATGCACATTACTGTGAGTTTTATTGCTGTGGAGCTCTACACATAAAAAATTACATAAAAAAATGGGATGGACTGAAGAGGTCATAGTGAACCTGGAAAAAAATGTGATACTGTCTGGAGTCAACATTGTGGACCAGGAGGGGACCAATGCATGCACCAGGAGTACAAATATTCTAAACTCCTTACTGGGATTATCTCTAACACAAGTAGTTGAGGAGCCGACCCGTAAAGAGGCCATATTGGATTTAATACTCACAAATGGAGGTTTGGTATCGGACGTTGTTGTAGGTGAAAATTTGGGATCTAGTGATCACCAATCAGTGTGGTTTAATATAAGAACAGGGATGGAGCCGCACCACACAAAAACAAAAGTTTTAGACTTCAAAAAAACAGATTTTTCTAAAATGAGATTTTGTGTGAAGGAGTCATTATCAGACTGGAGGAGTTTAAAGGGAGTCCAGGAGAAATGGGATTATTTAAAGGAAGCATTATTGAAGGCCACAGGAAATTGCATTCGGCTTGTTAGCAAAAACAAAAAAGGGAAGAAACCACTGTGGTACTCTGCAGAAGTGGCCAAAATAGTGAAGAACAAAAAGATAGCATTCAATAATTATAAAAAAACTCAGAGTGAAGAAGATAGGCAAACCTATAAGATTAGGCAGAAAGAGGCAAAGCAATTTATAAGAGCTTCCAAAGCACATGCAGAAGAGAAAATAGCTCAGTCAGTAAAAAAGGGGGACAAAACATTTTTTAGATACATAAACGAGAAAAGAAAAGTAAAACAAGGATTAGTTAGATTAAAAACAAAGGAAGGAAGGTATGTAGAAGAGGATAAAAGTCTCGCTGACTGCCTCAATGAATATTTTTGTTCAGTCTTTGCAGAAGAAAAGGAAGGAAAGGGACCTCAGTTAGGAGAGAACACTAAAGAGACATTTACATATGAGTTTACAGAGGAGGAGGTTCTACGGCAGCTGTCTAAAGTAAAGACAAATAAGTCAATGGGGCCTGATGGGATCCACCCTAAATTATTAAAAGAGCTCAGTGATGTAATAGCAAAACCATTAACAGATTTATTTAACCAATCCTTGTTAACGGGAGTCGTCCCAGAAGACTGGAAATTAGCAAATGTTGTGCCCATTTACAAGAAGGGTAGTAGGGAGGAATCGGGGAACTATAGGCCAGTTAGTCTTACGTCAGTAGTGGGGAAATTAATGGAAACCATGTTAAAGGAAAGGATTGTTGAACATCTAAAAACACATACCGTATTTTTCACTCCATAAGACGCACCTGACCATAAGACGCACCTAGTTTTTAGAGGAGGAAAACAGGAAAATAAATATTCTGAATCAAATAGTGTAATAATGGATATTGCCCCAGCTCCTCTAATGGATTTTGCCCCAGCTCATGGATACGGTCCCCCAGCTCATGGATATGCCCCAGCTCACACATGGATTTGCCCCAGCTCATGGATATGCCCCAGCTCACACATGGATTTGCCCCAGCTCACACATGGATATGCCCCAGCTCACACATGGATAATGCCCCAGCTCACACATGGATATGCCCCAGCTCATGGATATGCCCCAGCTCTCACATAGATATTGCCCCAGCTCACACATGGATATTGCCCCAGCCAGCTCACACATGGATAATGCCCCAGCCAGCTCACACATGGATAATGCCCCAGCCAGCTCACACATGGATATGCCCCAGCTCACATATGGATTTGCCCCAGCAGCTCATGGATTTGCCCCAGCAGCTCATGGATATGCCCCAGCTCACACATGGATATGGCCCAGCAGCTCATGGATATGCCTCCGCTCACCTGCCGCCGCCGCCGCCGCCGCGTTCGTCTCCCTCTGAGCATGCGTCCGGCGGCAGGAGGCTTGGGCACTCGCCTGGGGGAGCCACGTGACTGCGATCTCGCGAGATCGCGGTCACGTGGCTCCCCCAGGTGAGTGCCCAAGCTTCCTGCCGCCGGACGCACTCTCAGAGGGAGACGAACGCGGCGGCGGCAGGTGAGCGGAGGCATATCCATGAGCTGCTGGGCTATATCCATGTGGAGCATTCGCTCCATAAGATGCACCCACTTTTCCCCCCACTTTTTGGGGGGAGAAAAGTGCGTCTTATGGAGCGAAAAATACGGTAGATTACAGGATCAGAAACAACATGGGTTTACCTCAGGGAAATCATGCCAAACTAATCTTATTGATTTTTTTGATTGGGCAACAAAAATAATAGACACAGGTGGTGCAGTAGACATTGCTTATTTAGATTTCAGTAAGGCTTTTGATACTGTTCCGCATAGAAGGCTTATCAATAAATTGCAATCTTTGAGCTTGGATTCCAATATTGTTGAATGGATTAGGCAGTGGCTGAGTGACAGGCAACAGAGGGTTGTGGTAAATGGAGTTTATTCGGCGCAAGGTCTTGTTACCAGTGGGGTACCTCAGGGGTCAGTACTTGGACCCATTCTCCTTAATATTTTTATTAGTGATATTGCAGAAGGTATTAATGGAAAAGTATGTCTTTTTGCTGATGACACAAAGATTTGCAACCGGGTTGACGTTCCTGGAGGGATCAGCCAAATGACAAATGATTTAGGTAAACTAAAAAAATGGTCGGAGTTGTGGCAATTGAGTTTTAATGTGGATAAGTGCAAGATAATGCACCTGGGACGTAAAAACCCAAGGGCTGAATATAGAATATTTGATACAGTCCTAACCTCAACATCTGAGGAAAGGGATTTAGGGGTCATTATTTCAGAGGATCTAAGGGTAAGTAGTCAATGTAATAGAGCAGCAGGAAATGCTAGCAGAATGCTTGGTTGTGTAGGGAGAGGTATTAGCAGTAGGAAAAGGGAAGTGCTCATGCCACTGTACAGAGCACTGGTGAGACCTCACTTGGTACTGTGTGCAGTACTGGAGACCGTATCTCCAGAAGGATATAGACATCTTAGAGAGAGTTCAGAGAAGGGCTACTAAAATGGTGTACGGCTTGAAGGAGAAAAGTTACCAAGAAAGGCTTAATGATCTTAACATGTACAGCTTGGAAAAAAGACGAGACAGAGGAGATATGATAAAAACATTTAAATACGTAAAGGGAATCCACAAGGTAGAGGAAGGGAGTATATTTAAAAGGAAACAAAATAGCAAAACAAGAGGACATAGTCTTAGATTAGAGGAGCAAAGGTTTAAAAGTAACATCAGGAAGCATTATTTTACTGAGAGGGTGGTGGATACATGGAACAGTCTTCCAGTAGAAGTGGTAGAGGCCAAAACAGTGATTGAATTTAAGCAAGCATGGGATAGGCATAAGGCTATCCTAAACAAAAGATAAATCCAGGTCAAGTATCCATGTAATTGGGCAGACTAGATGGGCCGAAAGGTTCTTATCTGCCGACATTTTTCTATGTTTCTAACAGGAGGGGTCTATGTTTTTGTCTAGTGTGGGGGGGCCCAGTCATGGTTCCTGCAGGTTCTTGCTGTGGATTATGTGCCTGCTCAAACACCCCAGCGTGTCCTGTGAGTTACATTGCTGTGGATTATGTGCCTGCTCAAACACCCCAGCGTTCACTGTGAGATATATTGCTGTGGATTCTGTACCTAGTCATACACCCCAGTGCTTCCTGTGAGTTTTATTGCTGTGGAGCTCTGTTATATGCTCATACACACCGCACATTACAGGGAGTTTTATTGCTGTGGAGCTCTGTAATGTGCAGTGCGTCAGGATTTCCGGGGGGGGGGGTGCTTTCAATATGGTGGTGACCTATTTAATGACCTAATTAAAGTAAATTGAACTAATTAATATAAATGGCATAGTATCTTTTATATTTCATGAAATATATTTTTGGGGGGGGTGGTGGGCCCTTCATGGATTCTCGCACCGGGGCCCTCAGGTTTCTAGTTACGCCACTGATGCGCTACAATGCTTTCTATCCTGTGAGTGTGATTCTAGCAGGGGCATTAGAGTGCAACACTGTTTAACAGTGTAATGCTATGATTTCTCCAAATTCATTTCGTCCTCTATAGATTTCCCCTTGTTTTTATTTATTCATGAACGTCTTAGGGAGGATACGATTTTCTGAAATCTATAAGGTCATATATTTTATTTATTCTTGCACCTTGGGTTTAAGCACGATTTTGTGTGATTTGGTGTTCTTTACAAAATGAAAGAATGGCAGCTCCAGACCAAAGAGGGGATGGCAGGCAGGTTGGGGTGGTGACACAGGACTCCAGTTTCAATTAAGGAGAAAACACCAGTGGTACAGTGCCCATACCCAGTGACAGTATCCCATGGTTTGTGCTATAGTGTTTCTGTAGTTGTGTCATGCCCGGGTACCAGGGTGGCACCGGGATGTAGGGGATATGAACCCAGTATGCAGTTTCCTGCACAGATGACCAGATGGGTAAGTTTTGGGAGGGGATGACAGATGGAAACTGACCGGATGAATTCTGCAGGATGGTGGGAAGCGTGGTGGAAATAAATGCAGGAACCAGGAAAACAAGATGAACAAATAGAACTTCACTCTAAGCATACAGGAGCTGTAATGAACCAGCAATTGGTCCGTGTGGGGCGGAGTACTTTATTTCGAGTGTGTGGTGTGACGTGCTTTGGTGTTAACTGTTTAACTGCTGGATGTGCTGGTTGTTGGATGCAGGTTACAGGGCAGGAACAACACAGGGAATGCACCACCGGGGGGGGGTGTCAGGATGGTTGCAGCCATGGGCATGACAAGTTGCAAACTGAATAAAAACCAAAAATGAAACTGGTTATGTCTGCCATAACCTTAGAACTAAATTATACAGTGTAAAGCAGCGGCACATCTTCTCCAATCAGCTCCGAAGCAGAATCTGAGGTTATAATGTTTAACTCAGTCTGACTCTAAACAGTGTGTTGTAAACAAATTGATTAGTCGACAGCCAGTTAATCGATAATTAAAATAGTTGTCAACTATTTTCATTATCGATTAGTTGTTGATTAATCGATTCGTTGTTTCAGCCCTTAAAAATATAAAATATTCCCACCAAAGTGTTACTTTTACCACGCATCACGTAAATTGTGCAGTCATGTCATTTTAGTCACCAATAATTAAATAAATAAATATTGTAACTGCAATTTCACTGAAGCATCATTCATTGTCTATTCAACGTCTACCTAGGCCAAAATTGGTGATTTTTACACGTTTGGGCAGATTTTTTAAAGTCTGTTCACTTATTAAATAGATGTTACTATTTATTTTAATCTAACTAGAATAAAAGATAAAACAGCAACTTGGGTTACAGATAGCTGTTATTTATACATTAAAACATTATAATTGTGCTAATTTACACTTTATACAATTTTAAAGTTGCTGTTATTAGTTTATATACATAAACTATTATATTACTATTTTGTAATTTAAAGCATCTGAGGCAGGTCAGACAGAAATACTGTAAATAATTATGGCAAACTACGGTTTATGACTCTCAATTGCTACAACTTGAGCCACTAAAACAGCACTTGGGTTGGAATATTTATTTGCTTACCAAGGATTTTACCAGGAAAGATACATTGAGATTTCTCTCGTTTTCAAGTATGTCCTGGGAACATTGAATAGAGCTCCGGGTATACTTATAGGTACTTTATATTGTCAGGAACAGTAACATGTCCTTCCCTATAATTCAGCCTTTATCTTTTTATCCATGATATTAAGTCATGTTATGTTAATATACTGTTGCAATACCTTTATATAAACACACTCTGGATTCTACTAGATGTCATGACTCACGCCACCGCAAGAAGGCCCAAAATGGTGCCACCCCATGCTGATCACTCCGGCAGCCCCTTTTCTGCACCGCTTACTCAATGGTTCCGGACAAGGTGTTGCCTCTACATTGTTTATCGTCCAGGCTCCATGGAGTCCACTACAGATTTTTTGGCCTCTTCCACCTCAGATGTGGACTGCCTCCTGGACTTCTATGTAAGGGAGACACACCCTTCCTCCAATGCTTCAACACAGAGGTCTTTCACTGTGTGTCTGACCTGTCTGTCAGTGCACCTTGTATCCTGCCTTGAAACCCACCGAGATCCTACCTTGATAACCACCGTAGTCCTACCTTGATACCCAATGGTACATTCCAGTATTCCTGTCCTGTTTTCCTGTGCGCCTGCTTTGCAGTTTTGGATTACCTTTAGTAACGAACCTTTGCTATGGACTGTACCACGCTTTCCACCAGCCGTTTGCCAAGACCCTTTGCTTATGAGATCTCCTGCTACTCCAGCCTTCACTATCTTGCTTTTGCCCATCTTCACCTGTGGTCTGTGTATTGTGAGTCTCCTTGTTTGTCCTCTCTCTCGCTCTCTTTGTCCCCAGGTTCTGTTGCAGTCAGTTCCCTGACAACTACTTTGTTCACTTTCCTTAGTCCTCCTACCGGTTTCCCAAGTCAGCTCTCTTCCTGTGCCGCCCTCTTTGGCTCTCTCCTGTGTTTAGTTCACCCATTCTCCATCCCCTTTCCTGTCTCGCTCACTGTCCCGTGTCTAGTTCCTCTGTTCAGCCCTATTCCTGTCCCGCCCAGCTGTCTCTTTTCTTCAGACCTGTCTCCTGTGTTAGTTTTGATCTTTCCCCGTTGTACTCTTTGAATAAACATTGTTACCGTGCCCTGAAACCTGTCTGGCCCTTCCTGTATTACTGCATTTTGGATTTGTACCAGTTAACCCCACGCACTCCTGACACTAGGGATCATTAAACTGAATTCCATCATTATAAAAACAATGTGTCATTTATAAGTAGATTCACAAAACTAATACCTTGAAACTCTAGCTGTACATATAAACACGGTCATGACGCAAAAGGAACATATGACCAAATCAATCCCTTATTCCAAGTAAAATAATCAAATGCAGAGCATATAACACCGAGATGGGAAAAAAAGAAGCACGTAAACAAAAAGATATAATTTTACTAAAAGTAATAATTATTGCACATGCAAACACGCTGGGTATAAAACAGAAATAACAGGCTGGTAGATATGCTACAGGTGGAATGCTCAGAAACACTATTCTACAACTGCCTGCGATGGCATATAACATTACACTACACATACAATACAATACAGGAAGATCAATCTTTCAATTAATCTTCAATCTAGTTACATAGCATTATTATGGGACTTCTAACTAATTAGACTTATGCTTTCCTTAAGGATATTGTAGTGGGTGGTGATTTTTGTAAGGTCTAGGTTGTAATGGTTGTTGGTATAGGAAATGAATGTTCTAACTAGGAGTGGACCTGGGTCTTAATGACTGATGTATTTAATTAAAGGTTTCTTTTTGATTTCTTTAGGCACCACTATCATATGGATGTTTTATGATGATGAATAAAGACTGATGTCAATCTTCAATCTGTGAGTTGTTCAACTCAAATTTTTTTGTTTTGTTTTGTGGTATTAGCAAGAAATCTCTTTATTGTTACAACTTACACTTGTTACACTTATTGTTACAAATAGGAGTTCAGTGGTGCATTGATTAACTGTAGCTACACGGACAAAGGCTAAATCTTTATTTCATGTTGTTTAATCTTCCCATTTTTCCCAATGTCCCATGGGCTTCGAATAACATAACGCATGGATCCAATGTTTGAAAAACATCCCCCAGTAATTATTGACGAGAACCAGTGAAATAATTGCATAACACCAAGCTGTTCGTAAACTTTACAAATAGATTTGACGTCAACTGAGCTTGTTATCTGGGCTGATATTCACTATAGGATCGCCTGCTTTAGGGAAAAAACCTCCCCAGCTGAGAAGTAGCATCTGCCAGACACATTCCTTTTTATTAGTATCTATGGGTGAGGTACATGGGTTTGAGAACACGAGTTCATACTGCAATAATATAGCATTTACATATAGGATGATATAATGCAGTCCAATAGAGGAGATTTGCTCTGAGGTAAATGATCGCATTTATTGGTACTGGTGTGGTGTGTTGGATATGTTTTCCTGGTGTAGTGATCTTGATTGTTATTAATGTACCGGCTGGGTGGAGCAGAGGTAACATCACTGCTCTGCATGGAGAGAGCCTGTGGAGACATGGGTTCGATCCCGACGAGCACCTCTCCAGTAAGTGTCCTTGACAAGACACCTAACGGTACATACTCGCCACCCAGGACATACTTGAAAACAAGAGAAATCTCATTGTATCCTTCCTGGTAAAATTCTCAAAAAAAAAAAATGTGGCATTGATTGGAGCTTGACATTTATCACTGACAGCTTGACTTATGACTTTATCAATGCCATAATGGGCTACAGTGGCAAGCAAGTGGATGTTGTTGTTGTGTTTGCTTGATTATAGTAGATTTGTGATGGATTTATCAACAACCATGAAGTGTTGAATCTGATGTTTCCATTTTGAGTCAATTTTCATTCAGTAAAGCGTTATTCAATGGACTGTGATCATCAAAGTCCATAGTCCCGCATGCAGGATGTAGGAATTTTTCAGGTTTCTAATGTGATAATGTTATCCTTTGACCATGTTATTGACTAGATAGTGATTACTTTGTATTCAAAAACAATGCTTACCTGTAAACTCCTGCCAATCCTGCCTGATCTCAAATCAGACTCTGTTGTAAAAATGATTGCTAACTTTGATATAATTATTCAGTATAGGAATGCCACTGGCAACACAAGTCATGTTAGTTTCCATGAGTATTTCATATTGCCGAGATGGCGGTCTCTTTGGGATTATGGAAGATACAGTAATGTCCCATCTTACTTTAACATGAGCATTGCTTAGAAAACATCTTCCAACAGTCATGTTAGCACATTGTCATCAATGCCAGGACATCAGCATTCACAGTGTGAGCAAGAGAAAATGCACGTATGTTCTGCTCTCCTGTTCCTCATTTCTTAGCTTGAATACTTTGTTCTCAGCATAGACCTCTATGACAAAAAATGGAATGGGGGGGGGCTTTTTATTTGTACTGTATTTTGCATGTTTTCACAAGAAAAACATGGACAGTTTTCCATCATAGCACCATTATTTTGGAAGCCAACGCTAATTAATGTTCAAATAATAGAACTCACTTTTCTACAATTGCATTAAAATTAAGAACTATGACAGGTATGGATACATTTTATAGAATGTGACATTCTGCACAGGGTCAGCGGTATACTTTTATGCATCTATTTTATTTATTTTTTGTTATTCTATATAATTTTGCAAAGTCACATAAAATCATACAGGGAAATAGCCACGCAGGGCCGGCACAGCAACAGGAAACAAAACAATGGCAGGAAAATAATACGGAGACACGCTCTGTGGTCTACTTAACACATAAAACAGAAATGGGAAGGGAGGGGGTAGCAATACTGAGAAAGTGTCAGAGTCAGCGGGCAATCAACGGGCAGGGCATCCAGACAGGTAAAGAAAATAAACCAAGGGGATGGGGGGAAAGAGATGGTGGACCGCCCGGAAGAAGTGGCATTGCCGGCTCACTTCAGCGATCCTGCAGGGAACTGGAGGCTGTGGAAGAGGCCACATGGCCGAGTGACCTGGAGCCAGAAGAAACTGTCAGAGCCATGGTATCCGCTCCCGTGGCTTGCCCAGACCAACCCGACGCCCCACACACCACAAAAAAAATAAAGTCCAGGTGCCCCAACCGCCACACAAGAAGCTACCTCCCAGAGACAGAAGTCCACTAAAAGAATGTGGTGTGTGGCAGGGGAAAAGAAAAAAAAAATCAAGGTATGCATCACACAGTTTATAAAAATACAGAAGCTATGTCTCGCAGCCTAGAGTGAACAATAAGAACAGTTAAGGTTTTTTTGTCACACACTAAAACAGTCTTTTACAATCACTTTCAACCAGTACCGTCACAAGGGTGGCAGGCCGCGCTGGGTGACACCCTCTTGCAGGGTGACTCCACTCAGGGCCAGTCTTTGGTGAATGCTTGCTCTCAGCGCTGTCTCTCTGTGGGGAGAGATCAGCGCTGGGCAGAGAAACCCCGTCCCTGGACAGCACAAGCCCCGCCCCCTCCATGTGCCAGCTGGGGGGCGAGCAGCCTTCCCACCATCATGGCTGCACAAACTGTCTATCCATCATCCATCCATCCCACTGTCTGCCCATCCATACACTCCACTGTCTCTGCCAATCCATCCTGCTGTCTGTCCATCCATCCCTGTCTGTCTGTCCCTCTGCGAATCTTTCTATACCTGTCTGTCTGTCCCTCTGCATATCCCCTGCCAGGCAGGTTATTCCCTATGAAGGAGATATGGGGGGATGACACCATGAGCTACCACCGCGAGTGACACCAACCTTAGTGACCGGACTGTTTTCACCTGTTTAATAAAAATGCTGTATGCTCGTCTCTCTTGTTGTGCCGCTATGGTTCAGATTGCTCAAGTTACACCCTTTAAAGAATTAACATTTTGTAATAAGTAACCACAATAAGACTAGGTGAGAAGAGAGTCATGGAGACATTACTGAGAATTAATAGCTCACACAAAAGTGATGGCCAGAAGGCTACAATTAACATTTGATGAGGAGGATTAACAAGCCAGAAAAATCTTTTTACATAATGTACTTTCAGGAATGTTCATTAAATAAACTCTGTTAATGTTAAGTAGCCTAGAAGAAAGCCCGTGCAAATAAAGAAGAAACATTATGGACCTATTCAGTAGGAAAAAGCTTGGTGCTAGCTTATTAAAAAGGACATGGAAATGATTTTATTGTCTTCTATATTTTTAAGTAACACTATGGCAAATGTACAGTATCTACTAAATTATAAAATATGTAAAAATTAAGGTCACTTACAGGTCTAGAATTCCACTTAACCCCTTCACTAAGGGGAGTAAACACAATTTGATCATATTTTGGAACAACACAAAATTTTATTTACAGCAAAAATAATTAATTTGCAAAGGACTTCACGAATGTGCCTTCAAATTTTCAGCACATTGGAACTGTCAACCAAGGTGCTGAAGCTGTTCAAACAGTTTGGAGACCCATATTTAACAGGATCAATGCGCCCCTGCTGTACATGTCATTGCGCCTTTTGGCCAGCAGGGGGCGGTCTTTGCCTGTCAAATAAGCGGTCTCTAAAATGTATATTAAAAAGGGTGTATTAATTTTTACACTGTCGGCAAATGGAAAATTCTTTTCGGCGTATCCACTGACTCGTGACAGTGGTTTTAATAGAAAACAGGGATTAAGGCTAGAGTCAGACGAAAGCATTTTTCCCCGCGAACGTGAAAAAGTGCGTCCGAACGCATTGACGTATTTTTTCACGGAATGCGCAAAAACGGTCAGACGACGCGCATTTTCGGGCGGGATTTTGTACGGATCGTCAATAAAACTCTTTTTGCGTCTGGACGTTATGTAGGCTGGACATTAGCAGCGTCTGACATCTCCTAATCTCGCACACACGCCGCTATGCCGCAGCTGCGCACTCAGTACGTCAGTACTAGCGGTTCAGCGTTCTCAAACAAATCCGTTCAAATTCCACTTGCGTGGCACAGCCGGACTTTTGTGCGGCCGTACATCGTATATATTGGCCGTCATTGCCCGTCATCTGCTGCTAGTGCGGCCGTAATTATGTGCGCCAGAACGCACGTTAAAAGTGCGCTGGTCTGACCCCAGCCTAAATCCACTAAGAACTCCAGGCAAGTATTTTTAATAGGGATGGGCTGCCGGTTCAAATCGGTTTGAAGTTCGAATCGAGCATTGGCTGTTCGAAAGTTTGCGAACTTCTAACTTATCGGGACACAGGCGGAAAGTTAGAGAAAAAAAGTTTTCAAAAAAATTCCAAAAAATGCTTAAAAGATCCTAAACGGTTTATTAGATATTGAATTAAAACGGGAATATTTTTAACATTGAAGCCTATGGGATTCAAAAACATTTCCCACTCCTTGTTGGTCAAACATTTCCCACTCCTTGTTGGTCAAACATTTCTCACTGATTGTTGGTTAAACATTTCCCACTCCTTGCTGGTCAAACATTTCCCACTCCTTGTTGGTAAAACATTTGCCATGGCTTCAAATCGTGTTTAAACATGAGCAAAAGCGGTAACATTAGCTCAGCGCACAGCGGTGAAATGGCTCAGCACTCAGCAATGAAAGAAGCGTTGTAATCAATTATTGAAAAATTATGCATGCCTGGACTGCATAGGATTGCATCAGGAAATGTATTTTTTTTTAAGACTGTTTCGTGTAGATTTGCTTACTTAATGGATAGGAATTCCTTTATTTAATGGAAAATCCCTTCTTAACTCACTAGTGGCTTCGTGGACATCAGTAATGCCCCCTAGAATATGTCTGCTTATGCATACAATAAATAATACAATACGTCATTCGGTTGAAGAATTGCATAAAGGTTTGCTAAATCCTAAGAGCAGCACACATACTGAAAACTGAAAATTAAAACTATAGCACACAAGAGCATGTTTAGACACATGGCAGGATCGGAGTAATGCTTCCTATATTGGGACCATTAATTTCCAATTTTCCTACTGCCCACAATTTGCTATTAAGTGAATCGACCACAACGTATCAAACACATCCAATTCATTTCTTGAATTATCACCATGCTGCCTGCAAAGAAAATGATATTCTCCATCCTCCCTGTTCTGAAGAAACTATGTCTTGGATCTCCGAGTAATGAAGATAGTGTGACGCATGGTATTGTTCCGTAAAACACCAGCAGAGCTAAATATACCTACTACACTAAATCAATCAAAAGCATGACTTAGACAGTATGTCATTTCAAACATTATTAACCTTCAAGGAAAACTGTTAATTATAAATACTGAAAAAGGCAGAATTTACTCAGATCTTCTTCTACAGACTGCAAGACGGCAGTTTATGTGTGGGTGAAAATAATAATAATACAGTTGATCTTTAATTAGGTGTCTAATTGATATTCATTTAACTACATTAATGACTGCTAGAAAAAACATCTAACACTAACATATAAAAGGACAGATGATCCATATCGAAAAGGGGAATTCCCTGCTATTGTATATATCTGAACACAACACTGTGATAATTATAAAATGTGCTATATTGGATAACTACCCCTATTAATAATCCAATGGCCATGTATCCTCATTAACAGAAAATAATCTCTGATATACAGTATGAAGTTATGAAGTGTTTGTAGTTAATCCATCAAGTAAGCCCTAGAAAAGTAAAGAGGTGTATGCCTGCAGCTAGGGCAGAATATGAGAAGTATAATATGATTGTTAATTATTTGGATGTGCGTAGAACATGAATGTCAAAACCTATCATCCAGCCACTCAAAGGCATTGGCTGACATTCACTATGGATTCCTATGGGCATGAAGGGAGTTGCCCCCTGGGAGAGGAAAAAGTAGAAAGTCACAATGCATCCCATTGCGATAACATATACGAGTGAACCAGTACTGGGTACAATGGGAATAAAGTCGGCCTCATTGTCCCGCCACATGCTGAGAGAGTCATGATGACTACACTGGATTCTGACAGCGGTTTTATGGAAAATCAACTGGTAGTGAAAAGGTTAAGTGTTGCATTTCTTACACTGCACCAGTCTTATCTAGTAGCGTTTCCAAACCCACCATGTTTTCCTAAACACGTATAATTTATTGTGATGTCAGCATTTCATGAAAAATGCCACTCTGCAGTATGAAACATTCATATGCTGCAGGTAAGATATGTATGAGGAATCCCATGTCACCTCTGCCTTGATTAGGTGATTTCCCTCCTGAAGCTGAGGAATTATACATGTTACAGGACAGTTCCTTCAATATGCATAAAATAACCATTTGTGTAATTGAGAAACATGGCAGATACAGACACAGCAATACTTTTATCTACCCCTTGTGATGCCACCCGAGCAGAAATAAACCTCACAGTAATGTGGCCTGTGTATGAGCTTATCACAGAGCTCCAAGGTAATACTCACAAATAAGTATAACATATTATTAAAATAATATTTACTTTATTTAAATACTATTAAGATAAATATATAAAAAATTATATTAACATAATTTATATTATTAAAATTATATTCTAGTTCCTCTCCAAACTTGTTTTGCAGTGCGGAGGTTAGTCGAGACCCCGGCAGAGGCCCCAAGCAAGATCCAGGCTACGGCCCACACAAGGCTTACAGGGTTATCCAAAGAGATTCGAAAAGTCACCGCACGTTCGGTGACTTTTCGTTCTCTTCAATTCGGTTCCTTTTGCCGATTGCATTTCGGTGACCCTGCGGTGTATTCAGCAAAGAGCACAGGGTCCCCGAATTGCAGGGAAAGGCCGCCGCAAACCTGACGAAAACTAACCGAATGCACGCTGAAAACAAGCAAAAACATCTGGATTAACCTTCGAAAAAGCCGAACAGGAGCCGAACAGGAGCCGAACAGGAGCCGAATCACACAGAGCCGAAGCAGCTGTGACGTAGAGGAGGCAGTGAATAAATTAGAAAAACCATTTGTATGAATCTGGGAAAATGAAACGCTGTTTGCAAAGAAACTACTGAGCGAAAATGTCTGAAATTTTCACAGGAGGTCCAGGGAATGATAATAAAGAGGGCTGTTACAAAAAAATAAGTAAATTGGAAAAAAAAAAAAAAAAAATCGGACTTTTTAAAAAAAATAAAAAAATCTGAAAAATGCTTAAAGTATCCTAAAAAATCTATAAATAAAGAGACTTTTTGCTGCAGAATTTTATAATGAACGGTTTATTAGATATTGAATTAAAACGGGAATATTTTTAACATTGAAGCCTATGGGATTCTCCTGAATAAATTTGCCGAATTAAACCACGAATGGCCGGGCATTAGGGGAACCTTTCACTGCTGGTTTGTGTTCTCTGAATAGCCGAAGCAGTGCATTTTCATGGGGATTTCACTGCCCTCGAACAGGAACCGAACAGGCACCGTATGTTCAGGCAATTCGCCAGGATTTGGCGAATTGCCTGCTCTCTGGATAGCCGAATGGCCAGGAAAGGTAACCGAACGCTGATTTTCAGCATTCGGTTACCTTTCTCAAGCAATTCGGATCTCTTTGGATAACCCTGTTAGGCTCCATTGAGGCTCAGGCCCAAGGCAAGGGTCCGGCCCAGGCAAGACCCAGCTCAATCAAAGTCCCGGCCCAGGCCTTGTTTGAGGCCCTGGCCCCATTGGAGGCCCAGGACTTGGGCAAAACCCATGTGGCTTATTGTAGGCCCCCTGGACTCAAGGGCTCTAGTTCCACCCCTGCACCCATCATTTCTTTTCATTATCTAATCAAATGATTTACATGGAGAAACACCAAAGACAAACAGAAGTATGCATGCAAAACATAATTGCAAACATTTCACAACATAACACACAAATTCATCTTACTGGCACATAGCACCAGTTAGCTAAAATATCGGGTTGTCCGATTTGACTTATTTCCCAGAACACACATAAGATCCTTCATGTCCAGGGAAGATCTTGCAGGGTGAAATCAATTATCTAATCAAGGCAGTTCATTGGAAATTCCTCCCGGCTTGACAATTGATTTCCAATAATAGTGTATGGATTATAAATATTGCATGGCAAAGCATGATCACCAGTCACTACATTCTGTATAATTCTGAATTTGATGCTAAAGTTCAGATTCCTTCTTTTCTTATAAAAATGCAGGTGTCTAGATCACTAGTAGAACAAGGATAGCACTTTGTGAAATTCTATCCAGGATTATTTTTTTTGGTGTAAGCAGGTTCTAGTTGGATCATTTTTAAATTACTATTTACTGCTCTGAGTTGGTGTGGACAGTGTCAAAATGGCATGTTACCCTCTTGCAATTTCGTGCAGTTTTACAATTAAAACCTTTTTCTGCAAAAATTGAAAAGTTATAAAAAGTGATAACACTTTAGTTAATTTGGGATGAATGGAGATCCAGGCCTCATGCTGAGGATGTTCACTTATGTGAGCCACAGGTGGCATAGGGATTGATTATTTTCAATGGCTGTAAAGTTGGTCAGTAGTTGTGGGAGGTAAGTATTGCATAACTGGTTACACTCACATAGAGGTGCCCGTACTGACGTGCCTACCGCCGTCCATCGCAGCGTTGTGACACTGCGACGGGGCCGGCCACACACTGTTGCGCGCGCACAAATTGCACGCGCAACAGCGGCCGTGCGGTGTCTGGGCAGCAAGCCTCCTCGTCAAAGCGCTAGGGCGCTCGTTGACGGGGCTGCAAAATGCGATCCTCCATAAGAGGATCGAGCCTTGCAGCGCTGAGCACATTAACTGCACTCAGTGAGGTGGTCAGACAGGCGTTGAGTGGAAGGAACGCCACTCTCACGGACGTTCCTTCTGCTCTTCAAAACGCTCGTCTGCTCACAGCCTACACTGGTGAAAGTTCAGTTCAAAGTCAAACAACATAAAAACTGCATTTCTGAAAGAACAAATCAAGTGAGAAAAAATAAGGAGAAAATTATTAAAACACATTATATAACTATAACAATACATTCCATATTTTGTGTAATTGGAACACTTCAGGCTCTATTACAAAGCTGGTGCTAACTTAACCAAAGCTGTTGTTAACTTAATAGATCCATAGGCTATGGGCCATATTACATAGTTGGTGCTAACTTAACCAGAGCAGTTGTAAACATCCCAGAGCCATTATAGTCTATGGAGGTTTTTAGTTTACAACAGCTCTGGTTAGGTTAGCACCAACTATATAATATGGCCCTTCATCTTTTGAACTGAATGTCCAATTCTATGTTCCAGACACACAAATTAAAGGAGATCGTTTAATGTTTTCATTCATTGCTAGTTCATTCTGTCGTCATACAACTCTGCCCTTCACTTGGCCAAAGAAGCTTTCTTCTCATCTCTCATATCTACTCTGTCCTCCAACCCTAAATGACTCTGGTCCACTGTCAACTCTCTCCTCTACCCACTCGCACCTCCCCCCTCATCTGCCTTTAGTGCTCAGGACACGACAGATTACATCTTAAATAAAACACTCACTATCAGTATCACTATTGCAACAGTTGCACTATCACTATGCAACATCATGACACAAACCTCCTCCTTCACCTCTGCTCTCACACACATCTTCAACCTATCTCTCTCCACCGGTTCCTTCCCATCCACCTTCAAACACACACAGGTTACCCTTATAATGAAGGAACCCTCCCTCGATCCCAACTCTCCATCCAACTATCATCCTGTGTCCCTGCTTCTGTTTACCTCTGTTGTTAAAACTAGTTTTAAACTGCCTCTCCCTCTTCCTGTCCTCTAATTCCCCACTTGACCCCCTGCAATCAGGCTTCTGTCGCCTACACTCAATGGAAACTGCCCTCACCAAAGTCACCAATGACCTTTTATCTACTAAAAACTACAGCCACTATTCTATTATCATCCTGCTTGACCTCTCAGCTGCTTTTAACACTGTCTACCACCCCTTCCTTCTACAAACTCAGTTCTCGTGGCCTCTGTGACACTGCACTCTCTAGGCTTGACTCTTATCTGTCTAACAGGTCCTTCTCTGTGTCATTTGTTGGTAACTCCACGTCTTCAATGCATTCATCAGTTGCTGTACCTCAATGCTCTATCCTAGGTCCTCTTCTCTATCTGCACCTCCTCTCTGGACAAAATCATTAACAGCTTAATTACCACCTCTATGCTGATGATACTCAAATCTACCTCTCTACCCCTGATCTCTCTCCTCTCTCTCCCCCTGTTCTTTCCAAAGTCAGCGATTGTTTATCTGGCATCTTCTCCTGGATGACCTCTCACTATCTAAAGATTAACATGTCCAAGACTGAGCGCCTACTAATTCCTCCCTCTAATGCCTCTCCACTTCCTGACTTCTCTATCATGGTCAATGGTATCACTATCTCCCCATCAAACCAGGTTCGCTGTCTCGGAGTTACACTTGACTCTGCTCTTTTCTTCATCTTCCGCATCCAGTCTCTTTCCTCCTCATGCCGCAACCAGCTACGTAATATTTCCAGAATTCAGTCATTTCTTACTGCTGACACCACAAAGCAACTCATCCTCGCACATGTAATCTCCCGACTTGACTATAGTAATAATCTACTAGCTGACCTCCTTCTCTCCTGCCTCGCCAACCCCACAATCCATTCTGAATGCCTCTGCCAGGCTTATCCACCTCACCTGCCACTCTGTCTCTACCACTCCTCTCTGCGAGTCCCTTCACTGGCTCCTCATCAACTACAGAATTAAATTCAAAGTCCTTACCCTGACCTACAAAGCTCTCGCTAACTCAGCTTCACACTACCTGTCCAAACTAATCACCAAATACACCCCAGCCCGCTCCCTAAGATCAAACCGTGACCTGCACCTAGCTTTTCCCTGCATCATTTCTTCTCATGATACACTGCAGGATTTCTCACGCTCAGCCCTCATCTTCTGGAACGCTCTCCCTCATACTGTCAGACTTTCCCGTAGTTTCCCCTCATTCAAACGCTCTCTTAAGACATTCCTATTCAGGCAAGCCTACCATCCGACTCATTAATACACCCCACTGCCCCAACATGTCCAATACTCTCACCTTGCAGTCCTCTCCTCCTGTTTCAGCCCCCAAACCTTCTAGATTGTAAATTCCCATGGGAATAGGGCCCTCATTTCCTCCTGTACTGGTTTATCAAATGTTGTTCAGTCTCAATGTATTATAACCCTGTCTATATTGTGCCCATTGTTCCGCGCTGTGTAATATGCTGACACTATCTAAAGTATAATAATAATAATTATCAATTGAATGAAACTACACCCCTATATACAACAAGCACGTAGTAAATGCTAATACATGGAGATTTTTTTTTCTAGATTTTAAGAGTACATTTCAAAAACATTTCAGTATTGATTAAATATTACTCTTTCACAATTCTTAAATCTAGCCACTAGAGGTGCAATGGATCTTTTAAATCTTGTATGCAATCAATATATCACTATTTAAATGTCTAGTTGTACATTCTATGCATAAATGTAGCAACAACTGCTAATACTTTCAATACGAGTTAAACATGTGCACCATTAAAAGCAATACCAGTGATCTATCAGTAAAGCATGGGGTGGGTCCAGGACAGGGTTCTTCAACCTTGTCCCACCAGATGTTTTGGACCTAAACCTCCATTGATATGCAATGTCTCATTAGGACGAGAGCCTTGTGGGAAATGTAGTTCAAAAGCATTTGGAGGGCCAAGGCTGAGCATATCTGGTCTAAGATGGGAAAACAATTTAGTGTTACTGGAAACAAGTGAAGTGAGCAGCCTTCAGGAGTCAAAGATAAATTTTCTGTCAAAACCTCCCTTTGGCAAGGTAAGCCAAGCCCCATGTACTGATTGGCAGTCATCCTTGATAGTTGTACTAAATATTAGCCCCTTCTAACCCCCCCCCCCCAAATACAGTACTCCTCTCTTTTCTAGCTAAAATTGTAAAATAATTGACCTTTTCTCCAGCGCCAGGTTTCCTTCGGCACCTTTTTATTTGTCAAAGATTGACTGCTCCTTGTAGTGGATGCTGTCACCGTGCTGAACTCTCAGCCTGTCCAATGTCAACATATTGATAGGCAATAGCTGATCAGTTCTGCCCTTCCTATGCAGTGAGGATCTTTACCCCAGAAGGCTCTTCCGACATTAGCTGAAAGATAGCCTCCGATTCAGAGAAAAGCCCTCTTGTGGGGGTGTGATACATAACACAATATGACAAATTAGCCACGTTAATTTGATTGTGGTGGCTAGAGTGGTTTTAACTAGTTACAGTGGCTAGCGTGTACACGCTTGTTTATCTACTCTGCAATTATATGTTCATTAATTTGTTCATTTTCCTGTCCTGTTTCTTGGATTTTTGTTTAGAAATATACTAATTTCAGTTAACATATTTTAAGTGGTAGAATCAGGTTCACTTTTTATATTCCTCTTACATATCACCTTACATCCCCTTTTCTACAAGGTAATGTACCATTCTTCAAGCTCAGATAAACTACAGGGTGATTCATTTAGACCTGAACCTGAAGTTTTTGTAATGGTGCCGGCTGGGTGGAGTAGAGGTAACATCACTGCTCTGCGTGGAGAGAGCCTGTGGAGTCATGGGTTCGATCCCGACGAGCTCCTCTCCAGTAAGTGTCCTTGGGCAAGACACCTAATGGTACATACTCGCCACCCAGGACATACTTGAAAACGAGAGAAATCTCAATGTATCCTTCCTGGAAAATCCTTTCACAAAAAACCCCCCAAAAAAAAACAAATGAATGGAAATTAATGAGAGTTTCAGGAAATGTACATCCTCTTCTGTTGAGCACATCCCGTCAAAACAAAAGCTAGAAAAGGTCGCTGTTTTCTGTTAGGCACGTGTCAACGCAACGTTGCATGTTGTTTGCTATCATGTCTCAATACTGCACCATCAGTGTTTTTAGCTCTCATTCCTAATGTTATCTGCTAAGGCAGTGGTCCCCAACCCTGTCCCTCAGGGCCCACTAACAGGCCAGATTTTAAGGATTACCTTGGAGAAATGCAGACTGAAGCCTTCAATTACTGAACAGCAAATCATATCACCTGTGCTGTGCTTCAGATATCTGGCAAACCTGGCCTGTTAGTGGGCCCTGAGGACCAGGGTTGGGGATCACTGTGCTAAGGCGTCAAACATGCAGGGCTTGTTACAGTAAATTTGTTCCTTCAGATAGCCCAAAAAACCAAATCTGGACTGGAAAGACCCAAATACCGGGGTAGCCACAGACTCTCGGAATTACCATGGTTTTATAAAGAACTCTGGATTGTTGACAATGGCTCAGGTAATTTGTAGCATGTCACACCATTCTGCAGGAAGCAACTCTTTGTCAGTTCCAAAGAGTAAACCATTTTGTTCTATGGGAATACTATTCTCCTGGCTGTGCTGTTGTCGTAGCAATGCTGCCACCTAGGAGCCGCTTCCAGGAAGGGCTGTGATAGGATATGCTCAACATAAGAGGAGGTGCTTTTCCTGAAACTCTCATTCATATTCTTTGATACACTTATGATCTGTAACGAAAAACTTTGGGCACTGGAGTATATAAATAATCATTCTGTATAATGAAGAAAAACTGTGCACTAGCAATTTAATAAGACAAAAATACTTAATTAGACCTTATAATAAATAATAATGTCGATTTTGAAACTAACCAGCAGTGATGGTTCCTCTCATACTTATATTTTCTCCTACACATAAAGCATATATTGCAATATTCCTCCGCTCTACATTATGATATTCCAGTTGCAAAGCCTAATAAACGTTTTATCTTTGGAGGATTATAAAAACGCACTGAAGCATGAAGAATGGAAAGCAAGTACAATTGGAATGATTTTATAATTGTGCTGCTATAAACCACTGCTCTGGAAACTTTAATGTTGTTTGCAGAGGCAGAAAAGTGTTTGCATTACATTTTACAGCAATTTTCATTGTATTAGCTGCTTGGTTTGCGGCTTCATCTTGTGTTGAATATTCACTTCATGCATTATTTGACTCAGAATGCAGATGTTTACCCTGCATATGAAATATCATAGACTAGGATTATATCTTATCCTGAGATTGTTTTAGTAATTTTTATGGCATGTTAACATAAATTAAAATGGGGAGAGGTTTTAACCAATGAAAAAACAGATTTTGAAAAATATTTCAAAGTGAATTTTAATTTTAGAAACAAATCAGTGTTGCATGAGCACATTTACCAAACTGCTATTTTCCCCTAATTTATCCGAGACATATTGTGTAAAGGCTGCCTTAAATTAGCATGACAGGTATGACAAGAAAAAAGTGGGTTTAGAAGTAACTTGTAGGAGAAATAGATTTCATAAAAGAGGCAAGGTCATATCCTGGGAGAGAAAGATGATAATAATGCTGAAAGAATGTCTTTAAAGTAATATAATGCTTTCCGAAAGAGAAGAAAATTGGACAAACATCAAGTATAATGCCCAGAGAGCAACTGGTTAGAATAAAACATGCAGCACAATAGCTACTCCAGCATCAAAGAAACATATGCTTGCTATCAAAGTGCACTTTTTATTCCCAATCTTGCCACACATGTACAATGGGAGGCCATATAATACAAAATTGAAGAAAATAATTTTCTGATGAATATAGTATAGCATATATCACGTTAAAAACCCCCAAAAAACATGATACTATTATCATAACAATTAATTATGGAAATCAGAGACACTTTTCGCCAGGCTGCAATACCGGCTTCCTCAGTCAGACTGCTTTTAATTTTATTTTAGATTTTTCATTGTTTTTGTTTGAAGATAAAGCCCATCTTCTTTCTAAGCCTCTTACTATCCACTGATGTCTTTGGAGGATCAACTCCCACTTAAAATTTTGGATACTGCCAACATCAACACAAACATATCCCCTTCGGAGCATCTTGAGGAGGATCGGGCACAACCCATATAAGGTGCTACATGTATATGTTACAGTTAAAGTCCGAAGTGCTGTTAATACTAGGATTACCCGGGTAATCCTGACATTACCCACTCAGGCGTCAATAGTAAAAGTCCGAAGCGAAAAAATGAAATTTCGGACTTTATCCGGGTGATCTGTGAAGTATCCAGAGGCCTCTGGGTACTCCGGTTTTCTGCTGTGTTTTCCCGGGTAAAACACACATTACCCTAGTGTTGCTGGATAAAGTACGATGTGCAATGAAACATCGGACTTTATCCGGGTAAACTGCAAAGTATCCAAACGCCTCTGGGTACTCCGCTTTTCTTCGGTTTTCAGTTGACCTAATTCCGAGGATTACCCAGATAAAGCTGCAAACTGATATCTGACTGATAACAAAATTGTGTTTGTTATTTTTAACCAAATTGTATCCACAGTCACAAACCACACTAAATAACCGTCTGGTTACTCTGCGCGTTAATTGTCTGAAAATTAATTTATGATGATAAAGATATTCTATAAAGAGTAACCTGATGATTATTATGTTTTATAAATGATATATAAGCACATATGACACATAGTAAAGATCATGTAGCTCTTTAACATTCATATAAGAAACATATCCTGTTACTCTGTATATTCATTATATGCTTAATACATTTTAATGTTTGTCCTTTGCCATTTTTCGTTGATGATAGCCACGTATAATAGCAAAATTCACTTTTACCCAAGCGGGGTTGGATGCTCTGAAGATTACCCAAGTGAAGCTGTGGATAGTCCTCAGATTACCCGGGTGAAGCTTCAGACTTTTATCTGAACGATAACAAAATTAGATTTTAACCAAACTGGGTTGGATAGTCTGCAGATCATTCAGGTAAAGTGCAAATTTTTCAGCTCTTCCAGACTGTTACCCAAAGGCGGTTTGGTTAGCCCTAAGATTACCCAGGTAAAGTCCACATTTTAAATTTTTTTCCAGCTTTACCCGGCGGTTTTGGGTAATGTCAGGATTACCCAGGTAATTTTAGGATTACCCCAATTCGGGCTTTAACTGTAACATACAGTATATACTTCTGAGCCGGATGGTTTAAGACTCCTATACAGGCGAGCGACACCAATGTTTCTCGATTTACTATGCATCTTTGTGAGTGAGCTAGCTGCCCTATGATCCACCCTACTTCTGCTTTATTTTTGAGAACAATGTGACAAGAAACCACAGAGAGGGTAGTGCCTCCCCAAGTTGACACACTGTGCCCCTACAGAGCCAGTTTCATACAGGCTCTAAATCACTTGAGTGAGACTAGTTACATTGTTGCTCACCTTCACACAGATTTTTGTGATTTATATTGCACTATTATTTGTTTCTCTTATATTTTCATGTTATGTACCTGAGAATGTGGACAAATATCAAAATATAATTCTTTTTTTATCACCTTTGGGGCCCTGCACATTAGTTGTCAAGGTAGCATCAGGCATAAGCCAAATATAATGATAATAAATCCCAAGAGTGAGGGATACAGCAGGAAAAGGTGGGTGAACAATAACAAAGACAAGGCAAAAGAAGAAATAAGTAAACAAAGTCCCAGTAATAGGCAAGGCTGAAGGCCTGAGGATCACAAAAGTTCAGACTGGAGCAAGACAAGGCTAAGGCCGAGACTGTGGCTGATGAGCTAGGTAGTGCTAGGTGGAAATGCAGCAGACTCATAGCAAGAACAGAAGGTCTCAGGATCACTAGAGCAAGGCAAGGCAAGGCTGTGGATGATGGGCTCTGTAGTGCTGGATGGTAAGGCAGACTCACAGCTTGCAGGATCAACAGGTCTCTGCATCACTGGAGCACTGGCTGGAGCAAAGCACGGCAAGGCTGTGAATGAGGGGCTTGTAGTGCTGGATGGTAAGGCAGACTCACAGCTTGCAGGATCAACAGGAATCTGGATCACTGGTTGGAGCACCCAGCATCCTCCGATCCAGGACCTGCACCTTACTTGCAGTGTCACAATTCAAAAAGAAAGTGGCTCTATCCTCATTTTCCTACAGAGCACCACAATTACGGAATAGCCTCCCAGACGCCATCAAATCTTCCCCCAATCTTAAGTCACTTAAGAGCGCTTTATTAATATATACCTTGATACAGAATGCACCTGTAAACATGTAACATAATGATTATTTCCCACATATTTATTTTCTGTGGTAATCTATACAGGTGCATCTCAATAAATTAGAATTTCGTGGAAAAGTTCATTTATTTCATTAACTCCTTAGTGACCGGGCAGTTTTACACAAATCCGTCCTTTAGTGACCACTGCTGTTTTTACGTTTCTGCTCTGTTCGTGTTTAGGTAAAAGTTTGCTCTTACTCGTTTATGCAACCCACACATATTATACACCATTTTCCCACTATTAAATGGACTTTCTAAAAACACCATTATTTCCATCATATTTTATAATTTACTATAAAAAAAAGTGAAATATGATGAAAAAATGGTAAAAACACACGTTTTCGTAATTTAATCCTCAAAATCTACAACCGCCAACAAAGACCCCGGCTAAATAGCTTAAAAATTTTGTCCAGAGAATAGAAATACACAATTTTTACATGTTTTTGTTTTTTAACCCCTTAATTGCTAAGCCAGTTCACCTATGTGCGCTGAGCTCATACGGTCCGTTTTATGCTCATTATTTTTAGATGACAGCCTAGGTCCTATTTAACTAACCCCGCCCCCCCCCGCACACACAATTTTTTTTAAAAAAAAAAGCAATTGTTTTTTAATTAATTTTTTTTGTTTTACACCAAACCTAGTCATGTTTGGTATCATTGGAAAGACCATGATCAGGATCGGTAGTTAAGGGGATCCAAAGGATCCCCCTATCTCCTCTTGGCAGCTAGGGGTTAACTGGCCCACTGACATCCTCACACATATGGTGGGGAAGTCAGTGGGTGGGGGGTGACCTGGAGGTTTGGCTGACATCCAAGATGTCAGCCACCTCCAGGTTTAAATCGCGATTCAGCACCGATTGGTGCAGAGTGGCGATCCGGCAGCGATTAACTTTATATACCGCAGAAAAGGGAAGGCTCTCCCCTTTCCAGCAGTGCAAAAAGCATCACTGTATGGTGAATGGTTGGGGAGATAGAGGGCTCCAAAGGAGCACTCCCTCCCCTTCCTTGATTTCAATGCAGGCGCCGGGGGCGCCTGCAGATGAAGTCACCACGCAGCGTGGTGACATCATCGTGCCCGCCGACCACTCTAAGACAGAGGAGCAGGCTTCCTTCCTGCCAGAACTCCGTGGGAGCCAGCGAAGGAGGTAAGTATCGGCGGGAGGGAGGTTAGGAGTCCACTGACGTACTATGTACGTCCGCGGGTCTAAGGGAGACCCATGAGCAGGACGTACATGGTACGTCAGCGGTCATTAAGGGGTTAATTCAACTCATATTGTGAAACTTGTGCATTAAATAAATTCAATGCACACAAACTGAAGTAGTTTAAGTCTTTGGTTCTTTTAATTGTGATGATTTGGCTCACATTTAACAAAAACCCACCAATTCACTATCACAGCAAAGTAGAATACTTCACAAGACCAATAAAAAAAACATTTTTATGAGCTTCTCCACCCTTTCTCCAGACTCTAGGACCTTGGTTTCCAAATTTCATACAAAACTTGCTCTCATCTGAAAAGAGGACTTTGGACCACTGGGCAACAGTCCAGCTCTTCTTCTCCTTAGCCCAGGTAAGACGCCTCTGACGTTGTCTGTGGTTCAGGAGTGGCTTAACAAGAGGGATATGACAGCTGCAGCCAAATTCTTTGCCACATGTGTGTGTGGTGGCTCTTGATGCCTTGACCACAGCCTCAGTCCATTCCTTGTGAAGTTCACCCAAATTCTTGAATCGATTTTGCTTGACAAGTCTTTCAAGGCTGCGGTTCTCTCGGATGGTTGTGCATCTTTTTCTTCCACACTTTTTCCTTCCACTCAATGTTCTGTTAACATGCTTGGATACAGCACTCTGTGAACACCCAGCTTCTTTAGCAAAGAATGTTTGTGGCTTACCCTCCTTGTGAAGGATGTCAATGATTATCTTCTGGACAAGTGTCAGATCAGCAGTCGTCCCCACGATTGTGTAGCCTAGTGAACCAAACTGAGAGACCATTTTGAAGGCTCAGGAAACCTTTGCAGGTGTTTTGAAAGAACCAAAGACTTAAACTACTTCAGTCTGTGTGCATTGAATTTATTTAATACACAAGTTTCACAATTTGAATTGAATTAATGAAATAAATGAACTTTTTCACAACATTCTAATTTGTTGAGATGTATATTTGTGTTTTGTTTTTAAGTTATCCCTTCTCCCCCTCACTGCCCCTTCCTTGAACCCTCTTTGATTGTGTACATATTTATGGTCCGCTCATTACATGTGCTCTTTTATTTCTTGTTTTATATTCTCTTTTATTTTTATTCGCTTTTTATTTTTCACTGTCTGTTAATTTTGTTGTATCTGTTTCTGCTACGATCAGACATTTTTACTGGTACCATGTGTCAAATATTATTGTCATTGCATTACAGGTTTCCACCTTTATACCTTTGGTGTTGCCTCTGTTACCACCTGATCCGCTGCGTATCGGTGTTTTACACTGTACCTACTTGCCATTGATGTCCATTTAGACTTCTTACTATTTGTAAAACTGAAAACTGAACGGATTTTTGAAAGAAAAAAAAAATATCAAAGTCATAAACCATTAGGGATTCACCAATACCACTTTTTTAAGACCAAGTACCGGTACTTTTTTTCAGGTACTCACCTATGCCGAGTACCGATACTTTAATTTAATGTCATGTGACCGCTTTCCAATAAATAATTTAGGATTTTTCCTGAAAGCCTGTCCAGTTTATGTTAATATTGAAATGTATGGCTGACAACCCATTTATCCACTGCACAGACCTGCACATACCCTGACCACATACACCAGACCTCACCTCAGACACATGTATACCCCACACAGACCTCACTGTATACCCACACAGACATCACTGTATACCTGTTAAGGATCCTGGTACCCCAGGTGCCCCTTTCCCCTGAACCAGGAGTATTTGTACCCCATAGAATAGACGACACATGACATGAGGAATCCTTGCCGCTTGAACACCAAAACTCAGAATGCCTTTATTCAGGGGTTTTCAGTTAGACATACAAATGTACGAACACGCCTCCATGTTTCCTTCCACCAGATCCTCCCAAAGCCTCCCACTCCCCACACATACACCCTGGTCTCCTAACAAAGGAAACTTGTGAAGAGTTCTGGTTAAAGACAGGTCTGGGGGAGGGGGTGGAAGCAGGGCAAATGGTTACAGATTACACATGGGGGAAAAAAGACCAGTATCTCACACAACACTCTACACTAAATACGGGGCAATGAAATGTAAGAAAATTAAACGCAAATTGTCATGGCCGTTCCATCAGAATACCCACAGAGACCTCACTGTATACCCACACAGACCTCAGATATATGTATACCCCACACAGACCTCACTGTATATTCACAAATACCTCACTGCTAGCAGAATGCATTAAGAGCATTCTGCTAGCATTCCCCCCGGCTGTCCACATGGTACGAGCGCCGACTGACCATGTCACGTGGTCCTCCAAGCAGTCGCTGGGCTGTGATGCGGCCTCCATCAAAATTGTAAATAATGTTTGATCCAGTTGATAGTGTGCCTACATTGAGCTGCAATTTTATAATCTCCAATATGGGGCAGGTTCACCCCACCTTGGCTCTTAAGATGGTGGAGTTTGGTCAGGCTACTGAATCTTCCATAGAGATCTTCTCAGTGCTGCGTTAAGGCTATGGTCATACGGGCACTTTTGAGAGCTGAAGGAATGTCCATGAGAATGGACGTTCCTTCCACTCTGACACCCAAGTGGCCACCTCGCTGAGCGCAGTTTGTACGCTCAGCGCTACAAAGCGCAATCCTCCAATGTAGCCCCGTCCTATGTCCGTAGTAGCTTTTTAACCGAGAGGCTGAAATCACGTCCGGTGTAGCAGGCGCAACTAGTGCGCGCGCTACACCGTGTGGCCCTTCCTGTCGTGCCTTCACAAAGCTGCGACGGATGCAGGGAGGTGCGGTCATACGGACACACTCAGTGCACTCGCGTGACCGCAGCCTAAGAAGCTTCTCATCTTTATTTGTGAGGAATAAATGGTTCTGTCAATGTTTATTCCAATGGGTAACAGTGGAGGTAAAAGGGAAACTCTGGGGTCCCAGCTCAAGCAGGGGAGTTGACTGCCTATGCAAATGGTAAAGATTATGTCCAAGTAGTATAATTTGGGCCACATAGTGGCAACTATTTACAGCTGGTATAGGTGAAGAAACAGATATAACGCAAAATCTTCATAGGGTATGTGGTGAAGCATCCGGTTCATACCTATCCCGTCCCACGCCGTCATCCAGCGCCAGCGTCCGGTAGTGTGTTCCTCACTGCTCGCTGGGCAGGTGGTGACTGATATGAGGCTCCCCTGTGGTCACAAGTCAGGCAAGCCAGCGGGGCGTGGCGTGATGACACGGTGCCGCTGGGTTTAAAACCAGGAGCATGACACTAACTCATTGCCCGGACGTGGTTTTACCTCCTCTCAGTGCTTGTCTGTATTTTCTATAGCGCATCTACCTTGGCGATACAATCGCTGGTGTTCTGGTGACATATTCTGTTATTAACCCCTTTATTTTGTAAATGAGAGGTCATAAACCGAGCAACAAAGTAGGGCCTCGCAGGGCCAAATAGACATAAAAACACAACACAAATGGGGGGGGGGGTGTTTCTTAGAGGAAAAACCTTAAAGTGGCTCAAAATGGTCAAATACATCTTCCCCAGCCGGGGCACGACAACAGTTGGTATCAGCACCGACAGTCCGTCAAAGAAGGGCAAAAATAACTCCAAACATAAGAAGGGGGGGAGAAAGTAAATAGAAGAAAAGAAGAGAAAAAAAAAATCAACTCTCAGTAATGAAGGGCATAAACGCAAAAAATAAAGCCCCAAAGTTACTGCGGGAAGTGAAGGGATACAGAACAGGCCGCGTCCGGCAAACTCCACGAATCAGCTCCAAAAAGTCAGCGGAAAGGATCAAAAGCAGGGGAGCAGAGGTAACAGATGCTCCCCTACCTGCAAAAACCCCCAAAACTCAGAAGAAAAGCGTCCAAAACCTCAAAAGTAAAAGCTCCAGCCGGAGAGCTCCCCAACACGTGTCTTTTCTCGTATTTGTGCTATTTACTCTGTCTGATTCAAGATTATCTTGGCCCCAGGTTTATGATCACCCTACTGTTAACCCTGTGTGTGTGTGTGTGTACCTCTCTAAGCTTCCTCTTCTGTTTTTTGGTAATAGGTAGCTGTGACCATCTCAAGGATAGGAGGTGTAGGATAGTCGTTCTGCATACAGGGGCAAGTTTACTAGTTGTCGGTGAGGGACGTGACAATACCTGTTTGATCACCCTTACAATCAGGTATCTCTTTTTGAAAGAAAAGGGTAGCTTCCTCGGTTGAGAGTGAGTGACCCCCAAGCTGGAGTTCTATGGTATCTAAATATTGGAGCGTAAACTTAATGCCTTTGCAGTAAAGCACATAAGGAATAGGGGCAAAGGCTCTATGTTGCATCACTTGAGCAGAGAGATCCCTGAATATCAACAACATTTTGTTGTTGATATTTAAGGAGCGGAATCTTTCTGAATGAAGTCAGGATCGTGATGACGTCATGGAAGTTGAGAAATTTCACAATGACTCTACGAGGCCTGGCATTCTCAGACAGTTTGATGCACCAATGCGATGGGCACACCCAATGTGGATCGGTTGGGAGATTTTCCCATGAAGTAAAAGGGTGACAGGTAAACACTCCAGCAGGGCTCCAAGCAGGTCCTAAGCGCTCGCCAATTCGAGAATACCAAGAAATCATAAATTGTTGTGACAGGTTCTGCTCCCTAAGTCTTCCAACAAGAGATGATAGTGGTTTGCGTCTGAATCATGGTTTGTAGGGAGGTAAGTGTGTCCTCAATGGAGGAGTGCCTTTATTCCAAAGACGATATTTGAGTGTTGGATATAGTTGGAGTGTGTTGTCATTGGAGGTTAAAACGTCGTGAAATTGATTCTCAAAAATTGGTTTTAGTATAGAAATGTTCATGGAGGGTTGCACTTCCAAGCTGCAAGACCTGCAACATCTCGCTCTAGTGGGAATGCGCAAAATCGCAGATTGGAAACTATTTGTCCCCAGGCCCATTCTGCTCCCAACGGCCAGAAGTGGCAGATCGGGCCACCGTTCTCGCTGCGGGATGAGGGTGAGTGTCTGATTTTTTGGGGGTTTCAGCTAGTGCTAACTGATTCTGCAGAAGCGGAATCAGTTAGCACCAGTTTATGACTGGTTCTAAGGCAACCCATCATGCGATAATTAGCGTTACAACTTTGTAATCCTAATCCTAATTACTGATTGTGCTCCTCATGTTAAGAATAGGGTGCACAAAGTACAGTAAACTCAAGCAAGCTATCGCTAACCGTCCAGCCATGCGGGGACTTGGCTGCGGAGGACACACTGAGCCGATCGCTGCAGCCTCCGGGTGTCACGGTTCCCGGATTCCACCACGCAGTCCTTAAAGCCCAACACTCCACAGAGCCCAAAAGCTACCAACAGGGTAGCCGTAGAAGAATCCTTAACTGTCTGGTCCTTAGAATTGGCCAGGTATACTAGCTAGACAGAAAGGGTTAATCAAAGACAATGTCGTAATACAAAACCAGGTCAGCAACACGGGGTAGTCAGATGACCCAGAATCAGGAATACAGAGTATATAATAGTCAAAGGGAATAGCCGGGTCGGTATCAGTGCAGGAGCGTAGTAGAAGAAAATAGTCTAGGGCAACGGAAGGCAGAATAGTCAGAAAACAAGCAGAGGTCAATAACAGGTTCAATCACGAGAGAATACAAGTACAGGGAGCTCAGGTATGGATAACCACAATCTGGCACTGATTAGAAGGAACTGTTGGTTTTTAAAAGACCTGGACTCCTCTGATAGGTCTGCATCACCAGACCGCGCCCCCTCTCAAGCCGCGCCTCAAGCAACCACCTCCCTGCCTGTCTCTATTTAAACCAGGCGCTGGTAAGCGAGCAGCATCAGACATGCTGCCGCCAAGCACACTGGAGGGGCTGGAAGCCCCCAACGTTACAGTACCCCCCTCCACGGGAGGCCACCGGACGACCAACAGGACAAGTGGCAGGACGACCACCGGGGCGATCGGGGTGCGAGGCATGGAATGCCCTGACCAACCTAGAGGCAGACATGTTGGAAGCAGGAATCCAGGACCGGTCCTCTGGACCATAACCCACCCAATTGGCCAAATACTGCAGAGCACCCCTGAACAGCCTAGAATCCAGAACTTTCCTAACCTCATACTCTGCTTCTCCATCAACCAGAACAGGAGGAGGAGGAGGAACGACCCGCGTGTACCTGTTACACAACAAAGGTTTCAGTAGGGAGGTGTGGAAGACGTTGTGCAAGCGAAGATGTCTAGGAAGGGCAAGAGCATAAGCCACAGGGTTAACGCGGCGAATGATCTTGTATGGACCAATAAACCAAGGTGCCATTTTCATAGAAGGCACCCGCAACTTCACATTCCTAGTGGACAACCAAACTCTATCCCCCACGTTGTAGGAAGGAGCTTGTAACCTATGCCTGTCAGCCTTGCATTTCTGGACAGCAAAATTGCGCTCCATGTTTTCACAAATCTGTCTCCAGATATCTTGTAGTTGTGTGAGGTGTTCATCGAGAGCCAGGATGGCCTGTTCAGCAAACTGAAGCGGTAGAGCCGGAGGGAAAAAAAACATAGCAGAAAAAGGAGAGTGGCCAGTGGTCTCGGTAACTGCGTTATTACGTGCATACTCGGCCCAGGGCAACAACTCCGACCAATTGTCTTGTTGTTGTGAGGTAAAACAACGTATTTGCCCTCTCTGCTGCCCCATTGGTTTGTGGATGATATGCTGAAGAGAAGGCCAATGGCACCCCCATCTCCGCACAAAAATCCCTCCAGAAACGAGAGACGAACTGAGCTCCTCTGTCAGAGACTATTTCAGACGGAACCCCATGTATTCATACAATCTCTCTTGCAAAGACGACCGCCAGTTCTTTGGCTGTAGGAAGCTTAGGTAAAGGAACAAAATGACCCATTTTGAAGAAGCGGTCTACAACTGTCAGAACCACAGTATGACCCTTGGACTTCGGCAAGTCCACAATAAAATCCATGGATAGATGAGACCAAGGCCTCTTAGGAATGGGTAAAGGCTGCAATAGACCGACAGGCAAGGTTTTACTGGTTTTGCTTCTGGCACAGACTTGACAAGCCAAAACAAACAGACGTATGTCCTGTCGCATGGTGGGCCACCAGAACTGTCTGGAGATACTGGTAAGAGTCTTAGTAATACCAGGATGACCTGCTGGTTTTCAATCATGAAACATTATGAGTAATTCTTGTCTTTCCTTTTCAGGAACAAACAACATATCTGGAGGCTTGTTAGGTGGAGCCCCCATTTGAGCTGATTGGAGGCGTTCCAGGAAAGGCGAGGAAACAGACAAGACAGTGGAAGCCACAATACGTTCAGGAGGAACTATAGGATTGTGGTCTTGTGTATTTGATTCATACGGGTCATATTGACGAGATAAGGCATCAGTCTGTACATTGCGGTCACCTGGTCTGTAAGTCAACACAGAATTAAACCGAGACAGTAGTAATGACCACCTGGCCTGTCTTGAGTGCAGACGTTTAGCATCCCCGATGTACGTAAGGTTCTTATGATCAGTAATTATTAACAAAGGGTCAAGAGTACCCTCCAACAAATGTCTCCACTCTGACAGGGCAGACACAATAGCAAGCAATTCTCTGTTACCAATATCATAATTGGGTTCTGCTGGTGATAATTTTCTTGAAAGCCTGTTTGAGAGCTTCAAATGCCTGTTTGGATTGTGAAGACCAGACCTGGTTCTTCAGACCTTTACGTGTCATATTAATGATAGGAGAAGCTACAGCAGAATAATTCTTGATAAATCTCCTATAGTAGTTGGAAAACCCCAAAAACCTCTGTATGGCTTTGAGGCCTTGGGGAAGAGGCCATTCTGTGATGGCCGTGAGTTTGGAAGGATCCATCTCAAAACCTTCTGGAATGATAATGTACCCAAGAAATTTCACAGTAGTAATGTCGAATAAACACTTCTCCAGTTTGCAATAAAGACCATTGTCTAGTAGTTTTGCTAATACTTGTCTGACATGTTCATGGTGGGTTATAAGATCGGGAGAGTAAATTAGTATATCGTCTAGGTATACGATAACAAAGGCAAAAACAATGGTAAGTGCCCAGATTCGTGACACCGCCCAATACCCAGCACAACCAAATGATCAGTGGTTTCCCCCAAACCAAGAAAGAGCACTAGAAGGAAATACGTATCTGATCGGCGCAAAGATGAACGCAATGGGATGTCGGGCAGTCTTTATGGTGACGTCCTCGATAGAAGAATTTGTAGAGGAAACAAAACAGAAATACTCTATTGGTGCAGATTATTTCACACAGAGTGTATATAATGTATGGTGATATGATGTTCACTCACAAAGGGAGAGCCTCAATACCGGCTCTAAACGGGTAAATGCCTGTGGGTTGTTTTTTCTTCGAGATATTCTCAGGAAACCCACTCCTTAGTGCCAGTGATTCTTCACAATATGTTCAATGGAAGGATATAAAACCAAAAACAGAAGAAATCTCTGTGCGTATCTGGTGTATAATATATCTCACAAAGAATTTTAAATGAATGACAACTCACATTCATTGGAGCCTATTCAAGCTCAAGATAGACGCCCAAGGATTTTTTAGATGGTCAAAAAATCCAAGAAAAAAACAGGTTGAATGCTGGAACTCGTTCTAAAAAATTTATTTAAAATTAACAATTTTAAAAACAAACTATAAAGGTCCAGGACGCGTTCCGCCGCTAAACTGCGGCTTCATCAGCTGGTATCATTAGGTCAGAACTTCCAGACTTGTTATTATAGTCCCAAATCAAAAACGGATTGTCTCCACACGTTGCCAATCCGTGGCAACGGATGGCGTGCGCTCTGCGCCTCGCTCTGAAGCTTCTGATGATTCCGTGGGTTTGGCGCCATTTTGCGCAGGCGCGGTGCGCAGCTTCCGCGTTCCAGCTGTGCGTTCCATTCACTTCATGAAATCGCGGTCTCTCTATCATCGTTCACGATATGTACCCCCGGGCGGTTATATAGAAAAAAGGAATGGAATGCAACAGTTACATACATCAAAATGCCGTTGTCAATAACCCAGATGAGGAAGCCATACTCCGATTGTTGTGTATATCAGAATTTAAACCTTCAATGGGTACAGACGGTATTAATCTGGTCTAAAATTATAGGTCAATTCTTGGGCGTCTATCTTGAGCTTGAATAGGCTCCAATGAATGTGAGTTGTCATTCATTTAAAATTCTTTATGAGATATATTATACACCAGATACGCACAGAGATTTCTTCTGTTTTTGGTTTTATATCCTTCCATTGAACATATTGTGAAGAATCACTGGCACTAAGGAGTGGGTTTCCTGAGAATATCTCGAAGAAAAAACAATCCACAGGCGTTTACCCGCTTAGAGCCAGTGTTGAGGCTCTCCCTTAACATCATATCACCATACATTATATACACTCTGTGTGAAATAATCTGCACCAATAGAGTATTTCTGTTTTGTTTCCTCTACAAATTCTTCTATCGAGGACGTCACCATAAAGACTGCCCGACATCCCATTGCATTCATTTTCGCGCCGACCAGATACGTATTTCATTCTAATACGATAACAAAGGATTGCAAAAAATCTCTGAGCACATCATTAATAAAATCTTGGAATACAGCTGGAGCATTACAGAGACTGAAAGGCATGACCAGATATTCATAATGCCCACTCCTGGTGTTAAATGCTGTTTTCCACTCATGCCCATCTTTTATACGTATCAGGTTGTAAGCCCCTCTTAAATTGAGTTTAGTGTATACTGCTGATCCCCTTAACCTGTCGAACAGTTCTGATATAAGAAGGATAGGGTACACATTCTTGATGGTGATCTTGTTAAGCCCCCTAAAATCAATACACGGGCGTAAATCTCCTTTTTTAGACACTTTTTTTAAAAAAAAAACAGCCCCTGCTGGAGAAGAGGAATGTCTGATAAAACCTCTCTCCAAATTCTCCTTTATGTACTCCTCCATGATTTGGTTCTCCTTTATGGATAAAGGATATACTTTGCCTCGAGGAGGCATGGTACCTGGATGAATATCTATGACGCAATCATATGGTCTATGTGGAGGTAGTTTCTCTGCCTCTCTTTTATCGAATACAGCCCTGAGGTCGGCATACCAGTCAGGAACCTCTGTAGACAATGGAGGAGCTGTAGGTGTGTTCAGGGCACCAATATGCTGAATGGGTATTAAACAATTCACAAAACAAGCAGGACTCCAAGACTGTATCTCTCCCTTAGCCCAATCAATAACAGGATTATGTTCCACCAACCAAGGGAAACCAAGCACAACAGGATTGGAAGGTGAACAAATAACCTGAAATATGATCTCTTCTTTGTGTAAGAGACCAGTGTTAAGAACCACTGTAACAGTATCGTGAGTTATCCTGGGACAGGATAACGGCCTACCGTCTATGGCTTCGATGGCCAAGGGTGTCTCTCTTACAACCAGAGGGAGAGAGATGGAGGAAGCGTATTCAACATCGATGAAATTACCAGCAGCCCCAGAATCAACAAAAGCGGTAGTATGCGTGGTCCTGGTTTCCCAAGCTATGGATACTGGTAACAAGTGTCTAGTGTCTTTGCCAGGAGACATGAACGTCACACCCAAGGCCTGTCTCCTCAGCTGCCTTAGGTGTGGTAGTTTTCCGACCTATCATGTATTCTAGGGCGAGTAGGACATTGAAGTCGTAAATGTCCTTTTACATCACAGTACAGGCACGATCCCTCATGAAGACGCCTTGTTCTCTCTTCCTCTGTAAGCCTAGTATGGCCTAGTTGCATTGGCTCAGAGGGAGGAGATAACTCTCTGGGTGGTGCCTGAAAGACAGGGGCCAACCTAGGTAACGGTCTCTTAGGTTTCTCTCTTGGTGTTCTTCTGTCCCTTATCTGATCATCCAGATCTATACAATAATCTATGAGTTCATTCAACACCACAGGTAATTTACGAGGAGCCAACTGATGCATCAATGACTCTGATAACCCCTCCATAAAAGCCAGAACCAGAGCCTCATTAGTCCAGTTCACATCAGAAACCAACGTTTTAAATTCTATTGCATAATCAGACACTGTCCTGTTCCCTTGACGTATGCGGAACAAGGATTTGCCAGCTACCTTGGCCTTTCTGGTAGGATTAAACGTACGTTTTAACTCGGCTATGAATTCTTTATAGTTCAGTACAATAGGCTTCTCTGTCTCTCATAAAGGATTCGCCCATGTCAACGCTCTGCCAGACAGATGGTTAATAATGAACCCCACTTTGGCTATGTCAGTGTTAAACATTAGTGGATTTAGTTTGAAATGAATATCCACATGGGCCAAAAATCCCCGGCACTCTGAGGGAGTACCGTCAAACCTCATAGGAGCGGTCATGTGTACCTGGGAAGTCTGACCGACAGGGGACACAGGTATAGTAGGCGGAGGTGCAACCCCAGCTGGTTCCAGGTGAGCCGTGCGAGTCAGGATAGTTTGTAAGGCGAGAGCAAACTGATCCATTCTATGGTCCTGCTCGTCCTGTCTGGATACAAAGTTACTCAAATGCTGTGCTAAGTCTGCGGGATCCATTTGGCCAGATCGTAATGTCACGGTTCCCGGATCCCACCACGCAGTCCTTAAAGCCCAACACTCCACAGAGCCCAAAAGCTACCAACAGGGTAGCCGTAGAAGAATCCCTAACTGTCTGGTCCTTAGAATTGGCCAGGTATACTAGCTAGACAGAAAGGATAAATCAAAGACAATGTCGTAATACAAAACCAGCTCAGCAACACGGGGGTAGTCAGACGAGCCAGAATCAGGAATACAGAGTATAGAATAGTCAAAGGGAATAGCCGGGTCGATATCAGTGCAGGAGCGTACTACAAGAAAATAGTCTAGGGCAACGGAAGGCAGAATAGTCAGAAAACAAGCAGATGTCAATAACAGGTTCAATCACGAGAGAATACAAGTACAGGGAGCTCAGGTATGGATAACCACGATCTGGCACTGCTTAGAAGGAACTGTTGGTTTTTAAAAGACCTGGACTCCTCTGATAGGTCTGCGTCACCAGACCGCGCCCCCCTCTCAAGCCGCGCCTCAAGCAACCACCTCCCTGCCTGTCTCTATTTAAACCGGGCATTGGTAAGTGAGCAGCATCAGACATGCTGCCGCCGAGCACACCAGAGGGGCTGGAAGCCCCCAACGTTACACCGGGACCCTGGCCTGCATGAAGAGTCTATTCCAGGCACCCCCCACTAGTGCAGGGAAGGTGCCTGAAGGGAGAGGACCTGTCTCCCTCCCCATTGGTAAGGGGTACCAAAAAAGGCAGGCACCGCTTTGAAGGGCACAGCCTGCGCTTCCAAGCAGCGGCTGATTTAACCCCTTGGGGGCTGGATCGTGATTCGGCGCCGGATCACGATCCCCTCCCTGAGCTGGCTGACATCTTGGATGTCGGCCAAGCTTCCGGGGTCTCCCCCTGCGTACTCTAGACATCGCGCATGGACGCGTTGACGTTAGTTCGGGAGTTAATCCCTAGCTGCCACGTATGGTGGAGATAGGGGGGTCCAATGACAGCTAGGGATTAATGTTTGGTATCATTGGAACGGCCAGAGCATGGCCTTTCCAATGATATCAAATATGACCATGTTAAAAGTAAAGAAAAAAAGAAAACAGTTTTTTTTTTGTTTTATTAACCTCCCTGGCGGTCTAATTTTTTCAAAATTTCGTGTCTAAAAGCGTCTCAATTTTTTTTTAAAGGAAACGTGTTTTTGTACATAGTTAGCCTGTAATAATTAGGAATCACGCACTGAAATCCGTGCAATCAAGAGTCCTTACTGGTAAAATCCTTCATAAATAAATAAATAAAATAGTAAATACATTGAGTCCGATAAAGTTTGAAACATGACATAATAATTTATTATCCCAAAAATAATTATCCAAAATAATGCAAATAAATGATATTCAATAAAATACAACAAAAAACACTGAAATCTGTCTGAAAACAAGGGTGAGACGATGCATGGTCTGTTTCTTATCCTGTAGTGCCACCTAGTGGCCATTCATAAACATTGCACATTGGATTATACAGAGTATTATAAAAAGATTTTTAAGTTTGCTGGCTGGTCCCGCCCCTGCATCGTGTGACTGGCAGGGAGCCTTACCAGGAAGCAACTCTCTGCAATCACACTGTGGGGAACAGCCAGAGAGCCAGGAGGAGGTGAGTATGTATCCAGCACAAGTGTGGCTCGGGGTTACCGTTCGCGGTAGTGAAATTTAACCCCGAGTCACACTCGGGAATACCACCAGGGAGGTTAATGCAGCAATATTGTTCCCATTTCAATTATAATGTGAACAATGATGCTGCACTAACGATTTTTTCTATGGGGGGTTTGCTAAAAATCATGTAATTTCCCCCAAAAAAAATGTAACGAGTCCCCATTTCTAATTTTTTTAACAAGCGCACCCCAAAGAAAATATAACCGCAAAGGCTTGTATGATAAAATGTGAATAAAACCACTACATGCTGGAGAAAAAAATTCTAATTTTATTGCATTTTTTTTTATAATATTCAGGCAGGACATAACGTATACATATAATAATGATATATTGTGAATCTGCAGAGTCTGTTGGAAAGAACGATATATAATATATGTCTGGGTCATACTAAAATGTGACTTCAAATGATGAGCGAAACCGGTAAAAATGAGCTTAGCACACAGGGGTGAAATGGCTCAGCAGCAAAAGGTTTAATTTTAAAATAGCTTGAAATTTTAGAACAGTATTTTATATTTTATTTTGTTTTTCTTTACACACTGTATTAATGTTTTCATGTCTTGAATTTTATTTGTTTTTTCTTTCTCGGATTGTCTCGCTCTGTGCCTCTCTAGGACTGCTGACCTTTGCAGCTAAATCCTGATATAGCATATCACAGAGGGATAACCACATGCCAGAAATACAAATTCTCTCTCTAATAGTGTAGCATATATAAGCTGATCACTTCTTTGCTATGAGCCATAAAACATTCATGGTAAAGGAATATAAAGATTGAACTGGGATTTTAATAACTTTTTCTACTTTTAGCTCAGGACTTGAGAATGTGTCGTGGAAACACAAATAACTAATCTGTAGTGCATTCAGATGGTGTTTTCTTTTATGAATGAAAAACATTTAATTCTCTCATTAGTACTTAATTATTCAGCACTATTTATATATGTGTTTGTATTATTTGGAATGGTTACTTTTTTGAGGGTTTCATTATGGGACTAATGCTGCATTTCCCAGGCCTCCTTGTTTAAAACCTCTTTTAATTTGCAATCTGGATGATGAGGGTGTTATTATACAGTACATAATAATGCCCTCATCCTAAAACAGTTAACCTGGAACCTAGTAACATGCAAGAAACAGCTGCTGGTGCCAGATTGTGCTCTGGAGAATAAATGATACAACTCATGGCGATGCCTTGTAAAATGGTAATATAATTAGTGATTACATAGAAAAATGTCGGCAGATAAGAACCTTTCGGCCCATCTAGTCTGCCCAATTACATGGATACTTTACCTGGATTTATCTTTTGTTTAGGATAGCCTTATGCCTATCCCATGCCTGCTTAAATTCAATTACTGTTTTGGCCTCTACCACTTCAACTGGAAGGCTGTTCCATGTATCCACCACCCTCTCAGTAAAATAATGCTTCCTGATGTTACTTTTAAACCTTTGCCCCTCTAATCTAAGACTATGTCCTCTTGTTTTGCTACTTTGTTTCCTTTTAAATATACTCCCTTCCTCTACCTTGTGGATTCCCTTTACGTATTTAAATGTTTTTATCATATCTCCTCTGTCTCGTCTTTTTTCCAAGCTGTACATGTTAAGATCATTAAGCCTTTCCTGGTAACTTTTCTCCTTCAAGCCGTACACCATTTTAGTAGCCCTTCTCTGAACTCTCTCTAAGATGTCTATATCCTTCTGGAGATACGGTCTCCAGTACTGCACACAGTACTCCAAGTGAGGTCTCACCAGTGCTCTGTACAGTGGCATGAGCACTTCCCTTTTTCTACTGCTAATACCTCTCCCTACACAACCAAGCATTCTGCTAGCATTTCCTGCTGCTCTATTACATTGACTACTTACCCTTAGATCCTCTGAAATAATAACCCCTAAATCCCTTTCCTCAGATGTTGAGGCTAGGACTGTATTCATATTCTATATTCAGCCCTTGGGTTTTTACGTCCCAGGTGCATACAGTTGTGTATAGTGATTGTAATGATATTACATGACTATGTCACTGATGATGTCATAAACAATATCACAGGAGATAATATTGAGAGCCATGTCTTTGATTTATATATGGTAATTGATATACTGATGTCATTGATGAAAATTACAATATGAAATCTTTGTTATCACCTTAATTACAGGACATGGAAAATGTGTGTAAGCATAGTGTGGTATTTCACATGAACAAGAGAATTGATGGAGCAGGGATGTCCAAACAGTAGATCCTAGAGAAAATGTACAGAGCCTAATAATGAATATAATCATTACAGGGATGATTTAAGCAAAAACCTGAAACCATTCTATTACCACAGGCTGTAAAAGTCGTGACTAATTAACTTTGTTATGACTGACACCAGATTGCTCTCTCTGCAAACTGACTAATTTCCTTGTCAAAATTAGCAGCACAATAATAAATCACTGAAGACACTGCCAAAACCAAACACACTAAGCGAATATGCCTCGTTCTGTTATTTAATGCAATTAAAATAACTCTGGGTATACAGATGTTAATTACTGTCTTATCATGCTTTGCAAAGCAATATAAAGGTGCACCCATACACTTTCAATATATAGTGGGTTATTCAGTAGCCACTGTTTACTGCATTTGCAAACAATGAGAAAATCTCCAACCGAGACAAACCTCAGCATTTCACAAAACAGAAATTCAAACAGCAGCAGGAGAAGCTTCAACAATTAGCTATGGTATACAAAGGTGATTACAGCACCATATTATTTCATAACCCCTTCACTACCAAGTGCTTTTTGTTGAAATGTTTTTATCATCACATTTATTTGAGACATGGGATGTGAGTTAACAATTGAATATAGGGAAAAATAGATCCTTTGCAAAGAAATTGTTGTTCTGAGATAGTTACAAAATTATTTTTCTTCATGTATTAATTTATCTTTTACAGAAATGCTACCGAGATGAAGTGTTCTAAATTCCAGACAATGTCTGCTATCCTATTCAATGTCACACAGGGTCTGCATTATCAGCATACAGGCAGAACTTGCCTTTTGCAATTACAGTAAAGAGTCCATTCACAAAGTGCTTTTCATGTCGCCATATCTAAAGCACACTTCGGCGATTCCATTTCACCAAAATTTTGGTGAATTCACTGTTTAAAGAATGGTAACAGTAGTTATCTCACTCTGACTCTGCAAATTCTTTCTTCCACAGCCCGGCCACACACTCACATCACCCTCTGCCACCGTGCTTGCTCCTGGACTCTGAATCTGAAGCCCGGCCACACACTCACATCACCCTCTGCCACCTCGCTTGCTTCTGGACTCTGCTGTCCCACCCAGTGCTGGTCTGAAATTTGTAGCTTACTTTCCAGCTGCTTCCACTTTGCAAATCACCCTAATTAACCCAAGGTTTTAGCCCTTCCCATGATATGTTAATCTGTATATTTGTGTTTTGTTTTTAATAGTTTGCATTTTATTACTTTGTATTTCTGTAACAACTGTAACCACTCAATGTTCTCGAACCCAGGACATACTTGAAAACGAGAGAAATCTCAATGTATCCTTCCTGGTAAAATCCTTTTCAAATAAATAAATCTCAATCTGCAGCTAAGCAGAACCAAACCAAATTCAATTTGTTTACATTTGGGTTCTAGAAGTAGCCCTCCAAAGTTTTAGCACCCTGGGCATTATGGAAACACTTTTTAAAACCAGCTGGGGAATAACTCTCAAACTATTCTCCAGCTGATAATACATAGTCCATGAACTGTAGTTACTTCATTTGGTCAGCAGATGGTGACATCTGCCTGCCAAATAGGGTATTACAGTAAGGAATACATTGTAAATATTCCCAAATATTTCTTACTGTATAATTAAAAATGATATTCCAAAGATTTCCTCTTTCTGTACAGTATGTTGATGGTCTTCCGGATTGCCTATTTCTCTCTTTTCATAGCCATGTAATTTATCCTCCTACCATTCACCCAAAAATGGAGGAAGAGGGGGTAATTTGTCAGTCCAATTTAGATAACGAAAACCCTTTAATGTGGCTTAATTTCAATAGTTAATTTTCTGCATTTGGGAGGATCTGTTTTCTCTCTTTCAGGATCTATTGCTTCCGTGCAGAATAAGAAGTGCTATTCATTTTCAGACAGATAGTAAGGATTTAATGACTATACCTATGATATTGGTATTGCTGCAGAACCATTGTCAGCAGTAAATGTAGCTTCTGCTATTTTTAGCATGTATTTCTTTTCTTATCACCTAGTGAAAATGAAATTTGCTGATTATAAATGCTAGGCCAATTGGCTTAGAAAATGTGGTACTCTAATGTAAAAACTAAATTTAGATTCTGATGGCTTTATCTCCCTAGAGCTAAGCATACAGGGGGAGTAATTATATATCCTGCGTCAGGTGCTACCATCATAGTCCACATTTTGCTTACATGTACCTGCAGGTGGGAGCAAAAAACTGACATTAATGTACGAAAATTTGATATTTTCAAGATTCAAGGATATTACAAATATGTTACATTTTGCTGGAAGAGAAGCAGACTATCCCCGCGGTTCTTTTAAAATATGAAAGCAGTTATATTAGAATTTTGCATGTAGACTGACTTTTACATGGACTGGGACTGCTGAGCCATGCATAATTTGTGATGTATGATGCCAGTTCCTCGAGAGATGGTGCCAAGAATGACCACCTGTATTTTACTTAATGGAATTAAACCACACTGTCAACTGCAAGAATATTATTTCAAGGTAAATAAATGCACAAATGACAAGAACCAGTTTTTCATCTGACAGTATTTTGATGTGATTTCTGAGATGAGAAAAATATAAGATGTCAGCTCAGAATTTTAAATTGGTATGTTTTAGAAGAGCATAAAGCTTGCAAGACAAAAGCATCTGCAAGGTCAATAAATATTTTATGTCATCAATTACATAACTTTCTCAACTTAAAAATGAACTATTGTTAACCTGGTAACATATAGGGATAAAGGAATGATGACTCCAGAATGTGGTCTTGAGATTAAACTACAGAACAGACGGTAACATCATTAGTGATTTTATTTATATTTAAGCTATTTGTGATGATTATGCTAAAGATGAGGTCAGAAACAATAATGATAGTGATCTTGGAATCGCTTGTTCTCTTGCAGCCTACTCGTCATTAGTGCATCCTATACAAAGTATGGGAAGTATCTCTATACAGTAGGCATCCACAAGAAGTTTGCAGTGAACTGGAAAAGTACACGAGCCATTATGATTAGCACAGGGGAATGTTATATTTAATGGCTCACTAAATAATCATAATGGATCACTTGCAATAAGATCCCTAGATTCTTAATCACTTTCAGGGAAATTCAGAGAAAGCCGATCTGGCCCCTGAAATTGCACTGAACAGTGAATTTCCCTGTACAATGTAATTTTTTGGCCATTCGGCTATTCAGAAAATAGGCAGTTTGCCAAATTTTGGCGAGTTGTCAGCAAAATACAGTGCCTTTTCGACGGCAGTGAAATCCCCATAGAGAAGCAATGGTTACTCTATTCAGAGAACACCAAACAGCAGTAAAATGTCCTGATGTTCGGTGCTTTCATTCGGCAAGTTTAATCAGGAAAATCCCATAGGTTTCAATGTTTTAAATATTCCCAATTTTATTCAATATCTATTAAACCGTTTATTCTTTTAATCTGCAGCAAAGAGGCTCTTAATTTTTTTAGGCATTTCTGACAAAAAAATTAATTTCCCCAATTTTTTTAAACCCTTCACTACCGATATTGAGATATCTCGGGATTCAAAGGCACCATCTGTTGCCCCGATCGAAATATCTCGATGTGCTAATTTGCAGCCCAAAAGCAAATTAAATTTGTTTGCTGCAAACAAATTTCGTTAGCTTTTAGGCTTCAGGAGGTGCCCCCCAAAGTTTTAGCCCTGTGGGCATCATGCCCAAAGAGCTAAAACTGAAAAATCGGCAGCTAAAAGCTCTGAAATATCGGGCTTTCAGAAGCTGTCAGTAGAGATGAGACGAACACCCCCCGAGTTCGGTTCGGGCCCGAACCCGAACTTCCCATATATTCGGGTCCGAACCCGAACTCAAACTCCATGCAAGTCAATGGGGCTGAAAATTCGGTTTTTAGAGTGCCCTCCAAGAGGGCATATATGCTAGATATTTGCCATAAAAGGTGTATGGGGGTCCGGGTAGTGCCCTGGGGGACAGGAAACAAGGACAAAAAGTAAAAAAAAAAACGTTTTTAAAGGGACAGTGAGTTTCACATGAAATAAGGGTTAAAAATAAAAACCAAAAATTCCTTCAAATATCGTGCCTAGGAGGTCCCCATAACCTGCCCGTGAAGTGGCGGATTTCTAGGATGTATAGAAACACTTAAAAACAAAAAATGACATTTCAAATGACGGTAAATGGTTTTCCTTTAATCTATCCATAAACAACTGCTTGGGGCGGCAGTCTGTATGAAAAGAGGAGACATTTTCGTACACGCAGAAAAAGTTTACTGATTTTTTTGGCTAAATTATTGTGAAACTTATGCAGGCTTTGGATGAAAGTAACAGGAGGTGCTTCAAAATTGGTCCTTTAGCATCCCCAACAGTGCCGTCACACCGTAACCCCTCTGAGGATATGAATCTGATACAGGCATTAGTGGCAGTGCACCCAAATATTGTGCTTTTGGTGCAAGGCCTGCAAGTACTATCATACAGTAACCCCTCTGTGGTATTGTGGTAGAATGCAGGGGTGAACCTTGCGGTCCTATATTAAAAAGATATGCATCTGGTTAAGGCGTCAGTGCACCCAGATATTCTGCCTTTGGTGCAAGACTGCCAGGCCAGCAAGTATCATCATACAGTAACCCCTCTGTAGTATTGTGGAAGAATGCAGGGGTGAACCTTGCGGTCCTATATTGAAAAGTTTTTTATCTGGTAATGGGTGTCAGTGCACCCAGATATTGTGCCTTTGGTGCCAGGCCAGCAAGTGTCATCATACAGTAACCCCTCTGTGGTATTGTGGAAGAATGCAGGGGTGGACCATGTGGTCCTATATTGAAAAGATATGATTCTGGTCAAGGCGTCAGTGCACCCTGATATTGTGCCTTTGGTGCCAGGCCAGCAAGTATCATCATACAGTAACCCCTCTGTGGTATTGTGGAAGAATGCAGGGGTGGACTATGTGGTCCTATTTTGAAAAGATATGATTCTGGTCAAGGCGTCAGTGCTCCCAGATATTGTGCCAGGCCAGCAAGTATCATCATACAGTAACCCCTCTGTGGTATTGTGGAAGAATGCAGGGGTGAACCTTGCGGTCCTATATTGAAAAGTTTTTTATCTGTTAATGGGCGTCAGTGCACCCAGATATTGTGCCTTTGGTGCCAGGCCAGCAAGTGTCATCATACAGTAACCCCTCTGTGGTATTGTGGAAGAATGCAGGGGTGAACCTTGCGGTCCTATATTGAAAAGTTTTTTTTATCTGGCAATGGGCGTCAGTGCACCCAGATATTGTGCCTTTGGTGCCAGGCCAGCAAGTGTCATCATACAGTAACCCCTCTGTGGTATTGTGGAAGAATGCAGGGGTGAACCTTGCGGTCCTATATTGAAAAGTTTTTTTTTCTTTTGATGGGCGTCAGTGCACCCAGATATTGTGCCTTTGGTGCCAGGCCAGCAAGTGTCATCATACAGTAACCCCTCTGTGGTATTGTGGAAGAATGCAGGGATGGACCATGTGGTCCTATATTGAAAAAGATATGATTCTGGTCAAGGCATCAGTGCACCCAGATATATTCTGCTTTTGGTGCCAGGCCTGCAAGTGCCATCATAATACAGTAAGCCCTCTGTGGTATTGTGGAAGAGTGCAGGGTTGGACCCTGTGGTTCAAAAAATTAAAATTATATAAATCTGGCACAGGCGTCAATGCAGCCAAATATTGTGCCCTTCATGGCAGCAAGTGCCTTCACACCGTAAAGGTGTTACACAATAGGGATGAGCTGTTTGGGTTCGGACGTTTCGGAGTTCGACCCGAACTTTGGCAGTTCGAAAGTTCGCAAATTTCGAACTTTGTGGGCGTGTTCGGTTCGGGTTCGAAAAAAAAAAGAAATTTTGAAAAAAGTATAGAAAATGCTTAAAAAAATATTAAAAAATCTAGAAATAAAGAGACTCTTTACTGCAGAATATTATAAGCAACGGTTTATTAGATATTGAATTAAAAACTAATGTGTACGTGGAAAGATTATCAACTCTAAGGCTAGGGTCAAACGAAAGCATTTTTACACGCGAACGTAAAAAAGTGCGTCCGAACGAATTGACGTATTTTTTCACGGAGTGCGCGAAAACGGTCATACGATGCGCATTTTTCGTGCGTGATTTTTTCGGATCGTCAAAAAAACTCTTTTTGCGTCTGGACGTTATGTAGGCTGGACATTAGCAGTGTCTGACATCTCCTAATCACGCACACACGCCGCTATGCCGCAGCTGCGCACTCAGTACGTCAGTACTAGCGGTTCGGCGTTCTCGAAAAAATGCGTTCGTTTTCCACTTGCGTTGCGCGGCCGGACTTTCGTGCGACCGTACTTCGTATATTGGCCGTCATTGCCCGTCATCTGCTGCTAGTGCGGCCGTAATTATGTGCGCCAGAACGCACGTTAAAAGTGCGCTGGTCTGACCCCAGCCTAAATGACCTCTGTTCACAAACGGGCATAACACCAGGTGTTTTTAGTCTGGTAATCAATTTGATACATTGTACAATATACTGAGGGTGGGGTGGTGTCTGCTTATGATTGAGATTTGAGAATTAATTTCCCTAAAACATCCTAATATGCTGCATTTAACTGGTGTTTGAAAAAAATCTAAAGCAATGTTATTTTTCACCTCGGGATTAAACATTCACAGGGTTATTCAGAGAGCGGTGAAAAGCAGGAGAATAACTGGAGAAGTGAAAATTCTAGGTCAAAATAGCCAAACCAGAAAAATTCTCCCATTTATCTCACTTTCCAAATCGGCTATTTGGTCTAGATTGTTCTCTTCTCTTGCCAGTTCTCCTGGCTTTCACCTCTCTCTCAGGGTTGTTCAGAGAAAGGTGAAAACCAGGAGAATGGCAGGAAAAGAGAACAATCTGGACCAAATAGCCGATTTGGAAAGTGAGATAAGGCTAGGGTCAGACTAACGCATTTTTCGCAGCGACCGTCAAAAAGTGTGTCCGAACGCATTACCGTATTTTTTCACGGATTGCGCGAAAACGGTCATACGATGCGCAGTTTTGTGCGTGATTTTTTTACGGATCCAAACCAGGAAACTTTGGGTGTCTGGACTTTATTTTGGCCGGACATGAGCAGGGTCTGACGTCTCCAAATCACGCACACACGCTGCTAGTGGACGCAGCGCACTCTGTACGTCCGTACTAGCGGTTCTGCGTTCTCGAAAAAATGCGTTCATTTTCCACTTGCGTTGCGCAGCCGGACTTTTGTGCGACTGTACTTCGTATATTGGCCGTCATTGCCTGTCATTTGCTGCTAGTGTGGCCGTGATTAAGTGCGCCTAAACGCACGTTAAAAATTCGCTAGTCTGACCCTAGCCTAAATGGGAGAATTTTTCTGGTTTGGCTATTTTGACCTAGAATTTTCCATTCTCCAGTCATTCTCCTGCTCTTCACCGCTTTCTGAATAACCCTGACAGGGTTATTCAGAGAAAGGTGAAACTCGGGAGAATGACTGGAGAATGGAAAATTCTAGGTCAAAATAGCCGAACCAGAAAAATTCTCCCATTTATCTCACTTTCAAAATCGGCTTTTTGGTCTAGAAGTTTCCATTCTCCTGCTTTTCACCGCCAAAAAATCAGTAAACTTTTTCTGCGTGTCCGAAAATGTCTCCTCTTTTCATACAGACTGCCGCCCCAAGCAGTTGTTTATGGATAGATTAAAGGAAAAGCATTTACCGTCATTTGAAATGTCATTTTTTGGTTTTTACATATTTCTATACATCCTAGAAATCCGCCACTTCACGGGCAGGTTATGGGGACCTCCTAGGCATGATATAGGCATGATAATATCATTTTTATTTTTAACCCTTATTTCATGGAAAACTCACTGTCCCTTTAAAAACGTTTTTTTTAAACTTTTTGTCCTCGTTTCCTGTCCCCCAGGGCACTACCCGGACCCCCATACACCTTTTATGGCAAATATGTAGCATATATGCCCTCTTGGAGGGCACTCCAAAAAAACTAATTTTCAGCCCCATTGACTTGCATGGGGGTTCGGGTTTGGTCCCGAACAAATGGGAAGTTCGGGTTCGGGCTCGAACCGAACTCGGGGAGTGTTCGGCTCATCCCTATTACACAAGTGTCGCTTTAGAGCGTCCTCAAGTTTTTTCATCCTGTGCTCCCTCTGTGCGGGCAGGATATACCCTTGTATCGTGGATCAAGAAGGGTTGCCAACCAGTAATGATCCCTCTCCTTGATAGCACGAATCCTGGGGTCCTTTAGCAGGCTTTGCATCATTAGGGAGCCCATGCAGCGTAGGTTGGAGGTGGCATTAGCTTCCGAGTCTTCCTGGTCAATGAGGATGACCGTATCGTGCACTTCCTCCTCCCAGCCACGCACTAGCCCTTGTGTTTCTGGGCACATGAAACCCTCCCTTGAGGAATCCCCACCTTCAATGCCCCCACTACTTAAATATTCTGCCTCCTCATCCTCCTCCTCATCCTCCTCCTGTCTGATCTGAGTAGGACCCGCTGGAATGCTGTCTGCGGAAAGACTGGGGCCTTGAGAGCTAGGGAAGGCCTCCTCTTCCTCCCGCTGCTCTGCCTCTAGAGCCACATCTATAATTCCCCGCAGAGTGTGCTCCAGCAGGAACACTAAAGGAATTGTGTCACTGATGCATGCACTGTCCCTGCTCACCATCCTCGTTGCCTCCTCAAATGGTGACAGTACAGTGCATGCATCCTTGATCATCAGCCACTGTGGGGGGGAAACCAAGTTGACCTGAACCTGTCCTTGTGCCATACTCACACAGGTACTCGTTGATGGCCCTCTGCTGCTTGTGCAGACGCTGCAGCATTGCTAATGTCGAGTTCCACCTGGTGGGCATGTCACAGATCAGACAGTTTGTGGGAAGGTGGAATTCTCTTTGAATTTCTGCCAGGCGAACGCTTGCTGGGAATGACCGTCTGAAGTGGCTGCAGACTTTTCTGGCCTGGATGAGAAGCTCTGGCAGCCCTGGGTACTTGGTTAGGAAACGCTGTACCACTAGATTTAGGACGTGTGCTAGGCATGGTACATGCGTCAATTTACCCTTGCGTAGGGCGGAGAGAAGGTTGCTGCCATTATCGCAGACGATCATTCCCAGCTGAAGCTGGCATGGTGTTAACCATCTCTGCACCTGCCCCTGCAGAGCTGACAGAATTTCTGGCCCGGTGTGGCTCCTGTCCCCTAAACAAACCAGCTCAAGCACAGTATGGCATCTTTTTGGTTGAGCCATTGCGTAGACCCTGACAGGCGTCGGTTTAACTGCCACTTCGCCAGAGACAGAGGAGGAGGAAGAGGGAGAGGTGGTGGAGCAGACAGACCTCATACAAGCAGCTTTCTGGAGGCGTGGTGGATGAACAAGCTCCAGCACAGAGCCCTGTCTTGGATCCCTCCCAGCTGCAATCAGAGGTATCCAGTGTGCCGTGAAGGAAATGTAATGACCCTGTCCATGCTTGCTGGACCACGTGTCTAAAGTCACATGCACCTTGTTGCTGACTGCCTTTCCCAATGACTGGATAACATTGTCTTCCAGGTGCTGGTATAGTGCTGGAATGGCCTTGCGTGAAAAGTAATGGCGTTTTGGAAACTGCCACTGTGATACAGCACATTCAGCAAATTCACGGAAGGGAGCAGAGTCCACCAGCAGGAAAGGCAGCAGTTGCAATGCGAGTAATTTTGCTAAGCTGGCATTTAGACGCTGTGCTTGGGGATGGTTGGGACTATATTTTTTCTTTCGCTGCAGCAGCTGCGGCAACGTAATCTGACTGCGTAAATCTTCAGCTGCTGGGATGATGTCACATTGTGAGGAAGGACCTGGTACATCCATTACTGTAGCATCATCCCTGTCGGTGGAGGTTGTAGGCAATGACATGGCAGGACATACAGTGGGGGTAGAGACAGATGAGGAAGAGGAGGACCTACGCAAAGTTTTGCGCCAACGGGATGTGTGGCAGTTGTTCATATGTCACCTCAAGCACGTGGTACCCAAGTGTCCGGTATCTTTCCCACGCTTAAGCCTCATCTGACATAGATTACAAATAGCAACGCTGCGTTCTACTGCACATTTCTTAAAGAACTCCCAGACAGAGTTCCTGCATGTGTTCTTTGAGACAACAGCGCTCTGCACCGGAGCAGCTCTGACATGTGATGCCTTGGACTGGCTAGTGCTGCAGTTGGTCAGAGGATGTTGTGCCTCGTGTTTGCTGTGCCTCCTCCTCCCCTCTTCCTCACTTAATTCCTATGTTCGATCAGGCACCCAGGTGGGGTCAGTGCCCTCATCATCGTTATCATCACCCCCTATCTCCTCGTCACTGGACCCAACTTGGCAGTATGCTGCAGCTGCTGGGGCAACATGAGTGCCAGTTATTTGTGTGTCATCACTGGCACCCCCTTCCTCTAGGTTGATTATACTCCCTTCCTCAACCTCAGAGATTGAATCAGAGCACTGTACTTGCTGCGCATCCTCAAGCAGCATGTCACGCTCATTGTAGTCAAACAATTCAGCTGACTCCTCCGTGTGTGATAGCGAGGCTATGGCAGGAGTAGCTGTGGACATGGAGGCTGCATTAGATGCTATGGCAGCTGAGGTGGACTGTAAAGCACTAGAAGCCTGGCTGGCAGAGGACTCGGAGGATGAGGATGGCCTGGTTAGCCAATCCACCAAGTCCTCTGTATGTTGCTGCTGCTTAAGACGGCCAGCACCAGTTAGAAAGGACAAGCGTGCCCCTGCAGAGGATGCACCACGTCCACCACAACCAGAGGCACAGCCTCCTGACACAGGGGCTGCTTGCCCTCTTATCTGTGTCTGGGAGCGTCTGCCTGTCCTTTTTGTTCTTTCAGACATGGTGAGTGATGTATAGATTAATATATACAGAACTCTGATTCAACTCTGGTATAAAGATTTAAAGAACTCTGGTATAACTCAGTGAGACACCCTGATAGCTGGCAGCCAGTGACAAGACACAGATTACAAGTCTCAGACACCTCCTATAAATCAGTGAGACCCCTTGATGGGTGGCAGTGAAACCTCCTATAAATCAGTGAGACCCCTTGATGGGTGGCAGCCAGTGAGAACACACGGATTATAACAATTCCCAAATGTTTTGTACAAATTAGTGAGCCCCTAAATACTGCGTGGTACTGGCTGTGTGACAAGACACAGATCACCTCAATTCACAAATGTTTTGTAGAAATTAGTGACACCCAAAATACTGCGTGATACTGGCTGTGTGACAAGAGACAGATCACCTCAATTCACAAATGTTTTAAAGAAATTTGTAAACCCCAAAAAAACTTGCTGGTACAGTGACAAGACACAGAAGATCACCTCAATTCACAAATGTTTTCAAGAAATTTGTAAACCCCAAAAAAACTTGCTGGCACAGTGACAAGACACACATCACCTAAATTCCCTGATATTTGGTAGAAATGAGACCCCCCAGTAGCGTGGCAGACCGGCAGTAACAACACACAACTATCTCCTCTGAAATCTCTTCTCAAAATGCGTGCTGTAGCTATGCGTGGAAACGCTTTATAGTGTGCTGCGGGACTTAGCTCTGTGAGCCCATGATTGGGCAAAATTTGTGACTGGCATACTGTTGAACCTGTCTTGCACCAGACCTGTGGTCAGGTGCAAGGCTGTAGCCAATTACGAGCTTCAGGCCAGTGGGAAAATGCATTGTGGTCCATTGTGATGCATTGTGGTCGAACATGCGGCGAACACCCAGAAATGTTCGGAGTTCGCGATCTAATCGAACAGGCTAAGTTCGGGTCGAACTCCGAACCGTCCGAACCGAACAGCTCATCCCTAGCTGTCAGCAGCCGATGCAGGAGAAATAGAAGGAAATAGATCTGCTGTTAAAAACTCGGTAACTCAGTTTAGCAGTAGATGGCCAAATAGGTTATTACAGTAATAGATATGTATTACTGTACAATTTATTAAAAATGATTTTTCAAAAAACACTGGTTTCTGACAATGGCTTTTTGGAAAATCACTTGGCAGTGAAGGGGATAATAGTGTTTTTCCTGTAACAGACCTTTTTTATTATTATTCATAGGACCTTATAAGTTTATTTCCGACCTTTTTCATCCCCGTATATATTTTTTGCAAACAGCGTTTCAAATTTGAAACTTTCAAACTTTTTTTTTTTTTTACCCTGTTTGTTGGCTTGATGGCTTTTCAGACCATATCGGCTGGTTTTCGGATTCATTTCCTACATTTCGGGGAAGCTGAATGCTGAATTCCTGCAAGGTCGGGGAATTTGATTCCCCGAAGTGCAGGGAACAAGAGAGCACGGAAATGTCAGTGGCATTTCGGTGCTCTCAGAATAACCCTGTGATTTATGCATTATAGATTACAGCTTAATTATAAATGGTGAGTCTAAATTGGAAGTGACTCTACGGTAAACGCCTGAAAAATGCTATGAAGATAATAATACAATAAAAATAATCAAATTATAAAAAAAACAAGGTACCGCTGTTAAATGGATTTATAGTTCAAAGAAACATGATCTTTTTCAACATCGCCTGCCATTTTAACCTAAATGCCCCTGGAAAGTGTTTGATTTAATTAGAATGTGAAGTAATTATGAAATATGTTGTATTCTTAAGGCTTGTGTGTTAAAAAAAAAAAGGAACATTCCAAATAATATCTGCTTTCTCCAGAATGAACGCTGAAAAAAATGTTCAATCTCTAAATCTTGCTAGGAGGCAAATCACATGTTGGGCTGTGAATCTCCTTTCAATACTGACTAGAACATAACTTGACATTTCCAGCTGCTATTAATGTATAATAAATGATTTCCACGAAGACAGAGCTTGTTTTGATGTATGTGTTGGTGTATGAGTGTGTTTAACCTTTCAATAACATGTGGGGATTGTGTTCGTTAATTAATGGAAAGTTATCATAAATAGGAAAATAAGTGTTAGCTGTGGAATTATTAACCCATACTATTCATGTATTTCCCCTTTTGAAAATCTGAACTTGGATAAGACATGCCACCCATATTACCATCGTGACATTAAACCCCTGAAAAATTTGTTAGCGCATCAGTGATTGCACTAGCTTGCGCGAGCTTACTGTACTTTGTGCATCCTATACTTAAAATGGGGAGCACAATCAGCACCCCTAGAACCCACCAACAATAAATCAGAACCCACCTCTCATCTCGCGTTGAGAATGGTAGGCTGATCCGTCGCTTCTCCTGGCCGCGAGCAGAGTGAGATTTTGAGAGAGTAAGACAAATAGTCCACAGTCTCCTTCTGTGATCACTCCGTGGCGCTGCTCAATCGGTGCACTGAAGGCCATCGCAATGGTCGGGGTAATACTGCCCCATTATCTGATTACTATAGTTTATATAATTACTTTGTGTCACTCTAACCAAACTCAACTCCCCCTATCTGATATGTGTTTACTCTGTATCAGGTTATTCTTTACTCATGTAACTTCTCTGTTATCTAAGGTATTCAGACAGTCTGATGCCCTGGCTGTGATTTCATGACACCATATTGTTTCATGTCTGGACATGTCTGGTTCACTTGAAGCTGGGGGGGGGGGGCACCAGTATATAATTTGCCATTGGTCTGTAGCCCCACCTGGGACTGTATATATTTCACTGAATAAAGATGTTCAGTTGTAGCCGTTCAAAACCTCATAGATATACAGCGTGGTTTTATTTCTGGAGGACGCTAGCATGGCTCTTTACGTGTCCCAGGCTCTTTACGTGTAAGCTTCGTCTAAGGACTGGAGGACGGCACAACAGTCTGCTGTGGATAACACGAGTTTCTGGCAAAAGAAGCGGCATTGACAGATGTGACCCGGTGGAGGTACTGAGATCTGTTACAAATATATACAGTGTATATATATATATATATATATATATATATACACACACTGTTTTGCCAAAAGTATTCGCTCACCCATCCAAATAATCAGAATTAGGTGTTCCAATCACTTCCATGGCCACAGGTATATAAAATCAAGCACCTAGGCATGCAGACTGTTTTTACAAGCATTTGTGAAAGAATGGGTCGCTCTCAGGAGCTCAGTGAATTCCAGCATGGAACTGTGATAGGATGTGCAACAAATCCAGTCGTGAAATTTCCTCGCTCCTAAATATTCCACAGTCAACTGTCAGCTGTATTATGAGAACGTGGAAGTGTTTGCGAACGACAGCAACTCAGCCACGAAGTGGTAGGCCACGTAAACTGACAGAGCGGGGTCAGCGGATGCTCAGGTGCATAGTGCGAAGAGGTCGCCAACTTTCTGCAGAGTCAATCGCTACAGACCTCCAAACTTCATGTGCTCTTTAGATTAGCTCAAGAACAGTGCACAGAGAGCTTCATGGAATGGGTTTCCATGGCCAAGCAGCTGCATCCAAGCCATACATCACCAAGTGCAATGCAAAGCGTCAGATGCAGTGGTGTAAAGCACGCCGCCACTGGACTCTAGAGCAGTGGAGACGCGTTCTCTGGAGTGACAAATCATGCTTCTCCATCTGGCAATCCGATGGACGAGTGTGGGTTTGGCGGTTGCTAGGAGAACGGTACTTGTCTGACTGCATTGTGCCAAGTGTAAAGTTTGGTGGAGGGGGGATTATGGTGTGGGGTTGTTTTTCAGGAGCTGGGCTTGGCCCCTTAGTTCCAGTGAAAGGAACTCTGAATGCTTCAGCATACCAAGACATTTTGGACAATTCCATGCTCCCAACTTTGTGGGAACAGTTTGGAGCTGGCCCCTTCCTCTTCCAACCTGACTGTGCACCAGTGCACAAAGCAAGTTCTATAAAGACATGGATGACAGAGTCTGGTGTGGATTAACTTGACTGGCCTGCACAGAGTCCTGACCTCAACCCGTTAGAGCACCTTTGAGATGAATTAGAGGGGAGACTGAGAGCCAGGCCTTCTCGTCCAACATCAGTGTGTGATCTCACAAATGCGCTTCTAGAAGAATGGTCAAAAATTCCCATAAACACACTCCTAAACCTTGTGGACAGCCTTCCCAGAAGAGTTGAAGCTGTTATAGCTGCAAAGGGTGGACCGACGTCATATTGAACCCTATGGATTAGGAATGGGATGTCACTTAAATTCATATGCGAGTCAAGGCAGGTGAGCGAATACTTTTGGCAATATAGTGTATATGAAACCAGGACACTGACCGCACTCGAAAGTTAATGAAAACAGTAAACACTTAATATTTTTGTAAACCACAGACCAATGTTTCGTATCACCCGTTTTAACCTTCACAATGACTCCGGGTGAGCCGAAACATTTTTCTGTCTTTTACAAATTTAATGAATATTTATTTACTATTTTAGGAACACTCGAGTGCAGCCAGGACTTTAGTTTCATATTTAACTGCATTAAGGCCAAGCACCGAGATCTTTTATTGTTTGGCTTTTTTCTTTGAGATTCTGTTATTAATTTATTAAGGCAGGTGCTTGATTAATCTATATTATATATCAATATAGTATATCGGTTGATTGCAGGGTTTAGAGAGAATGGTGGCTCGATCCGACAAATATTTCCCAGTCTCCATCTGCGGCGCAGTGCAATTTTGCAATAGCGAGATCACACAGGGCTCGTGACCCAAAATGCGCAAGCCTCCTATGTAATCCCAAAGGTGATACTTGCGGAGGCGCGGAGGAGCGGAAGCGTTAGGCTATTTTTTTGTTTCTGACCTTATAGCTTGCATTTAGTTTGCTGGTAAATAGATTCAGCACTACAGGCCAAATCGACAGGGAAATACGGTGCAGTTCGGCAAGAGTCAGGGGCACAGAAATTGTCCCATAAAAAACTATTGAATGATTCCTCTATATAAAGATTCTTGAAGTGCACAAAGTGAGGTGAATTGCAGTGAAATGCACCCTATCTTGCAGTACATTGCCATTGGTGCTGAATTGAAATACGAAACGAAATTTCAGACGAAACAAATTAATATTAAAAAATATAATTTTGGTGAAATTTTTGTTCCTACTTCCATATGTCTACTAATATTTGAATTTTTTTTGAAGGATGTTCTCTGGCTACCATCTTTACTACACCCCTCTACAGCTGAATGGGAATTTGTCATTGGGACATCATTAAGCTGGTGTCCACACCTCTTCTGTTGCCACCAGTTACCAAAATAGGATGTTCTCCAGTGACCATCTTTATGTCACCACATGCTATACTATCCCTTTGCAGACTATGTCCTTAGGCCTTCATTGACCTGGCATACACTTCCCTTCTGTTACCAAAAAGAGGACGTTCTCTGGCGGCCAACTTTTGGACTACACACATGCTGACATGATGGTGACTATACATCACAGGATGCTCCACATTATTGAGGTGAAGGGTGTCAGGCAGACACACGTACCCGTGGGTAGCTACGGTCAGCCTAAGGCGAAACAGGAGGCTGGAACCCTAAATGCGATACCAGTCCTTATAGTCGGCTGGGTTACGCAGTAGCTAGAAGTGAACCAATAAGGCAGGGACGTAGGCAAGGAAGGTAGGAACCAGTCCTTAGAGTGGCTGGTATAGAAACAGGACAGTACGGAGTACCAGAGAGTGTACGTCAAGCTAGTACACGTAAAAAATGATATACTTAGGTAGATACACAAGTAACCAGAAAAACCCTGAACTCAAATCACAGCACCAGTCCTTGAGGTGGCTGGGTTAAGTGATAGTGAGTAATAAATCAGTACAGTACACAGGGAAAAACCAAATGCAACGTCAAATACATAAGCCGGGTCAGAGGGATACGGAGATACTCAAAGTCGGTTGCCAGAAGCCAGGTCATACACAGAAAGTCAAATAGGAATCACAAAATACAGCACCAAAGGGTATAGCAAGCTAAAACCACGAAAGGGCACTGCAGAATGGAAGAAGCAGGTTTAAATCTGGCGCCCTGTCAGCCGATTGGTCCATGGAGGTCACATGGGGGTTGGTGACGTCAAGCCGCCGGGGAAGCTAATTATGGAGCTGCCGGCGGCGCGTGCGCATACAGCGCAGAAACCGGAGATGGAGGAGACGCCGACCCCGGAGCCACGAGGAGGAGCGCCGGGTCGGTAAGTGCCGCCGAGGCATGACAAAGGGTTATTATGGGCTTCATGGGATTGACACTTGTATATATTGTGATCACTTGTTTCAGTCTGTATGGGTTTTACAATGAAGAAGGTTCCATACCCAAAACGTTTGTATTTGATGTTCATTCTGTGCATTAAACACAGGTGACACTAGTGCACATTTAGCTAAGTCTCACTTTACAACTGTGGTATAGGATTAAACAATAGTGAAGATGCAATGGGGTGGAGGAGAATGTTAGACAAGGCTGGAGATATATTTTGTTGTATAGGCTACCCAAGATAAGACATGGCAGCTGAATGAGATATGATAGCGAGCTTCCAACACTGGATACTAACCCATTGATGGTGTCATTTACATCCCTCCCACACACATGCACGTCTAGGAGTTGGATTTCTGGAAATTTGACTCATAGACTGCATTCTATGTCCAGAGCCCCACATTGAGGAACAAGTGGTGTAAAGATACTCTGCGTGTGTGGGTGGGTGGGGGGGGGCAGTTTACAATACAAAATAACACAAAATAGATGTACACAGTGACACATATAGAGAAAAATATGTTATAAGCTAAACATACATGAGAAAAACATAGTTCATGTAAGAAATCAGCAACATAAAATAAACAAAGTAAGAAAATTTACTTTTTGATGAAAGTGGCCCTTTAAAATTTATAGGGTACTTGTAGCATATTACTCTCTTGAAAGAGCTAGTGTGGAAATCCATGGATAACTGTACATCTTGTATGAATAATGTAATCTTAATATAACTTATTTTTTAAATTCTATTTTATTGGTAGACAAAAATGTCATGACATAACCAGTTGTACAGGAAGATTTTGGTGGGTTTTGTTGGAATTTAGTGAAATGAAAACATATTTTAGGTTATTTAATAGTGCGGATATGAGTATATCTAACCAGGCAGATACTGTGTGAGTAAATTTCCATTCAAATTTCAATCATTTACAGCGTGTAAAATATTTTTTTTCCCATTTTATCATCCAAACCTTTGTGGTTATATATTCTATGGGAAATTCATGTTAAAAAAAATTGAAATGGGAACCGGTTACTGCATTTTTCTGGAGAAAATATACAATTTTAACCAAAAAAAAAAAAAATAATTACCTTGTGTTTTGGAGGATGGTGTTTTATCAATAATATGACTATGTATAAAACACTGACCTTGCTGCCAGCGTGGAAAAACGAGAAGGGGTGTAATGGCAGTGGTATTGCTCATTTTATACATGACAAATGGACAATGTCATTGTTTAGGAACTAAAAGCAAGTAAATAAAAAAGTTTTTTTTGTTTTGTTTTCTTTTAGATTTTACATGGTCACATTTGCTAGCAATGCAAAGGCCAGACTCTGAACTGTCCAATGACACCTCACTTGACCTGGTGAGGTTTAAAGATTTGTGACGCAGGGTTCCAAAGTCCCCCGCCCAGTGCACTTCACTAGTTTAGGTTTCTGATTTAACAATTCATAATAACGGATTGTGCCATCACCTCCACACTTGAGATGGTAACATGAGAAATTATATGGTTAGTTAGTGTTACTGCAGCATCATTGTTCCCTTTATAATTGAAAAGTGAAAAATATTGCTGTGTTCGAAAGAAAAAATAAAGAAATATTTATTATTTTATTTTTATTGTTACAGAATACCTGGTCATGCTCTGGCCTTTCCAGTGATACCTCACATGACCTTGTAGCTGCTATGGAGTTGGAGATGCAGGGTTCCAAATGTCCATCAATGCAGACATAGTTAGCCTTTCTCTGGGCCTATTCTGGGGCATGGGCCTGGAGCTGCTGCTCCATCAACCCCTTTGTTAATCCGGCCCTGCAGGTTTTATTTACACAAAGGTTCATAAAAAAATAAACAATATGCCATCATTACAAGTGTCACCAGGTATAGTAACCATTCGAAGCATATATGACTATATAAAGACAATACGACAACAACAGAAAAGGAAGAAAAATATTGTGAGCTAGAAATCAAAGAAGGAAGGTCAGGGGGAGTTAATCTTAGCCTTTTCCATGTTAAATGCTGCATACTTTCAGGCACATTTGAGATTACTGTAACGTTTCCATTTAACAGATATATAAACTCAGATGGTAACACCATCAGGAAATGGAATGCAGAAGGAAACAGAAATTGCCAGGTATTTCCATACATGTTAGCAGTGAAACCTATGCAAATGCATCCAGTAATACAGTAATTGGATGCTTGGACACCTACAATGTGCATGCAGTGCTCTTATAAGTGAGGTAATATTCATTATGCTGAAGCTTCAATGGCACCAATCATTTAGTCAAATCATGGCTCATGGCTGCTGCAAAATAAGAGCTTACAAATAATACAGGTTAGTGTTATTATCTCTATTAAATATTTTTGCATTATTTCTAATATTTGTATTTATAATGACAGTTTAGGATGCGTGTCAGATACTAGAGAAAACATCAAAATATTTAATCTGGGACACCTCATACTATTGCAAATAGTAACCTTTTCACTAACAAAAAATTGTATACACGATTTTGCATTGCAATAAAATGAAAAGCTTCTTGCAAAGCTTTTTAATACAAGAATTGGTTATCTTATGAGATATGAGATATGAAACTCTCATTTAGATCTCATTCCTGTCACCCTGTGTTACTGTGAAGAAGCAACAAGGAGCATCCCCACCCTCAATGTAACAAAAAACTCAACAAACGTTACTGTTGCATTAAGCAGCCTGGGAAAATGCAATGATGATGAGTGTAATGATTGTTTGTGGAAGGGTAATAAGAGCCATGACTTGAGCGATCATTACTGCTAAAGTTTTGTGCATTCCATACCTTGTGTAGCACGAGTAAGAGTGATCCAAACTTGCTCATTATTCATCATGTAATGCTGAAGCACAGTCTTTATAATTGCCTTTCAGTTCTTTTCAAATAAGTGAAAAGTGTAGATTTACTCAAACTATTACTGATATCAAGAATACAGCTGGGAGGTCTTGAGAACTTCACTGCACAAACAAATTAGAGATGCAAAAACATTTTCTGTATTGACCCAGAGTGGGTCTGTCCATTAGAAGTCTATGGGCTGGACTTCTCATAAATCTGTGGTTTAAATCGGAAACAGTAATCTTAGTTAATCCTCCCACTACGATAAACGTATTTACATGATTTGGCGTTGAAATTGAAATAAAAAAATTTATTTAGCATATCTAACATTTTTTGCATACCTGTAACAGATCTCCATACCCCAACTGGGTCACATTTGTTAAAGTTGCTTCCTTACGGGAACCCTGTTCTCTCACCAGCACTCTTTGTGCCTTCTCCAGCCCTTAGCTGAAACTTAAGGACAGGTACAATGAGGTACAATGAAAGAGCGGTGATAGCTTTCCCAAGACATGAGGCAGCACGCAGATCAAGGGTAGAACAGACAGACAGGAGTCTTTAATAATATATTACAGTGTGAGGAGGGGTCTAGAAGCCAATGGAAAACGACACCCTGGCAACCCCCCTCCAAGTGAACCAGACATGTCCAGACATGAAACAATAAGGTGCCATGTAATCATAGGACAAGGTTTTCACATTTCCAAAGAACAATAGCCTGATGCAATAATCTGCCACAGATGTAAACCCATTATAGATAGGGGGAGTTGGAAAAGGCTACAGTGACCCACACAGTAATCGTATTGTCTGTGCGTAAGAGAGGGAAGGGGAATAAAATTAAGTGTCAGACCCCCCCCCAAGAAACCATAGTCCCACATCTCCCAACTGTAATGCCAAGTCCAGGTACCCCCAACCCAAAGTGATTCATGTCACATATATCCCCTTTTCGCGGGGGACTAACCTGCGAAAATATCCTGAACGGGTTCCTTTCTAGGTCAGCATTTCAGTTTTTACCATCTCAAGGCCAAAGAAATGTCCATAAAGAAGAGTCACTGGTAATAAGACATCTTCAACATATTGTGTCTCTTGTGGTCGGTGTTTCCTCAGAAAAGGGTCTAGGGCCTGGGCTGACTTCCCAGTATCCTGGGGCCACAGTGGTGGAAAGTGCAGTCCTACTCACCATCAAAGGGCAAATATCCCCTGGTACTTGAGGACAGAGGCCAGCAACACTCTGTCCTGATGCCAGCATATACGCTGGGGGGAAAGTGTACTCCTCAGGACTCTCCAACTCCAAAGGGTTGCCCTCCTTTTTCTCAATCTCTGGTGTCACTGTAAATTGGGGGCAGAGGTCATTGTCACTCTGTCCTGTGACCAGCATTTCCATTGGGATACTGGCAATTTTTGGGCTCCTCCAATAATGAAATGAGGTCCTCTACCTCTGTGATGGCTGTCATCTCAAGCGGAGGATCTGTGCCAGCTGCCTCGCATCTTCCTTGCACAGTGTGGAGGAATGCTGCCTCTCCCACTGCAGGACAGAACAAATCCACTTTTTCAAGCTCCTCCACTCATCCGTGGGCGGGTGTGCTCTACTGGTGTTTTGGGCCTACTGCGTAGCATTCCAGTAAACTGCCAGTGGGGACCTCGGTCTTGCCCACTGTCGTCAGGTAATCCTCCAACACCACCTCACTGTCACCAAGGGTCACATTGGCAGAGACCGCACTCCCTTCCACCTTTGCAGGACAAAGATCTTCTGCTGCATGGAGACAGAGGCCAAAGATGCTCTTCCCGATGCCAGGTCTTCAGCTCGGAGTGTGGGGAGTTTATTAGTTCTTACAATCTGGCGGGAATGCTGCTGAACAGAATCTAGCAGTGTCCTATAATCCTTTTCAAGCTTCCACTCTTTGGTGACCAAATAATCCAAATCGTGCTTTAGCTGTGGCACAGGATCTAAACTTGCCTCCCTATCTTCATGAATTTGCCACAGGGTGTGATCCCCATGCTCTATAAACAGGTTCACATCCTTGAAGTTCTCCCATAGTACTCATGGAACGCCAAAGTCATAGCCCTCTGGTGACTGTTCACTCTTCCAGCCTAAGTATTCCTGCCTGGCATGACACCGCAGAGCACTGTACTGATTGTCCAGCTCAGCCTCCCGCTGGACCACCTGCTCCAACTCGGACCTCATTCCCCCTGCAGCTGCTTTCCCAGAAATGGCATCCTCAGCTCCAGCTGGATCTCTGCTTTTTCCATGGAGTTCAGAGGTATATGCCTCAGTATGTCGTCTCCCACTGGAGATCTGCCTCCCAGTCCCTCATTTGATCCAGTCCCTCAGCTACAAGCATACCTCCACAGAAACTAATCTGTTGAGTGCATTCCACAGTATTTCCCTGGAATTCAGATACCATTGCTGCTGTTCCTTCCACAAAGAAAGTCCAAGATAAAAGGAAGTAATTCCCACCAAGTGCCAGCCAATGTAACAGATCTTCATACACCCAACTGGGTCACATGTGTTTACGCCGCTCCCTTGCTGGACCCTCTTTCTCGAACCAGCAGTCTTTCGTGAATTCTCCAGACCTTACCTGAAATTTAAGAACAGGTACAACGAAAGAGCGATGACAGCATTCCCAAGACATAAAGCAGCACAAAGATCTTGGGGTAGAACAGACAGACAGGAACTGAGCCTTTTTGAGAAAGGATTTTTACCAGGAAGGATACATTGAGATTTCTCTTGTTTTCAAGTATGTACTGGGTGGCGAGTATGTACCATTAGGTGTCTTGCCCAAGGACACTTACTGGAGAGGTGCTCGTCGGGATCGAACCCATGACTCCACAGGCTCACTCCACCGCAGAGCAGTGATGTTACCTCTACTCCACCCAGTCGGTACGGTGTTGCATATATTTAATGAATAATATATGCAGTGCCAGAAGGGGCCTATAGGCCAATGGAAAATGACACCCTTGTATCCTCCCTCCTTCCCAAGTGAACCAGTCATGAAACAATAGGGTGCCATGTAATCACAGGGCAAGGTCTTCACCTTCCCAGAACAATAGCCTGATACAATAGTCTGTCACAGATGTAAACATATTCTAGATAGGGGGAGTTGGAAAAGGCTACAGAGATCATCTTAGCCATAGTAATAGATAAGCATAGACAATAATGATACTAGTGTAGCGCTGGTTTAAAACACTGTTGCTGTAGTACTTATTTTTGGCCACCAGAGGGAGACAAGCGCAATGTAAGAGACACTGGACAATGGGACTACGTTTTCCAGCATGCTTTGCGTCGGGAACAGGAAGTGGGTGGGGAGAAGAGACTTACATCCGCAGCCTCGTGCAGAGGAAACCCAGAGCGCGCCGAGGAGTGAAGAGAGCAAGACGCACGTGAGACAGACAACGATCGTGACCAGGCCGGAGCGCAGGTGTGGCCTTGCAGAGCTAGAGATCGGTTCACACTACTTGCCAGAGACCTAGTAATCCACCGCTGCAAAGTATACAAAGATACAGAGTTGCTGAAGGACCCCCAGTGAGGAGACCGCGATGATCTAGTGGGAGTGCAGGCGGTGAGCTGAGCATCTTGTGACAGAAACGGACAAGCAAGACAAGCGGATCCGGTGGCACAGAGTCCCAGTCAAGTCGGCGGAGAGACGTCCTGGGTCAGGCAGAACGCAGAGTATCTGGCGGATGGGTGAGAGGCCTTCCCGGCCACAGTAAAATAATAAAGCACGCTGCAAGTTTGTCTAAACCTACAGGGCCCCAACGTGACTAGTCGAAGACACAATTAAATCGTTCACTGGCCAGTTGAATTGTGTACCCGGGTACCAACACACGCATACACGTACACCTTTTTGGGACACAATCTGTACGGGACTCACATTCCAACAATGAAGGGGTTAATATTCATTTTCCTTTTCCGCTGCGCGTTTCTCGCATTACGAACTTCTGTAAATATATATGTATACCGTGCTGCTTTATATATGCCAGTTTATTTGAGATCAGTAAACTATATAACGTATAAAATCCACAACAGTGCTGGTGTATATTTATTCCCTAGTGCAGGGAGACACTGACCCGAGGTTTAAATTCAGCGGCTCCTCCGGGAGTGAGCGCTACACTAACAATAACAGTATTGATACATAACACAGAACCCTGTACCCTTATAAGCACAGGGTGACTTGGGCATAAGAGAGGGCTGTGTGGAGGGAGGGATGTAATTCCCCACATTTGACCACAAGCTGGGGAATAAAATGACATGTCAGAACCCACCAGAACCCATAGTCCCACATCTCCCAACCATAACACCAAGTACAGGTTCCCTCGGTACACAATACCTTTGTCACAATACCTTTTTAATGCATGATTCATGTTCTAACTGGGAATCCTTTCACCCTGTATTAATGTAAAGAAGCTACAAAGGGCAACCTCCACCCTCACTGGAACAAAAAGGTCTACAAACATTACTGTTGAATAGGGATAAGATTCAGGAAGCTATAACTGATGAAAATCCATGTACAGTACAAATGCTCTGTGTTACTGTAATTTCCAACACGGGCATTATGCCACATACAGATATTATTTTTAGATTATGTTAGTATTCTAGAACCTGCACTGTTAATAATGTCATAATAAGCAGGATGTCTGATCCTGTTATAATGTTATTTCTTTATCACATATACTGTATTTGACACAAAAGCTATTTCTGCATGTATGCTGATAATACAGACCCCATGTGAAATTTTGCAAGATAAGGGACACTATCTGGATTTCAGAACCTTTCACCCCAGCAATACTTCTGTAAAAGATAAATAAATACATGGAAAATTAAAAATGAGAAATTTCTATTATTTTAATGTTTTGACGATCTCATAAAAACGTTTATGGAAAATTGCTATTTAACACTACTTCTAAGTTTTAACTTCTCATTCCATCAATAACCTCCCTGGCAGTGTTCCCGAGTGTGTCTCGGGGTTAAATTTCACCGCTGAGGGCGGTAACCCCGAGACACACTTGGGTTGCATACATCACCTCTTCGTGCGCTACCTCGCTGATCTCTGCAGTCTCCTCCGGTGATCGCAGCGTTTTACTTCCTGGATTCCTTCTCGCAAGGAGGAAACCAGGAAGTAATGAGGTCGCAAGAGGAGGCAGCTGGGGACATCGAGGGAGCGCAGGGAGAGGTAATGTATCCAGCAGCATCCCGAGTGTTGCTCGGGGTTACTGCTTCCAACATAGGAATTTAACCCCGAGCCACACTCGGGATGCCGCTAAGAGGGGCAAAAAAAAAAAAAACTGACCGCTTTCAGCAAAGAATTTGTTGAATAAATAGACCGCCAGGGAGGTTAAAATAAATGTTAGAATCATATTTTTAATAAAACTGTGTGTGGAAGTGAAAGGGTTAAAGAGCACAAATAGAAAATGTATTTTGCAGCTCAAACAGATATTTTTGTGGAGGAACAAACCTCACCAACCTTAGAAAAATAGCAGGGAACACATGTATTTTTCCACTTTAAATTTTTTTTATATTTAACATTTTTATTTTTGCAAACAAATGGTCACGTATCAACCAGCAAAGATGGCCTCGCAGGGCCAAATATCACACTCACATAAGAAACACTGTAAAAGAAAAGAAACATCAGCTGTAGAAAATAACGAAAAACACATAAAAAGAATATAATAGAAGCAGAATAATACATAGTTCAACAGCGATAACACATCATCTCCAAAAAGAAAGCAGAAAGCATCTCTGGAAAATATTTTTCCACTTTAATTGTATTTGACCAGGGTAGTTGTGTATTTTCAAATTATAGTGCTATTTGCCCTATTTGCTTAACATCTACTACTAGAAAGTTTAAGAAGTAATAAGTAAAGATTATAGTGACTATTCACAAAGCACCGAAATTTCAACGCTTTGCACTTCAGCAATTCCATTTCGCCAACCCTTTGGTGAAATCACTATTCACCGCAGGGTCACTATAGATGGAGTCGACAAAGACCGCTGAACTGGCTGCCGAAGACCACCGAACTGGCAGCTGAACACCACTGAACTGCAGAAAAAAATGGAAATCTCTTATTTGCCTAATAGATGTTTAAATTGATAAACTGCTAAAAATAATGCATTAAAATGCGTCTGAATAATAAAAAAGGTCATTAAAAAATAGTAAAGGTCTATTACAGAATAAAAAAAAAACCTTTTAAAAAAATTGGTAAACAAAAATTCTGTTAAAAAATAATACAAAAAGGTGTTCTAAAAATAAATAAAAAGACTTTATGCTGAAAATTAAAAGAATAAATGTTTTTATTTTTAAATTAAAAAAATTATATTATTTGTCTACATTGAAACCTATTGGATTTGTCTGTTTAAACCTGTCAAACTGAAACATAAAAAATCAGGGCATGTCCCTGACACTTCGGTGCAGTTTCGACGTTGTGACGTGCGTCATGTGGACTTGGGGGGCATATTTTGTAGGGCGCAGGACCATAATCAATATTGGCCCATTGCCCTCTCTTATGTGCAGAATGTTTGCATGATTATGATTATGCAAAGTCATTGTTACTATCTGCTGATCAGATTAGCCTTCTAGTAAACCTGCTCTCAGAGAGATGTAAATATCTGATGAACAGCTCCTGAAACATAATGTCATTATTTTAATTCGTTTAGAAAGCTTGAGTCATGTTCTCACTGTTTGTAACTAAATCTAATTAGATTACACCAAAACCTCCCTTAGAAGATGTTGTGATTTTGTGTATGTAAATGACCTATGTTTGACTGTATAAATGTGCCTCTGATTAAAGCAATTCATTTCTAACCCTGAAAGACACAGATCTACAGTGTCGCCTTATTTCTGGGGGATGCTAGCAGGCTGTATGTGTCCCGGTCCTTTAAGCTTCGTCTAAGGACTGGAGGAAGGCATGGGAGTCTGCCTGGGTAGAACACGGGGAGTCCTGCAAGGAATCTGCATTGGCAGATGTGACCCTGTTGGGGGTACAGAGATATGTCACAGATATTCTCTGAATAGATTAACCATTACTTCTCTATGGGACAATTTCACTGCCGCCTTAGATTGCCATATTTGGCAAATTGACAGTTTAGAAAATTGACAAACAGCTCCGAAATTGCACTGTACGGTGAAATTCCCCGTTCGGTGCCCTTTGGTGGCAAGTTTGTCGCTTTGTGAATAACCCACTTATGTTTTATCTGAGTCAGTAGATTACCTAAGTGGGTATCTTGACCGCTGACGGACTCCCTGCTCCTCTAATTTTTATTTTGTATTAGATCTACACTCCCTCCCTATTTCCTATTACCTTCGTGTTTTCTCTTGCCAGGGGAGGAGGATAAGCTCCATTGATGGAAGCCCCTGCTACAGGTGCGAATTTCTAGCAGCAGAAGCATACAGGAAAAATTAGAACATACTGTGGCATTTCTGTGACCATGGCCTGAGAGTGTAAATCAATGTAACCTATCACTTTAAGGGTACAGACCCACAACCAGAATGTTGTCAAATTATTATTGATAGGTATATAAAAAAAAAAACAACAAAGGATATTCCAGGTCTTTTGAAGGATTTATTTACATTTTTGAGAATATTTTGAAGAAGATGCCCCTTGGTGTTGATTGACCTCACAGTTCTTTACTGTTTTTAATTCTTCTTAAAAAAAAAATCAAAAAACATGGAGTTCCTCAAAATATATACCATTGAGATTCTCACCTATAAAATTATAAATACAGATTTTGGTAAAACATAATCATTGGCCACAATTGTCACAAAAAAACATAATTATGCAACTTGGGATTCTGACATACTATTTAACGATTTTGATTCTCTTTACATTATGTCTATTTCAAGTAGCCATAATTTCAATTCAAACTGTACAATCAGAACAAGTGTTGACTGCAGTTCTGATAAGTAAATGCCTCTTACTCTGGTTCTACTACCCCGTTTCCCTTGTTTCGAGCTTAGAGGTGAACAAATAAAGGGGTTATTCAGGTACCGCCAGCATTTCAAAAAAGTTGACTCTGAACAGCTCATTACATTTAACTTTTGTTAAATGCCATTGTTTTTCAGAGTTGCAGTTTTCGTTGCTTTTTGCAACATCAACAAACACTGATGGCAATTGAATAACCCCCTTGGTGTGCATCCAAATTACTACTGGATTTATGAGATCTAATCCACTAGTTAATAATTAACATCAATAACGATGTCCTTAATATGAATTTTTCCGATAACGTTTTACTGGTGTAGATGTTTTGAACATTTCTATAAGAGCATGGCAGGGCCTGCTACTTCATCCAGATCTGGACACCCTAAGGCCTCCTCTTTTTCTATTTCTTTATCAGTCAATACACTTTTTGCTGGTTCTGACTGTTTTTCTTGAGAGATGCCTTCAGCTGGTTGAAAAAAGCACATCATTTTACCCAAACACTCACCTATGTAAGCTAGTTCACTGTGTATGGCCTGTAGGTTTTTATTGGTGCATCTTTGCTGGTCCTGAACTGACACCAATCTCTCTAATACTAAATTCATTGTTTTATTATTGGATTCCCACTGCTCTGTCTCTGTATGCATTCTCTGTTTTTGCAGAGAAACTAGCTCAGCTAATAATTCTTGGCTTGAGTCCAGCCCCAGACTGTACAAGGACTTTAATTGATGAACATTGCACTGGTTGGAGTCTCCTTGGGAAACTGGTTCTTGTCTTAACACAGGTGTAACAGCTGGCACAGTTTGGCTTGTTGCATCACTTTCTTCTCCAAGATGTGGCTGCTCTTGCTCTCCTATCCGATGTGCGGGTTTTATCTCAGTAATGTCATCATTGCATTTTCTTCTTCGCCTGGCGTTACGTTTAGAAACTTTAAATCTAGGATCCACTCTTGGTTTCTCATTACAGGAGATTTCCTTATTTTCAGGGTCGCAGAAAAAAGTCAAAGCCTTGCTTGAGTCTTCAGGCCTCGAGTGAGAATTTTTATGATTGCAAATGCAACTTCCTGCTATAAAGGAGAATAAAAAGAAGAAGATAAACATTTAATGTATTGATGGTATTTCTTTATTAGTATTCTGTACCAAATAAAAATAGTCACTTACTGGAAATGTTAGACGAGATATCAGCGGATTTCACTTGGAACACATTACTCTTTGCATTTTCTGCAGAAGGTACAGTTTCTAGAGAATTTTCCATGTTTGGTCCAGAAACTGAGATTTCATTAAGGCTTTGCTTCCCTTTAGGGTTTAGATCTGATGAAGAATCTAAAGGACAAGAAACCAGCTTGTCTGTATAGAATCTCATATGATACATTATGTTTATAATTGTATTATGATCTACAGCATTTCCATTGTTCTATATAATACAGGATAGGCATCGCTTATCTGAAGTCCTTTGGACAAAAAAGAGTTTTAGATAAAGGATTATTCTGTATATTGGAATAGTTACATATAATAATGAGATATCATGGGGATAGGGCCCACACAAAATTCATTTGTTTCATTCATATGCACCTTTTTACGCAAGACTTTTAGGATACTCAACCTGAATGCACCATCATGTGAAAATGAAATACATCCTCTACGTATTCCATTATATTATGTAGCAGGACAACAACAACAAAAATATATCGGTACTTTCTTGTTATCCAGAACCATATTAAAAACAACTTATTTATTATACAACACAAATTCTTTATTTATCTATGCAACAATATAGAGACAATAACAATTATAATTGAGATTTTGGAGGCCAAAAAACTTTCATTGCTTCCAGCAGTGACTCAAATATGTCCAAAATTCCTATGTGCTGCCTCCAAATGAATTCAGCCAAATGTGATTCTAAATGATGATGTGCTGTTCTTCATGTGTTGTTTGTTGCGCCATTTAGCCAATCCCCACATTCGCTCTACACTGTGGGCCAAATTACGATCCTAACGTTAAAACGCGGGCGCAAGGGAGGAAAAACTGCGCCCGCAGGTTTCCTCCCTTGCGTCCGCATTTTAACGCTAGATTACAATGCAGGCGCAAAAAATGCTGCCTGCATTGTTACCGCGCAGTAAAATCCGGGATGCTCATGGCAGCGCTGAGCGCAGCCACGAGCATCCACTCGATGGAGTCCATAGGACTCCATTGAGTTCCCCCCTGCCAGTCACATGACCAGAGATCCGGCCGGTCGGCGTAGTGATATGCAGGGAGAGACTGGGGGGACTTTTTCCCCCCAGTCTTTCCCTGCTCCTGCCGGACGGAGGAGGCGGTTGGAGTCGTGGTCCTCGCCGTGGGACAGAGGGTGAGTACGCAATTAATTTTTTAATTTTTTAGGCTGGTGTTAACGGATTCTGCAGAAGCGGAATCCGTTAACACCAAGTCCTGGCTGTGGTTAACTTTTTGCTAACCACAGCCAGACGTTAATCAGCGCTAGTAGATTGTAATACTAACGCTGATTAACAATTTGTGCGCCTTATACGTAACATGGGGAGTGCAAAGTACAGTAACCGCGCGCTGAAAAACGCAAGGTACCAAATGCAAATGGGTTACTCAACCCGTTTGCGTTTGGATTGTAATATGCGGTAAACACCGCAGCAAACGTTAATGCTCACGCAAGTAAGCGTTAACGTTAGCATGAAGAATGTAATTTAGCCCTGTGTGTGGATGCCAGTGTTCGGATCAATGAAGTTGTAGTGGTGATTGACTTTGAAATGCTCAAATCCGGCTTTTTCCAATTCCTCGGTCTTGTATGCACGCCAACCGTCCCAATAAATGATAGAGCCCGTTTCAATATTTTCCAAAATTGCCATCATTAACGTTGCTGCACTGCGATTGGTAACTTCGACAAAGAAGCACTTGCGGTTCTCCCAACAATCATAATACCCACTGCTCAATGAAAAACTTGGCCGGCAATTAATCCTTCATCTCCAATCTTCTCTATTTTGTTAGTCGGATAAGGTAGTTAGTGCAGACATCTCGCGTGTAGTTGTTCCAGTCGACGGTCGTTTCCTTAGTCATGCCCAATTAACACTCATACCATTTGATCAGCGTAAATTTCATGGCTCAGCAGTAGAGGAAACGAACAGCTGACACAAAGGGTAAATGACTATCCGTTATCCAATTTTCGGTGCGAATATTGACCTTCTTCCAACAAGTAGACTTTCTTCAATCCCAGAAAATATTCTAGCCAAAATAGAGCATCATTTCGTGACCATTTCGACACAGCAGCCCAGCTCTCAGTACACCTTTCTCTTGTAAGATCGCCACTGCTTCTTCAGTACGAGGTAGGATGTTCTTTTGTCGTCTGACAGTTTAGAAACTAACAGTGACTATCGCAGTGATTACGTCTGTGTTGCCACACAGTTTAACGTCCGTCGTAGCATAGAATCATGAGCAATAGAGACCCACGCATGAAGTGCGTCGGCACCGAACTGCGCACACACAACGCACGTGGCACCGGACGCAATTTAGGCAAGAAAGTCAAACCACTAGAACGGACGAGCGGAGTGCGCGACGTCTGCGTAGTGTTCTGTGTGAGTGATGTCAGACGGACCGCATTTGCGACATCCAGCACCTTGACGCATAAAATGTATTTTCATATCATGTATCAATTTTTATAATTTTTCATATTAATTTTATTTCCCATAGTTCCCTTTTTTCCCCCAACGTCCGTCAAGAAAAACGGATCGTGTGGGGTCTGCAGCATTTTCCGTCAGTACGTCCGTCCGTTGTGCACAGACGCACAGTGCGATCAGAATGAGCTCATCTGACATTAGCCTTACCCCTTACTGACAGTTTTGAATATGGCTCTGGATAACCGAAAAGTAGCAAAAAAAAAAAAAATCAACTGGTCCTTAGCATGTCTTAAAATTACCATGTGTCATGATTTATTTACAAAAAAGAAGCCAAAATGGAGAAGCCATGTGTGAAAAACTAAGTAAACCCTTACTTCCTCCATAGGAATTAAGAAGGTAAGTAACAGCGAGGTGCTGTCACTCAAATGCCCTTAATTAATTTATCATCAGCAAATGTGACCACCTCTATTAAAGCAGACATTTTGTCAGTTTGCTGGTCTGGAGCATTCAGGTGTGTGTTAACACAATGCCAAGGACCTGATGAAAGCTTATTGTAGAAGCTGAAACGATGACCTTTTCTTGCAAATAGTATAGAAAAAAGTATTGAAGAGAACCCCAGAAGTGCTGGCAATTTGTGGAATTGTGGACATTATGTGAACTGAACACTGGGCATATACTCTGTAATCCTTGATTGTAGAAGATAAATATATATATTTAACAACGAAAAAAAAGCGTGGCGGCACTCCAGGGCTAAAACATGAAATTTATTGGACCATTAAAAAATCACTGGAAGTCGACGTTTCAGCTTCACATAGAAGCTATCTTCAGGACAACCTGAACCCTCAACTCCACCCAATAAATCAGACGCTCACCTCTCTTCCGTGGTGAGACCGGTGGCCCGATCCGCTACTTCCTGTCCCAGGGGGGCAGAGTGAGACATGGAACAAATAGTTCCACGGGAGCGAGATCGCGCAGGACTCACGGCCCGAAAGCGCAAACCTCCATGGAGTCGCATGGACTCCAGGAGGTGATAACCATGGCAGTGCGGAAGCACTAACGCGAGTATCCCAGAGGTTAGCGCTGTGTTCCAGGGCAAGGTGCTGGTGTAGCCAACATTTCACACTAAAATGGGGACACTACGGGGAAAAATGCAGGCACACATTTTCCCTATTTGCGTCCCCATTTTAGCATTCAGTGGGGAATAGGGCCCTAACTTGGGAAGGGATTAATGCTATAGGTACTATTGTAAATCTCAAAATAAAAAATGTAAAATAAGTAGTCTGAAATATCTTCATTAAATTGAAATATATCACCTTTGTAGTTATTTCTAATGAATACAATAATTTTCGAATTTCCAGTTAACTTGGCATTTAGTGTCAAAGTTGTGCAATTTTTTAAATGTAACCTTCATGACAGTAAAAGCTAAACCGACCGCAGTATTACCTGCAAGGTATTCAACAGTTATAAATAGAATCTGGCAGATCAAGCCTAGTGCTAAATTGTCCATCTCTCTGACTGTGGCAGGTGACAAAAGCCATGGCTTTTTTGCTACATAATGGTAGATGTCCGCTGATAAGTGGTGCAAATTAGTCTTTGCCACACATGAGAACATGGTCTCACTTGATGGCTACAGAGTCTTGAGGACTCCCACATGACCCTCAGCATAGGGCTTGTGGTGAGTGCACCCTAACATGGACTTTGTTTTCCTTTTGCTGTCCAGATGGCTCTGCTCCCCTTTTGACCCCATTTGATGTAGAGACCTACTACTTCCTATGAAAATTATTTTACTTCACTCATATTCACTATTTTTGCATTATAAACCAGAGAATTTAGAAAATTTGCCTAGATTCACATTTGAACCATCATTTTCGGAATTGATGTACGAATTTTTAATATTTAGTCATAGTCACATATAGTAAAGTATGCTTATTATTAAAGTGACCGACATTGTAAATAACTGCAACAGGTTACATAATTCTAAAATATAACCTGTATTTAATATGCACTGTGAAACATATTGTATTGCTAAAATGTCTGGGGTATACAGTTCTATTAACACACTTTAATGCACATTATACTTCTCTGACTGCTTGTAAGTAGTAGTAGTACTGACATACTTGAAAACGAGAGAAATCTCAACGTATCCTTCCTGGTAAAATCCTTTCTCATATAAAACAAGCTGTCAGTGCTCGCTACCATTTAAATGCAGTAGAAGTCAACCCAGGGCTAATTCTCTTGGTCTGATCTGTGCTCATTTTCTAATGCTTTAGCTTCTCCAGTAAATGTACTCAAACTAAGGTTATATTTGTAATGAATTAACTGTGTTGTTATTTTTCTGTATCGATTTACTTGTTTTTTTACGTCTGCTTAGATCTATTGTTATTCATGATTTTCTTTTACTCTTATATTAAATTTTTTTGTCCATACTGAAAAGACAATATAAAATGAACAAGGGAGAAACTTAGAGGAGAGCAGTGACTAGAATTGCTCCCCGAGGACACAAATGAACCAGATATAAATGTCACTGAATGCTAACCAGTAAAGGTTTCTTCAATAAGCACACATTTAGATCCATTGATGACAGGGCTTATTTCACCTCCATCCTTCTTAGGAGTCTGGTTGCAATATACCTGCAGATGGATATGGCACTGAAGGCTATGTTTGTTGTATATCTTATTAAAACTAGCATACAAATTCCATTATGACTGTAAAACTGTTTCTATTTTCCTCTCAGACTTCAGATCTAAGGCAGTGATGGTGAACATTGGCACCCCAGATGTTTTGGAACTACAGGTCCCATGATGCTTAGTCACAGATAAGTATGGCTGAGCTTCAAGGGACATGTAGATCAGAAACATTGGGGGTGCCAAGGTTCGCCATCACTGGTCTACGGTAATTGTTGCATCTATAAACAAAAACCCGTGAGCAGTCTCATCACATGACCACCATGATCTGAAAATTTCTATTACGTCTCAGCTGAGGTCAGTTTAAATAAGGTATGTAAGTGGGCTGACATTCTTTGTATGTGTACAGTAAAGTAGTTTATGGAATGGCATTTTTTTTTCTGCATACATGGTGTCACCACTTTGCTCTCCCAGAGAACTTTCAGTTACCATGTTAGAATACTGGTAGATATTATGAAAGTCTTATACAAACTTTGAGTTGTTTTCCCTGTCATAAGAGGTCTTGTTTTTCTATTAGCAGTTTAAGTGAGTTCACTAGAGCAGGGTAGGTTTAAAATATTAAAGAACAAAAAGAAATTTATGAAAATACTGCAAAAGTGCAATGGAACTAGTAGTCTGACTTTTAGGGCAGTATTACAAAGTTGGTGCTAACATAACCCGAGCTGTTGTAAACTTACCAGAGCCATTATAGTCTATTGGGCTTTTAAGTTTAAAACAGCTCTGTTTAAGTTAGCACCAACTTTGTAATATTGCCCTTAGTGTGTACGCGCTCAGGTCTCCTAAGAAGGTTTTAGCTCCATGGTGCCATTATAGAGGAAATTATATAATATGCTAATAAGCCTGCTTCAGCTCAAAGGGACAATCAGAACTGAAGCATCAAGGAAGATTCCTTTGCACAAGAGAATCTGCAACCCCCAACAGTCATTTCACCCTTACTTGAGCTTCATCAGAAGAGTATAACTGATACTTCTCTAGCCCCTTCACACTCAAGATTGAGATAACTTGCATCTTCAAAAGGCACCATCGGGTGCCTGATATCGAGTTATCTCAATCTGTAGATGAGCAGGACAAAAGCTAAATGAAATTTGTTGGGTTGCAAACAAATTTTGTTTGCTTTTGGGCTCCAGAACATGCCTTAAAGGTTTAGCACCATGAGCATGATGCCCAAGGTGATAAAACTGCTTACAATCCACTAGAAAAGTGTCTACTAGACCTTTCCAGCTAATAAAATACGGAACCACGAGCTCCAGTTGCAAGTGTAGTAACTCCATTTGGCTAGTAAACGGCCTGCCAAATTGGGAATATTCCCAAATATTTCTTACTATAGAATTAATAATTATTTTCCAAAAACCCACCTGGTTCCTGACAGTGTTTTTTTTTTGTGAAAATCACTTGGTAGTGAAGGGGCCAGGCACTTCAAGCAAAAGGTCCACATCTGGATTACCCTCCAGTCTCACTAAACAAAAACATTTTTAAAAGAATACCGAGAACCTACAATAGCTCTAGTGGCATGTTTTATTTTTATTTATTTATTATTTTTTTAGAAAGGATTTTACCAGGACGGATACATTGAGATTTCTCTCGTTTTCAAGTATGTCCTGAGTGGCGAGTCTGTACCGTTAGGTGTCTTGCCCAAGGACAATTACTGGAGAGGAGCTCTTGTCGGGATCGAACCCACGCAGAGCAGTGATGTTACCTCTACTCCACCCAGCCGGTTCCTGTTTGATTCCCCTACATGAGAGATACAGAAAATTCTAATGAACATTTTGGCCTACGTACACTCTAAGCACCATAGCACTGAATGCACATTGAAGGGGTTCCTAAATGTCCTGCCCTCTCTATTCAGCACAAGGTTTGGCTATGCACAATGTGCAGCACTATATGGGCTGTCAGTAAGGTCTTACAGCTTATACATCAACAGACAGGGTTTTATATGAGAATATCTATCTAGCCCTGCAGACCTGATTGAAAGGTTAACTAATTAATAGACAGTTTTTCTCGTCTGGGCTGGGTTAACTGCAATTGTTCATTTTCAACACATAATCTATGCTCCGGAATGATACACGAATCAATGTCACTGTAAAAGTGGTGTAAATTGATTCAAAGTCTGAGCATTCACCCTCTGCATCATTTTAGAGTGGCATGACTAGCAACGTCCTTATGCTTCGTTCTCCAGATGGTGACCAGAGCAGCAAGAGGATTGCCCTAATTATAACTTTTTTATATGTGTTCAGGTCAACCTATAGATGTACATCGTTTAGGGTAAACCCCTGATTCTCTTTTGACTGCTAATTGTTAATTCGTACTTACTCTTATTATGTTGTGCAACACTACCTATATGTAGTGATTTTTCAAATTTTTTATATATATGTCAACCTCTTCTGATACTCCAGCAATATTCACTATATGTCAGGCCTTACCCTTCTGGCTGGTGGTCTCCGGCGCGCTGGGCCTCGTGCCGGCGGACCGGCGGTGCGGGGGCTTCGGCCAGTGGCGCTGGGTGGTCCGCCGCGCGGTGCTCATGACGCTCCAGCGTTGGTGGGGGGCCTGGTCCAGGCTCTTTCCCTGGCTGACTCTGGTGGGCAGGGACGATGCCTGGTGGGGACGCCGAACATGGCCGCCGCCTTGCGTTCCCGGCGTGGGGCCGTGGCCTCCCGAAGGAGCCTGGAGGTTGCTAGGGGGAGGCATGGTAACCCCAGGGGGCGTGTCCCCTACTGGAGTTTGGAGTGGGAGGGCCAGGGTATCTAGGCTGTCCCTTGTTCTAGGAGGAGGCGTGGCTGGAGGCTGGAGACTTCCCTGTAGGAGGTGTGTACTGGCCAGGGGTTCCTAATTAAACCCACAATTCCAAGGGAAAGACATCTGATTGTCTTCTCCTGGTTTCCAGTTTCCTCCTGGTATTGCATTCTGTTTTGTCCAAGTGGTATCCTGATATCGCTGCTTTACCCATCTTTGTGTATCTGACGGTGTGCACAGTAAAAGGCTATCAAGCATTTTGGTCTCCTCATTCGTGGATCATGACAGAACAATCAGATCAGACATTGGAGATCGCGGACATGGCTGCTTCCATTATTGCTTTATCTCATCAAATGGGGGCTCTGGCACAAACCGTTCAAGATCTTCAAGCCAGCAACTCTATGCTACTGACACAACTACGGCCTCCCAGTATTCAGCCTGTTGTGGTTCCAGTCCCTGCTCCACATCCTGTACTGCCTTTGAATCCAGGGGTCAAGATGGAGCAATCGCCCCTGATGCTGTAATGTCACTACCTGACAAATTTACTGGTGATAAAAAGAAATATCGCGCTTTCATAGTTAACTGCCAAATCCTTTTTGCCTTGAAACCACATATGTATGGCACGGAGTTCACCAAAGTACATACTGCTATTTCTTTACTATCTGATGAACTACAGGAATGGGCCCACCATCTTATAAGGACTAACAAACCAGCCCTTGCTTCTTGGGGATCATTTGTTTCTGAAATGGACTCTTTGTATGAAAATCCCTTTTGCCAAGAAGCAGCTCAGCGTGATTTGCATCAACTACGCCAAGGTAAAAGACCAGTGGAGGAATATATATTGGAATTTAAACGAATTGCAGTAGAGACCGGATGGAATCAACCGGCCCTTCTTAGTCAATTTCGCTGGGGTCTGGCTGACTCATTAAAAGACGAACTGGCGCGTTTGGGAGTTCCCCCCCCACTGGAACAACTAATGCGATTCTGTACTTCGGTAGATCGCAGGCTTCGTGATAGACGTCAAGAGAGGGGAGCTCTAGTACCACCACCCAGACGTCTTCCGTTGTTACCCGCTCCCAATAATCAATCTACCTCTGTGGCAACCTCTACGCCATCAGCAACAAGTGATGAACCCATGCAGATAGGAGTCGTGAATCGCCGGTTGCCACCGGAAGAGATGACACGAAGGTGAAGTAATCATCTGTGCCTCTATTGTGGTTTTCCAGATCATCAAGTGAGATCCTGCCCAGAGAAAAATCGCAGAAGAGGTAAGATATGCCTTACTGCTATTGAAGATGTATCCAGTGATTCTAGTATAGTTTCTTCTCATTTGTCGATCCACTGTTTCTCTGCAGTGGAGTGAAAAAAGTGTTCCTGTATTGGCAATGATTGACTCCGGGGCAAGTGGTTGTTTCATTGACGCTGAATATGTTGCTGCTTTATGTATTCCTAAAATAAAGAAAGATATACCTGTGAGCATACAATTGCTTGATGGATCTCCGTTATGTTCTGGGCCAGTGATCTATGAGACAAAACCTATAAATGTCCTGATCGGTTCTCATCATTCTGAAGCTTTGAAATTCGATATTGTTTCCTCTCCTGTGTTTCCCTTGGTATTGGGGATACCCTGGTTGAAATTGCATGATCCAGTAATTCGGTGGCAGGCTGGTACTATCTCCTTTCTCTCTTCCATGTGTACACAGAAATGCTTACAATCTGTCCCTCCTGTGGTGAAAACACTGAATTCTGTTCTTGATATTCATATGAAGAAAACTGAGGTTGTCATACCAGAGGCCTATCACCAGTTCTTGGATGTGTTCGATAAAGAGGCGTAGAAACGCTTCCTCCAAACCGCTCTTATGATTGCCCTATTGAGCTCTTGTCTGGTTCTCCGATTCCTTTTGGACATATCTATCCCCTTTCAGAGCCAGAGTTGAAAATATTAAAGGAATATATACATGAAAATTTGGAAAAAGGTTTCATTAGACTCTCTACTTCTCCAGCAGGGGCAGGTATATTTTTCGTTGGGAAAAAAGATGGAGGCCTAAGACCGTGTGTTGATTATCATGAATTAAATGCCATCACTATAAAGAATAAATATCCCTTGCCACTAATACCTGAGTTGATGGAGTGTCTAAAATCTGCCACTGTATATTCTAAGATCGATCTCCGAGGGGTTTACAACTTATTGCGAATTCGATCGGGCGATGAATGGAAAACCGCGTTCAGGACAAGGTACGGGCATTTTGAATATCTCGTGATGCCCTATGGCCTTGTGCAATGCACCTGCAGCCTTTCAGCATCTGGTGAATGACATCTTTCGGGATATCTTGGATCATTATGTTATCATATACTTAGATGATATTCTTGTTTATTCTAACACACTCACAGACCATAGAACCCATATGAAAGAAGTGTTGACACGGTTACGTAATAACCATCTGTATGCCAAAGCAGAAAAATGCGTTTTTGACTCTTCATCAGTGGCTTTTCTTGGTTTTATTTTGTCTCCAGGACACATCAAAATGGATCTGGAGAAAGTTGATGCCATAACCTCATGGCCTCTTCCTACAACACGGAAGGAGGTCCAACGGTTTATTGGATTTGCCAATTTCTATCGTACGTTTATACGATCCTTCTCTAAAGTGATACAACCTCTCACAGAGTTATCTCGGTCTAAGTATCCCTTTCGCTGGACCGAAAAAGCAACAGCAGCTTTTTTGGATCTAAAGAACCATTTCAGTACTGCCCCTATTCTATCGGTACCCGACCCTAAGAAACCGTATTTTTTGGAAGTCATCTGATGTCGCCACTGGAGCCATGCTTTCACAGCGAGACACAGTAGACAACCAGTTACATCCCGTAGCATTTTATTCAAAACGCCTTTCTTCTGCCGAAGTGAATTACGACGTAGGAGAAAAAGAACTCCTGGCGATAAAAAAAGCTTTGGAAGAGTGGAGACATCTTTTGGAGGGAACATGCTACCCATTTACGGTTTATACCGATCATAAAAATCTTGCCTATCTTCAAACTGCCAAGAGATTGCGCCCACGTCAGGCTAGATGGGCCATGTTTTTTTCACGTTTTTGATTTCATGTCACATATCGACCTGGTCAAAAGAATGGTAAGGCGGATGCCTTGTCACACCTTTTTTCAACTGAACGTTCTATAAATGAAACCCAACATACGATTTTGCAGGAGAAGCATTTCTTACTAGCCACATGTTCACCACTAATGACTAGTATTAAAGATCATACTCCTATCTCTTGTCCAGGGGTTTCATCAGATGGTCTATTTGGCAATAGGGAAAAATCTATGTACCCAAGAAAGCTCGCTGTGAAGTGCTTGCGATATGTCATGATTCCAGGATGGCCGGTCATGGAGGAATAAAACAAACTCTTACATTGACATCTCAGTACTTTACATGGCCTCCAATGAGAAAAGACATCAAGCACTATGTGAGAGCCTGCCCTGTTTGTTGTGCTTCCAAGGCTTCTACTCAAAAAGCTGCTGGGTTACTTCAACCACTCCCAATACCAGAACAGCCATGGTCTCATGTGTCGGTGGACTTTATAGTTGATCTTCCTCCATCTAAACATCATACTGCTATTATGGTTGTGGTAGACCGTTTTACCAAAATGGCACATTTTGTACCACTACATAAAGTGCCCACAGCAAAAGAAACTGCGAATCTGTTCTATAAGGAAATTTTTCGTTTATATGGAATACCGTCTTCTATAGTATCTGATCGAGGTACGCAGTTTACGTCTAGGTTTTGGACTGCTTTTTGTCATACACTCCATATCACTCCAAAATTATCTTCTGCCTACCATCCACAGTCTAACGCTGGGTGGTCCGCCGCGCGGTGCTCCTGGCGCTCCAGCGTTGGTGGGGGGCCTGGTTCAGGCTCTTTCCCTGGCTGACTCTGGTGGGCAGGGGCGATGCCTGGTGGGGACGCCGAACAGTGCCGCCGCCATGTGTTCCCGGCGTGGGGGCGTGGCCTCCTGCAGGAGTCTGGAGGTTGCTAGGGGGAGGCGTGGTAACCCCAGGGGGCGTGTCCCCTACTGGAGTTGGAGGGGGAGGGCCAGGGTATCTAGGCTATCCCTTGCTCTAGGAGGAGGCGTGGCTGGAGGCTGGAGACTTCCCTGCAGGAGGTGTGTACTGGCCAGGGGTTCCTATTTAAACCCACAATTCCAAGGGAAAGACATCTGATTGTCTTCTCCTGGTTTCCAGTTTCCTCCTGGTATTGCATTCTATTTTGTCCAAGTGGTATCCTGATATCGCTGCTTTACCCATCTTTGTGTATCTGACGGTCTGCACAGTAAAAGGCTATCAAGCATTTTGGTCTCCTCATTCGTGGATCATAACACTATAACTCAGGTAACCCTATATGTGCTTTGGAAATGCTGGGAGGTAAACAGGCCAATAGCACTTGCATAGCCATATTCTTTGTTATTTATCAATTAGAAACTACATCTAGTGTTCCAGCAACAAAAATAGTTGGAATTGGGCCCCAGAATATGTTCCTAGAGTTTCAGTACATCAGACATGACAGCCGCTGTACTGACACTCCAAGAGGTGCTGGAGAGTCGCAGCAGTCGCATCTGCATTACTCTGATCAAAAGTCATCTGACCAGCAATTGCCTGTCAAATAATGCACACAGTCTGTAAATGCGCTGTAATAATATTAATGTACAAAAAATTGTACCTCACATACTACAATAGGTCCACAGCTTTAGGAGGTCCACACTCTAAGGCCACAAAGCAACAAAACCATATACTGTATGAGAAGAAGTCCAGCACAACGTGGTTTGTACAGAAATAAGGTTTATTCCATCCCCATCAAAACACGACGTTTTAACCTCACATAGGTCTTTGTCAAGTATGAATCACAATTGTTCCCATTCCATTAAATAGTATCACATATCAAAGGGCCATCAATTTAGTCACTAATTGAACACAGCAATTAGACACAAATGATTTAACCCTTAACATCAATACTCAACATCAATTTGACCAAATAAAAGTTAAAAACAAAACAAACCAATGTCCTTACTATACCAAAGTTGTATATATTAACCTGCACATCATCATTATTAATTACGTGATGGAATAAACCTTATTTTCGTACAAACCACGGTGTGCTGGACTTCTTCTCATATATGGTTTTGCTGTAATAATATTATGCTGCATTCAGACTGCGTATGTATGCTTGTAGGCGTGTTTGTGGGTGTATATGTGTGTAGGTGTATGTGGTGATGATATGGTTAAGGCGTTATGTTTCCCATAAACAACTGTCAGGGACCACTGATTTTATAGAAAACCACTTGGTAGGGAGGGGATTAAACAAGTTAACATACATACATACATACATATATATATACACACAGTATATAGAATTTTTAGACCTTGCAAAAATCAGAAAAACATATTTCTATATATATGGACTCTAAATATAGATTCTAAAATTTGTATTTATTATCTCACAAAAACCCTTACATATAGGTTACTAGGAACATTTTGTGCGCTTGAGACTGGGTCCTGTAAGGACAACATCTTGAAATGCAAGTTTAGTTTGCTATCCCTGCTATTCGCTCACTGATACATTTTAGCAGCTACACTGGCAGAACAAGTAATAAATCCTTGATTAGATGTAGCAGAAAAGAAAAAAAGGTGAAAAAGCAATCTGGACAAAGGATACTTGAGGTGAAGAGAATTTAAAATAATCTGTACACGTTTTCTCTAGAGACAAAGTCGGCAAATTTCCCCTTCCTACTTTAGAAGTACAAAAACATAACTTAATTGCTCATAGATCACGGTTTTAATTTAAGTAGGAAAAAAAGAAAATCCATTAAAAGCAAAACATAAAATAGTTCTACAATAGAGTGATGGTAGCAACACCTAGTGGCTAAAATTACACACGAGACAGATTTTTAATATGCTAAGTAAGAAGACTAGCATATTAAAGGGTTATTCAAAGAGATTCGAAAAGTCACCGCAAGTTCGTGACTTTTCGTTCTCTTCAATTCGGTTCCTTTTGCCAATCCCATTTCGGTGACCCTGCGGTGTATTCAGCAAGCACCACAGGGTCCCCGAATTGCAGGGAAAAGCCACCACAAACCCGACGAAAACTAACCGCAAAACCCAGCGAATGCACGCCAAAAACCCTCAAAAACATCTGGATTAACCTGCTGAAAACCACCGAAAAACCCGAACAGGAGCCGATCGCAGCCTTCGACACAGCAGAAGAGGCAGTGAATAAATTAGCAAAACAGTTTGTATGAATGTGTGAAAGTGAAACACTGTTTGCAAAGAAACTACTGAGCGAAAATGTCTGAAATTTACATATGAGGTCCAAGGAATGATAATAAAGAGGGCTGTTACGGAAAAAAGAAGAAAACTTAAAACCAAAAACAAAAAATCTGACTTTTAAAAAAAATAAAAAATCCGAAAAATGCTTAAAATATCCTAAAAAATCTATAAATAAAGAGAATCTTTACTGCAGAATTTTATAAAGAACGGTTTATTAGATATTTAATTAAACGGGAATATTTTTAACATTGAAGTCTATGGGATTCTCCTGAATAAATTTGCCGCATGAAACCCCCGAATGACAGGGCATTTCAGGAACCTTTCACTGCTGGTTTGTGTTCTCTGAATAGCCGAAGCAGTGCTTTTTCATGGAGATTTCACTGCCCTCGAACAGGCACCGAACAGGCACCTTATGTTCAGGCAATTCGCTAAGATTTGGCGAATTGCCTGCTCTCTGGATAGCCGAATGGCCAGGAAAGGTAACCGAACGCTGATTTTTAGCGTTCGGTTACCTTTCTCAAGCAATTCGGATCTCTTTGAATAACCCTGATTGTAATTGCAAGTAGAAGAAAAACAAGTCTGACACTTTTTTTCCTTGTGATTTGTAGTGTTATTTTTGATAAACCATTTTTCAAGGTTTAGGCTTTTTATTGAATTTGCAAATCCATTATTTAAAATTCTGTTTCTATTACTACAGGGCATGATGTTTGATTGAACAAATTAACACATTCATGCTGTTTAAATAATTATAGTAATTTTACCTTGAGGCTAAAATTAATTTCCCATTGCGATCATACGTTTCAGGAAACGCTTTAATTATTCTGACTTTTACCCTTCCATCTCTTTTCTGAGTGCTCTTATGTGCTGAAAACGTGTATTTCCATATTAATGAACAGAAATATAACACTCTGATAAAGCATTTCTGTCTGTAAGTGAAATACTGTGATGTTAGACAAGTTCAATCTGTCATGAAGCCTTTGATTTTTCCTATTTTGTGTATAAAATTAAAATACATGGTAAGTATAATTTGATATTAAAATTACAATATGCGTCAGCCAAGCAAAAATTTCAATGGAAAGTACCTGATTAAATCAAAGAGTATTTGATGTTTAGTGTACTAGGAGCTCAATATGAAACAATAGATACGATAAATCTCAGTCCCTGTTTTCTTCCCCTTCCACATGTTTGTTTATGCTGTATATGAAAATGTCAGCGGTTATTGAATACCAATGCATGAATATGATTTTTGAAACCACACCTGTTTAAAAAAAAGCTAAGTCCATCATCTTCAGCTTTGCTATTGCAAAGCTTAAATAAATACCAAAACCTTCAATTAAAAAGAAAAACCTAAACAATATAATTATTATATAATGTATCACTGACCAGTCAATTCACACTACATACGATTTTATGATTTGCAATGGTAAAACAAACCAGCAGTTCCCCAAATTTTCCTAGTCCCGGTGACGGAAAGTTTGGATTTTAATAAGGACCTGGAGGCGAGTATTTGCAATCTCTTTCTTTATTACTCCTATAGCAGTAAAGAAGAGTGATAACAAGAACCAGAAAAAAACATGTCAAACCCCCAACGTGGGGTAACCCTCCTCTTAGTAAGTCCAGCCCCCTAGCCTATAAACAGTCTGAGCTGGAGCAGTAACGTCCTCTTTCTACACAATACTATTTTACCAGGAAGGATACATTGAGAATTCTCTCATTTTCAAGTATGTCCTGAGTAGGCAAGGCCTAGGCTGGCACTTTCCAGGGGGCAGCAAAAAAACCACCACTAAAGGGGATATTCACAGAGCACCGAAATGACGCAGACATTTCAGTGTTCTGTTGTTCCCCGCACTTCGGGGAATCAAATTTCCATGGTGAATTCACCGCAGGGTCCCTGAATTGCAGGGAATCAGCCACCGAATACCAACACGAACCCGTCCCCCGCTGTTTTAAAAAAAACTACTAAACGAAAATGTCTGGAATTAACATATAAGATCCTATGAATGATAATAAAAAGGGCTGTTACAGAAAAAAAAAATGCTATTAGAAAGAAAAAAATTCAATTTTTTTTTTAAAAATGCCTAACAGATACGAAGAAAAAAAAAATCAACAAATAAAGAGACTAGGGATGTGCACCAATTTTTTTTCGTTTCGGCTCGTTTCGTTCGTAATTCGCCAATTTTCATTTCGACCGATTTCCGTATCGACTATTTTTTCGTCAAATCGAAAATTTTTGTGTTTTCGGATCAGCTCGTTTTTCGTATCGACTTTTTTTCGTGATTTCGGACATTTTCTTGAATTCGGTGTGGGAAATGTTTTGCCCCATAGACTTCAATGTTCAAAATATTCCCGTTTTAATTAAATATCTAATAAACCGTTTATTATTATATTCTGTAGTAAAGAGTCTCTTTATTTCTAGATTTTTTAGGATATGTTAAACATTTTTTGAAGAAAAAAAATCTGAGCCACAGGGTTTGGGAAATGTTTTGCCCCACAGACTTCAATGTTAAAAATATTCCCGTTTTAATACAATATCTAATAAACCGTTTATTATTATATTCTGTAGTAAAGAGTCTCTTTATTTTTAGATTTTTTTTAGGATCTTTTCAGCATTTTTTGAAAATTACCGAAGTGGAACCGAAATTACGAATTGAACGAAAATGATTTCCGATTCTGAAAATTTTTCGTTTCGGATCAGAAATAGTTTTGGACATTTTCGGATCCGATCCGATTCGGAAAATCGTCAGAATCACTGAATCGGGCCAATTCGTGAACAAAAAGAATCAGTCCGAAACGAAACGCACATCCCTAAAAGAAACGTTTTACTACAGATTAATGGAATAAACGTTTTATTAGATATTGGGTAAAAACGGGAATATTTTTAACATTAAAACCTATGCAGGGTTATTCAGAGAAGGGTGAAAACCTTGAGAATGACTGTAGAATTGAAAATTCTAGGGCAAAATAGTCAAACCAGAAAAATTCTCCGATTTATCTCACTTTCCAAATTGGCTATTTGGTCTAGATTGTTCATTCTCCTGGCAATTCTCAAGGTTTTCACCTCTCTCTGAATAGCCCTGATGGTGTTCGCCTGAATAAACATGTCTAATGAAACCACTGAACATCAGGACATTTCTCTGCTGTTCAGTGTCTCTGTACAGATTTACCATTACTTCTCTATGGGGACTTTCACTGCCGTCGAACAGGCACAGTACTTGCTGGCAGTTCACCAAAATTTGTGTGTGAATATATGAGAGAGCTGCACAGCAATAAACCTCACAGTAATGTACGCCGTGTATTATGAGCATTCAGTATTATATGGGAGTACTGATTTATGAGTAAGAGTAGTTAAAAAAAAACCTGTAAAACTCGGGTGGGTGACACCATGAGTTACCGCACCGGGTGACACCAACCCTAGTGATGCCAATGCTGCTATCAAATACAATTTTCCGAAGAGTACTATCAAATGGCTACATGAAGAACAAGTTGGGTCATCCAATTTATTTTATTTTGTCATTTCATTTATCTAAATATCAGGAAAGGCACAGACTTCATTTCATACTTTTTAGCCAAAGAAATTAATAATCACTGTAGGTGGTTGGCACAACCCACGCACTTTACCAGGGGCGGACTGACAAAATGGGGCCCCCAGGCAATAGGAATTCAAGCGGCCCCTTGTGCTACACCCACAAACCACACCCACATTAAGCCCCATCCACATTTGTGTTAAAGAATTTATTTCTCTACACCATTTTCAAAATGACTTTTATTAAGAAAACACATAAAAATAAACTTAAAGTACAAAAACCTGATATTATTAGGTAGAGGTACATTTCCAAAATCAAATTTTAAATATGTTAACAAAACATAACGTTCAACAAATGTCTACATATTAACTGAACATTTCCAAAATAAATCTTTTAATAAGACAACAATATATGGAAAATTAAGTTTATACTACTACACACTGAACCCTTTACAACTCCTGATGATGCTACTATGAGGTAGCGAAACGCGTAGAGTGATTAATTCAATGCAGGTTAAAGGGTATCCTTACTGAAGCTGGTTTTCAATCTTCATGCGAAGGTATGATTGGGAGCACTCCTATTTCTGTGACCTCACGTTGCTGGTTTTCGTCTATACAATTTCCTCTTTCTGTCCTATAACCACCAACCCACGAAGGTTTGGTTTTTCACTCATTGAGAATAGAGAACAGAAATATGAGAAGTCATTTGAGACATAATACCTAAATAACTATTTGGGAGACCAGTTATCAATACCTAACTTTCAAAGTATTGTGTGTGTTTATACCACTGGTGTAGGTGGTTTTTATACACAGATCAATAAAAGTTATATTTTATATATGATACTGTTTAATGGTGACCACGATTGTCAATTGAAGCTTCATCTGAGTACTTCAACATATGTTTGACAGTTCTACAACAAATCTTGTAAAAGATATACACCCAAGTGAAAAACATTTAAGATTCACTAACAAGAATAGACACACTTCAATAATTATAACACGCCTTGACCTGCACTTTACAAAAGCAGCAAAGAGCTAACTAAGCTCAGGTGAGGTCTTGGCAAACCGGTCAATGATTTTCTTTTTGTCACTTTTTAGGTTTAGTGCAACTTGTCTTTCTACAGCAATGAGCATCAGTGGCTCTAGGTTTTGCTGTGATGATGACGATCTTAATTTGGACTTCAGGATTTTCAACTTGGAAAAAGATCTTTCACATGTACACTGTGTAGTGCTCAGAGTCAATAGGTATTTATATGCCAAAAACAGATTGTCAAAGGCCACTGAATACAGTCTGTATTGATAGAGCAACTTGAAAGCACAGGATACACAATTCTTGCAGGAATTCTTCTTTATAGCAGGAGTGGATGTTGATGGCTCAGAGCTAGAGCCGGTGGCTTGCTCTTCTAAATCTGAATCCCAAGCTTCACTCTCCTCTTCATCACTTTCATCTAACAGGTCTTTGCGGATGTTTTTGTAACTGGACGCAAATGAAAGTAATTCTTCACGTAGGGCAACTGGGTCTATTTCCGTAACTGCATCTGATATAACGCTTAACTGGATTTTGTCTGAAGAAGCCAGTATTTCATCAAATCTTTTTAGATCCAAACAAGAAATTTGCTTATAAAGTTTTCCATGAGTTAAAAATCTAGACTTCACACTTTCCAAAACAGTGTCAAGGATAACATTGTAACATGAAATTTCAAAGTTTTTCCTGTTGTCAGTACCATCAGCACTTCTGGTTGATATTAGTTCAGGAAAACTTTTATTCAAATGAATGTTGTCACCTGCCAACTTCCCATTCATATTATCAATAAATGTACTTGCAGACTGGAAAACCGCAGCAAAATCTCTGCATATTTTATTTAGACGCAATAAAGCATCATCCACCATTCTCCATGACTGGATGAAATCAAGGCCTGTAGTTTGCAGATAATCTGATACAGGTGTAGTGATGTCAAATACTCGAATAAAAGTAAAAGTTGCCAGGATGGTTTCAAAGTTGCAAAGATTTACACTCAATTTCAGAGCTTCATGGCGAACAGAGGTTCGAAAATTCGTTGATTCGCTTACTTCTTTCAAGATTAGAACAAGGTCTGAACATAATTCATTGGAGAGATCGTCAAAACTTCCAAATATTTGTCGAAGTGCTCTAGCTCTGCTTGACCACCTTGTTTTTCCAATATGTTCCAGCTTTTTAAGTGTAGAACTGACAGTCTTTCCTCTCATATGATCGTCCCAGAGTTTCATCCTTTTGTATGACTCATTGAAGAAAGTTGATAAGTTACAAAGAAGGCCGAATAGGCTTACTGCTGGAACACATACAGTACTTGCGTCTGCAATAACCAAGTTGAGAACATGTGCATAACACCATGTGTGAATATGTGTAGGGCGAACTTCCTTCATCAATGCCTGCAAACCTATGTAGGTTTCACTCATATTAGCCGCTCCATCAAAAGAATCACCAATGCACTTTTCAAGATTGAGTCCAGTCACTGACAGCGATTCCGAGTAAGGCATGTATGTTTTTACTACTTGAGTCCTCAAAAGTGACTAGACACAACAATTTTACCTTCACCTTATCACCGGCAACATACCTAACAACAATAGCACACTGATCATGAGTTGATACATCTTGCGTTGAGTTCATTTGAATGGAAAATAGTACAGAACTCTCCACTTCTTTGACTATTTCCTCCTTTAACATGTCACCAATAATAGAAAATAACTTGTCGATTGTAGATTTACTGAGAAAAGATACAAACTTTCCCTCTTCCCTTTTTTGATGGATCAAATGTCTTCGCTTTCTGTATAACATTAGTTAAATGCTCTTTTAAGACTGGACTGTAGTCAGCTAGAAGCTTTACAGTCTCCAGAAAATTACCACGATTTTCTAGATGGTCCTCATCAAACATGTCAACCACAGACTCAACATGACTACTTCTATATGGTACTGCTTGAACACAGATGAAAAAAGTAATATCTATTATGTAGCTTACAATAGCACGGCATTGAAGTACTTGGTGATTTCTAAGAGTCGTCTGGCTACTTAACAATTTGTGCTTGATGGATTTTCCTTTCATATTTAGGAAATAAGTGTCAATTGCTTGTGTATGACATTGAGAATTCTCATGTTCCATTAATGTTGTTGTGATGTGTCTCCAATCACTGCAACCTTGTATTAACAGAGTCTGTTTATACTTTTCCGGTCCATAAAATAAGCAAATGGAACAATGTACACTGGTTGTTTTTTCATTAAAGGTAACCCACCTTCTATGAACATTAGACCCTCGTATGCCTTTTCGGTAGTAAACAACCTTATCATTAAATGGTGTGTTGTCGATAGATTGGTTAGGATGGAAGTCCCAAAACATTTCCATAGTAATGCCAGCTTTGTGCAAGTCTTGTCCATAGTGAAAGTAGTCTTCTGTTGCAGGCAGAGGTTCAAGACTATCTTCTTCGTTTGGTAGACAAATTTCAACGCTAGATTCTGTTTCAGGATCTCGAATAACTTCTTCTGGAACCAATTCCATTGGTTCATCAGTGATCTCACCAGGAGTATCTTCCTTTGGAATTTCAGATTTTTTTCCAAAAAATGTATCAATTTTGCTAGTAGATGCCTCATTTTCTCTTCTCTGCCTGCTTAACTTTCTTTTCACGGCACCACTTTTGTGCTTATAAGTTCCAGACATTTCCTGTATTTTTGAACCTGGTAATAAAATAATAATATAATCAATTCGGCTGCACTTCAGGTAATTTGTTTTCCAAAGCAAATAAACCCTTCATTTGTCACCACAAAGACAGGACTGGATTAACAAAGGGCTACAGGAGTTTCAGCTCAAGGCCATTACCCCAAAATAGGCCCAGTTGAAACTTGCCTATGTCAGCACCATGTGAATTCAACACAACGAGCTTAAGAGGAATAGGGTAGAGGCACAATGAGGTAAGAAGAATGTGCCAAATACATGATCCAGATGAGAAGAATCGCGCAGAGGGACAATGCAATATTTTAGGGCTGCGGAAATTAACGATTAATCGATCGATTAATCGTTAACTTTTTTGCTTTAATATTTTAAATATTTTTTTTTAATATTTTAAATCGACCAGCGGCGCAAAGCACTTGACGGCGGCGCTGCGTGCTTTGCGCCGTGTGTTTGGCGCAAGGATATATTTGCCCCAGCTCACACAAGGATATATTTGCCCCAGCTCCTACATGGATATATTCTCCCCCAGCTCACACATGGATATATTTGCCCCTATCTCATACATGGATATATTTGCCCCAACTCATGCATGGATATATATTTGCCCCCAGTTAACTCATGGATAAATTGCCCCCAGCTCTCACCTCTGCCGCCATGTGCTGTGCGCCACGTGTTTGGCTCCCTATGAGCGTCCGAAGGCATGGAGCTTGGCCGCTCGCCTGGGGGAACCACGTGACTCGCTGCATTCTTGCGAGATCGCGGCTGGTCACATGGTTACCCCAGGCGAGTGGCCAAGCTCTATGCCTTCGGACGCTCATAGGGAGCCAAACACGTGGCGCACAGCACATGGCGGCAGAGGTGAGAGCTGGGGGCAATTTATCCATGAGTTAACTGGGGGCAAATATATATCCATGCATGAGTTGGGGCAAATATATCCATGTATGAGATAGGGGCAAATATATCCATGTGTGAGCTGGGGGAGAATATATCCATGTAGGAGCTGGGGCAAATATATCCTTGTGTGAGCTGGGGCAAATATATCCATGTGTGAGGTGGGGGAAATATATCCATGTGTGAGCTGGGGCAAATATATCAATGCATGAGCTGGGGCAAATATATCCATGTGTGAGCTGGGGGCAAATATATCCATATGAGCTGGGGCAAATATATCCATGTATGAGCTGGGGCAAATATATCCATGTATGAGCTGGGACAAAAATGTCCATGTATGAGCTTGGGGAAAATATATCCATGTATGAGCTGGGGCAAATATATCCATGTATGAGCTGGGGCAAATATATCCATGTATGAGCTGGGGGCAATATATCCATGTATGAGCTGGGGCAAATATATCCATGTGTGAGCTGGGGCAATATAATAACTTACGTCAGTGCTACAGTTTGAATTAACCACTTCGCTGCTGAGGACGCGCTCAGCGCGTCCTCAGCAGTCCCGCTGGTGTGCTGAGGACGCGCTGAGCGCGTCCTCCCATTGGGGTCAGCGTTCGGCCGGGTTCCGGCCGATCGCTGGCCCCTCCGGTGCGGGCTGACATCCTGGATGTCAGCCCGGCATCCGGACCAGCAGCCGCCAGAATTAGGTGTCATCGCGGGGGCGCGATGACACCTAATTCAGGCGCCCCCCCCGCATGTGCGGAGGAGGCGCCTGAAAGGGAGGGGGGGAGGTCCTTCGGACCTCTCTCCCTCCCGATCGGCGGCTCTGCGGGGGTTAACCCAGGCATCATTTGGAAGGGCACAGCCTGCCCTTCCAAATGATGCCTGGCATTAACCCCTGGGGAGCTGGATCGCGAATCGGCGCTGAAAAGCGCCGGTTCGCGATCCTTTCCCGGAGCTGGCCGACATCATGGATGTCGGCCAAGCCTCCGGGAACTCCCCCAGAGGACTGGCGTCATCGTGCGTAGCGCGTAGCACGATGACGCCAGTCCTAGAGTTAACCCCTAACTGCCACCAAATATATCCATGTATGAGCTGGGGCAAATATATCCATGTATGAGCTGGGGCAAATATATCCATGTATGAGCTGGGGGCAATATATCCATGTATGAGCTGGGGCAAATATATCCATGTGTGAGCTGGGGCAATATAATAACTTACGTCAGTGCTACAGTTTGAATTAACCACTTCGCTGCTGAGGACGCGCTCAGCGCGTCCTCAGCAGTCCCGCTGGTGTGCTGAGGACGCGCTGAGCGCGTCCTCCATTGGGGTCAGCGTTCGGCCGGGTTCCGGCCGATCGCTGGCCCCTCCGGTGCGGGCTGACATCCTGGATGTCAGCCCGGCATCCGGACCAGCAGCCGCCAGAATTAGGTGTCATCGCGGGGGCGCGATGACACCTAATTCAGGCGCCCCCCCCGCATGTGCGGAGGAGGCGCCTGAAAGGGAGGGGGGGAGGTCCTTCGGACCTCTCTCCCTCCCGATCGGCGGCTCTGCGGGGGTTAACCCAGGCATCATTTGGAAGGGCACAGCCTGCCCTTCCAAATGATGCCTGGCATTAACCCCTGGGGAGCTGGATCGCGAATCGGCGCTGAAAAGCGCCGGTTCGCGATCCTTTCCCGGAGCTGGCCGACATCATGGATGTCGGCCAAGCCTCCGGGAACTCCCCCAGAGGACTGGCGTCATCGTGCGTAGCACGATGACGCCAGTCCTAGAGTTAACCCCTAACTGCCACCAACTGTGGAGATAGGGAGTTCCAATGAACTCCCTATCTCCCGATCCGTGGCAGCTAGGTGTTAAATTTTGGTATGGTTGGATCGGCCAGAGCATGGCCGTTCCAACGATACCAAACATGAAAGTGAAAAATTTTGTAAAAAAAAAAAAAAAAAATGAAAAAAAAAAAAAAAAAAAAAATAAACACTTTTTTTTTCTTTTTTTTGGTTTGTTAATGCAGCAATATTGTTCCCATTTCAATTATAATGTGAACAATGATGCTGCACTAACGATTTTTGTATGCGGTGCGTTTGTTAAAAATAGTGTCATTTTCCCCAAAAAAAAATGTAATGAGACCCCATCTCTAATTTTTTTAACAAGCGCACCCCATACAAAATATAACCGCAATTGCTCGCATGTTAAAATGTGGAAAAAAACACTTTACACATTGTAAATTATTGAAAATACATATTTTATTGCATTTTTGTTATAATATACAGACATGACAACGTATACATATAATAATGACATATTATGAATCTACCGAGTCTGACGGAAAGAACGATATATAATATGTCTGGGTCATATACTAAAATAAGCCTTCAAAACACGTTTAAACATGATGAGCAAAACCGGTAAAAATGACCTCAGCATAGGGGCGGGAAAAGCCTCAGCAGCGAAAGGGTTAAAGACGTATTTGTGTGAACTGTGAAGTAAAGTCATGGATTGTTGAAACTAACCAGTGTCGGGAGATTGTATATGGTGTATACCACATTTACCACTGACTAATTCAGAGTTGCAATGCATGCAGATCAGCTAAAAGTAGTTGGATCTGTATGTGTGTTATAATTAATCGATTAAAAAAAAGATCGATCGAACACGATAATTTTAATCATTACCAGCCCTACAATATTTTACTATATTCACTAGTTCATGAATAATCGAGCACCACAGCAATAAACCTCACAGCAATGTGTACTGCGTATGAGCGTATCAAAGCACCACAGCAATAAACCTCACAGCAACGTGCACTGTGTATGAGCGTATCAGAGCACTACAGCAATAAAACTCACTGTAATGTGCGGTGTGTATGAGCGTATCACAGAGCACCACAGCAATAAACATCAGAGCAATGTGCACAGTGTATGAGCGTATCACATAGTCCACAGCAATAAAACTCAGTAATGTGTGTATGAGCGTATCACGGAACAACACAGCAATAAACCGCACTGAAATGAGAGGGTGTGTATGAGTGTATCACAGAATCAGCAGCATTAAACCTCACAACAATGTGCACTGTATATGGGCGTATCACAGAATCCACAGCAATAAAACTCCCTTTAACGTACCAAAAGTTTAATCACCCCCCAGCATATCAATTGTCAGTTTATTAACCTCCCCCAGCATATCAATTGCTTGTCATTTTATTAACAACCCCCCACATATCAATTGTCACCTTATTAACCGCCGCCAAGCATATAAATTGTCAATGTCAGTTTATTAACCCCTCCAGCATATCAATTGTCAATGTTAGCTTATTAACCGCCCAGCATATCAATTGTCAATGGCAGCTTAACCCCCCAGCATATCAATTGCCAATGGCAGTTTATTAACCCCCCTTCCAGCATATCAATTGTCAATGGCAGTTTATTAACCCCCCTCCAAGCATATCAATTGTTTGTAATTTTATTAACAACCCCTCTGCATATTTTTATTTATAAAAGGATTTTACCAGGAAGGATACATTGAGATTTCTCTCGTTTTCAAGTATGTCCTGGGTTCGAGAACATTGAGTGGTTACAGAAATACATCAATTGTCATCTTATTAACCCGCCGCCCCATAGCATATAAATTGTCAATGTCAGTTTATTAACCCCTCCAGCATATCAATTGTCAATGTTAGCTTATTAACCCCCCAGCATATCAGTTGTCAATGGCAGTTTATCAACCCCCCAGAACATCAGTTGCCAATGGCAGTTTATTAACCCCCTTCCAGCATATCAATTGTCAATGGCAGGTTATTAACCCCCTTCCAAGCATATCAATTGTCAATGTTAGCTTATTAACCCCCCCCAGCATATCAGTTGTCAATGGCATCTTATCAACCCCCCAGAACATCAGTTACCAATGGTAGTTTATTAACCCCCCTTCCAACATATCAATTGTCAATGGCAGTTTATTAACCCCCTTCCAAGCATATCAATTGTTTGTAATTTTATTAACAACCCCTCTGCATATTTTTATTTATAAAAGGATTTTACCAGGAAGGATACATTGAGATTTCTCTCGTTTTCAAGTATGTCCTGGGTTCGAGAACATTGAGTGGTTACAGAAATACATCAATTGTCATCTTATTAACCCGCCGCCCCATAGCATATAAATTGTCAATGTCAGTTTATTAACCCCTCCAGCATATCAATTGTCAATGTTAGCTTATTAACCCCCCAGCATATCAGTTGTCAATGGCAGTTTATCAACCCCCCAGAACATCAGTTGCCAATGGCAGTTTATTAACCCCCCATCCAGCATATCAATTGTCAATGGCAGGTTATTAACCCCCTTCCAAGCATATCAATTGTCAATGTTAGCTTATTAACCCCCCCCAGCATATCAGTTGTCAATGGCATCTTATCAACCCCCCAGAACATCAGTTACCAATGGTAGTTTATTATCCCCCCTTCCAGCATATCAATTGTCAATGGCAGTTTATTAACCCCCTTCCAAGCATATCAATTGTCAATGGCAGACAGTTTATTAACCCGCCCCTTCTCCCAGCATACAGTCAATGGCAGACAGTCTATTAACCCCCCTCCCAGCATATCATTTGTCATTTTATGAACCCCCCGTGCCCCCCCAGCATATCAATTGTCAATGGCAGCTTATTAACCCACCTTCCAGCATATCAATTGTCAATGGCAGACACTTTATTAACCCCCCTCCCAGCAGGGACGTGCCGTCAGGGGTGGCACCTGCCATTCCATTAAGTCAGTGTGGTGGTTATAATATTAAAATCTGTAAAATAAAATATGAAATTTAAAAAAAGTTCACATACTCACCTGCTCCACGCTACCCTGCTTTCTATCTCTGCTCCTCTGCTTTTTTTTTTTAGTTCGCTGGCTGTGTGTGAATCATCACACAGCAGCGACAGCCTGCTCTGAGCCTATGCAATTTGCGTGGCTGAACGCTACACTAATTGAGTAAGCTCAAGCTGGCCAAGAGAGATTCTGAAGTCTGCAGCGTGCGTCTGGCGCTGCCTGCTTCCTGAATCTATACTCTTCAGTGCCTCATAGAGGCACTGAGAGCAGTTGAATTGCTTGAGCCAATGGGAAGGCACCATTGGTCTCCAACCATTCAAATTTTTTTCCATAGGAGGCATGCCTCAATGACTGACACAGGACAGTCATGTGACTGTCCTCGACAGTCATGGGGGTGTTGCCGCAGGGGGGGGGGCAGTGAGAACTCAGAGCATGTGTGCTACTGTGCTGGGGGAGTGTGGTCTCAACGACTCATATTGTCTGACTCGGAGTCAGGCAGTGTCAGAGAGATGAGACGAGTGTCAGGTCACGTGACTAATGGAGAGCCCAGAGAGCAGCAGCAAGAGATCCTGGGGAGTCCTGCAAGCAGCAAGATCCTGGGGAGCCCTGAGAGCAGCCAGTTCCTGGGAAGCACTGACAGCAGCCAGTTCCTGGGGAGCACTGACAGCAGCCAGCTCCTGGGGAGCACTGACAGCAGCCAGTTCCTGGGGTGCACTGAGAGCAGCCAGTTCCTGGGGTGCACTGACAGCAGCCAGTTCCTGGGGTGCACTGACAGCAGCCAAATCCTGGAGAGCACTGACAGCAGCCAGATCCTGGGGAGCACTGACAGCAGCCAGATCCTGGGGAGCACTTGGCAGCAGCCAGTTCCTGGGGAGTACTGACAGCAGCCAGTTCCTGGGGTGCACAGACAGCAGCCACATCCTGGAGAGCACTGACAGCAGCCAGTTCTTGGGGGGCACTTGACAGCAGCCAGATCCTGGGGAGCATTGACAGCAGCCAGTTCCTGGGGAGCACTGAACCTACGTAACCCGTATATATCTGGCTCTGATACTAGCCAGTGTCTCACCAGCCACTGACCTCACCGCACGTCACTGCCTCCCAGCATATCGTCAGTGGCAGGCAGTTTATTAACCCCCCTCCCTCCAAGCAGATCAATTGCCAATGGCAGACAGTTTATGAACCCGCCCCCCAGCATAGTTTATTAACCCCTCCCCCCGGTCGCTCACCGGCATACACTATTGAAAAAATCATTTTTTTTTCGCAGCCTCAGGCTGGCTGGCTCCGCTGGACTGCACCCTGTCTTAATTATCCTACCACTTCTGCTCCTGCATGCCCTGCCCGCACCACGTGAGGGGGCCGCGCCAATGCTGTGTGCCGTACTCAAGGCTAGAAAGTGGGACTGAGGCAGGCATGCTCTCTCCGAGTGCGCTGCTGGACCATCCCAGTTACTGGAGCTGAGGGAAACTGGCAGGGCCCACTGTGCCTGCCAAAACCAGGCCCCTACCAACTTGTGGGTAAATTCTTGGGCTGTCTTACATGAACTGCACGTTTGAGATCTCCCCTGAGTGGCTCAATGATATTGAGGTCAGGAGACTGAGATGGCCACTCTAGAACCTTCACTTTATTCTGCTGTAGCCAATGACAGGTCGACTTGGCCTTGTGTTTTGGATTATTGTCATGTTGGAATGTCCAAGTACGTCCCATGCGCACCTTCCGGGCTGATGAATGCAAATTTTCCTCCAGTATTTTTTGATAACATACTGCATTCATCCTGCCATCAATTTTGACCAAATTTCCTGTGCCTTTGTAGCTCACACATCCCCAAAACATCAGCGATCCACCTCCGTGTTCCACAGTAGGAATGGTGTACCTTTCATCACAGGCCTTGTTGACTCCTCTCCAAATGTAGCATTTATGGTTGTGACCAAAAACTTAAATTTTGGTCTCATCACTCCAAATGACTTTGTGCCAGAAGGTTTGAGGCTTGTCTCTGTGCTGTTTGGCATATTGTAAGTGGGATACTTTGTGGCGTTTGCATAGTAATGGCTTTCTTCTGGCAACTTCACCATGCATCCCATCTTTCTTAAAGTGGCTCCTTATTGTGCATCTTGAAACAGCCACACCACATGTTTTCAGAGAGTCCTGTATTTCACCTGAAGTTATTTGTGGGTTTTTATTTACATCCTGAACAATTTTCCTGGCAGTTGTGGGTGAAATTTTAGTTGGTCTAAATGAGAGTTACAGTTTGAACACTGCTGATTGGCATTCTCAATTCCTTGTAAATCTTTTTATATCCCTTTTATGTTTTATACAGTTCAACTACCTTTTCCCGCAGATCCTTTGACAATTCTTTTGCTTTCCCCATGACTCAGAATCCAGGAACGTCAGTGCAGCACTGGATGAAAGATGCAAGGGTCTGTCAGGAGTCCAGAAACTCATTGACCTTTTACACACACACACACACACACACACACACACACACACACACACACACACACTACAAACAAACAGATCACAGGTGGGGATGATTACCTTTTATAGGCATTCAAACCCGTTTGTGTCAACTTGTGTGCATGTTATGAGGCCAAAATCACCAGGGTATGTAAACTTTTGATCAGGCTCATTTGGGTAGTTTCTGTTGTCATTATGATTTAAAAACAGTAAACAGACGTAAATGATAATAAATGGCTTCAGCCAAACACTAACCATGAGTGAAAGAAAAGATTTCGTGTTATCGTTCCAATTCTCTGAATAATGGCAAAGAAATCATAAATTCTGCCAGCGTATGTAAACTTATGAGCCCAGTTGTAAGTGCATAGCAAAGAGTTCAATCTAAACCACATTTTTGCTCCTGGGCACAAGCCTCTCTCTATAAATGGAATGTGGCTAAAGGCTATATTTAAAGGGACACTACCACCAAAAAAATTAAAATGTAAAATTATATTTTATGTTGCTGCTATCCTACATGTGCTTTATTTTTCTCTTGCTTGTTTAGTTATGAAAATATTTTACTCTATATGTGTCACTGGGTGCATCCATTGCGTGATCTTTTGTGTTGTAAACTGCACCCCCCCCCCCCCAGTATCTTTATCTTGCTTGCAGCAATGTATCTGATGCTTGCAGGCTGCTGTGAGGGCTGTAACGGATACAATGCAGCTCCTATCCCACACAGGCATCTATAGTATATATATATATATACAGTTGTGTTCAAAATTATTCAACCCCCAATGCTGTAAAGGGTTTTAGGGAATTTAGTTTACATTTGTAATTGTATTCAGAATGAAATCCTACAAGGACTTTTTAAAGAACCATATGCAACTAAAATGACATCAATTGGTTTTGTAATACAGTAGTAAATGTTTCTTTTGTGAATTCTTCATTGACACAATTATTCAACCTCTTAAAGACTACCACTCTGAAGAACAGAGGTTCATTCAAGTGTTTTCAATCAGGTATTGAAAACACCTGTGGATGTCACGGAGCAGCAATAAAGCATAATAAGCACCAATTAGGCAGCTTTAAAATGACTGTGATACTCAGCTCCTTCTAGACATTTACTGGTGTGGTTACAAACATGGTGAAGTCAAGAGAATGGTCCAGGAAGACAAGAGAAGAGGTGATTACTCTTCACAGGAAGGGCAATGGCTATAAGAAGATTGCAAAGATGTTAAACATACCAAGAGAGACCATAGGAAGCATCATTTGCAAATTCAAGGCAAAGGGCACTGTTGAAACGCTACCTGGTCGTGGCAGAAAGAAGATGCTGACTTCGACTGCTGTGCGCTACCTGAAGCGTAGAGTGGAGAAAAGTCCCCGTGTGACTGCTGAGGAACTGAGAAAAGATTTGTCAGATGTGGGTACTGAAGTTTCAGCTCAGACAATACGGCGCACACTGCGTAATGAAGGCCTCCATGCCAGAACTCCCAGGTGCACCCCTTGCTGTCTCCAAAGAATAAGAAGAGTCGACTGCAGTATGCCAAAAGTCATGTGGACAAACCACAGAAGTTTTGGGATAGTGTTCTGTGGACTGATGAAACAAAATTAGAACTGTTTGGGCCAATGGATCAACGCTATGTTTGGAGGAGGAAGAACAAGGCCTATGAAGAAAAGAACACCTTGCCTACTGTGAAGCATGGCGGGGGGTCAATCATGCTTTGGGGCTGTTTTGCTTCTGCAGGTACAGGGAAGCTTCAGCGTGTGCAAGGTACCATGAATTCTCTCCAGTACCAGGAGATATTGGATGACAATGTGATGCAGTCCGTCACAAACCTGAGGCTTGGGAGACGTTGGACCTTTCAACAGGACAATGATCCCAAGCATACCTCCAAGTCCACTAGAGCATGGTTGCAGATTAAAGGCTGGAACATTTTGGAGTGGCCATCGCAGTCACCTGACTTAAATCCGATTGAGAACCTCTGGTGGGACTTAAAGAAAGCAGTTGCAGTGCGCAACCCTAAGAATGTGACTGAACTGGAGGCTTTTGCCCATGACGAATGGGCGAAGATACCCGTAGATCGCTGCAAGACACTTGTGTCAAGCTATGCTTCACGTTTAAAAGCTGTTATAACTGTAAAAGGATGTTGTACTAAGTAGTAAGATTGAATGTCACTTGGGGGTTGAATAAAACTGATAATGATGTGAGCACAGAAAAGACATTTGTGGTTATTTCATTATAAATGTTATGTTATATTTGTCTGACCTACACGTGCCTCTTTGATTTAATTGTAAGCAAGATGACTGAATGATCAAAATCAATGTCAAACTGGCCAAAACACTCAATTTCAGTGGGGGTTGAATAATTTTGAACACAACTGTATATGCAGGCTGTACTTTAAGGCTAGGGTCAGACAATCGCAGTGTTCACGTCCGTGGCTGCATAGCATTCTGACCAATGGAGCCCCACACACGAAGTACGTCCGCACGGAAGTGCGGACACATGACGGACGTGGCAAGCGAACGCAGGTTAGGCAAGAATGTAATACCGCTAGAACGGACGTGCGGAGTGCGCCACGTCCGCAACATCTGCATAGCTTTGTGTGTGAGTGATGGAACGAAGTCAGACGGACTGCATTTGTACGCCCAGCATTTTTGCAGCACAAAATGTTTTTTCATTTTAATTTTATCTCAGCCAAAAATAACATCAGTCACAAAAACGGACTGTGTGGCCACTACTGCGTCTTCCGTCAGAAAGTACGTCCGTTGTGCACGGACGCACAGTCAGTATAAGATGTGCTCGTCTGACATTAGCCTGACTATTAGATATGTAAAGGAAAAAGAAGGAAAAAGAAATAAACAGAAATAATCATGTGGTTCATATTGTGGTTTTGTTTGTAATGCACAAATAATCTAGTTACTGCTTTTTTGGCTGTAGTGTTCCTTTAAGAACCTTTGCTCTTGTACCTGTAATGCGTGGAATGAGGTCATAATCAATCCAAATAAAACTGAAATCCACCTTTCACTTACCAAAGAAGATTGAAGCCTCCGTGTGGTAGTAACCACATGCTTGTCTTTGTTTTAACATTGAACAAAGGTCAAGTCGAAACAAGGTTTCCTTTCCAAAGCAATGATCTTGGAAGTCCTTGTAAAGATTAGGATTGATTTTCTTTAGTCCCTAAAACATAAATAAATTATATTAATCACTTCCCACATTCAAAATACATTGAAAAAATCATATGCATACATGACTTCACACAGCTGCAGAAAGTGTCTGAGGCCTCCAGATTCTGCTGTGTGTCATGAGAGTCATAGAGGAAAAAAAGAGTCTGGTGAGCAATGTGAATAATGCCTTTTTTCATGTGTTATCATACATTTGTTTGTCCCTCTCATAATAGAGCTGGCCTTTAAAGGCAGATTAGTACCCAAAGAACAAGAAGACATGTCCACGATGCCACAATCATTGAAAAAAGCAAGTGTCTAAAAAGGCTATCAACAGATACTTCTAGTTAAATGGCATAACAGTAGATGGAAAGGTGTAGTACACACATGGAAGCAGAAAGAATGATGCATACAAAACCACTTGGCTGAAAAAACACAGCGCAACAATCAGGAAAAAAAGCATGCTTGATAAAAGTTCAGAAGAGGACTGAAACGTTGACTTGTCTATTTTTCACTTAAGATGGAATAAAAAAAATTGTACTTTTTATAAGCAAGCCTTCAGTGTGCGCCTCTTCCTTTGGAATTATATATATATATATATACACACAATATGTCACAGAGGTGAGTACACTCCTCACATTTTTGTAAATATTTTATTATATCTTTTCATGTGACAACACAAAGTAGTGAGTGCACAGCTTGCATAACAGTGTAAATTTGCTGTCCCCTCAAAATAACTCAACACACAGCCATTAATGTCTAAACGACTGGAAACAAAAGTGCATACACCCTTACGTGACAATGTCCAAATTGGGCCCAAATAGCCATTTTCTTTCCCCCGGTGTCATGTGACTTGATAGTGTTAATAGGTCTCAGGTGTGAACGGGGAGCAGATGTGTTAAATTTGGGGTTATTGCTCTCATTCTCTCATACTGGACACTGGAAGTTCAAAATGGCACCACATGGCAAAGAACTCTGAGGATCTGAAAAAAAGAATTGTTGCTCTACATAAAGATGGCCTAGGCCAGTGATGGCGAACCTATGGCACACGTGCCACACCTGGCACGCGGGGCCGACTGTGTCAGCACGCGAGCCAAAGGCTTGCCTCACTGCCGCTCTGAGCAAGCTTCTTCCTCTCAGTGCACGCTGGCAAAGGATATTCCCCCGGCCGCTCGTTGAAGTCCACCAGCCACGATCTTGCGAGATTACGGCTGGTGGATCTCAACAAGCGGCCAGGGAACATCCTTTGCCGGCGCGTGCTGGGTAGGAAGAAGCTTGCTGTGAGGCGCGAGGACCAATCTGGAGATTTTTTGGACAATAGTGCACCTAAATATACCGACTGAGGAAGGCTGTTAATGCCGAAACGCGTCTCGGTAACGCATCTGTCCATTTTTTAATATGCAATTAATTTTTTAATAAATTTTATATGGTTTATATTCTATTGACTACTCTCCTTGGATATATACTTGCCACCGCTTGGAAGCTCCTGATATCTGGCCCTCAGACGGTTGAGAAGAGGTTCTGGGTATCCACCATAGTGTACCTGACGCTGTATTGAGTGAGCCTGTGTGGAAGAGGCTCCATATCTGGTGAGTTCAATACATTATCACCTCTTTTTTATCATAATACGGTAATATACTATGGGAGCGCTGTCTATTATGTTATTGTAGCCATCGCAACCAGAGTTGAAGATTTAAGAAGGGATACGCCACCCTCTATATGGCTGGAAGCTCCTAAACCTAGAGCCAGGGATTTTTTGTGCTCTTATAAATGTGAGTTTCCATATTCCTACGAGTGATTTATTTGCCATATTTAATTGGGATTTTCTGCACGATTATTTCTTCATTTTTTCTCTCCCCTCCAATTTTTTTTTTTTTTTCCATTCTCTCACTTTTTTCTCCTTTCTGGCTATCCTCTCCACTATTGAGAGACGGCAAGAGATACACAGACCAAGAAAGGAGGACTATATTTGTGCATCGCTTGAACATAAAGAGAAGTAAATTTTAAGGAATTTTTCCCACTGGTATTCATACTGTTGTATTGGATATCATTGAATTTGCACATTTTGCACATTCGGACACTGTTGCACTTTATAGACTCTCTTATACCCATCGCACTGCTGGAATTTTATATATTGTTGCACTTTACTGTGTTCTATGGCACATTGCAGATATATCCATGCCTGAGCTGGGGGCAGATATATCCATGCGTGAGCTGGGGCAGATATATCCATGCGTGAAAGGAAACAATAAAAGGTCCTAGTGGCGCAGAGGTATTTCTATAAATTACATTAACCCTGGCCTAAAAAGACCCTTCAGGTGCTCATATGGGAGCGTAGGATCTATACGTGTCGCCAAGAACCATCAGGTCCCAAGAGACATCTAATTGGCAATAGAAGTGCAAATAGCAATCAATTTGTAAATTCACAGTACGTAGTTCGGTTAATAGTAACAAAACCTAAAGACATGCAAGAATTGTGTGTAACAATAAAGTGCATGTGCTTATAAAAAAAACAAAAAAAAACCGTTCCTCAGTAAGGTGCATACCCAGAGCCAGGGACACACTAGGCTCTGTAATCTGTGAGTGAGATTCTTGTTCTATTCTCACCATAAATATATGAAGCAGTCTGCACCTTTTTCTTCCTTCTCTCTCCCCTTATATAAACCAACCACTGAGGAGAGGAGCTGTGACAGTGGACCATTCATCTCTGCAACACGGCTCATACGCTGTGCAACCACTAGCGGCCACAGAGTTCCCGTTTTTTTTCACATTTTGCACATTTGCATGTGCACTTTACTGTGGTCTAGGACTTACTGACTGTTCAACCCTCTAGAGAACTATTAGCACTTTGCGCCTTAGCGCACATTCTGTGTATGCACCTTACTGAGGAAGTTTTTTTTTTATAAGCACATGCACTTTATTGTTACACACAATTCTTGCATGTCTTTAGGTTTTGTTATTATTAACCGAACTACGTACTGTGAATTTACACATTGATTGCTATTTGCACTTCTATTGCCAATTGTACGTCTCTTGGGACCTGATGGTTCTTGGCGACACGTATAGATCCTAGGCTCCCATATGAGCACCTGAAGGGCCTTTTTAGGCCAGGGTTAATGTGATTTATAGAAATACCACTGCGCCACTAGGACCTTTTATTGTTTCCTTTATCGTATTTGCACATTTTGTTGAGATTATGTATAACACCTTGTAGGCTGCAACCCCAAATCCTATACCTATAAATTAACGCCTCCACAGACAACCCCCCAATTTTTTATCCATGCGTGAGCTTGGGGCAGATATATCCATGCGTGAGCTTGGGGCAGATATATCCATGCGTGAGTTTGGGGCAGATACAGTTGTGTTCAAAATTATTCAACCCCCACTGAAATTGAGTGTTTTGGCCAGTTTGACATTGATTTTGATCATTCAGTCATCTTGCTTACAATTAAATCAAAGAGGCACGTGTAGGTCAGACAAATATAACATAACATTTATAATGAAATAACCACAAATGTCTCTTCTGTGCTCACATCATTATCAGTTTTATTCAACCCCCAAGTGACATTCAATCTTAGTACTTAGTACAACATCCTTTTACAGTTATAACAGCTTTTAAACGTGAAGCATAGCTTGACACAAGTGTCTTGCAGCGATCTACGGGTATCTTCGCCCATTCGTCATGGGCAAAAGCCTCCAGTTCAGTCACATTCTTAGGCTTGCGCACTGCAACTGCTTTCTTTAAGTCCCACCAGAGGTTCTCAATCGGATTTAAGTCAGGTGACTGCGATGGCCACTCCAAAATGTTCCAGCCTTTAATCTGCAACCATGCTCTAGTGGACTTGGAGGTATGCTTGGGATCATTGTCCTGTTGAAAGGTCCAACGTCTCCCAAGCCTCAGGTTTGTGACGGACTGCATCACATTGTCATCCAATATCTCCTGGTACTGAAGAGAATTCATGATACCTTGCACACGCTGAAGCTTCCCTGTACCTGCAGAAGCAAAACAGCCCCAAAGCATGATTGACCCCCCGCCATGCTTCACAGTAGGCAAGGTGTTCTTTTCTTCATAGGCCTTGTTCTTCCTCCTCCAAACATAGCGTTGATCCATGGGCCCAAACAGTTCTAATTTTGTTTCATCAGTCCACAGAACACTATCCCAAAACTTCTGTGGTTTGTCCACATGACTTTTGGCATACTGCAGTCGACTCTTCTTATTCTTTGGAGACAGCAAGGGGGTGCACCTGGGAGTTCTGGCATGGAGGCCTTCATTACGCAGTGTGCGCCATATTGTCTGAGCTGAAACTTCAGTACCCACATCTGACAAATCTTTTCTCAGTTCCTCAGCAGTCACACGGGGACTTTTCTCCACTCTACGCTTCAGGTAGCGCACAGCAGTCGAAGTCAGCATCTTCTTTCTGCCACGACCAGGTAGCGTTTCAACAGTGCCCTTTGCCTTGAATTTGCAAATGATGCTTCCTATGGTCTCTCTTGGTATGTTTAACATCTTTGCAATCTTCTTATAGCCATTGCTCTTCCTGTGAAGAGTAATCACCTCTTCTCTTGTCTTCCTGGACCATTCTCTTGACTTCACCATGTTTGTAACCACACCAGTAAATGTCTAGAAGGAGCTGAGTATCACAGTCATTTTAAAGCTGCCTAATTGGTGCTTATTATGCTTTATTGCTGCTCCGTGACATCCACAGGTGTTTTCAATACCTGATTGAAAACACTTGAATGAACCTCTGTTCTTCAGAGTGGTAGTCTTTAAGAGGTTGAATAATTGTGTCAATGAAGAATTCACAAAAGAAACATTTACTACTGTATTACAAAACCAATTGATGTCATTTTAGTTGCATATGTTCTTTAAAAAGTCCTTGTAGGATTTCATTCTGAATACAATTACAAATGTACACTAAATTCCCTAAAACCCTTTACAGCATTGGGGGTTGAATAATTTTGAACACAACTGTATATCCCTGCGTGAGCTTGGGGCAGATATATCCATACGTGAGCTTGGGGCAGATATATCCATACGTGAGCTTGGGGCAGATATATCCAAACGTGAGCTTGGAGGCAGATATATCCATGCGTGAGCTTGGAGGCAGATATATCCATGCGTGAGCTTGGGGCAGATATATCCATGCGTGAGCTTGGGGCAGATATATCCATGCTGAGCTTGGGGCAGATATATCCATGCGTGAGCTTGGGGCAGATATATCCATGCGTGAGCTTGGGGCAGATATATCCATGCGTGAGCTGGGGGCAGATATATCCATGTGTGAGCTGGGGGAATATATATCCATGCGTGAGCTTGGGGCATATATCCATGCGTGAGCTTGGGGCATATATATCCATGCGTGAGCTTGGGGCAAATATATCCATGCGGGAGCTTGGGGCAAATATATCCATGCGGGAGCTTGGGGCAAATCTATCCATGTGGGAGCTTGGGGCAAATATATCCATGCGTGAGCTTGCGGCAGATATATCCATGCGTGAGCTTGGGGCACATATATCCATGCGTGAGCTTGGAGCAGATATATCCATGTGTGCTTGAAGCAGATATATCCATGTGTGAGCTTGGGGCAGATATATCCATGTGTGAGCTTGGGGCAGATATATCCATGTGTTAGCTTGGGGCAAATATATCCATGTGTGAGCTGGGGCAATATATAAATGTGAGCTGGGGGCAATTATATCCATTTGTGAGCTGGCGCCAATATATAAATGTGAGCTGGGGGCAATTATATCCATTTGTGAGCTGGCGCCAATATATAAATGTGAGCTGGGGCCAATTATATCAATGTGTGAGCTTTGGGCAAATATATCCATGTGTGAGCTGGGGGCAAATATATCCATTTGTGAGCTGGGGGCAAATATATCCATGCGTGAGCTTGGGGCAAATATATCCATGCGTGAGCTGGGGGCAAATATATCCATGTGTGAGCTTGGGGCAAATATATCCATGTGTGAGCTTGGGGCAAATATATCCATGTGTGAGCTGGGGGCAACTATATCCATGTGTGAGCTTGGGGCAAATATATTCATGTGTGAGCTTGGGCAAATATATCCATGTGTGAGCTGGGGCAATATATCCATGTGTGAGCTGGGGGCAACTATATCCATGTGTGAGCTTGGGGCAAATATATTCATGTGTGAGCTTGGGCAAATATATCCATGTGTGAGCTGGGGCAATATATCCATGTGTGAGCTGGGGGCTAATATATCCATGTGTGAGCTGGGGGCTAATATATCCATGTGTGAGCTGGGGCAATATATAAATGCAAGCTGGGGGCAATTATATCCATGTGTGAGCTGGGGGCAAATATATTCATCTTCTTATACTGTATTTTTCTTCTAAGACTTAAGCACATAATTAGTTCAAACAGTCGTATGAAGTGTTTTTTCTAAAATAAATCAGTATTCAGGTCTAATTGTGGGGTTGGCACTTTGAGACACATAAGTTGGTTCAGCGATCCAGTTTGGGCACTCGGGCTCAAAAAGGTTCGCCATCCCTGGCCTAGGCTATAAGAAGATTGCCAAGACACTGAAACTGAGCTGCAACACTGTGGCCAAGACCATACAGCGGTTTAACAGGGCAGGCTCCACTCAGAACAGGCCTCGCCATGGTCGACCAAAGAAGTTGAGTGCACTTGCTCGGCGTCATATCCAGAGGTTGTGTTTGGGAAATAGACGTATGCGTGCTGCCAGCATTGCTGCAGAGGTTTAAAGGGGTGGGGGGGTCAGCCTGTCAGTGCTCAGTAGGGATGAGCTGTTCGGGTTCGGACGGTTCGGAGTTCGACCCAAACTTTGGCAGTTCGAAAGTTCGCGAATTTCGAACTTTTTGGGCGTGTTCGGTTCGGGTTCGAAAAAAAATGAAATTTTGAAAAAAGTATAGAAAATGCTTAAAAAAAATAATAAAAAATCTAGAAATTAAGAGACTCTTTACTGCAGAATATTATAAGCAACGGTTTATTACATATTGAATTAAAACCTAATGTGTACGTGGAAAATCTAAATGACCTCTGTTCACAAACGGGCATAACACCAGGTGTTTTTAGTCTGGTAATCAATTTGATACATTGTACAATATACTGAGGGTGGGGTGGTGTCTGCTTCTGATTGAGATTTGAGAATTAATTTCCCTAAAACATCCTAATATGCTGCATTTAACTGGTGTTTGAAAAAAATCTAAAGCAATGTTATTTTTCACCTCGTGATTAAACATTCACAGGGTTATTCAGAGAGCGGTGAAAAGCAGGAGAATAACTGGAGAAGTGAAAATTATAGGTCAAAATAGCTAAACCAGAAGAATTCTCCCATTTATCTCACTTTCCAAATCGGCTATTTGGTCTAGATTGTTCTCTTCTCTTCAGGGTTGTTCAGAGAAAGGTGAAAACCAGGAGAATGGCAGGAAAAGAGAACAATCTGTACCAAATAGCCGATTTGGAAAGTGAGATAAGGCTAGGGTCAGACTAACGCATTTTTCGCAGCGACCGTCAAAAAAGTGCGTCCAAACGCATTGCCGTATTTTTTCACGGATTGCGCGAAAACGGTCATACGATGCGCATTTTTGTGCATGATTTTTTTTATGGATCCAAACCAGGAAACTTTGGGTGTCTGGACGTTATGTTGGGCGGACATGAGCAGGGTCTGACGTCTCCAAATCACGCACACACGCCGCTAGTGGACGCAGCGCACTCTGTACGTCCGTACTAGCGGTTCTGCGTTCTCGAAAAAATGCGTTCATTTTCCACTTGCGTTGCGCAGCCGGACTTTTGTGCGACCGTACTTCGTATATTGGCCGTCATTGCCCGTCATTTGCTGCTAGTGTGGCCGTGATTAAGTGCGCCTAAACGCACGTTAAAAATTCGCTAGTCTGACCCTAGCCGATTTGGAAAGTGAGATAAATGGGAGAATTTTTCTGGTTTGGCTATTTTGACCTAGAATTTTCCATTCTCCAGTCATTCTCCTGCTCTTCACCGCTCTCTGAATAACCCTGACAGGGTTATTCAGAGAAAGGTGAAACTCAGGAGAATGACTGGAGAATGGAAAATTCTAGGTCAAAATAGCCAAACCAGAAAAATTCTCCCATTTATCTCACTTTCCAAATCGGCTTTTTGGTCTAGAATTTTCCATTCTCCTGCTTTTCACCGCCAAAAAATCAGTAAACCTTTTCTGCGTGTCCGAAAATGTCTCCTCTTTTCATACAGACTGCCGCCCCAAGTAGTTGTTTATGGATAGATTAAAAGAAAAGCATTTACCGTCATTTGAAATGTCATTTTTTGGTTATTACATATTTCTATACATCCTAGAAATCCGCCACTTCACTGGCAGGTTATGGGGACCTCCTAGGCACGATATTTGAAGGAATTTTTCATTTTTATTTTTAACCCTTATTTCATGGAAAACTCACTGTCCCTTTAAAAACGTTTTTTTTTAAAACTTTTGTCCTTGTTTCCTGTCCCCCAGGGCACTACCCGGACCCCCATACACCTTTTATGGCAAATATGTAGCATATATGCCCTCTTGGAGGGCACTCTAAAAAACCGAATTTTCAGCCCCATTGACTTGCATGGGGGTTCGGGTTCGGACCCGAACAAATGGGAAGTTCAGGTTTGGGCTCGAACCGAACTCGGGGGGTGTTCGGCTCATCCCTAGTGCTCAGACCATACGCTGCACACTGTATCAAATTGGTCTGCATGGCTGTTGTCCCAGAAGGAAGGATCTTCTAAAGATGAAGCACAAGAAAGCCCACAGTTTGCTGAAGACAAGCAGACTAAGGACATGGATTACTGGAACCATGTCCTGTGGTCTGATGAGACCAAGATAAACTTATTTGGTTCAGTTGGTGTCAAGCATGTGTGGTGGCAACCAGGTGAGGAGTACAAAAACAAGTGTGTCTTGTCTACAGTCAAGTATGGTGGTGGGAGTGTCATGGTCTGGGGCTGCATGAGAGCTGCAGGCACTGGGAGCTGTAGTTCATTGAGGGAACCATGAATGCCAATATGTACTGTGACATACTGAAGCAGAGCATGATCCCCTCCCTTCAGAGACTGAGCCACAGGGCAGTATTCCAACATGATAACGACCCCAAGACGACCACTGCCTTGCAAAAGAAGCTGAAGTAAAGATGATGGACAGGCCAAACATGTCTCCAGACCTAAACCCTATTGAGCATCTGGCGCATCCTCAAACAGAAAGTGGAGGAGCGCAAGGTCTCTAACATCCACCAGCTCCATGAAGTTATCATGGAGGAGTGGAAGAGGACTCCAGTGGCAACCTGTGAAGCTCTGGTGAACTCCATGCCCAAGAGAGTTAAAGGAATACTCTAGGCCAGCGTTTTTCAACCACTGTGCCGCAGCACACTAGTGTGCCGCGGCACACTAGTGTGCCGTGAGATATGGTCTGGTGTGCCGTGGTAAAAATTCCAATTTCATCCGTAACATGCGCTTCGGCTCACAAATAGACCAATCATTAGATGTTACACTGACAGGAGAAGACATCGCAGTAGATCGCCGATGCGCAGAAGAGCACCGAAGGATCTGGACTCTGGAGGATTATCGCGGATGCAGCACAGAAGAGCGCTGAGTGATGGATCTGGAGGAGACAGGAGCAGAAGAGCGCTGAGTGATGGATCTGGAGGAGACAGGAGCAGAAGAGCGCTGACTGATGGATCTGGATGGAGTGCTGAGTGTGACGGACAGCGGCTATCTGGAGGAGACAAGTGCAGTAAGTACTGAATGACAGTGAGACAGGAACAGATACTGCAGCGATGGATACATTTTTGAAAAGGAAAGAACTGGACTCTGAACAAAATTCGGAGCCAGATAAGAGCCCAAGTATGAGTGGGGATCAAAAGAAAGCAAAGATGGTTAGCTCAAGGAAATTCTCTGGCACAAGGCAATATAGCGAAAGCTATATTTTATTTGTATTTACTTTCACCGGAGATGCAAAGAAACCAACTCCACTGTGTGTTGTGTGTGGTGAAAAGCTATCTAACAGTGCTATGGTCCCAAGTAAACTTAAACGCCATCTCTAAACGAAACACCCTTCGCTTCAAAACAAGAATGCGGACTTTTTTGTTCGCCTGCGTGAAAACACGGAGAAACAGGCAACTTTCATGAGAAAAACCACAAAGGTAAATGAAAGAGCTCTTAAAGCTAGCTATCAAGTTGCTGAATTTATAGCCAAGTCAAAAAAGTCGCACACTGTGGCAGAGACATTAATACTTCCCGCCTGCAAAGCTATTGTAGAGGAGATGCTCGGACCTGAAGCAGCTAAGGAAATAGACAAAGTCCCTCACTCAGACAACACAATTTCCAGACGTATTAATGACATGTCTGCAGACATAGAAAGTGTGGTTTTGGAAAAGATCCGTATCAGTGAGAAATTTGCATTGCAACTTGACGAGTCTACTGATATCAGTGGACATGCTCAACTCTTGGCCAATGTGTGTTTTGTGGATGGTGATGCAATTAGAGAAAACTTCTTTTTTTGCAAGGCATTGCCAGAAAAAACAACAGGAGAAGAAATTTTTCGGGTCACATCAGAATACCTTGAACAAGGAGGACTTAAGTGGGAAAACTGCACAAGTGTCTGCACCGATGGAGCTGCAGCCATGGTCGGGCGCACCAAAGGCTTTGTAAGCAGAGTGAAGGAAAGAAATCCAGATGTCATTGTTACGCATTGTTTTTTACACCGTGAGGACCTCGTAGCCAAGACTTTACCAGCAGACCTAGTTCCTGTGTTGGATGATGTTGTGCGCATGGTAAACTTTGTAAAGTCACGACCCGTGAAAAGTCGCATGTTTGCAGCTTTGTGTGAGGAGATGGGAGCGAAGCATAAAACCTTGCTGTTTCATACGGAGGTCCGGTGGTTGTCGCGTGGCAAGGTCTTGGTTCGTGTGTATGAGCTGCGGGAGGAACTTAAAGTGTTTCTGACAAATGAGAGGTCAGATTACGCAAAGCTGCTTGCAAGTGATGAGTGGTGTGCAAGGCTGGCATACCTGGCAGATATTTTTCATCATCTGAATGAGCTGAACACACGAATGCAAGGCCGAAATGAAAACCTGCTTACAAGTACAGATAAAATAAATGGATTCCGTTCAAAGGTGCAACTCTGGCATCAACACGTGGAAAGTGGCAATCTTGAAATGTTCACACTCACCAAGCAATGTGTTCACGGTGTTCACACTGCTGCACTGGGTGAGATAATAGTTGAGGAGAAGTTGTCATTTTATTTCTCTTCAGTCTCCACTGAATGCCTTGACTGGGTTAGGGACCCTTATAGCTCAGCATCAGTTGGTGGAAAGGACATGACTTTACAGGAGCAGGAGGAACTAACTGAACTGAGACAAAATCGTGGTTTCAAGCTAAGATTTGCCGATCTACCTTTGGACAGTTTTTGGTTGGATTCTGCCAAGGAGTTCCCCGTTCTGGCAAACAAAGCTATTTTGACATTGCTCCCATTTTCCACTACATATCTGTGTGAGATGAGCTTTTCAAGCCTGATTGCTATAAAAACTAAAGACAGAGAGACACTGAGAGCTGTTGACGAAGAGCTACGTGTGTGTCTTTCTTCAAATTCCTGCCAGAATATCAGCTTTGTGTTCAGCCAAACAGGCCCAGGTTTTGCACTGAGTAAGTAAACAGAAATATGAACAATTATAAAATACTTTATTATTTCATAATAAAGTAATTATAAAATAATTTCTTTGTGTTTGATTCCTATTCAAGAGAATTACTTTATATATAGTCAATATAGGCACAGAGGTAAAAAAATTTAACATTTTCTAATGGTGGTGTGCCTCGTGATTTTTTTCATGAAAAAAGTGTGCCTTTGCACAAAAAAGGTTGAAAAACACTGCTCTAGGCAACATGGCCACCTAAGCTTTTTAAGGTGGTCATGATGCCCGGAGTATGCCGCCCTCTGTCCCCCCTCCCTCCGCTTAGCCGATCAGCTGAAAAAGCTGAAAACAGCTGAGAGAGGCGGAGGACTTTACTCCGCCCTCCCAGCTGTCAGTCAGCAGAGCGGGATTCAGAGTTCCCGCTTCTGCAGACTTTCTGCAGCATGCGCGCTTCTCACGTAAACCAGAAGGCAAGTACAATGCAAGAAGGACTGGAGCGGAAGAGGAGGGAGGGGAGTATATATAAAAAAAAAAGACGCCGCTGGAAAGAAGTGGATTTTAGGGTAAGTATTACAGTTACACAAAAAAAAACACCCTAACGATTTATTAAGGGAATAGGGATAGATTAGGATAAAAAAAACGGGGGGGGGGGGTGATTTTTGAGTAGAGTGTTCCTTTAAGGCAGTGCTTGAAAATAATGGTGGCCACACAAAATATTAACAATTTGGGCCCAATTTGGACATTTTCACTTAGGTTTGTACTTACTTTTGTTGCCAGCATGTTTAGACATTAATGGCTGTCTGTGTGTTGCGTTATTTTGAAGGGACAGGAAATTTACACTGTTATACAAGCTGTACACTCACTACTTTACATTGTGGCAAAAGTGTCATTTCTTCAGTGTTGCTGTCACAAGAAAAGATATACAGGGTTATTCAAAGAGAATAAAAAAGTAACCGCACGTTCAGTGACTTTTCGTTCTCTTCAATTCGGTGCGATTTGGCGATCCCATTTCGGTGACCCTGTGGTGTATTCAGCAAGCACCACAGGGCCGTTGTAGTACAGGGAAAAGCCACCGCAAACCCGCCGAACACTCACCGCAAAACCCGGCGAACGCACACCGAAACCCGCAAAAGCATCTGGATTAACCCCGCCAAACACGCCGGAGAAAGCCGAGCAGCCGCCGATCACAGCGCAGAGCAGCCGCCGGAAAAAGCCGACACCGCAGACAAATGGAGTGAAAAACAAACCCAGTATGCTTGAATGTATGAAAAGTGAAACGCTGTTTGCAAAGAAACTACAGAACGAAAATATCTGAAATTTACATTTAAGGTCCAATGAATAATAATAAAAAGGGCTCTTACAGAAAAAATGATTTAAAAAAAAACAAAACGAAAAATGCCTATAAGTTCCTAAAAAATCTATACATTCAGAAACTTTTTACTACAGAATATTATAATCAATGGTTTATTAGATATTGCATTAAAACAGGAATATTTTTAACATTGAAGCCTATGGGATTCGCCTGAATAAACCTGTCGAATGAAACCACCGAACAGCAGGGCAATTCGGCAACTTTTCACTGCTGGTTTTTGTTCTCTGAATAGTCGAAGCATTGCTTCTCTATGGGGGATTCACTGCCCTCGAATAGGCACCGTATGTGCAGGCAATTCGCCAACATTTGGCGAACTGCCTGCTCACTGAATAGCCGAATGGCCAGGAAAGGTAACCGTACGCTGAATTTTGCTGTTCGGTTACCTTTCAGCCACAATTCGGATCTCTTTGAATAACCCTGCTAATAAAATATTTACAAAAAAATTGAGGGATGTACTCACTTCTGTGAGATACTGTATATATATTGTGGAAGAGTGCTTGGATTGGGTAACAGAATGTCTGGGAGAGTAATCAAGGGTATAATATTTAGGACCCAGAATCCTGCATGGCCTCTATCTTCTCGCACACTTGTTGGCAATTAATTAATTAAGCAAAAGATAAATTCCCAGGCTACTGACTCCTGAAGAGAATTGTGAAAGCGCTCAAGTGAGCGTGTCAGTGGGTGAGTGAATCTGTGAGAGAGCGTGAGCAGGCCCGTCTTTAATATTGATTGGACCCTGGGCAAACATTTTTTTGGGCCCCCCCCCCCACACTGTACATTACTATGGGGGTTATTCACAAAGCACAAAAATTTCGGTGCTTTGCGATAAGATGTGCTTTGGCGACTACATTTTGCTGATCCTACGGTGACCCATACACAGCACATTACTGTGTGTTTTATTGCTGTGGCGAAGTTCTGCAATACTCTCACACACACACTATATTACTGTGACTGAGTCTTATTCCTGTGCAGCTCTGTCATACACGTGCAGGGTCAGCAACCTTGGCTCTACAGATGTTTTGGGCCTACATTTACCATGAGACTCACCCAATCTAATGAGTAGCTGAGCATCATGGGAGATGTGGTTCTAAAACATCTGTAGAGCCAAGGTTGCTGATCCCTGTAACAGTTCAGAGGAGAGCGCTGTGATTTTACATAATAAACTTTTTATGCTTTACTATAATTACTCGTTATCTACTTTCCTGCTCTTTAGCATGAATACAATATGGAATGCAAAACACGCACGCACACACAGAGTAGGTTTCCTTGTCTGGCTTTGGTCCACATGTCTTCTGATGATTTGTGCCCCTGGATATTTCACTAAGTGCCTCTTCAAAGGGGATGAATCTTAGAGATTGTAAGCTCTTGGGTTGGAAGCAGAATCCTATTTTCCCCTCTTAGATTGTAACCTCACAGAAGTGGGCTTCTATGTTCCTGTCATTCTCCATATAATCACACTATGTTGTGTCTGTTACTGGGCAGCGCAGCGCTGGATGTGCTGCGGACCAGGATTGGCTGGGACACGTCAGCCGCTTCCTCATAGACTAGCTGCCGTCACATAAAGGGGCATAAGGAGCAATTTCCCACTAAGCATTTGCAATAAATGTGTTGATTATGTGATCATGACAGAGTTTGTTTAAGGTTGTCCAAAACGCAAAACCCACACACTCTTCAGTATCAAAGCATTACACCTTCACCTTTATATAAAATATACATTCTTTGGGACTGTAAGGACTGTCATGTTTTTGTCTGTGTAACTTGTGTCACTGTCAGGTCAGGATAAAGATACACGGACTGAAACGCACTAAGTACCCAAGTACATGCACACACTGAGGGTGTTATACAATAGAGCGACTAGCGCTAAGCAGATGGTAATAGATTTAGTGCACAGTAATTAAAAATCGTACCAATGCACTCACACAATGTCACAATACAATGTGTAGCAGACATATAAAGGTTTCTTTCGTGTGACGGGTCTGAAATTCGTACCAGTTCACTCTCACAGAATACTAGAGGATGCAGGTAAAACCTTTATGTGTCTGCATCATCCTCTAGTATTCTGTGAGTGAACTGGTACGAATTTCAAACACGAAAGAAACCTTTATATGTCTGCTACACATTGTATTGTGACATTGTGTGAGCGCATTGGTACGATTTTTAATTACTGTGCAGTGCACTAAATATATTACCATCTGCTTCGCGCTAGTCGCTCTATTGTATAACACCCGTGACCCTCAGTGTATGCATAATGTACTGTATTTTCATTTTTATAACCTATCGTATTGACCCCAACTGAACTTTAGCTGTTGTGTAGGCAGCAGTGTCAACCATATATGAGCCACCGACCTTATCTGAAGAGCGTGTCAGTGCTGCAGAGACAGTGCTTGCTGGGCCTGGGTCTCTGAGCGGCTCCTGTAAATGCAGCCACCAGCGAAAATCATGCGGGGACGTTCTGCGCATGCGCGCCGCCCCGCATCACGTGGTACGTGAAGAGGGCGGCGCCAACAGCGTGTGTGCCGTTCCAAGCCTTGTGTCGGCTGGAAGGAAGGCACGCACGCTGGCGCTGCAGCGGATCTGCGCCTGCCTGCTGCCACCCCGGGCCCTTCGTGAATCATTGACACTGCACACACAGCCAGATGGCACCGCGGGGCCGCCGGAAGCTTCATCATACGGAGTGGACTCCATTACAGTGCACAAGTCATTTTCGGCGGCGCTGGCGGTCTTTGCCGCGGGCCCAAGGGGGCAGCTGCTTTGGGCCCCTCAAGTGACTGGGCCCGGGGCAGCTGCCCCTTTTGCCCCGCGTTAAAGACGGCCCTGAGCGTGAGTGTGTGAGCGAGTCAGCGGGTGAGTGTGTTTTGCTTTCACAGTTGCAGAAATGCTAATAGTCAGTTCCTCAGTTTCCCCAGTCTGAGGGTCTGAACAGCTTGTGTTAGTTCATACAGTCAAATGTATTTATAAAACGCTAACAAGTTCCGTAGTGCTGTACAATGGGAGAGGCAGAATAACAAATGTCCATACAAGTTAAACACAGAACAGTAAGAGAGAGGACCTGCCCAAGAGCTTACAATCTAAGAGATGAGGGATGACACACTAGGTGAGGGTAATAGCTGAGTATGTGAAATAGTGGGGTGAATGGGGGGCTGTGGGCAAGATGGAGAAAGAAATGTAGTTCATGTGATGGGTGGAATAATGTGCGGGGAGGAGGCGGTGTTGTGGACAGAAATGTATATATTCGCTTTTATAATATTCAACGGCTTAGAAGGAGGCCTAGAAAAATGCTCATTTGAGTAGTTTAAATGGTTAATCAAGATTTATGAATCAAATGCATATTATTCTTTAAACGCTATCTTAGCTGATTGTTTTTGTACGCACATGTAGTTTTTTTCCAAATATCAAGAAGAGAATGTTTTGGAACATCTTGGAGATCATCTTGGAGAATGTTTTGGAACATCTCGGAACGTCCTGTAACCAACGTCCTTGACGGCTAAAGGGACATCCGGAGACACTGTTGTTTATTTTCTTTAACTGTTATTAAACAAGGTCTATAATTTCACAATATTAATGACGAATAGAATGTTGGGCAACAGCCTGTTATCGTTACATGCGACGTAGCATAAAAAGCCTTGTAAATTGTCGAATAAAGACAGAGAAGTCATTGGCTTGGAAGCCACATAGACGTATTCGTTGTCTGTGTGATTTCTTTATGCGCACAGCTATCTGATTTCTCCACCGAGTTAGAACAGAAACTGGCATCCGAGGACGGACTCCATTGTCCATTGCAATTTGACGCCCACCGTGGGGCCCTGGGTTACGCTTTCTCCAGTGTGTCACCGACGAGGATTTCCTGGCAGGACCACACCAGAACCGGAGCCTGATCAACTTCGTAACCTCACAGGTAAGATACCTTTTGATATCTTATCGGTGACGTGTTCTGGTCTGTGATCCTGCCCCGGGAAACCCCAGTGTGACGCTTGGGAAAAGCATCAAAAGTGGGGTTTTATTTAACTTTGCCCAGGTGCCCGTTATACTGACCCACGACCGCATGCCAGTTGTCTGCTTGTTTGTACGTGTCTGTTCACGATTCTTTGTATTGACGGCATATTTCCTGATAGAAATTGTATTTTGGTTGGTTGTTAATCAGAAAGATTATCGCGGACCTGTGGTAACAACAAGTGGCGTGTACCTGGTTAGCTATCTCGGTAACTCGGTAACAGGTGATGTGATGAAATAGGCGCATACCTGGTACTAGGACTTTCCTAACAGTCAACAGGCGATCACAAGCTTGGTGGTGGGACGCGATATATCTCTGATTGAAGTATAGTTTGATTTACAGTCAGAGGAGTTTTTGTGGGTACTGGGATAGATGATGCATTAGGCGTATCTATTAGGAGCTCACAAGAATATGTATATCTAGTAGGAACAGGTGACACTGTAGGATATATATGCTGCGCGACGGAGAGGTACTAGCTACACCTTTCTAGCAGGGTCCTATATTAGGAATATAGGGGAGGACGAGACGCTTTATTGTCGTGGTAACAAAAAGGACACGATAGATATAGGTCTATCCGCATTTCTGACTGTTGATAAACTAAGTGAATTGAAGAAGTGACCAGGAAACAAAGCTAACAATCTAGAATGGGAAATGAACAGAGTAGCCATACTGGTTGGTTGTCACCATGCAAGTTAGTTGAGGAAAGGACAGGCAAAAGTAATGTGACAAACCTAAAGATTTTAGGCACGATTTGCGAATTAGATAATCCCAGATTACAGGAAGAAGAATGGAAACATGTGTTGAAGAATAAGAAAGGAATGTTGATTGATAATGGTTTATGGAATGTTGCACAGGCTTGGTATAGGGTTGCAAAAGAAATTGAGAACGAAGGGTAGATAGAAACATTAGATAAGAAGAAAGGAAAAACGAATTACTATCATCTCACTCCAAGTTCTGAGCCTCCTTCCTATAGTAAGGTATCCAATAAAGAAAATAATAACCCCAACCCAAACGACAAATGCCCAAAAACAGCCGACAGGTCTCTACCCTGTTTTATGTATCGATGGGTCGTACTACACCACTCGTCCTGTAACGTCCTCATTAACAGCCACAAGCCAGGTACCGACAATATACCCTATAATAATTAATTTGCCCAATTTAGATACCACTCTCCAAACGATAGACCGGACCGGTGACCCGGGTCAACCACCTTTCTCCAGTCATTTTTTTGACTCAGTAAATCGTACTGATGATTCCCTAACGTCCCACATAGGGATATCTGCAACCACACCCCAGGTCACCCGTAGCCAGCCCATGACTTTTCCACCCCAGCACCAAGATCTTATCACCTTTCCACCCCAGCAAACAGACACCAGATGTCCTTTCTACCAAAATACCCAAGACATACCCCCGACTCCCAAGAATAATATCACCTGGACACAGCAGTCCACTCTCAGTATGACAGCAGGCACCGTGGAAGGGGAGCCTGGTGGGGAGGGGGGGTATCCACCAAGGACCTGTTTTACTTGTGGAGAGTCCGGCCATTTCAAACGAGATTGTAAAGCACCCCAGGCACGAGCCCCCACCCAAAGCCCAGATGCCGCCAATGGCCTTTAGCAGGATACTGCCATTGTATCTGATAATTTCCCACGACCCACTATCCCTGGCTTAGGCCTTTCCCCCAAGATGATGTCTGACCAAACAACCAATATAATATATATATATATATATATATATATATATATATATATATATATACTGTGTGTTTTGTATATATTTTTGTGTATATAGTGTGTATTTTGTATATATGGATGTATATGTGTATGTGTATAGAGTATGAGTCAATAAAAAGGTATAGATTTAATTGGGGGTTGGTCAGGGATGCCTGTTCCGACTCGTATAAATGGATGCAAACAAAACGATGAATTTGTATAAGTGGGATGAAAGTTGTTTTAAAGCAGAATCTGATAATCTATAAGATGCGGATGATAGTTTATGAGTCAATGTGAGAAGAGGTTAGGGAAGCCTATCCTAGATATGGCAACTATAGGTTGCTTGCCAGTAAGGAGCAATAAGAAGGACATGTATGTTTGTATGTATGTATGTATGTATGTATGTCAGAGATGTAAATCACGGTAAGCAAAGACAACAGGCAGAGTATACAGGAGAGACATAACTGCTTTGTTTGAGATATGATTCCATTGCTGGGTGTTTGCCAGGAGGATCTGCGTTGTTTACTGTTGTGGTGTATATGTGAGGTACAAAAAAATGTACGTATGCGGAGTGATTGTTCTTGTAGGTAGTACCGTTTGTCTATATTGATGGAGGGAGTTTTTGCTAACGCCCTAATGGTTTATTATTTTAATTAAAAATAGTTTTATACGAAATATTCTCGGGAGAGGCTCCGTATTCTATCAGTATTGCTCTGCAGGACAGAGTGCTACGGAGCAGGGTAGAATTAAGTGTTAAGAACACAAAGTGGGCTTTAAAATATCCCGTATAATGTTTTTTATGTGGAAAAAGAAAAAAAAAAGGGAAGCAGGACGCAGACGAGAAAGTGAAACTAGAAAGATTAAATTGGTTCCTCTTTTTTCCTATGACCGTGAAGATCAGATATTTTAACCCTGCTGAGAGAGAAAAAAAAAGAACAGGGGAATGTTCAACTCTATGCAGTTTAAACGTGGAGCGGGTTTTTCCCTGCTGCAATAGCTTATTTTGGTTTAAAATAGATAAGGTGTACTGTTCGTATCAGAAGATTGCAGGTTTTTATTTCCTAACAGGGTTATCCAAAGAGATTCGAAAAGTCACCGCACGTTCGGTGACTTTTCGTTCTCTTCAATTCGGTTCCTTTTGCCGATTGCATTTCGGTGACCCTGCGGTGTATTCAGCAAACAGCACAGGGTCCCCGAATTGCAGGGAAAAGCTGACGAAAACCTGACGAAAAACTAACCGAATGCACGCTGAAAACAAGCAAAACATCTGGATTAACCTTCGAAGAGGAGCCGAACAGGAGCCGAAAAGGAGCCGAATCACACAGAGCCGAAGCAGCTGTGACGTAGAGGAGGCAGTGAATAAATTAGAAAAACCATTTGTATGAATCTGGGAAAAAAAACGCTGTTTGCAAAGAAACTACTGAGCGAAAATGTCTGAAATTTTCACAGGAGGTCCAGGAATGATAATAAAGAGGGCTGTTACAAAAAAAATAAGCAAACTAAAAAAAAAAAAAAAAAAAATCGGACTTTTAATTTTTTTTTAAAAAATTCAGAAAAATGCTTAAAGTATCCTAAAAAATCTATAAATAAAGAGACTTTTTGCTGCAGAATTTTATAATGAACGGTTTATTAGATATTGAATTAAAACGGGATATTTTTTAACATTGAAGTCTATGGGATTCTCCTGAATAAATTTGCCGAATTTAAACCCACCGAATGGCAGGACATTAGGGGAACCTTTCACTGCTGGTTTGTGTTCTCTGAATAGCCGAAGCAGTGCTTTTTGATGGGGATTTCACTGCCCTCGAACAGGGACCGAACAGGCACCGTATGTTCAGGCAATTCGACAGGATTTGGCGAATTGCCTGCTCTCTGGATAGCCGAATGGCCAGGAAAGGTAACCGAACCCTGATTTTCAGCGTTCGGTTACCTTTCTCAAGCAATTCGAATCTCTTTGGATAACCCTGTTAGTTAATTTAGAGGATTTTCTAGTTGCTGACGACCCCACAGACGGAGTGTGACCTTGCTAAGTACGAGATAAAGCTACTAATTCCAGGAAAATTTTAACCTACAATTCTATAATGACACAGAATATTGGTAACAACAGTCTGGTGATGCCTGCTGATTAGATGTTAATTTGCACAAAACGGGTAGGGGTAAGCAGCCCTGAGTATTGGCACGACATGACGTTTCTGCGAGCCTACTGCGCCGGCGATATTCCCTCCCGCAACCTGATACTGTCACTCTCACCTGATATCTGGGTCTTCACCGCGCTACTCTCTTTCCTTTTCCTGAGGGGGGTGATTCCGGTTGTGATTCTAATTCTGGTATGCTGTTAACTATGAGGGATTTTTAATCAATTCTGTTCAACTTCCCCCCTCGCCCCCACCCTTTCTGCCAGATGAAGGAAAAGAAACAAAACAAGCGCAGCTACACGCACTCACACAGGTTGCAGCGATAAAAGTAAATGCACATGGAAAGTTTAGTACACCAGAAGCTGATATTAAATCATTTTGCAGACCAAGCAGCAAGACAGACTTACTCAATCAGACACAGGAAAAGGAACTCGAGCAGCTAGTCACACTACTAGTAACCCAGAACTAAGAAATAAAGTGTGCTTACCTAAGGCACTCTATCCGGCTGTAGTACAATAGGCACATGGGCCCTCACACCTCTCAAATACAATGATGAATGCTCTCATCGGTCTACACAATCTGTCACCTTTCAGAATACTGTTTCCCTCAACAGTTGCAATTACAGTCCGACTGTCTAATAAATTATGTCACAAGTGTTTCAACAATATTTAACTGATATCTATGGTCAAGTGTTCTCTTGCATTCCAGACCCTGAAAGTATCCACGACACTCATCAACTGGTCCCGGGAGACTGGGTACCAGTGAAGAAGTTTCTTCGAAAGAATCCACTTGAGCCCAGATACGACGGTCCCTTCCAGGTCCTCCTCACAACTGCAACTTCAGTAAAATTGGAAGGAAAAGCCACCTGGATCCACGCCTCCCACTGTAAAAAGACCTGTACACCAAAAGCGGACCAGACAACAAAACAAACATGATTATGTATATCTTTCTCATTTGGGGGTGGGAATCCAGGGGCACAATGTAGCTATTATACTGGGACAAGCAGCTGATGATATGGTACAAGCGGTTATGAGAGCCCAGGTGGAAGCTGCCCTGGGAACTGACGGACAATGCCCATGTCATGGGCCACGCAATGAATACTACTGCCGCCAAACACAAACTAACCACTTTCTGGTATAATTCATCTAACACTCGCGTGGTTACATACACCTTTAGCTATTGTGTTATACACCCATGCCCAGGCCCCCGCTTGCAATGTATCTGGAGAAAGGGATTCCACATGATTATGACATATATATGTGCGTTACCAATTGCTATTGGGACAGGAGTGCGGTAGTTGGGCATCGGTGGGATGGATTACGGGAGTTCCCTGGGGACATAAACCACAGATCTCCTTAAATAAGAAAGATGAAAATAGTAAATCACTTCTCGCTCGTATGACACTGACAATGGCCCCAAACACCTGTCCCAAGTATGAATTACAGGAGTCGGATGACGATGGGGAGGTGCAGTTTAGAACAGGGGCAACAGCACTGAAACTAATTCTAACCCTAGAAAATCCAGGACCCGGGGATTCAGGTATCTATGTTCTGGGTTTGTGGGTAAAGGGGGTTCAGAGAATCCGCAGACCCTGGGAAAATTCCGCCTACGAGACATGTACCTTGCCCCTGACTGGGTCCCTCCACACCAACAGTCCAAACCCCTTAATCACTACGTGATGATCTCTCCCAATGGTATAGTGGCCATCGCTGATCCCACGTTCGAGGATACTATGGCCATTGAAAAAGGATACTCAGATATGAATGTTTGGTTAGAATGGATGAAATATACCGCTCAGTCCCACAACAGAACCAATTGCTATGTGTGTGGTACTGCTAGGCCTCATCTAGGTACGGTACCTCTCAATATCCCCGAGGATGTCGAGGAATGCTTTCTCAGTTTGTTTACCAACACCACTCTAAGTCACGATGCTTGCAAAGAATGGAAGTCCAAATACCCCCTCCAGAAACGAAACCCCAGACTCTCAGAGAGTATCACCATCTACCCCGGGAACTACACCTGTTACTCCTCTTGGGGAACCGGTGGCCGGGTAGTTGGAAACTTCACAGAAGGTTATTGTGCGCAGTACAGCACTGTGGAGAAGGAGAAAGTGCAAAACCAGGTGATCTCCCTGGGAGATGTCTATTGGATCTGCGGTGACATGCGAGTTCGCTCCCGCTTGGTAGGTGTGTGGGACGGTGAGTGTGCTCTGGCTAAAGCCATCATGCCCCTCCACATCCTGCCCTTTGATGATGATCTGCCTAATGCCCACACCCCCGGACTCACTAGACAAAGGAGAGAGGTGAATTCTGTACCTGGCAGTTTCGATCCCCACGTTTACCTTGATGTCATAGGAGTCCCAAGGGGGGTGCCTAATGAGTTCAAAGCTAGAGACCAGGTAAAGGCGGGATTTGAATCTTTAATCCCCATGGTAACCATCAACAAGAATGTTGATTGGATTAACTACATCTATTACAACCAACAGAGGTTTGTAAACTATACCCGAGATGCCCTCCAAGGTTTGGCCGACCAGCTAGGCCCGACCTCTGCAATGACCTTCCAGAACCGCATGGCCCTCGATATGCTACTGGCAGAGAGGGGTGGGGTCTGTACGATGCTGAAAGGTACTGGTGGCTCCTGTTGCACCTTTATCCCGGATAACACAGGCCCAACTGGCAAAGTCACTAAAGCCATTAAACGATTGGAAGACCTGTCTGAAGAACTGAAGAAAAACTCTGGCATTACTGATCCATGGGATCAGTATTTTAGTTGGATGAGTGCCTGGCAGAAGATCCTCACACAAATAGGGATAGTTATCCTGGTAATGATGGTTCTGTTGACGGTGATTGGATGTTGTGTTTTACCCTGCATTAAAAAGGTTATCGAAAGAACTGTGGAATCCACTACACCTTTACTGCTTAATCAAGTGTGTAGGGACACTGGGGAGAATATTGGCACTTCCTATACTAGTCTAGAATTTCTGGGGGTTCCTGTGAATAAGAGGTATGACGAACTCCGCCCACCTGTAACAAGTCATCCACAGAATTATGAGTCCATGTGTCCCCTATCTCGAGAAAACCATCTATGATTTGGCTCTAAGCCAAGGTTAGTGACCCGTTGCAAGACGAGTTGAAGCCCGACTCTTGACCCACCAGTCTCGACCATGCACGGAAGCCCGGACTACACAGGGGTTTTATTCAATAGGAATTTCTCGTCTCAACCTCCGGCGAAGATTTGGGATGGCTGGCGAGACTATTAGGGGAACGGATGAGGGCACGGCTCGTCTCCAGGGGTACACTTGGGAAATGTGCATTTTTAGGGGGGACTGTTGTGGACAAAAATGTATATATTCGCTTTTATAATATTCAAAGGCTTAGAAGGAGGCCTAGAAAAATGCTCATTTGAGTAGTTTAAATGGTTAATCAAGATTTATGAATCAAATGCATATTATTCTTTAAACGCTATCTTAGCTGATTGTTTTTGTACGCACATGTAGTTTCTTTTCCAAATATCAAGAAGAGAATGTTTTGGAACATCTTGGAGATCATCTTGGAGAATGTTTTGGAACATCTCGGAACGTCCTGTAACCAACGTCCTTGACGGCTAAGGCTAGGGTCAGACGAGCGCAGTGCGAACGCGCGTGCAGGCGCACTTAATCACGGCCGTAGTAGCAGCAAGTGCCAGGCAATGACGGCCAATATACGAAGTACGGTCGCACAAAAGTCCGGCTGCGCAACGCAAGTGGAAAACGAACGCATTTTGTCGAGAACGTAAAACCTCTAGTACGGTTGTACAGAGTGCGCTGCGTCCGCTAGAGGCGTGTGTGCGTGAATTGGAGATGTCAGACACTGCTAATGTCCGGCCAACATAACGTCCAGATGCACAAAGTGTTTTATTGATGATCCGTACAAAATCACGGATGCAAATGCGCATCGTATGACCGCTATCGCGTACTCCGTGAAAAAATGCGTCCATTCGTTCGAACGCACTTTTTCACAGACAACGCGAAAATGAGGGTCTGAACAGCTTGTGTTAGTTCATACAGTCAAATGTATTTATAAAACGCTAACAAGTTCCGTAGTGCTGTACAATGGGAGAGCCAGAATAACAAATGTCCATACAAGTTAAACACAGAACAGTAAGAGAGAGGACCTGCCCAAGAGCTTACAATCTAAGAGATGAGGGATGACACACTAGGTGAGGGTAATAGCTGAGTATGTGAAATAGTGGGGTGAATGGGGGGCTGTGGGCAAGATGGAGAAAGAAATGTAGTTCATGTGATGGGTGGAATAATGTGCGGGGAGGAGGCGGTGTTGTGGACAGAAATGTATATATTCGCTTTTATAATATTCAACGGCTTAGAAGGAGGCCTAGAAAAATGCTCATTTGAGTAGTTTAAATGGTTAATCAAGATTTATGAATCAAATGCATATTATTCTTTAAACGCTATCTTAGCTGATTGTTTTTGTACGCACATGTAGTTTCTTTTCCAAATATCAAGAAGAGAATGTTTTGGAACATCTTGGAGATCATCTTGGAGAATGTTTTGGAACATCTCGGAATGTCCTGTAACCAACGTCCTTGACGGCTAAAGGGACATCCGGAGACACTGTTGTTTATTTTCTTTAACTGTTATTAAACAAGGTCTATAATTTCACAATATTAATGACGAATAGAATGTTGGGCAACAGCCTGTTATCGTTACATGCGACGTAGCATAAAAAGCCTTGTAAATTGTCGAATAAAGACAGAGAAGTCATTGGCTTGGAAGCCACATAGACGTATTCGTTGTCTGTGTGATTTCTTTATGCGCACAGCTATCTGATTTCTCCACCGAATTAGAACAGAAACTGGCATCCGAGGACGGACTCCATTGTCCATTGCAGCGGGGAATATTCAGGAAGTAGAAGCTGAAGAAACACCCCTAGCTGAGGTTTTTTTATTTTGAGAAAGTATTTTACCAGGAAGGATACATTGAGATTTCTCTCGTTTTCAAGTATGTCCTGGGTGCGAGTATGTACCGTTAGGTGTCTTGCCCAAGAACACTTACTGGAGAGTTTGCTCGCTAGGATCGAACCCATGTCTCCACAGGCTCTCTCCATGCAGAGCAGTGATGTTACCTCTACTCCACCCAGAAGGTTAAAGCAAGAAAATAAACATATTTTACACATTTTTAAAACTTTTATTGGATTTATTCTAGTTTGTCTATAGGTATAAAAGTGTTTAAATGTCAATTTTAAAAAAAAATATCTCTAGACATGCATATTACTTTAAGAACGATCTTCAGCATAGAGAAGAACAAGGAGTCCTGGAAGTGATGGTTTGGCCACCACAGAGCCCTGATCTCGAATCTGTCTGGGATTGCATGTAGAAGACAGAAGTACTGTATTTGAGGCAGCCACCATCCACAGTAGATCTGTGGTTAGCTCTCCAAGATGCTTGGAACAACCTATCTGCTGAATTCTTCAAAATATGTGTGCAAGGGTACCTAGAATAATTGATGCTATTTGCAGGCAAAGGTTGGCCACACCGAATATTGATTTGATTTAGATTTCAGTAAGGCTTTTGATACTGTTCCGCATAGAAGGCTTATCAATAAATTGCAATCTTTGAGCTTGGATTCCAATATTGTTGAAAGGATTAGGCAGTGGCTGAGTGACAGGCAACAGAGGGTTGTGGTAAATGGAGTTTATTCGGCGCAAGGTCTTGTTACCAGTGGGGTACCTCAGGGGTCAGTACTTGGACCCATTCTCTTTAATATTTTTATTAGTGATATTGCAGAAGGTATTAATGGAAAAGTATGTCTTTTTGCTGATGACACAAAGATTTGCAACAGGGTTGACGTTCCTGGAGGGATCAGCCAAATGATTTAGGTAAACTAAAAAAATGGTCGGAGCTGTGGCAATTGAGTTTTAATGTGGATAAGTGCAAGATAATGCACCTGGGGCGTAAAAACCCAAGGGCTGAATATAGAATATTTTATACAGTCCTAACCTCAACATCTGAGGAAAGGGATTTAGGGGTTATTATTTCAGAGGATCTAAGGGTAAGTAGTCAATGTAATTGAACAGTAGGAAATGCTAGCAGAATGATTGGTTGTGTAGGGAGAGGTATGAGCAGTAGGAAAAGGGACGTGCACATGCCACTGTACAGAGCACTGGTGAGACCTCACTTGGAGTACTGTGTGCAGTACTGGAGACCGTATCTCCAGAAGGATATAGACATCTTAGAGAGAGTTCAGAGAAGGGCTACTAAAATGGTGTACGGCTTGAAGGAGAAAAGTTACCAGGAAAGGCTTAATGATCTTAACATGTACAGCTTGGAAAGAAGACGAGACAGAGGAGATATGATAGAAACATTTAAATACGTAAAGGGAATCCACAAGGTAGAGGAAGGGAGTATATTTAAAAGGAAACAAAGTAGCAAAACAAGAGGACATAGTCTTAGATTAGAGGGGCAAAAGTTTAAAAGTAACATCAGGAAGCATTATTTTACGGAGAGGGTGGTGGATACATGGAACAGCCTTCCAGTTGAAGTGGTAGAGGCCAAAACAGTGATTGAATTTAAGCAGGCATGGGATAGGCATAAGGCTATCCTGAACCAAAGATAAATCCAGGTAAAGTAGCCATGTAATTGGGCAGACTAGATGGGCCGAAAGGTTCTTATCTGCCGACATTTTCTATGTTTCTCTGTTTATTTACTTTCCGTTTGGATAAAATAATAAAAAAATATATATATATTTTGAAGGCATTCTTACTTTACAGCATTTCTTCACACCTGCCTAAAACATTTGCATATTACTGTATATTTCAGAATCCTTCTCCAGTATTATTTCTGTCCTTTCATATTTGTCATACCAGGGTCTCGATTATTTCAATCAAAACTTTGTACAGTTGTGTTCAAAATTATTCAACCCCCACTGAAATTGAGTGTTTTGGCCAGTTTGACATTGATTTTGATCATTCAGTCATCTTGCTTACAATTAAATCAAAGAGGCACGTGTAGGTCAGACAAATATAACATAACATTTATAATGAAATAACCACAAATGTCTTTTCTGTGCTCACATCATTATAAGTTTTATTCAACCCCCAAGTGACATTCAATCTTAGTACTTAGTACAACATCCTTTTACAGTTATAACCGCTTTTAAACGTGGAGCATAGCTTGACACAAGTGTCTTGCAGCGATCTACGGGTATCTTCGCCCATTCGTCATGGGCAAAAGCCTCCAGTTCAGTCACATTCTTAGGCTTGCGCACTGCAACTGCTTTCTTTAAGTCCCACCAGAGGTTCTCAATCGGATTTAAGTCAGGTGACTGCGATGGCCACTCCAAAATGTTCCAGCCTTTAATCTGCAACCATGCTCTAGTGGACTTGGAGGTATGCTTGGGATCATTGTCCTGTTGAAAGGTACAACGTCTCCCAAGCCTCAGGTTTGTGACGGACTGCATCACATTGTCATCCAATATCTCCTGGTACTGAAGAGAATTCATGGTACCTTGCACACGCTGAAGCTTCCCTGTACCTGCAGAAGCAAAACAGCCCCAAAGCATGATTGACCCCCCGCCATGCTTCACAGTAGGCAAGGTGTTCTTTTCTTCATAGGCCTTGTTCTTCCTCCTCCAAACATAGCGTTGATCCATGGGCCAAACAGTTCTAATTTTGTTTCATCAGTCCACAGAACACTATCCCAAAACTTCTGTGGATTGTCCACATGACTTTTGGCATACTGCAGTCGACTCTTCTTATTCTTTGGAGACAGCAAGGGGGTGCGCCTGGGAGTTCTGGCATGGAGGCCTTCATTACGCAGTGTGCGCCGTATTGTCTGAGCTGAAACTTCAGTACCCACATCTGACAAATCTTTTCTCAGTTCCTCAGCAGTCACACGGGGACTTTTCTCCACTCTACGCTTCAGGTAACGCACAGCAGTCAAAGTCAGCATCTTCTTTCTGCCACGACCAGGTAGCGTTTCAACAGTGCCCTTTGCTTTGAATTTGCGAATGATGCTTCCTATGGTCTCTCTTGGTATGTTTAACATCTTTGCAATCTTCTTATAGCCATTGCCCTTCCTGTGAAGAGTAATCACCTCTTCTCTTGTCTTTCTGGACCATTCTCTTGACTTCACCATGTTTGTAACCACACCAGTAAATGTCTAGAAGGAGCTGAGTATCAGTCATTTTAAAGCTGCCTAATTGGTGCTTATTATGCTTTATTGCTGCTCCGTGACATCCACAGGTGTTTTCAATACCTGATTGAAAACACTTGAATGAACCTCTGTTCTTCAGAGTGGTAGTCTTTAAGGGGTTGAATAATTGTGTCATTGAAGAATTCACAAAAGAAACATTTACTACTGTATTACAAAACCAATTGATGTCATTTTAGTTGCATATGGTTCTTTAAAAAGTCCTTGTAGGATTTCATTCTGAATACAATTACAAATGTACACTAAATTCCCTAAAACCCTTTACAGCATTGGGGGTTGAATAATTTTGAACACAACTGTACATACAAAAGAATAACTGAATCTTATCTGTAGGAAAAATGACAAAACAGCTCCTTTATCTCACGGGCATTTGAAAAGACAGAATTCTATCTTTTGTTTTGTTTCCATACTGTGCTGGATACAGGGTTGTACTAATGAAGATAGCTCTGACATTTGAAACAAAGCAGACCTTGGCTACATAGAAGGATTGAAACCTGTTTGTATAGAAGCACACCTTTTTCTAAAAAGCTGCCTACACAAAATAATAACAGATCAAATGTTTTTTCTTGTTCTACAAAAAATGGAATCATTTTGGTACAAAGAATCAAATCACAACAAAATGTAAATAGTATGAAGTGCAACCAGCCTTCATTTCCCCCTTTGTCACCATTTTTCTTCTGTTCTTCTGACTATGAAGATAACTAGTTTGGTTTTGGATTGCTGGACTGTGTGGCATATTGTTTACGGTTTTCTTTACAGTTCTTATTTTCTTTATTTTGTCTTTATTGTATTTTGTAAAATTCAATAAATAAAGATTTATAAAGAAAAAAGCTTTTTTTAAATTTTCCCGATAGCATATCTAGGCAGCTCTCCTGGAAGGTTATTTGTTAATTGCAATCTAGTTAAAACAGCCACAATCCTATCCAGTAGCAGCCCTCTAATTAGCATAATTAGCCGGCCACCTAAGGCCGGGGTCAGACGAGCGCACTTCAGAGTGGTTTGCACATGGAGAGGATACAGAATTATATGGCCTTGGTGGGGGGGGGATTACAGAATTATATGGTCTTGGTGGTAGGGATACAGAATTATATGGGCTAGCTGAATTATATGGGCCTTCTGGGGGGAGCTATATGGGGATACAGAATTATATGGGTTTGCTGGGGGGGGATTATATGGGGGATACATAATTATATTGGCCTGCTGCAGGGATACAAAATTATATAGGCTTGGTGGGGAGGATTACAGAATTATAAGGGCTTGCTGAGAGGAGGAAATACAGAATTACAGTATATGGGCCTGCTGGGGTCGGATTATATGGGGGATACAGAACTATATGGGCCTGCTGGGGGGATTATATGGGGTATACAGAATTATATGGGCTTGCTGGGGGGAATACAGAATTATATGGGCTTGCTGGGGGGAATACAGAATTATATGGGCTTACTGGGGTGGGATAAAGATGTCATTCTTAAGGTGTTTATAATGGGGGATACATAATTATATTGGCCTGCTGCAGGGATACAAAATTATATAGGCTTGTTGGGGAGGATTACAGAATTATAAGGGCTTGCTGAGAGGGGGAAATACAGAATTACAGTATATGGGCCTGCTGGGGTCGGATTATATGGGGGATACAGAACTATATGGGCCTGCTGGGGGGATTATATGGGGTATACAGAATTATATGGGCTTGCTGGGGGGAATACAGAATTATATGGGCTTACTGGGGTGGGATAAAGATGTCATTCTTAAGGTGTTTATAATGTTGGAATGCATCATTTTCTCTGAAGATTTTTTTTATAGTTACAGTGGAATGGTTTTGCTTATATTTTTGTTTGCAATACTTATGGTTTATATACTATTTTTGTGCGAGTTTGCATAATTAATGTGGGCCGGTCAGGATGAAGTCCAGAGCTGATTTTTTCTGTCCTAGTCCAGCCCTGCCTGCTCCCCAACAGCTGCCCCCTGCCCAGTTATGTGAGGGGTTGGATCAGAGGCAGAGAGAAAGGCGCTGTCCTGCCTGTCACACTGCAGCCAGGGGTCATTCGGACGGCTGTATCTCTGTCTCTCTGCATGGCACATTGTCAGACAATGAAATGCAGAGAGACTCAATGGCTCAGCAGTGAAGGGGTTAACGGTCAGGATATATATCACATTGTGTATTACTTTCATTTTTCATTTAGTGGTATATTAAGGGCTAATGGGCAGGCTTCATCATCTCACACAGTGTACATTTCGGGCCCTATTACATTCTTCACGCACAATTTTGCAATTGCATTTAATAAGATTTTATATATATATATATATATATATATATAAATAATGTTAGGAACCTATGCATATACTCATGCACTACAAAAAGACACATTTTGAAATTGATAAAAGCTTGCTTTACCTTGAAAAATTTATATTGTTTAAATGAAGCAGAGTATATGATAAATTTGATAAATAATTTCTGTATGTCACAATTTATTAAAAGGGGTTAATGTTACTGGTTTTTATTGCAAAGGTTAATGTAGGTTTCTGGATTGAAGGGTTAATAGAGGGCTGAATAGTATTGGAGATGTTTTGTACAGGGGTACTTGAGGGCTGCAGTCATTAAGGGTTAATGGTTAAAGTCAGAGCTGCAGGGTTAAATTGGGATTCCAGAGCGTGCACGTGTCAGACAGCTCCTGGAAGCAATCAGATCTTCACTCCCTCGCAGCTGTCCCGTGTATAACGCAACCCCTACAGTTTTAAGCTTGATTTATTGCTCAAAAATCACGGTATACACAAGTATCTACGGTACTCCACTTGGCTCCCGTACAACATTGAATCTCTCATGGTGTGGAGTGCTGTAAGTTATGTCGGGGAACACGTATTTCGCAGTTTCAATGTCACGAAGGATCTCATCGTCAGCCAAAACTTCATTTATTGGCTGGCATACGCTCAAAACCAGTGGCATCACCAAGGGTTTTTCAGCAGACTTCTCCACCTTTTGTACAGTCTCTTGGTACTGTGCTTCAGTGAGCAGTTTGTATGGTGGGGGGGCTCAGCTCCTGTTTCTTGGGCTTGAAGATCTTCTCCAGATTAAGACCCGTCATCTTCTTCCGCAAACTCTGCACATCGGAATCTGAGAAAGCAGCTGACCGGGGTGCTCCAGAACACATAGTCCTGCATCTGCCCGCTATCTCTGACCTGAGCCTCCTCCGCACCATCAAGCCGATGCACGCCGCCATGTCTGCTGTCACCTCTGCTAAAATCACTTCCCGTGGTTCTTAATTCTGATTGGTTGGATCCCGTGAAAAAAACAGTCCGCACTGATTTCTGCATTTTTGACTAATGACATTTTAGGCTACATGCCACGTTGTTTATTTTTTTTACTGTGTTCCCCTGGTTTAATGGCATTTTAGGGGTTATTATGAATGTTAGAAACTAAAGGCTCAATTCACCCTTAGAATCACATTTTTGCCGAAAATATGGTGAATTTCCAATGCAGTGAATGGTCACCATAATTTGTAAAAACTGGAGTCACTGAAGCAATTACAGCTTATGTAAGTGGAAGTGTCCTTGCAAAACAAATTTTCAACAGGGCTCTAGAGCAGGGGTGGGCAAGACGTTGATCGTGGTTCACCAGTGGGCCGCCATAGAATTTTTGGGTGACCGCACATGAAGGACTTACTGGAGCTTAGCGTGAAGAAGCGTCTTCACGCATCCTCACGCTAAGCTCTTCCTCTGCTCGACCCTCTCCGGTCAGTGAGGGAGCAGGAGGGACAGGAGAGGCAATAGTGTCGGCAAGGGTGGAACTTAACATGAAGGCATGTCATCACGTTAAGCCCCACTTTTGCTGTCCAGCAGCTGAGGGGAGAGCATGCCTGTCAGACTCAGCAGCAGCAGTCAACCTCAGCAGCACTCAAACTAAGCAGCACTCTATCAGACTCAGCAGCAGCACTGCTGCTGAATCTGACTGGGTGCTGCTGCTGAGACTGATACTTCTGAGTCTGAGTTTTGTTGCAGATTTTGATGCTGCTGAGTCTGAGTGCTGCTGTTGAGTTTGCTGCTGCTCAATTTGATGCTTCTGAGTCTGACTGAGCGCTGATGCCGAGTCTGATACTGCTGCTGAGTCTGACACTGATGAGTCTGACAGAGTGCTGCTGCTGAGTTTGAGTGCTGCTGCTGAGTCTGACAGACTCAGCAACAGCACTCCGTTAGACTCAGCAGCGGCCATATCAAACTCAGCAGCACTCAATCCTGTGCAAGAGTAGCAGTTAGCAATTATGTACGGAAATACTCAAAATTAGCAAACAGTTTGCAGTGCAAGTCTTCCTTGACAACCTAATAATGAATTTTCACTTTCTCCCATTATTTTACTTATTATGATCAAGACTGGCGTTTTTTGTTTTTTTTACTTCTCACTCGTTAGGGGACCTCGTCACTTGGAATATATTAGAGGTAGCTCTTGCCTTACAAAAGTCTGCCCACCCCTGCACTAGAGAGTTTGGGTTTGGTTTGAAGGAACGGTGGCAACTCTAGTTGTACCCTGTGTCTGTCTGGAAATATTTGATTAAGTAATAATTTGATATGAGACTGATACATTTCTAGAAGCTAGGAATTCATAGTTTTTAGGATTTAAGTTTGTTGGTCTTATAATAAAAGGTAAAATCCTGGAAGAATGCAGACACAAAGAAAGGTACCTACAAGCAAAATGAAGAAAATAACTACTGTATACCAGTAATGTGATCCTACGACCGTAAGAATATCAATATGATCTTACTCCTAGTTTAGCAACAATTTTATGCAAAAAGGCAACTAAAAACCTCTTACCATGTATTATAACTCGTTCCCATGCTGATGAAACAATGTCTGTTCAAGGCCAATGTCTGCTTAAAATTGGGATGTTGCCTACTAGGACAGAGCTGAGATGCAGCTTGCTGAAAAGTAGATCTCACCTGCTTACGTAGCTTGGGTGCCCTTGACATCTTCATAAAAGTCAAATGTGGGATAAAACCCTTCTTTCCTTCTGTATGTACGCCTTTTTCTTTAAATATCTTCTCCATGATTTCTAGAGAGATAAGAAATAAAAGGAAAAAATATGCATTTTACGTGTTGCCCCTTATTTCACCTCAATGAACATTTTATTTCTTTGTTTAACAAGGAAATGAAAAACTGTAATGGAAGATTTACATATCTAGCAACCATCCCGGATTCGTGGTCTAAAACCAGAACTGTCCTGCATCTTGGGTTGTTGTGTCTTTTCTGGAAACACCAGAGAAAATTCTCAAAAATTATTTCATTAAGAGTTTCCTGGGATATCGATTCCTGTTAAAATATTGGCTCACTTATTAGCACCCATGCCTATACTCAATAATGAAAGTATCGACTTTAACAATTCACTTCAGTTTTTCCTCACTATCTGTATAGCAATAGCAAAAAAGAGAAAGTGCTGAAAGGGAATGATAAATGGCTCTCCAGAAAGGAACCAAAGAAGCTCACAATGAAACCCTCACTTAAACATTAGGGGCCCTATGGCAAGGTTGGGGTTAAAAGCAGGTGCAAATGGAAAACCCGAGCACCTGCCCTTTTCCATTAGAGTCTGCCATTTAACACCCGTATTACAATAGAGCCACTTTCTCAGCAGCTCCAGGCGTAATCCTGCCGAGGTGTTATATGATAAGAGCAGCAGTGCTAAGCGCTGCTATTGTTATCTACTCCTGGAGTCCATAGAACTGCATGGAGATGGACGCAATTTGTGCAAATAAGATCTGGCCAGGCAGTGGAGAGATGTGGAGCGATGTGCAGAGACATTGGGAACTATTTGTTCCCATTGTTCCTTCTGCCTGCGTATCGAAAAAGCAACAGGTCACACTGCTCTCACCACCGAGGGATCCAAGGTGAGTATTGGATTTTTAGGTGGGGCTACCTTATAGTGTTAGGTGATTGTGCAGAAGCGCAGTCACCTACCAGCAGCGTCTAATTGACATTATTCTTTTCAGAACAATGTCCGATGCAGATGGAGAATGGGATCATTGGAATAGCTTGTTCTCCATCTGCTGGCGCCACATTAGAATCTCCTACAGGAGACGTTACTGTACAGTAACCGAGAGCTACACCCGTGACACAAGCTCAGCTCATGATATAGTAGTGATGCACTGAAATGGAAATTCTGGTCCGAAACCGATACCAAAAATTCAAGAAGAATTTGGCCGAGAAAAAAAAACGAAAATGATCCCAACTTATTTTAACCAGCCCATGTTTTATCAACACAAAATCACATTTCGGTTTTTGGTCTGGCCAAATATGTTTGAATGAATCACCTAATACTTTGAAAATTAAAAATAGTCGAAATACCATAATATTTTTTTACTAACAAACCCACTGATAATTAAAACAAGTCCATAGTTCGAAAGTGTTGGTTCATTAAAGCCAGTGACAGGGTTGTTAGTATCATGCCAGCTTGAGGTCCTGCAGTGAGGTTTCCTTAACAGAGAGGGCGCCATTCTGGCAATCTGGCTTCTGAGACTGTTGCATTTGGTCAGAGACCTAGGAGGCCTTCAAATAGCAGTAACTGACAGAGCTCAGTGCCTTGTCGTGGTTTTCTGTATACCCCTCAGCACGTTCCTGTATTTCTGTGAGCCTTTGGTTTTGACCCCGGCTAAGTATTCTCGATTCTGATTTCTGCTTTTGGCCCTGGTTAGATTATAACGATTCTGTGTTTCGATCCTGGCTTTTGAATCAGGATTTTGGTTCTGGTCTTTTGGTTTTGTTCTGGTGCTCTATAAATGTATGGTTATTTGCTATACTGATTCTATGTACCGACCTCTGCCTTGTATTTGTACTACGTTCATTCTTTTATCCCTGTGGTTCAGCACCACAGTATCCCTGTGGTTTTAGTGTAGGCACCATACTCTCCTACATCCTCCTACTTCGGTCCTGCGCTCCAGCGGTGACAGTCTTCCGGCTGTCGCAGGCTGCTTGGCCGTCCTCCAGGCGCAGGCGAGCCCCTGACTCAGTGAGTCTGGAGGACAGCCGAGTAGCCTGCGACAGCCGGAAGACTGTCACCGCTGGACCGCAGGACCGAAGTAGGAGGATGTAGGGGAGTATGGTGCAACCACTCAGCCATGCGAACCTGGGCCTGGAGGCCCGGCCGAGCAAGCTGCTCGGCCGGCCTCCAGGCTCAGGCGAGCCGGGGGCTCGGCTGGGCCTGCAAGGCCCAGCCGAGCCAGGAGCTCGCCTAAACCTGGAGGCCGGCCGAGCAGCGTGCTCGGCTAGCCTTCGGAATCAGGCGAGTCCCCGGCCTCCAGGTTCTCATGGCTGATTTTTGGTTTCGGTTTTCGGCCGAAACAATCACGAATTGTCGGTTTCGTATCGACCGGAAATTTTCGTTTCGGTGCATCCCTAATAAAATGTGATTGATTGACTCCAGAAAAGACGCTGAAGCAACTAAACAAAGTGAATGTAAACAAATCCCCAAGGCCATATGGAATAACCCGAGTACTGAGGGAGCTATGTGTGGAAATATGTAAAACTCTGATTTTAAGCTTTCAAGATTCTTATCTTTTAGGAATCGCAACAGAGGATTAGAGAAAAGCTGATGTGGTCCCTATAATCAAAAATAGGTTCAAAATGTCTGCCTGGGAACTATTGACCTGTGAGCTTAAAAACCGTGGCTCGGAACGTATTTGAGGGGTTACTAAAGGATAATATTCAGAAATTTATTGGGAGACATAATCTAACCAGTCGAAATCACCTTGGTTTTATAAAACGCAGATCATGTCAGACTAACCTGACATTTATGAAGAAGTAAGTAGAAGTATAGATCAGTGGGTCGCAGTGGATGTGATCTACTTGGATTTTGCCAAAGCCTTCGAAACAGTTCCACACAAAAGATTACTATTCAAATTAAGAAAAATCAGTCTAGATGAAAATTCTTGTTCCTGGATAGGAAACTGGCTAAAAGTACAGAGAGTACAGTAGAGTACAGAGTACGTAGAGTACAGTAGAGTACAGAGAGTGGTCATAAATGGTAAATTTTCAAGATGGCAAGTTCCCTCAGAGGTCTCTTATAGGACCACTTCTATTCAAACTATTTATAAATGATCTTGAAATAGGCCTTGAAAGTCATGCATCAGTGTTTGCAGATGACTCAAAACTAGGAAACAGAATACAATGTGTGCAGGATATTACGTTGCTGCAGAGAGATTTAGATAGTTTGGGGGACTGGGCACTCAAATGGCAGATGAAACTTACAGGGTTATCCAAAGAGATCCGAATTGCTTGAGAAAGGTAACCGAACGCTGAAAATCAGCGTTCGGTTACCTTTCCTGGCCATTCGGCTATCCAGAGAGCAGGCAATTCGCCAAATCCTGGCGAATTGCCTGAACATACGGTGCCTGTTCGGTGCCTGTTCGAGGGCAGTGAAATCCCCATAGAGAAGCAATGCTTCGGCTATTCAGAGAACACAAACCAGCAGTGAAAGGTTCCCCTAATGCCCTGCCATTCGGTGGTTTAATTCGTCAAATTTATTCAGGAGAATCCCATAGGCTTCAATGTTAAAAATATTCCCGTTTTAATTCAATATCTAATAAACCGTTCATTATAAAATTCTGCAGCAAAGAGTCTCTTTATTTATAGATTTTTTAGGATACTTTAAGCATTTTTCAGATTTTTTTTTTTTTTTTTAAAAGTCCGATTTTTTTTTGATTTTTTTTTTTCAGTTTACTTATTTTTTTGTAACAGCCCTCTTTATTATCATTCCCTGGACCTCCTGTGAAAATTTCAGACATTTTCGCTCAGTAGTTTCTTTGCAAACAGCGTTTCTTTTTCCCAGATTCATACAAATGGTTTTTCTAATTTATTCACTGCCTCCTCTACATCACAGCTGCTTTGGCTCTGTGTGATTCGGCTCATGTTCGGCTCCTGTTCGGCTTCTTCAAAGGTTAATCCAGATGTTTTTGCTTGTTTTCAGCGTGCATTCGGTTAGTTTTCGTCAGGTTTGCGGCAGCTTTTCCCTGCAATTCGGGGACCCTGTGGTGCTTGCTGAATACACCGCAGGGTCACCGAAATGCAATCGGCAAAAGGAACCGAATTGAAGAGAACGAAATGTCACCGAACGTGCGGTGACTTTTCGAATCTCTTTGGATAACCCTGTGTGTGTAGATAAATGCAAGGTCATGCACTTTAGAGTGAAGAGCACACAAACATCTAATTGGTACCAAGTTAGGGAAATCAAGGCAGGAGAAGGATTGAGGAATAGACGTAGACTTAAAATTAAGCAACAATGCCCAATATCAAACAGCAGCCGCCAAGGCCAACAAGGTATTGGCATGCATTAAAAGGGGAATTCGCTCTCGGGAAGAAAACAGAATTTTGCCTCTTTATACAGTCAGGTCCAGAAATATACACAATTCGAACATCTTTGGCTCTATACACCACCACAATGGAGTTGAAATGAAACAAACACAATGTGCTTTAACTGCAGACTGTCAGCTTTAATTTGAGGGTATGTACATCCAACTCAGGTGAACGGTGTAGGACTTACAGCAGTTTGCAGATGTGCCTCCCACTTGTTAAGGGACCAAAGGTAATGGGACAATTCGCTTATCAGCTGTTCCATGGCCAGGTGTGTGATATTCCCTCAATACCCCAATTACAATGTGCAGATAAAAGGTCCAGAGTTCATTTCAAATGTGCTATTTGCATTTGGAATCTGTTGTTCTCAACTCTCAAGAGGAGATCCAAAGAGCTGTCCCTATCAGTGAAGCAAGCCATCATTAGGCTGAAGAAACAAAACAAACCCATCAGAGAGATAGCAAGGACATTAGGTGTGGCCAAAACAACTGTTTGGAACATTCTCAAAAAGAAGGAACGCACCGGTGAGCTCAGCAACACCAAAAGACCCGGGAGACCACGGAAAAAAACTGTGGTGGATGACCGAAGAATTCTTTCCCTGGTGAAGAGAAAACACCCTTCACAACAGTTGGCCAGATCAAGAACACTCTCCAGGAGGTAGGTGTATGTGTGTCAAAGTCAACAATCAAGAGAAGACTTCACCAGAGTGAATACAGAGGGTTCACCACAAGATGTAAACCATTGGTGAGCCTCAAAACCAGGAAGGCCAGATTAGAGTTTGCTAAACAACACCTAACAAAGCCTTCACAGTTCTGGAACAAGATCCTATGGACAGATGAGACCAAGATCAACTTGTACCAGAGTGATGGGAAGAGAAGAGTATGGAGCAGGAAAGGAACTGCTCATGATCCTAATCATACCACCTCATCAGTGAAGCATAGTGGTGGTAGTGTCATGGCGTGGGCATGTATGGCTGCCAATGGAACTGGTTCTCTTGTGTTTATTGATGATGTGACTGCTGACAAAAGCACCAGGATGAATTCTGAAGTGTTTCGGGCAATATTATCTGCTCACATTCAGCCAAATGCTGCAGAACTCATTGGACGGCGCTTCACAGTGCAGATGGACAATGACCCAAAGCATACTGCAAAAGCAATCAAAGAGTTTTTGAAGGGACACAAGTGGAATGATATGCAATGGCCAAGTCAATCACCTGACCTGAATCCCATTGAGCATGCATTTCACTTGCTGAAGACAAAACTGAAGGGAAAATGCCCCAAGAACAAGCAGGAACTGAAGACAGTTGCAGTAGAGGTCTGGCAGAGCATCACCAGGGATGAAACCCAGCGTCTGGTGATGTCTATGCGTTCCAGACTTCAGGCTGTGATTGACTGCAAAGGATTTGCAACCAAGTATTAAGAAGGGAAAGTTTGATTTATGATTCTTATTATTCTGTCCCATTACCTTTGGTCCCTTAACAAGTGGGAGGCACATCTGCAAACTGCTGTAAGTCCTACACTGTTCACCTGAGTTGGATGTACATACCCTCAAATTAAAGCTGACAGTCTGCAGTTAAAGCACATTGTGTTTGTTTCATTCCAACTCCATTGTGGTGGTGTATAGAGCCAAAGATGTTAGAATTGTGTCGATGTCCCAATATTTCTGGACCTGACTATAAATCAATGGTAAGGCCGCTCCTTGAATATGCTGTGCAATTTTTGGCACCTGTCTTAAGAAAGGATATTATGGCGCTAGAAAAATTGCAGAGACAGGCGACTAAATTAAAAAGGGGAATGGAAGGTTTAAATCTCGAGGAAAGGCTAACAAGCCTTTTTAGAACTATATACGAGGCCAATATCATAATATTTAATATGAGGGTAAAAGCTGCTTGATACAAGGAGAAATCTGACCGCTACCTGGGGTCAAGAAGGATTTTTTCCCCCCAGAATGTAGCATATTTGTGAGTGCTTTAGACTGGGGGGGGGGGGGTTTACCTTCTTTTGGATTCACAGCAGAAGGTGATGTGTGAAAGGCTGAATCCGATGGAGACATGTCCTTTGTCGGCCTGTGTAACAATGTAACTATGCAGTTCTCGATGATTTCATTGTTCGGAGTGTCCTGTTGAGTTTGTTTTTTATGGGACGGGGGAGGGGGGCATTTTGCTTAGACCAGTAAACTATATTTTACCATTTATTGCGCTAAATAGAAAGTATTACAATATAAAGAAAAATTTACAGTTAAGGGAAAAGGGCTGATGACAACATATTTTTATTATATCAAAATGGACCAGCAGCTTTCCTTACTAGTAATGTTCATCTGAAAGGAGGATTGGAGAGCTAGCCATGCACTGGATATCGGGTAAATTTTAAAAGTATCTAAAGAGTTAGAATGGGATGTGAGTGTTGAGGGGTTAAATGTTTAACTCCTCTGTTCTTGTCAGGTTACACGTCGCCGCCATCGCAAGAAGCCTCATAAAGGTGAATAATCCAGCCTGAGATCCCTTTGCCTATTTGCCTGCTGTACCTCAGTCAGCCACTGCAGCAGCCACAGGTGTCTCGATTGCCTCCCTGTGTTTCCCCATTTAAAGGGGCAATCTCCCATGATGCATTGCTGCTGCATTAACATTGGCTTTCACTGCCAAGCTGTGTCTCCCTCGAGATCTTGTGTATCCAGTTAACAGACACTGCCAAGTGCATCCTGTGTCTCCAGTGCCAATTAATACCCAGTGTCTCGTGTATCCTGCTTCAAGTTGTATCCTGCATCAATAAACCCCCTTTGTACCGTGGAACATGTTTGTGTGTCTTAATCACTGCATCCTGGGCTCATCTCCTCATCTACCGATCCAGATTCCTGACAGTTCTTCCCCTCCTGTTTTAACTCTAAAGAGCCTAAAGTGTACATTAAAGTCCCTCAATGTTACGAATGCCTTGGGAATGGACCACCAACCTTGAACCTCCATGATGTTTTGGAACTGCATTTACCATAATGCTCAACCACTCGTTACGTTGGTGGAGACTCATGGGAAATGTAGTTAAAATACAGTTGTGTTCAAAATTATTCAACCCCCACTGAAATTGAGTGTTTTGGCCAGTTTGACATAGATTTTGATCATTCAGTCATCTTGCTTACAATTAAATCAAAGAGGCACGTGTAGGTCAGACAAATATAACATAACATTTATAATGAAATAACCACAAATGTCTTTTCTGTGCTCACATCATTATCAGTTTTATTCAACCCCCAAGTGACATTCAATCTTAGTACTTAGTACAACATCCTTTTACAGTTATAACAGCTTTTAAACGTGAAGCATAGCTTGACACAAGTGTCTTGGAGCGATCTACGGGTATCTTCGCCCATTCGTCATGGGCAAAAGCCTCCAGTTCAGTCACATTCTTAGGCTTGCGCACTGCAACTGCTTTCTTTAAGTCCCACCAGAGGTTCTCAATCGGATTTAAGTCAGGTGACTGCGATGGCCACTCCAAAATGTTCCAGCCTTTAATCTGCAACCATGCTCTAGTGGACTTGGAGGTATGCTTGGGATCATTGTCCTGTTGAAAGGTCCAACATCTCCCAAGCCTCAGGTTTGTGACGGACTGCATCACATTGTCATCCCATATCTCCTGGTACTGAAGAGAATTCATGGTACCTTGCACACGCTGAAGCTTCCCTGTACCTGCAGAAGCAAAACAGCCCTAAAGCATGATTGACCCCCCGCCATGCTTCACAGTAGGCAAGGTGTTCTTTTCTTCATAGGCCTTGTTCTTCCTCCTCCAAACATAGCGTTGATCCATGGGCCCAAACAGTTCTAATTTTGTTTCATCAGTCCACAGAACACTATCCCAAAACTTCTGTGGTTTGTCCACATGACGTTTGGCATACTGCAGTCGACTCTTCTTATTCTTTGGAGACAGCAAGGGGGTGCGCCTGGGAGTTCTTGCATGGAGGCCTTCATTACGCAGTGTGCGCCGTATTGTCTGAGCTGAAACTTCAGTACCCACATCTGACAAATCTTTTCTCAGTTCCTCAGCAGTCACACGGGGACTTTTCTCCACTCTACGCTTCAGGTAGCGCACAGCAGTCGAAGTCAGCATCTTCTTTCTGCCACGACCAGGTAGCGTTTCAACAGTGCCCTTTGCCTTGAATTTGCGAATGATGCTTCCTATGGTCTCTCTTGGTATGTTTAACATCTTTGCAATCTTCTTATAGCCATTGCCCTTCCTGTGAAGAGTAATCACCTCTTCTCTTGTCTTCCTGGACCATTCTCTTGACTTCACCATGTTTGTAACCACACCAGTAAATGTCTAAAAGGAGCTGAGTATCACAGTCATTTTAAAGCTGCCTAATTGGTGCTTATTATGCTTTATTGCTGCTCCGTGACATCCACAGGTGTTTTCAATACCTGATTGAAAACACTTGAATGAACCTCTGTTCTTCAGAGTGGTAGTCTTTAAGGGGTTGAATAATTGTGTCAATGAAGAATTCACAAAAGAAACATTTACTACTGTATTACAAAACCAATTGATGTCATTTTAGTTGCATATGGTTCTTTAAAAAGTCCTTGTAGGATTTCATTCTGAATACAATTACAAATGTACACTAAATTCCCTAAAACCCTTTACAGCATTGGGGGTTGAATAATTTTGAACACAACTGTACATCTGGAGGGCCAAGGTTACTGACCCATCGCCTAGGTGTTAGGTTGTACCAAAGCACAATATTGTGGACAGGTCAAATCACTATCCGTTTACACCAGTGGTTCCCAACCGCTGTCCTCAATTACCCCTAACAGCCCAGATTTTAAGGATTACCTTGGGGAAATGCAGACTGAATCCTGCAATCACTGAGCAGCAAATCATATCACCTGAGCTGTGTGTCATATATCAGGGAAAACCTGGCCTGTTAGGGGTACCGCGGTTGGAAACCACTGGTTAACACACTTTTATTTATTAGCATAAATATCCCATTTCACCGGTCAACTGCGGCCTATGGGAACTTCAGTAGACAGTTCTTCAGATATTCTTGAAATCTAGAATTAACAAGGTATGAAGCAGAAAGGAACAAAAAGAAGGGATCAAAAGAGAGCTCAACACCATCATCGGTGAGAATCATCATCAGATAACAGAGCCAGAAAAGAGAAGTGTCTTACAAAGTTTTGTGTGTGTGTGGGGGGGGGGGGACGACAACCAAGCTAATGCAATCCCTGCAATGCGGGGGACAGGCCTTCCTAACCTACAAACACATATACAGTGGCAAGAAAAAGTATGTGAACCCTTTGGGATTACGTGGAGTTTTGCATGAATTGGTCATAAAATGTGCTCTGATCTTCATCTAAGTCACAACAATTTGAAAAACACAGTCTGCTTAAAATAATACAACACAAACATTATATGTTTTCATGTGTTTATTGAACATAGTTGTACAACGATATAACGGAAGTTAAACTTCCAAAGGTAGGGGATAACCCAAGATTCAATGTAGAGAAAACAATTTTTAAACAACTTTATTTTAAATAATAATGCAAACAATTCAATCCAAAGCTGGTCATCTGTTCCGGAAACGCCAATAACCGGATGAATGCCAAATAAATCAGGAAGATGGGAATTTAAATGAATACATTTTTTTATTATAAATGAATAAAACAAATAACGCCCAACGCGTTTCGTCTAAAAGACTTCCTCAAGGGCAGTAATAATATGCAGTGTATCAAAAATAAAATGATATAATGATATTTTATTTTTGATACACTGCATATTATTACTGCCCTTGAGGAAGTCTTTTAGACAAAACGCGTTGGGCGTTATTTGTTTTATTCATTTATAATAAATTTTTTATTCATTTAAATTCCCATCTTCCTGATTTATTTGGCATTCATCCGGTTATTGGCGTTTCCGGAACAGATGACCAGCTTTGGATTGGTCCGTGTATTACTGCGGATACCCTTCCTGCCGAATTCCCTGCGTTCTTTCTAGTACTTTAAAAACACACACCAGTTTTGGGTTTACTGGTTTCAAGAAGCACTGCCTGATGTGAACCATGCCCCGCAGAAAAGAGCTCTCAGAAGACCTATGATAAAGAATTGTTGACTGGCATGAAGCTGGAAAGGGTTACAAACGTATCTCCAAAAGCCTTGATGTTCATGTGTCCACGGTAAGACAGACTGTCTACAAATGGAGAAAGTTCAGCACTGTTGCTACTCTCCCTAGGCGTGGTCGTCCTGTAAAGATGACTGCAAGAGCACAGCGCAGAATGCTTAATGAGGTAAAGAAGAATCCTAGAGTGTCAGCTAAAGACTTGTGTCTTTAAAGAAATCTCTGGCACATGCTAACATTTTTGTTGACACATCTACAATAAGGAAAACATTAAACAAGAATGGAGTACATGGGAGGACACCACGGAGGAAGCCATTGCTGTCCAAAAAGAATATTGCAGCACGTTTGAAGTTTGCAAAAGAGCACCTGGATGTTCCACAGCACTACTGGCAAAATATTCTGTGGACAGATGAAACCAAAATTGAGTGGTTTGGAAAAAACACACAACACTATGTGTGGAGAAAAAAAGGTACAGCACACCAACGTTAAAACCTCATTCCCACTGTAAAACATGGCGGAGGGAGCATCATGGTTTGGGGTTGCTTTGCTGCCTCAGAGCCTGGACGGATTGTTGTCATTGATTGAAAAATGAATTCCAGAGTTTATCAAGACATTTTGCAGGAAAACGTAAGACCATCTGTCCGCCAACTGAAGCTCTGCAGAGGATGGGTGGTGCAACAGGACAATGACCCAAAGCATACAAGTAATTCAACAAAATAATGGCTTCAACAAAACAAAATACACCTTCTGGAGTGGCCCAGTCAGAGTCCTGACCTCAACCCGATTGAAATGCTGTGGCACGACCTTAAGAGAGCGATTCACACCAGACATCCCAAGAATATTGCTACACTGAAACAGTTTTGTGAAGAGGAGTGGTCCAAAATTACTCCACATCGTTGTGCAGGTCTGATCTGCAACTACAGGAAACATTTGGTTGAGGTTATTGCTGCCAAAGGAGGGTCAACCAGTTATTAAGTCCAAAGGTTCACATACTTTTTCCACCCTGCACTGTGAATGTTTACATGTTCTGTTCAATAAAAACATGAAAACAAATGTCAGAGAACAAAGATCAGAGAACATTTTATGACCAATTCATGCAAAACTCCACGTAATCCCAAAGGGTTCACATACTTTTTCTTGCCACTGTAGTTAGTTCTCTTCTGAGATCATTACACAGATTCTATGCAAAGCAGTATAAATGTTGGCGCTATATAAATGATGACAATAATAATAATAAAATGACCATCTACAGGAGATGTTATGATTTTGCATGCTCCCTGGCTTTAAAGGACTGTTTCAAATTAGGACGATGCTCTGACATGAAGAATGTAAGTGCAAGGAAAGTCGCCGCCGGCGTATTAAAAAGCCTAAACCTGGTGCTGGCTCATAGTATTGAGACTTTCAATAGCAGTACCGATACTCACCTCTGCCTGTGCAATGCTCAGATGTTGCCTAGAATAGATCATCTAATGCTCCTGCAGAAAACTGGACCACACCTGTTTTCCAATGCTTCCACATTGCCTATGGAATCTCCAAGACACTAGGAGCTACCTTTAACCTCTCTGTATTTGCCTGGATACCTGAATCACCTTCTACTCCCCTGGACACCCTATTCCTTCAAACCCTTATTCTACTGACCGCCTGGATATCCTATTTATTTTACAGACTTCCTGGACTACTATTACTAAAGATACCCTTCTGGAATTCCATATCCTCAGACCTCCTTGATCCACCTTCATATTTGTACTATAAGGACTTGCCTGGAACTCATTATAAGGCTGTTCTATGAGGATTCCGATATATATTTATATATTCCTTTATATTATACTTCGCTATTATTACTACTTCCCCTGATTTACAGTTTCTTATATATTCAGTACTCCTTGCATTAATCGCTTATCCTTTCTTAGTTCATGTTCTAGCCTAATAATATACTCTCTCCTTTCTATTCCCCTTACGTCTGATACCTGCAGTCTGCATATATAATATATCCTATCTGGTTCCTTCCTACTCCATTGCTCCCTCTTTCTGTATGTGAATATATATATTCTCCCTGTTCATTATCTGTGTCTGCTTCATTCTTATATTGTTATATTATCTTTAGTTCTAGTCTAGCATTTCTGCCTATTCCTGCTCTATAACTTCAGCT